>OY735219.1:6823665-6998665 GCA_963457665.1 Thysanoteuthis rhombus | reverse complement strand
TTTTTATTTTTTAGTTTGATCATCCACTGTACCTTCACCGTAAACAGCATGATTTTTTTACATACTTTAGTTGTATTTTTACCTTTCTTATAATAAAACAGCATAAAATGCAAAAAAATGTAATTTTTTTTCCTCCCAACTTCAATGTTATAATTGATAAGCAAAAATATGCCAATTTTGACAAATTTGAAAATAAACACACTGTTGATTGATAGTGATCATTTTGAATTTTGGATAATTTGACTGAATAATACATAGCTTGATCTGTTGAAATCCTGAGCTTTTTGGTAACACCTTGTGTATAAACATACACGCAAGGCTGTCTTATTGCATGGGCACTCTAAGAAATGAATATTTAGATTCATAGTAATAAATAGCTGATGTAGAGTACCTTCTCTAAAACTATGTTTACATTCATGTTTAAATTAAGTTCTTCTTGAATCCATTTATTAAATCAGGGCTGGCTCTTCTGACTGTGGCCAAATATGAGTACATTTCTTTGCCCAGTGGCCTAAAATATTCCTATGACAGCCCTGTACACATCCATGTGTGTGTAGATATACACACTTGCTGTGTAATCATTCATTTCTTCTTTTGATAGCCATTTGGATCTCTGGTTCTGAAAAACAGGACCTAATTCATTTGTCACTTTTGTTGGGGAAAAAAGATTCCGTCATGATCAGTCATATTGCCTTGGGGGAAAGGTAGGTGGAAATGTGGTTCTTTTGGAACTTTTCAGGAGTTGATTTTTCTTCACTTGCCCAATTAAAATTGACTTTGATCTCCTGTAGATTTTTTCTTCTATTCTTTCTTTTTTGTTTTGTTTTTTGTTCTTTGTTCAACTCAACTACAAAGTCTGGAATTGACTTTGTTTCCCTACCGTAATGAAAACAATGAGGAATGTAAACCAATATGTAAAATCCACATTCCCCATACTATGATTTGGATTCATGACCAACTGTTTGCCAGGAAGCTGTCTTACTGATTGTACTAAATTGACAAGTCTTAAGTATCAATGAAAATAAAATCACACAGATATGCGCAGACATATTTTGTTTAAATAAATGAATATACTTTTGAAAAAAAAAATATATTTCTATAATCTTTTATCTATTTTACATGAAATAAAAATGTTGCAGTCTCATCTTCAATCAGAATAGAAGGAGTGGCGTTTGACCTTGCAGCAGTCAGTCTTGATTTAAACTTCTTTGTTGGCATTATGACTTGCTTTCTGAGAAATAGACTGATAGAGGTGCAGAGTGGCTAAATGGTTAACAGTATGAAGAATGGAATCAGCAAGAAGAGTTCAAACCCTGGCTGAAACAATTTGTGTTCACTTTGCACTAATACCTGTGGCAAAGGTATGCAAGGCCATTGCATCTGGGGGGTGTAAAGAATCTATGCCATTGCATCTGGAGGGTGTAAAGAATCTATACCATTGCATCAGTAGGATTCAAAGAATCTATGACATTGCATCTGGAGGGTTTGAACGATCGAGGCCATTGCATCTGGAGGGTTTGATTGATCGAGGCCATTGCATCTGGAGGGTTTGATTGATCGAGGCCATTGCATCTGGAGGGTTTGATTGATCGAGGCCATTGCATCTGGAGGGTTTGATTGATCGAGGCCATTGCATCTGGAGGGTTTGATTGATCGAGGCCATTGCATCTGGAGGGTTTGATTGATCGAGGCCATTGCATCTGGAGGGTTTGATTGATCGAGGCCATTGCATCTGGAGGGTTTGAACAATCGAGGCTATTGCATCTTGAGGGTGTAAAGAATCTAGGCCATTGCATCTGGTATAGATTCTTTAATCTATATTATTGCATCTGTAGGATTCAAAAAATCTATACCATTGCATCTGGGGGATTCAAAGAATCTAGGCCATTGCATCTGGAGGTTTGAACAATCTAGGCCGTTGCATCTGGAGGGTTTGAACAAAGTATGCCGTTGCATCTGGAGGGTTTGAACAAAGTATGCCGTTGCATCTGGAGGGTTTGAACAAAGTATGCCGTTGCATCTGGAGGGTTTGAACAAAGTATGCCGTTGCATCTGGAGGGTTTGAACAAAGTATGCCGTTGCATCTGGAGGGTTTGAATAAACTATGCCGTTGCATCTGGAGGGTTTGAATAAACTATGCCGTTGCATCTGTAGGGTTCGAATAAACTATGCCGTTGCATCTGGAGGGTTTGAATAAACTATGCCGTTGCATCTGGAGGGTTTGAATAAACTATGCCGTTGCATCTGGAGGGTTTGAATAAACTATGCCGTTGCATCTGGAGGGTTTGAATAAACTATGCCGTTGCATCTGGAGGGTTTGAATAAACTATGCCGTTGCATCTGGAGGGTTTGAATAAACTATGCCGTTGCATCTGGAGGGTTTGGATGATCAAGGCCATTGCATCCGTAGGGTATGAAATAACATGCCTGATGCTGACAAAATTTTTTACATTATCTGATAACTCATATATGCAGTTCTGTTAAGCTATGCAAAAATCTCAACTTCCTCTGTGAGCAAGTGTAATTCCAACACCAAAAAGGGGCCATCTTGCAGTACTTCTCCCCCAAATTCATCAAATAAAATGCATTGATAACTTCTGCCTCAGACTTGAATAAAAATTATTTTGAAAGAATTTAGTAGACATAGTGAAAAGCACCCTACCAAAAACGTGAAGTGTTCAATCGATAATATCAGCTGTGATGTTCAAATGTGAAAGACAAACTCAGTATCATGTAGAGAGCTATGGAAGGAGCAATATTAGAAATGACAATGATATAAAAAAGGATCAACATGGATATGAGAACAGATAAATGATATCATAGAAGTTATTAAGAGAAGAAAATGGAGATAGGCTGGACAGTAAGAGGGAAGGATAACTATTGTGGAAGGTTAGTAGTTGATTGGTACCCTAGGGATAGCAAGCACAGTTGTAGAAAAAAAATAGAAAAGTTTGCTGGTGAGAACTGGCTGAGGTTCAGAGGTTAGCACAGTCATGTTTGGTATGGAGGGAGCTGGAAAAGTGGACTTACAATGATTGATGATATTTAGCACAAGTAGTTTATAGTCTGCAGTCTTTTAACATTTCTTTCATCTGAGAAATCTAAGAGAAAAAGTCTGTTGCATTCGACTTAATTAAACTCCATTGGATTTGTGCTGAACAAGAAAAAGATGGAGTCATTTTGGTGAAAAATTGTTATTTAACCCTTTTTTTGAGGCTCTGGGGACAAATAAATCCTAAATTCTTTCTTTGACTGCTGAGATATATATATATCCTGTAGATCACTTATGGAAGTCTATTGGGACATATTGGTCATTAAAAATGAAATGAATGATATTTCCCCAGGCTTTTACAACAACAGAAATGCATCATCATAGTATGAGACCATCACAGAAATTGAGTGCTTGACCTTCTTTGAGACTCTTGGGACTTACATATATCCTGTGGTTTCTCCAATTGCTGGGATAAATATGTCCCAGAAATCTCATGTAGGAGTCTGAGATCTTAATTTAGGCATTATGCACTTTGGGATTTATCTTGTAAGGGTTGAATCAAATACTGTTGAAAATAGCTTTGGAAAATCAGGAATATCATCTTCAATGAAGTTTCTCATGAAGTTAATAAATAATCTTTAATTTGATAGTGTTGTTATTATTTTCCCATTTATGTGTGGTTGGCTGGAGTGGGAAGGTTGCCCTGCAGGCTTAGAAGACTGAAACTAATTTATTCAAATGTTTCTTTTAAAAATATAAATTGCTGAAAATCAGCATTTCCTAACCATTTTGAAAGCAATATGTCTTAACATGAGTTTATATTTGGGTATTTTCGAAATGGATACTCATAAAATATCCCAGTAATATCACAGGTATATGAAAGGATGCCATTTATTCATTTTATGAATTCTTGAAATTGAATTTCTGAATAAATATCGATATTTCTTACAAACATAATGAAAATAGCCTGAATTTTTTTTTTCGATGAAGTACAGCTTTTGCCTATTATCCAAAAGTAGAGCATTCTAAAGAAAAGATTCTATAAACCCAAATGGTGTATAGCAAGGAGCAGTTACCATTAATTTATATGGGAAAGGTTTTTGAGATTTTCTTGGCTCCAAAAATGGTGATGATTGTATGTAACTCATACAAGCCCTGAAACTAACCGTCCATATCGAGCTTCTGTTGAGGGTCCTCTAGTCATATTACCAACACATTGGACTCTGAGTAATATTTTTTATAGTTTGTGGTTTAATCAAATATCCATCATGTATTCTGGCATAAATGGTACATAGATTAGACCAACCCATTCACCATTTTCTGGTTTTCACTACGAAGAAAAGAGACCTGCCTTACTTGCCAGAATAATTGCATTCCTGAAGGAGCTAGAGGGATAAATTGGCTGAAATGTTGCACTAGCAACCAAAAGAATTGATTCGCTAGTCCAATCAATTTATGGGATGATGATGACTCCTTTCCAAATTACAGAAAGTATCTATAATGAAAGTAATTGAGAAAAACAAACTAATGGTTAATCAATATTTGATCTGCAAATAAGACAAGTTAAACTAATGTAAATATTTATGTTCATTTATATCAGCTTCAGAACTTGTATAAATATAAGGCTGACCATTTTGTTTTTCAGATGAGGTAATTAGAAATGATTAGTAATTTGACTAACAGAATCTATATTCAATGCTTCTTAACATAATATCAAGTAATTTGAAGAATTTTTTCCTGATATGTCCACCCGTCCCCCCCTTATTCTGAAATTTCCTCCGAGGAACTGACAGAAACCATCAACCAAAACTGTTACTAAAAGTCTCAACGTAGGTTTCTTCAGTTTCCGAGTGGGTCTGTCGGTATCATGCATACAGGCCACGCCAATGGAGCTAAGGCCGAGAAAATTTGAATATTTACCCTTATTATATGCAGTAAAAACTTTTTTTTAAAAAAGTAAAAAATTTTACCCCATCCAAGTTTTTTTTTTTTTTTTTTTTTTTCTTCTTGGTGAGAGGGTACAATATAAATTTATACTAAATTGGTCCTTTGTTTGTGCCTGGTTTTCATGCCTGATTTTTGAAATTTCCCATTTTGTGTTCCAACAGTAGGCCCAAGACATAACTCATTCAATGATCACCTCTTTTTTTAATAGATCACCTCCAACACAAAACAAGTTTAACCAGCTATATATGTATAACAGATCTCTTGACCATTAGTCTTTTCTCCTACCATTCAAAGTGATATATTTTTCATATCATTTATATATAGTGCCCTTCTGCTGGTTATGACATCAGTCTTCCCTGCCCAGGTATCACCTATCACATTTCTTCATCTCAGCTAGACTTCAAAGTTCTTGGAAGTTTACAATACACGAAGTAGACTTGAAGACGACAAGTACCTGAAATGGTATTACTCACCTCACCACACATTATCATACACATAAGTGGAGAGAGAGGAGCTGAATTAATGCCTTTCTCAAGGGCATTAATGCCAACTTAATGCAGATCTCAGTCTGAGTTTGAACTCGTATTGTTGATTCTATTTCTTATGCTGTTCAAATGCTTGACCTCCGGAGCTTCCTTCCTGCCATTCCATCACCTCCATCAGCTTTTTGATATCCTTTGTTGAACATGAACGTTCCACAAAAATCGACTTATCTCTGTTGCATACATTGCGGCGACCAATATCTCCCGAACCTGTCTAAATCGTCTCGCCGCCTTATTTTCTGTTATGCTGCAGTTTTGCATATGATCTCTGGGGATCCATGTTGTGAGTCGTAATGTCCAGTGGTTGTTCGACATTCTTGCAACATGACCTGCCCCTTGCTATTTAAGCAAGTTTTTAAATTCGGTCAGGATTAACTCTTCTGTGGCTTCCACTGAAATGTATGCTCAAACCTGAAGATTTATTACATCTGATTGTTGATTTTGCCAAGAGTTTTTATCGTTTACATTCCAATGTATTCTGAGATGGGTGGGCGGAATAGATACAGTGGAATATTTTCCTGAGTATCAATCGCAGTTAATTACTTCCTTTTTTCTTTCTCATTATTCCTCCTCCGTTTTCTTCGTTCCTCTCCCCCCCCATTCATTTTTCCCTCTGCCCTCTCCCTCCTTCAATCATATCTCTTCCCTTCTCTTTCCTTCAATAATTCCCCACCATTCTTTTCTCCCTTCCTTTTGTCAATTTTTCTTCTTCCTTTTCCTTTCTCCCTTCAATCACTTTCCTCCTCTTCCTTCCTCATTTTACTTTTTCCTCTACGAACTCCTCTCTCTCCACTTATTTCTCTGTCCCTTTTCCTCTCTCTCCATCCCTGAATTGTTTTGTTTTTTCACCTGAAATGGTTACATGGTAAATAAATGATCCCAATGTTAAGAATTCTCTCTCCATACCATGATATCAAAATCTGTGTAAAACATTAAAAAAAAAAACACTGAAGAAAATTACATGAATAAATATTGGGAAATGATCAACTGAAATGACAAATTTTTGGAAAAAGTTTTTTGTAAAGCTTTCTACACACACAAACATATATATATATATATATATGTAATAGTGATTAACTGTGATGTGCTATACTTGCATTGAAATACTATATTGTTTTTTGGCTTCTGATATATATATGTATGTATGTATATGTATGTATGTGTATATATATATATATATATATATATATATATACCGATAGACACTGTTCTTTTGTACTCCATTTCCCTTGAAAATATGGCAATGTTTAGATTACAAGATACCAAGTGATCGTTTCATATTTGATGACACTTACTTTGAAACCACTTAAAAGGATTGGAAAACATTTTTTTTATCTAACAAGCAGATTCTTGAAATAACTGAAAAGAAACAAAATCTGTGAGAATATTTTGGATCGTGTCCATCTTTAGTGTATTCCTCTTCAAGTGATTTTTATTTTGTATGTGCAGGTATAATAGAAGAACCATCATACCACGCTTTTGTCAGGTTTCATGCCTGCTAGCCTTTACTTTGTTTTTTTTCTTTGTGCTCAAAAAATGACGTTGGTAGGGTAGATTAGTTTATTTATTCCTGTATTTTCCTTGCGAGGCATGGGGCCGTAACCATACCATGCCAGTAGGTTCAGTTCTGGGCAACTTTCCTATGCTAAGCTTATATTAGTCAAGCAACCTTTGGTCCAGGTCAACTATGGTCTCCCAACTCTTCTTTTGCCTTGTGGATAATAGTCTCCAACTCCAGGTAATTCTCTGCTCTCAAATAGGTTTCTGATGTTCCAATTCCCTATTGAAGGTATGTGGCAAACTAGCTTTCTTTAAGTTTTCACTGGTATGCCTCTTCTGAAGAGGAACCTTCCCAACCAGTGGGTTTTACAGGGTGTAGTTCCTAGCCTGACGTCCAATCCTCTTTTACCGGGCTTGGGATCGTCTAATGATTTAAATTCGGTCTCGTCCTTCTCTTAGACGGTTTGCCATCCAAGGCTGAAGAACCCAGTTTACTCTACCATATACCGATAGCTTAGGGAGAAATGATTTGTTCATGCTCTCCCCAAGGGCATCACTGCAAAGGGAATGCAAACTGTTTCAGTTGAAGTTTGCAGATTCCATTTTCTGTGCTACTGAATGTCAGGTCACCTGCCCCACATCCTCTTGGTTTTCTTTGTTATTGGTACTTAATAAAGCAGGAAGTGCTATTAAATTAGTAATGTACTCATATAATACGCCACATATGTCTGTATTTTTTGTCTGTAACATGTGTTGAAGGAAATGAATATTAAATGCTAATTATAAGATAGTAGCCACCTCCTTTCTATTTTGAAATGCATAAAAAAAATATGGGTTTGAGCAAGAAAATGCATAGCATCATAGTGTTAGAAGCTGTTGAACAAAACTGCCAAAACAGGTTTCTTCAGTTTTCAAGTTGGTCTGACTGGACAAGTTTGTATCATAGGTACAGGCCACACTAATGGAGCTAGAGGGATAGAAATTTGAACATTTACTCTTTTTGTCAAATAAAACCTTTTTTTTGTACTTCGCCCCAAAATAGTGTTCAGTGTTCAATTTGCATTGTAAGTTTTTACAAAATTTGTCCCTATTTGGTGCTCACTTGTTTTTTCTTGAAAATTGAGGCTCTCTAGTGATCCCACAAAAGGCGGGTGAGTGGATGGTGTGAACTTATTCATTGATCACCCAATTTTTGCTTACCTTCTTAGATGCTTTTGGTCACATGAAGATTTTTATTAAGTTACTACCCAGTCCTGTTTTTGTTATCTGTTAAGTACAATGCAATTGCAAAATTATCTAAGTACAACCATAATTTTTTTGATGGCATTTGTAAAGAAGTAGGTTTTCTAAAGTTGCTTCTTTTCTTTCATTTATCTCTTTACAAACACAAGTGTGTAAGCAATTCAGAGAAATGGCTACTTTTTCACAAAACTTCTGATTAGCCAACATTTTCTCTACTTAATGACTTTTTATCTCTGTTAGTCAGCACTATCCTGAAGGCGTTGTAGGTAGGAATTAGCTTAAAATGTCAAACCAGATTGTAGATATCATCTTTCTAAGTTAAGGCTGTTGGATTTTGTTTAATGGTCATTATCTAGAATTTTAGATTTTACTAGTATAATAGAAACACCCAGTATTATTGATAGTATACTTTTTGGGTCTGCCTACTTGTACCATTGTTCAATGAGTTAACTCTTTGCAGTTGGAGCAACAATGTTCAAAGATCAAAGACAATATATACAATAATTGTTGTAATTTCTGTTCAGAAAGCTGATGGCATTTAAATCTTCTGTCATAAGCTGCATACATATTCAAATAAAAAATAATGAATGCTGTGTATATCACAAAAATCGGAAGAGATACCAAGCACGATGAATTGATTTTTTTGTGTAAAATCTTTCATTTGAAAACATTTACAAAAATTTGAAATACTGTTCATAAAAAAGTTGAAATCATCATTTAAATACATTTAAAAATATTATTTTTGAAAAAAAAAAATGCTTTTGCTCTGTAATAAAATCTGAAGAAATAACAAGCACATAAGAATTTTTTACAAAAAAAATGTTTTTCTCCCCATTATCATTCATTTTTGTTTTGTTAAAGGTCATTTCACAAGGAAGGTAGGTTTGGCTAGGAAAATTGAACATTAGGATTACCTGAGTTTTAAAAAAAAAATTTTATTATCAAAAAGAAAAATAGCATTATCTCCCTTTGTTGTTGTGAGGGTTGTCTCCTTAGTTTAAACCTAGGAGTACAGAAGTAAACTAGTGCCAAAATATGTACCAATATTCATCACAAAACAACTTTTCTGAGGATAAAATGAGTAAACTACTTCTTAACTCTTGTTCAGACTATCAAGTCACGTCTTTCCATCCTTGATTTTGTCAACACAATGTTATGACTGATCCAATCTTTAGCCCTCATCGGGTTTGTCTTTTTTCTTGAATTATACACTTGACAAAGGCTGAAGAATAGTTCAGCTGAAACATTGTGTTGACAACATCAAGCCTTAGAAAAAAGATTTCATTGTTCGAACTAAAGTTGGAATAATGATTCCTCTCAAAATTATAGATGAAAAAAAGGGGTGTTATGTTTGATTAGCAGATGTAATATAAGCTTTTTACATCTTTGAATCAAGCGGGGAAGGAGCTCAAGCTTTTGTTCTTAGATTCATTTAAGAAAGAAAGAACATTTTTTTTTCTCTTTGGTTTTCAAAAATGGTTTACAGCCAAATTATATTGGATACACTAGTTGTCCAATCACTATGATGAAGCAACATTGAGCCTACTCAGTACTTGGATGGGTGACTTTTTAGGAATACTAGGTACTGTAAGCGATGTGTGCAGTGTGATACCACTTTTGGTACTTGTCACCACTAAGTTTATTTCCCATGTTGCAAACCAAGATAAGAAAAACCTGGTATGGGAAGACCAGGCAGGGATGGCTGATGCCATAGACTGCATAAGGGCACTATCAAGCTAGCTTTTTAAAAGATCAACAGATTTTCAATGATTAATGATTGTGTAGGCAGAAGTTCCTGTTGAAGTCTGATTGTCAGAACGATAAAAAAGTCTTTAAATATCAACTCTTGAAAAAACACCTGGTAAAAATATCCTGTGTCCATGTGGAATGGATTTTGGAAATTATTTCGAGCTGTTGGTGCTGTGGTTTTTTGTCCTTCTTTTTTGATTAAAAAAAAGTGTTGAAAAAAAAACAAAGAAAACAAAATTACAAATGAACAGGAAGGAACAAAATGAATTATTAATTAAAATTAAAAATTCATTTTGTATAGAATTTTTGACCTTCTGGAAATAGAATTAATTTCCGGATTTAATTTTTTTTTTCTTGGTCTGGTTTTGAGTTTTATTATTTTCCTGTATACTTGAAGATACAAGAGAACAGTAAGTCTTATGAAAACAAGAGTGGAATCTCTGTGTACAATACTTCAAAGAGTTACAGGAGGGAAAACTTATAGTAGAGTGCATATATATTTTGGTGGTAAAAACCGTTTTTACATGTGTGAATGTGTGTTTGAATGAATATGTATATACGTGTGAATGTGTATTTGAATGAATATGTATATACGTGTGAATGTGTATTTGAATGAATGTATATAGGTGTGAGTGTGTGTTTGAATGAATGTATATAGGTGTGAGTGTGTGTTTGAATGAATGTATATAGGTGTGAGTGTGTGTTTGAATGAATGTATATAGGTGTGAGTGTGTGTTTGAATGAATGTGTATACGTGTGAGTGTGTGTTTGAATGAATGTGTATACGTGTGAGTGTGTGTTTGAATGAATGTATATAGGTGTGAGTGTGTGTTTAAATGAATGTGTATAGGTGTGAGTGTGTGTTTGAATGAATGTATATAGGTGTGAGTGTGTGTTTGAATGAATGTGTATACGTGTGAGTGTGTGTTTGAATGAATGTATATAGGTGTGAGTGTGTGTTTGAATGAATGTATATAGGTGTGAGTGTGTGTTTGAATGAATGTGTATAGGTGTGAGTGTGTGTTTGAATGAATGTGTATACGTGTGAGTGTGTGTTTGAATGAATGTATATAGGTGTGAGTGTGTGTTTGAATGAATGTATATAGGTGTGAGTGTGTGTTTGAATGAATGTATATAGGTGTGAGTGTGTGTTTGAATGAATGTATATAGGTGTGAGTGTGTGTTTGAATGAATGTATATAGGTGTGAGTGTGTGTTTGAATGAATGTATATAGGTGTGAGTGTGTGTTTGAATGAATGTATATAGGTGTGAGTGTGTGTTTGAATGAATGTATATAGGTGTGAGTGTGTGTTTGAATGAATGTATATAGGTGTGAGTGTGTGTTTGAATGAATGTGTATACGTGTGAGTGTGTGTTTGAATGAATGTGTATACGTGTGAGTGTGTGTTTGAATGAATGTGTATACGTGTGAGTGTGTGTTTGAATGAATGTGTATAGGTGTGAGTGTGTGTTTGAATGAATGTGTATACGTGTGAGTGTGTGTTTGAATGAATGTGTATAGGTGTGAGTGTGTGTTTGAATGAATGTGTATAGGTGTGAGTGTGTGTTTGAATGAATGTATATACGTGTGAGTGTGTGTTTGAATGAATGTGTATACGTGTGAGTGTGTGTTTGAATGAATGTGTATATATATATCTATATATGTGTATGTGCTTAAGTAAATTTGTGTGTGAGTGTGTATACAAGTGGATGTGTGTGAGTGTGTGTACGAGTGAATGTGTGTGAGTGATATACTAGACCACCAATAACAACCGACAAAAACATCAAACAAGTATCAAACTGCAAATGCTGAATTAAATGGTGAAAATCGAATAGTGAAAATATGGAACTGAACTGTACAACTCCACCTTAATTCAGAAAATGGTGGTTAATGGTGCCGAAAGCGTTTATCTTTTGGGCAATATTTATATTCATTGAAGCCGGAGATCCATTCACTTGTAAGTTAACAAAAAAAAGACTAAAAAATGCTTCTTGCACATCATTTTAAATGAAAGATGTATTGAAGAAAATTTGTTGCCAAAGTGTGTATATATATATATACACACACACACACACTTGAAGAATACCTGCTGTTGCTCAGAATTGTAGTTAGTGATAGCATATTTACAATTATGATTACTACTGGATTCTGTGTTGAAAAGTAATTTTCCATGTCAGAAATGAAATGACTTTCTACTAGTCTAATGCATTCTTCTACATTTTTTGAATACCTGAATGCACTACCTCTAACTACATTGCACCATTTGGGAGAGGATACATATATGCACAAACTTTATCAGATATATATAAGAAATAGATAGATAAATAAAAATCAGATCGTTATTAATGGGGTGAGTGCTAGTGCAGATCCAATACTATTATTACCCAGTAGCATTCTCCAAGTTGGCGCATTTCTGGGATAACTTAATTCAGGACCTCTTGGCTAGAATGCACTGTTCTGGCACAGGTGTACAACTTTCTCAAATACAATATATATATATATATATATATATATATATATATATATGAATTATAAATTGCGTTATATTATATAGAAACTTATTTGTAATGATCTATCGTTACACTAGCCCTAGATAACATAAATAGAATAAACAATCGAAGAAAATAAGGCTGCTGCTGGGTACTGTATGTATGTATATATATATATATATATATATATATATATATATATATATATATATATATATATATATATATATATATTATTGTGTCATCCACAGACAGCTGTTTCGTTGTATTACAACTCTTCAGTATGGCTATAGACAATCCATTATCCCATCCAGCAGGATTGAAACCTTCGCTTCAGATCTGGAGGCTGATATCCTACCTCTGCGCTAGGGTACTGGACGGTCAGTAAGGCTAAATTCAAGCGATATATTTATTTTAGTTTAAATTCCCCATCCACCAGAATGCTCTATTCCTATGGAAGAGCATTGCACATATATATACTTACAAGCCACATCTGATGATGCAGCATAAAGGCAATAGAAATTCTGCCTTCACTGTTGTCAGTCGTCTTGGGTTTGCATTGGAATGGATAGTGTGCAATATCTGTCAATGCTGTTTTGGTTAATTTCTATTTCATTCCAAAAAATAATCCTGAAAAATATATGAAAATTTTCTTCCATTATATAGAGGTAGATTTATTAGTTTCTTATTCGACTGTAAAATTTTTGGTGCCGAAGATACACTTGCATTTTAAAAATCTACTAAAATTCAACTTATGAAATTGGTCCGCTCAGATAGTGTAATGGTTTGCACATCTGCCTTGCACACAAGGTCCTGGGTCCGATTATAGGTATGAGCAAAGAGTGTGGAAAACTCTTCATTAGGACAAATTTCCCTGTACACTCTGAACTGAGTGATCAGGATTGGAAGTATTCCTTTGATGGACTCTGACTTGCATCCTATCAAAGGGTTGGTCATGAAGCCATATAGGTGTATAGTCCCTGTCCCGACCAGACTTGAGGCTTGCTAGGATCACTAAGCCGAGACATGCTACGGAGACTGGACTTTTGTCAACAGCATACTCCAGTGAGGTGGGGGGGGGTCTCTTGAGAGTTGTGACGATTTACTGTTTTACCTTACTTATTGATTACGGAATTAAATTATGAGGAGGTTGCTTTGCTGAAAGAGAAAAAATCAAATGTGTGGAAATATCTTTTCGTTGTAAGAACTTTGCTTCATATGATTTTATGATATCTCAATAAATACTGAACAGAATCGAAAGGGGTTAATGTTGTAAGTAGATAAATCCCTGAAGAATTAAAAATGATTAAACTTTTTTCTAAAATCAGTCCGATGAGAGTTGAATAATGTCCTGAATCTCAAACATTATGAATTGCAATATAAACCGAAGTAATGCTCTTTTGAGCAAATTTTTTAGTTTTATTTGTTGTTGATTTACGATGTGTAGAGGCTTTTGTGGACAATTTACTTTATGAAGGTCGACCGACTTCCTACCCCTTGTAATTACTCGGGGCACATGCCTGGTGTATATTAGATGCATATGAGACACGCCCCTATTTCAGCCAGGATTATTCAAGAAAAAGTATTTTGTATACTTAAGCATATATATAAAAAAACTCATATTTGCATAAAATGCAGAAAAATTTTTTTTTTTTCTTTATTTTTGTTTTTGTGTGTTAAATTAGCTATGGAAGAAGAAGAATTTTGTATATTTAAGCAGACGTAAAAAATGTCACATTCGCATAAAATGCAGGGAAATTATTTTACATTTCTCTCGTTTTAGCGTGTCTGTCATTCCATATAAGCTTCAAAAGAAAAAGAATTTTTTTATAATATTCCTCATTTATACTTTCGAAAATTTGATGGCCTTTGCTGTTCATTTGTTTAATGTCAATTTTTTCACCTCTGGCAATAAAGTTGTTCATGTATTCACTGATTTGTGTCTGTCTACACAATATCTTGAAGAGTTTTTATTTTTATTAAATTTTCTAGAATAGTGGGCAATAATAGGCTACAGAAGGAATGATTTAAAAACTTGTGGGGATCCATGAGATACCTCCCTGCATCATAACTATGGTAATGATGGTATTGGTGGAGGTATGCACTCTCCAAGGGCTTTCTAGTTCAGTTTCAAGATCTGGTAGTGTCTTTTTATCATGAGCAAGTTTTGATTGAAATATAGGCTAACCAAATCTACATCTTGGAGCCTTATAGTCTGAGCCTTCTTGTCCTGTTCAGTTCGTACAAGGCCTTCTGTATTATTTGAGTTTTTTTAATTGCTGTAAAATCTTTGTGGAGCATAGGGTCATAACCAAAGTTACCTCTAATCTTTTAGTAACCAGTGTGCAAAAATCTTGTTTTACAATTTTTTGTCTGTAACAAAAGTATATGCACACTCATGAATTTGATATGGTGATTCATTATTTTTTGAAAGAAAACTGTGTGCTATTTACAGAATTATAAATCTTTCGTGCACACATTCATTAATCACTGCTACCTACAGCATGGTTGAATCACTGTTGCTGGGTTGAGGTCATTGACGTGTTTGGATATTTATATGTATCTATCTATCTATCTGGACTTCGCTCAGTCCTAATCAGTCATAGTAGAAACTTGAAATTTTGAATCCCCTACCCTTAATGAGTAGGGAAAATATTTTTTTTAATTTAAAAAAAAAAAATTTTCTCTCTAGGTTTTCAGTGTGGGTTTCAATTTACAATGAAAGTTTATGCTGATTTGGTCCCTTAGTTAGTGTCCATGGTTTTTCACAAGAAAAAAAAAAAAAATTTTTTTTTTCAATCATAAATCTATGGTTCAAACCATGCTGGTAGTATATTTTCATGATGGTAACTAAATTTCACCACTACCACATATTAATTTACAAAGGAAAAAGTAGCACATATAGATGGTGATGATTCATAACTTCGTTGCTGGTTGCAAAACCTGTGCTTGTGCCCAGGTACGCATCTTAGAGGGTAATGTAGTCATAACCACTCTGGTGAAGTTCCAGTAGATTATTTTATCATGAGTTGCTTGTTGCTATTTGTCAGAGTAACCTTCTCTTGGATAGACTACTGTACAGAGCTATAGGGCTCAAGCAGGGTTAGAAGAAGTGGATACTTACTTGATGGTCTCCGATAAAACTTGAACTATGTCTGCCAATTTCATCTTCTATGTTGGTAACAGTTAGGCCAATCTATATCTCTAACCTTCTCTATCCATCATCATCATCAGTCTTTCATTGTCCGTCGTTGCACGTAGACCTTCCCCAGGATTCGTCACACTTCTCTATCATAGGCGTCGCTTTTCTATTAACCCTTGCCAAATAGGCTCTCTGCATCCTCCCGATGCAAGGCATCATCACAGCTAGATTTAGCTCTTAAAAAAATGATCTTGTGATCAATGCAGGTCTTTTCTAAGTAGAAGCCAGATTCATTCCAGGGGTCATGTAAAAGTTATTGCACATTTCAGATATATTCGGGAATATTCATTTTGAAGAATAATTGTGTAACTAGTGTTTTTGTTTTTTTTTGTTTTTATTTTATCTCTCTGCAAAAATTCACTCTTGATACTTGTTGTGAAAGTGGCTGGATGCTTTTGACTAATTTAAAAAAATCTTTTTTTTGTAGCCATGTTTTATTTTTAAGAGAAAAGTGCGTTACTAGAGAAGAGATAAGGAATAGGAAAGGCTTAGGTTACTTAAATGGAATAAAAATAACATTGACTTGCCATCACAGTCAATAATTAAACAACTGTAGCATCAAAATTTGATGTCATGTAAACAAATTTCATCTAAGAATGAATATGCTCGACATAAATTTTATTCATGAAATCTCTGGCGTTTTCCACTGGAAAACATCTAAAATAGAGTATTCTCCAGAATCTAGATGTTAGCAATAAAACCGGTGAAAAAACTTTTTTTTTGGTAAAAATTAAAACATTTTAGAAAGGTGTAATGGAGTACTGATACCAATTTTTGAGTCTGTAGACAAAACGATATGGCCAGGAGCTATGGAACACACAAACATATAAAGAAATACAAACATACCCATAAAAAAAGGGGTAGAACCTTTTGCCACTGTTAATAGCTAATGTTATCAATTGAACAGTGTATACGTATGTACGCACACATTATTTCTATGTAGAATGTATCAAATAAACACAAACCCTTGAGTTAGTTTTGGTATTTTCAATAGTCACTTGGCTCTTCCGTTGTAGCTTTTTTGTATCCTGCTCTCTTCCTGACAAGCCCTTGGTAAGTGTGCTGAACAGGATATGCCTTTTGGATTGACAAATGTTTTTGAAAGATAAGCATTACCTTTCTAAAACATTTGCCAATCATTAACACAAGAGATATTTTCCTATCATTTTTCCTTAAAACAGTTGTTTGTCATTAGAGGTTTCAAGGTTAGAACAGTTATTTTTTTTATTATTTACCAATAATTAACCGAGATCTCAATCCAAGTCGATTCATCTTGCTTAATAAGCAAACAAATTTACACATCTTAAACTACAAGTTTTGTTTTAAAGTATAGTTGAGCATCACAAACTCTGACTTCGGGAACTCGGTAACATCAGAAACCTGGCTATTTCTAAGAATTAAAGTATTAACAAATTTGGTACAAGTTTCTATTCATTGCTTAGTAAAATATCATTCTTTCTGGATAATAATGTATCTGGAGCATATATGTGCCATGAACATAATTGATTGTATGGCAATTTTTTTTTTTTTTTTTTGAAAGACTATTAAAAAAATTCCAGCAGATATTTTTTTTTGTAAAACCAAAAAGATTAGGTAATTGTTTTCATGTGGTACAAAGATATTTTATTGAGATTTCATAAAATAGAACAAATATCTTGTTGATGTGAGGGTATTCTTACATTCTGGACCATTTGCATAACTTCCTGGTATTAATGACCCTACTCTGTAGTACCTGAAAGTTAGCGTAGCCTACGCTACACCAAAAACCTGGTAATTTCAAAAACTCTTGATACCCTCAGTCCCGAGATTGCTGAGTTTGTGATGCTCAACTGCAATACTTTTAACACCTCCATTACTTGCATCTTGATTCCTACTACGTTGTTGTTGAGTTCTGTTGTGAATAAGAAAGCCTACTCCACTCTGTTTTTCTCCGTAGAGATATTCAGCTTCTCTAGCATTCTGAAATTAACATCCCTAATATAAGCTTCAATAATGACGAAAACATATTTAGTGCTTTTCACTGCATCTACCTAGGACAACGAATCTCCATGAGACCCTCAAAAGAAGAAGAAATCAGGCAAAGAATCATACTAGGATGGCAAGCCTTTGGCAGAGCTAGCTCAACCTTCAGAAATAAGAAGATACCATTAATCCTAAAGAGAAGGGTGCATAACCAATGTATCCTCCTGATAGTCACTTATGGAGCTGAAACATGGAACCAAGAGACAGACCAGTAAATTGAGAACCATGCAACGTGCATATGAAAGAATTATGCTGGGCCTCACATGGAGAGACCACAAGACAGCACTGTACATCCGAGAAAAGACAAGACTTAGGGACATCATAGAATCCATTAAAATGACGGTGGGCTGGCCATATTGCAAGAATGGGAGACAATTGATGAACATCATGACTCGCGACATGCATCCCCCGAGATCACACGCGCAACCAAGGCCGGCAGAATATTAGATGGAGAGACGAGCTAGACAAGTTCAGGAAGTACTGGCTCCGCGACGCCCATGATAGAGAAGTGTGGCAAATCCTGGGGAAGGTCTATGTCCAACGACGGACATTAAAAGACTGATGATGATGAAACTTGAAGAATTTCATAGATATAATATATGATCATTAATGGATTGCTAAATAAACGTTATTTCTTCTAATGGGTCACATTTTGATTAAATAATAACTGTTTTTGTAGTTTGTATCATTCTTCATCTGACTATTTGAAAAGACATATGTAACAACTTCATAGTATCATCTGAGGTTAGTTATCATTTGTATGTATTATCTTTCACTTTCCACTGCTGCTTGTTATGAATTTCAAATGCACCAATTTTATGCATGTTATTTTCGGACCATCTGTTTGACCATAACCAATTATTGACATGAATCTACCATCTTGGTTGTCACATGATCAAATCATAATATGATTATTGAATTCAGTTGGAATCATCTGTGCCTCTTATCATTTGATGATTTATGGAAATTGCATTTGAATGTGATAAACCTGTCCTTTGCTGTTCCTGTTGCTATCACCAAATATATATATATATGTATATATATATATATATATATATATATATATATATATATATATGTATATATATATGCATGCTAAACAGCCCATCGGTAATGCAAGGCCAACAGTTATTTGGCCTTTGCATTACTGGCGGGCTGTTTAGCACAATGGGGAATGCAGCGCTTTGTTGAAGCAGCTACCTATCGGTTACAGGTTTCATTCCTGCAGCAGCCTTATTTTCTTTAATTGTTTATTTCATTTACGTTGTCTAGATATATTAACTGTGTAATGACGAGAGATAATTTCAAGTAAATTTCTCTATGATATAACACAATTTATAATTCATTCTGTTGGACTAAATATGTCCATTTCTTATATGTACACACACACATATATATATATATAATGTCATCCACAGACAGGTGTTTTGTCGTATTATGATTCCTCAGTGTGACTATAGACTCGATATCCGCCCTGATCATTTTTTTTATCATTTTTTTGCACAAATCTTATTCATAGGCATAAGGCTGGGAAGCAAATGAGAATTTTCTGGAAAGAATCTATTAATTTTTTTCTTTTTGAATTTATCACCAGATATTTTTAACAGCTTCAAGATGTTTCAGATTTAATTTGATCTGCATGAATGATTGCACCGAAAAGAGACAATTTGATGCTCATTCTGCTATTTTTGTTTTAATTAATTCTTTTTAAAAAATTAATGTACATTTTGGTATCAGATTATGAAGTTAAGGAGAAAGGATATATCATTCAATCCTTGGGTCGGTTAGTGCATAAAGCCATATACTTTCGTTCAACGGAAGAGGCAGACAAGCAAGATTGCAAAGATGAATTAACTGAGACATCTTGAACATGGCATGGGTAACGAAAGTTCTCTGTCAGGATTGCCATAAACTGCCTAGTTGCATTCTCCTTAATCTCATTCATGGTCTGAAATCTGTTGGGGAGGAAAAGCCAGAAGACACAGAGAGCCAAATTTGAACTCTGAGAATAAACAGTTCTGTTAAAACTGACACTTTTCTTTTAATTGTTGTAGGTTACCCAATATAGGTTCATTTTTAAGTCTTTATTTAGTTATTGTGGCACTTTCAGTGGAATACTACATCTTTCCATGGCTATTTTTGTTGTTTACCCATCAAGCCAAACCTCTGAATATAAATGTATTTATGAAAATACCTTGCTCTCAGGTCCCATAACCCAGTACAGGATTTCAGGCCCAGCTTACCGGAGTTCCAATCTTTGGGTCGTGATGATAGTTTGTACTTAGCTCATCAGATATCAAAAATGATGAAAGTAAAAAAAAAAAAAAAAAAAAAAAGCAAAAAAAAAAAAGCTCAATTGTTAAGAAATCAGTCTTTTATTGACAAGCAATAAAATCAATACCATATAAAAGAATTGTACAGATTTCTTCCATTGATGCTATTCTGAAGATGATATGGATAAACATTGAAATATCAACAGTTACAGTAATGTACGGCTCAATGCAAACCTGCTTAGCACTGATTTGCTATAGCATTCCTTTTCAAATATTTTTCATTATGAATTTTGTAATGTTAATTTCCTATATGAATGATGAAAGCCAGCGTCATGGACAGTCCTTGACATAACAGTATGCTGTAAACTTTGGTTAATGTGCTATGTACATGAGAATATACCCATACACGTTGATCATATATCAACATACGAAACTTGGTAATATTTCACTAGTTTCAGGAAGTAGCTACCAGATGAGATACACTGCACTAATCCATTCCATCTTGTTTAGGCTCAACAAGGACATTTTATATTTTAAAATAATGAGGATGACGTTGACTGTGAGTGTAGCAGCAAGGCAGAGAGGTGTTCTGGACTTACTATTTATGCTATGTTATAATGTCCCTTTAAGGTGCAGTTTTGTTCATTGCAATTTTTAGGATCGTACCTAGAGTGCTAACTGACATATTACTGTCTAGAAGAATATTTGGAAGACTACGGCTTTCTGTAACTCCTATATACCTCAACTATTCGTAACGAGCTTTGGTAAAGACACTTCCCCCCCCCCCCAGTCATAAAAGTAGCTCCTCAGATGCAGTGTGATATTTGCATGTTTTTCAGAAAAAATTCACCAAAACAGACAACACATGTTACTTCAGTTTTCAAATCGGTTTGGCTGGTTATGTATATTTGACTTGTACAGACTGCACTGATGGAGCTAGAGGGCTGACAGTTCAAGCCTCTATCTATTTTTTGTATCTAGATGAAAAACATTTTATTGTTTTTCGAAAAAAATAGGTTTTTAGTGGAGGGTTTGAATTTGCAATGTGAGTTTATGCTGAATTGGTTCCTTAGTTTGTGTCCAGCAGCATTCACGCTTTTTTTTTCCTTCCAAATATGGACTCATTAATCGCCCCTTTTTCTAACTTTTTAATTGATCATCCCTCAACATGCTGCTTAAAGATATTGGTCATGTGATAGTTTCTATTGAGTGACTAACCAGACCTCTTTCCATAGTTTTTAAAAAAAATATTCCTTTACAGAATTGAACGATTGTCTTATAAACCAGCATGTTGAGTACATACATGGATTTTTTTTCAAAATCTCTTCCTTCATATTCAAAAGAAAAACCAGGTTATTCTCATTTTCAGTTCATCTGAATTACCCCATATTATTTTAACCTATTTTGATTTATTCCCCTTGTTGTGTGTGTGGGGGGGGGGAGCATAACACCCACCCTTTTAAAACATCAATGAGTGACTCATACAACATCTTTTAGGGACAGGATGTCTGCAGACCCCATTGAGTGTAAATTCAGAATTCTCTTCCTTCTCTTTTCCTTTTAAAATGCATTTTTAACTGTGTCCCTGACTCCTTTTTCAAGGAAATTAAAGTCAGTGGGGCTAAAACAATAAACTTGGCCAGCGTCTGACTTACTATGTATCTTTTTATATAACACCAAAAAGCCAACTTTCAAAAATGTAGAACAGAAGAAACATTTGAAAACAAAAAAAAAAAAAGGTAATATTTGAAAAAACAAAAACCAACTATCTCTTGAGAATCCATGTTTGCTGACTAATGTGTTTACACCTGCGTGTATATATATATATATATATATATATATATATATATATATATATATATATATATGTGTGTGTGTGTGTGTTTCCACAGTGCACCAATAGCAATTGCCTAATTTAACACTATCTTGATTTTAAAAATAACTCAACCACAGTACCCCCCTTATCTTGATTCTGGCCAGCATTGCAAGCTTATTAATCATGACTGCACTGATTGTGAAACTAGAATTTCATTAAATTACTGAAATGTTCTGTAATTTTACAAAATTGAGTTTCACAATCTTACTGAATATATATATATATATATATATATATATAAATCTAGATTCCTGAGAATCTGAATGTTATTGATGAACCCGTCAAAATACCTCTCACCAGGTCGCAAAGGCCTTTTTTCCACCCAAAATCAAAAAATAACATTAAGTCTGTTGGCAAAATGGAATGGCCAGGAGAGCAGGAACACATACACACAAGGATAGAATCCTTCACTGTCTTTGATGGCTACAGTTTCTCAATACATATGTGCATACATAAAACATTCACTCACACACACATATATGAGTGTTTGTATCATACATGAAAACAAAAAAGTATCTCAGAAAAACGTGTTAGTTGGTAATGAACATCATGTTGTCTCTCACGATAATGTTAATGAATACCGAAATATTAACAAAATTACTAGTGTTTATCTCTTGCTAATCAAATAAGTATTAGTCGCCTGCATGCATGGTTTTAAGATTTGAGTTAACTCATTGGAGTTTGAAAAATTTTTTACGTTCTGATGCCCCAAAAATCATGATCCACTCATCCGAATCTGACTTGAAGACATTGATTAGACCCAGTGCATGTTATATTTGCTGTTAGTCGTTCGGAGTAGTTGCCCTTCGTCCATCTTATGATTCAGGAATATTGACTGAACACAGCACGTTATAGGGCTTCTGAGGGTCAGTTTAAAGGAGTGGTAAATGTGTCCAGGTGGTGGTGGGAGGTAAAAGGGCCAACCCTTTTTGCTTTAAATTCTATTTATGTATCAATCAGATGGCCATGAAATTCTCGTCTGAGAAAGCAGTTGATCTTCACTCACTTTGGGACAATATTTACAATCTAGATCCAGACGCACAGGGTCACTTGTTCTTGTAAACAAGGAAAGTTGAAAATTAGAATAAACATTCATGAGGTTTTTAAAATCTTTATGAAGATGACAAATCTTACAATGTTTGATTCAATATTCTTTTTCTTGTAAAATGTAAAACCTTTTTTCATTTATCTAAAAAAATTTTTTATTTCCATTCCAGGTAAGAATTTGAAATATGTTCATCTCTTCAGGTAATGTGTTTTTGATTCCATAGTTTATTCTTGGGTCTTTTCACTGAAATCTTTTTAAAACAAGTATTTTTTAAAAATTCCAGCTACCTTTCTATCTATCTACCTATCTTTCCCTCTATCTACCTATCTTTCCCTCTATCTACCTATCTTTCCCTCTATCTACCTATCTTTCCCTCTATCTACCTATCTTTCCCTCTATCTACCTATCTTTCCCTCTATCTACCTATCTTTCCCTCTATCTACCTATCTTTCCCTCTATCTACCTATCTTTCCCTCTATCTACCTATCTTTCCCTCTATCTACCTATCTTTCCCTCTATCGATCTACCTATCTTTCCCTCTATCGATCTACCTATCTTTCCCTCTATCGATCTACCTATCTTTCCCTCTATCGATCTACCTATCTTTCCCTCTATCGATCTACCTATCTTTCCCTCTATCGATCTACCTATCTTTCCCTCTACCTATCTACCTATCTCTCCCTCTATCGATCTACCTATCTACCTATCTCTCCCTCTATCGATCTACCTATCTACCTATCTCTCCCTCTATCGATCTACCTATCTACCTATCTCTCCCTCTATCGATCTACCTATCTACCTATCTCTCCCTCTATCGATCTACCTATCTACCTATCTCTCCCTCTATCGATCTACCTATCTACCTATCTCTCCCTCTATCGATCTACCTATCTAACTATCTCTCCCTCTATCGATCTACCTATCTAACTATCTCTCCCTCTATCGATCTACCTATCTAACTATCTCTCCCTCTATCGATCTACCTATCTAACTATCTCTCCCTCTATCGATCTACCTATCTAACTATCTCTCCCTCTATCGATCTACCTACCTATCTATCTCTCCATCCATCGATCTACCTACCTATCTATCTCTCCATCCATCGATCTACCTATCTAACTATCTCTCCCTCTATCGATCTACCTATCTAACTATCTCTCCCTCTATCGATCTACCTATCTAACTATCTCTCCCTCTATCGATCTACCTATCTAACTATCTCTCCCTCTATCGATCTACCTACCTATCTATCTCTCCATCCATCGATCTACCTACCTATCTATCTCTCCATCCATCGATCTACCTATCTAACTATCTCTCCCTCTATCGATCTATCTACCTATCTATCTCTCCATCCATCGATCTATCTACCTATCTATCTCTCCATCCATCGATCTATCTACCTATCTATCTCTCCATCCATCGATCTATCTACCTATCTATCTCTCCATCCATCGATCTATCTACCTATCTATCTCTCCATCCATCGATCTATCTACCTATCTATCTCTCCATCCATCGATCTATCTACCTATCTATCTCTCCATCCATCGATCTATCTACCTATCTATCTCTCCATCCATCGATCTATCTACCTATCTATCTTTCTCTGTGTGCTGTTCTGTGATCTGTCCATGTGACATCAAGCATGATTTTTGTTCTGTGCATATTTCGTGGATACTCACCAAGCTGGGACAAGGAACCTATGTATAGGTTGAATGGGTTATAGATCCTTTTTTTTTCTGAGAACAATTAAGACTTCTCACCCTTAATGATCAGATTTGCTCTGCTAAAAGTTTGCCAACTTGAGGTGATTTTTCTTCTTTTGAGGATTCTACAGAAATTCATTATCCCAGGATGTAGTGATCTATTTTCTCCAATCCTACATTTTTCAAATTTTGACCATTGCATTTTCGCTGTATTTGATATATTTAGCATTGGTTTATCTGAGGTTCATGCGGAGACTTATTTTCTTGGATTGTTCATTCAGTTTGTCTATTATTCAAAAGATTCAAAATTACTGCCCTTGCTCGAAAAAGACAAGGTTATACCCCCTACCCTAACAGTTGAATATCCACAAGCATTTAACCCTTTTGAAAAACAAGTCAATTCTCCCTGCCTGCCCGTTTAGGTCTAAGATTGAGAAAGCTCTCCCCAAATCACATTGGGTACACTGGTTCTTGTAAGATCACCAAAGGTAAGTTGAGCCTGGTCAGTACCTACACGGATGACCATTAAAGAAGGCAACTTACTGTAAGTAGAACAAAGCTTCAACATGCCTGGCAAGTTGGATGTCTGTGAGAATTACCCGTGTGACCTAACCCCACAAGATCCTCAATGACAGAGAATGTTATATATGTATACATATATATATATATATATATATATATTTTTTTTTTTTTTTTCCGGATTGGGAGTGCCTAGTAGATACTCTCTTATTTTTGCATCTGGGTTGGGGACTGGCTCTGGTATTGTTATGCATAAAGAGAGGGATAGGATTTTTTAGTCACTAACTTAGACGGACTTCAATCATTGCACGTGGTTTGTTTAGACTAATTTTCTCTTAACATTTTTTTTTCCCCTCTGTAACCTCAGGCCTTCCCTTGGTGCCTATTGTCTTCTGGAATGTTTTTGAATTTTGCACATGTTCACTTAAAACAAGATTTAACAGCATTTCAGAATACAGCAGTCACCCTGAGGAAGGCCAGGGGTGCATGGTAGACATGTGGAAAAAAACCCTAAAAAAAGAAAAACATAGACTAGGAAATTAGTCCAACCAAACTGCATACAGTTATCAAAACATCACATTTTCAGATTAGAACTGTTGAATGGATTGAACATATTGACTCATTTTTGTTGGTTCTGTCCATGACATTTCATTAGAACCCAATTTGTTTTTGTCTCTTTTTCCTTTTGAAATTTTTTCCTTTTCTCACAATGTTAACAAAAATGACACTGAGATGAGATAGAATTATCCAAGTACTAACACAAATGGCTGCAACTGAGGAAATCTCTTGCTGTTTTCCTCTTTTTCTTTAAGGGCCAAGCAGGCAAATTCCATCTGAAATCTTCTCTGTATCTATCTGAAATTAAAAGCAATGAATGAGAGAGAGAGAGAGAGGGGAGATCAGTACTTGGTTTTCAAGGTTTGTCTAATCAGTTTATACTTATATAGATGTAGATTTGGTGATATATCCTAAGTAGGCTGATTAAAAGCAACACCCACCCTCAACAAAAAAAACAAACAACATTTCTTATCCTTGTGCCTTCGTTGGGACAACAGGTAATCCTAAGATGACAAGGTGATGGAGATTGATTTCAAATGCCTGATTTTCAAGGGAAGCAAGCCCTCCTCATTTGGAAGACTAGTGTGACACAAACTTTCTTGTGATTTAGCCTTGTGCATGACAAAGCTAAGTTTAGTAAAGTTATAACATTTAAAAATACATATACACTCTATATTCCATTGTGTTTTGAAAGTGTTAATCCATTCTGTTGTTTCTATTTGAATTTAAACCAATCATGCTTCGGTTGGTCGTCGGTTGTTTGCTTATTGAGACGGTTCTGTATTTCACAATCGTCAGTTCTAGCCCAGGAAGAAGTCAGAATTTTGAGTGTTGATTTTCATGGCTGGCAGCCTGAGTTTCTCATTTCATAAGATCTGTAGAGCATGATCTTCCTTCCCATATTCTTCCTTGTTCTGTATTAAACTGAGATTAGTAAAATATCTGTATATCAGCCTCTTGAAGTCTTTTGCTGGACCTAAAACTTCCCAAAAGTCAGCTAGTTTTTTTGCTCTCAAACGTTAAGGGCCACAGAGCCAATGTCTATCTCTCCAGAGTATCTAGTGACACTGCTGAAGGCAACCTTTCACAGATTGATTTCAAAGATGTATTTTTGCATTTTTTTCAACTCTCATCCCTCATTAGACCTTGCATGTTTTTTTGACTATAATTTAGAGGGTGTCTTGAAAGTTGTACAACATAAGCAATTTATCTTATTTTATTCATTATAAGTAAATGAAAAAATATATATCATATCAAAGTCTGTAAGCATTAGTATTTATAAGAGTTCAAAAGTGCTTAGAAGTCAAAGGTCAACATTTTGATCATTTATTCTGATTTTATAAATTTTTTTCTTAGTTGTGGGATTTCTCAGTTACGGTGTATATAAAAGGTGCAGGGCTTTTGTGATAACCTGTATGGAGGAGGTGCAGGATTTTTGTGACTTTAATATCAATAGAATATTATTGATCCAGCCTTACATACTGAATACATTCTGAACATGTTTTGGACAAGTCCAGAATATATTTTAATATGAAGTTTCATCAGAAACTGTCAACCGAAAAAGGCACACTCCAGTTTTTGAGTGGGTTGTCTGGCCATGTTTGTATCCCACATACAGGCTGCACCAGTTGAGCTAGCAGGCTGAAAATTCCAATATTTACCCCTTATGTCTAGATATTTTTTTTGTTTTTTTGAAAATCTCCTCCCTCCCCACCAGGTTTTTAGTTCAATTTTCAATGTAGGTTTCTGGTAAATTGGTCCCTTAGTTTGTGTCAGGCAGCATTCATGCTTGTTTTTTGAAAATTCAAACTTTTTCTGGTGATTACTGTTCAACAAAAGACTTGCAAAGTAACAAATTCATTGATCACCCCTTTTTTTTAGATAATTTTTCTAATTGATCAATCCCAACACATATTGCTGAAAGACGTTAGTCATGTAATGGTTACTATCGAGTGACTAACCAGAGTGGTTGATAATACTTTATTGATCACAACAAACAAAGTCTTTCTTATATTTTATAGCTAAGTTAATCCCCAGTCTTGAAAAGGGAGGGGGAAAAATGCAAGGTCTGAAGAAGGATTAGTGTTGAAAAGAATAATGGTTCTTTGGAAACAACCTGCAGAAGATTGGCCCCAGCCGTGCCATTAGATAGTCTATGGAGAGATAGACACTAATAGTTTCACATAAGCAGCGTTTGATTAAAATGCACTCAGCTCTTTATATCGGTTGATTTCTCTTCTATATACTGATAAAGCATACCTAAGCAGAGACCTAAGAAGATTTAGACACATGCGAATGTTAAAGGTTTGAAGAAATTGAGATTACTGGCTTTCTCTTCAGATCCTTATCTGAGTGCCATGCCAACATCCGTTGTGAATGAAAGGCAGTGTGGGGTTGGCTTTCTGGGTGGAAGACTGATTACAATGTTTATGTGCGATGAAGATTATTCGGGTTCTTGAGTCAAATGGTCTTTTTCCGTATTTTTATATTATTCTTTTTGTGCAGTAAGAACTAATGTAACTACTTGTTGCACTTAGTTATCAGCTTGGTATTAGTCATGCACTGATATATTGAATTCCTTTGAGCTGATTTTCTTTCAGAATATATATATATATATATATATATATATATATATATGTGTGTGTGTGTGTCCTTGTATATGTATAAGAAATGGACGTATTTGGTTTGACAGAATGAATTATAAATTGTGTTATATTAGATTGAAACTTATTCTAAATTATCTTCGGTCGTTGCATGTTAAATACATCACTCACCCAAGACTATGTAAGTAAAATAAACAGTTGAAGAGAATGGGGCTGCTGCAGGAATTGAACCTGCCATCAATAGGGTAGCCGTTTCAAAGTAGTGATGCTCTTAACATTAAGCTAAATGGTCGCCGGTTATGCAAAGGCCAGAGTGATGTATCAACCATGTAATGACGGAAGATCATTTCAAATAAGTTTCCATTTGATATGAACTAATTTATAATTCATTCTGTCGGACCAAATATGTCCATTGAATAGATCGAGAATATATGAGATGAGAATTTGGGCTAAAAGCAGTTATTTGGCTTTTGCATTGCCGGCAGCTGTTTAACTCAATGGTAAGAGCATTACTACGTTGGAGTGGCAGGTTCGATTCCTGCAGCAGCCCCATTTTCTTCAATTGTTTATTCTATTTAAGTTGTTTAAATTGAGTGATATATTAACCATGTAACAACGAGAGATCATTTCAAATAAGTTTCTATGTAATTTAATGCAATTCATAATTCATATATATATATATATATATATATATATATATATATATATATATATATATATATATTTATATATATATGGGGCTGCTGCAGTAATCAAACCTGTCACCCATTGGGTACCCGCCTTGACCTAGCGATGTTTATACCATTGAGCTAAACACCCGGTAATACAAAGGCCCAAATGACTGCTTTCAATCCAAATTTTCTTGTTTATTCTCGGTCTATTCACTTCTTTCAACTTGACACAATTATATATTAAGGAATGCATAGATATGATCCGACAGAATGAATTATAATTTGTGTTATATTATATAGAAACTTATTTGAAATGATCTCCTGTCATTGTACGGTTATTGTATTTTCTGAAAAAAATCATCTCGGAGAAAGTCAATATATGTGCACATGACTAATCTACTGGAGGCTGTAAAAAAAATATCCACCAATGTTTCTGCAGAGCTTAGTGGTTCCTTCACGTTCTCTTATTTATTTTAAGACTTGATAGTTCACTACTTCAAAGCAGTTAGTAGTGTCTGTATGTGTTTACATCTTACGAATTTCATCTGAGATTTTGTCAAAAAGTGACTGAACTCATTTCAGTGGGAGAGTCCATTGTTTCAAATGATGGAGTATTTTTTTGGCCAGATACAAAAACAGTGACTAAGTGGTGATCTAAGCCTATAAAATTCGGGCTGAAATTGGAGTATAGTCTTATCTGAAGGTTAACTGAACTACAAAAATATACAGTAATTATTATTTTTTTTTGTTAGTGTCGATGTCTCTTGTTATTGTATGTTTTTAGCTGGATGTGAGAGGCAAAGTTGCAAGAAGATTCACTTAGGCATTGTGGATCCATTTCTTTCTAGAGGCATTCCTCTCAGTTGAACTAAAAGGCAAGAGTTTTGGTATTCCCTAATGTCTCCAGTTGATAGTATGGTACCTGAGGTATTTTGCTAGAAGCATCTGTGTTATTTGGTACATTGATAAATGATCCCACTGGATTTATTTTAAAAGTTGATATTCTCTAATGTAAAAATATAAAAAAATATCAAGACCATTTTTTAATTAAATGTGTAAATTTTACATATGATTGTTTAAAAAGTATCAATAATATTAATAATTCAAGTTTTGAAAAAGTCTTATTTGTATCAATGAATATTCTTACAGGTTTTAGACTTGTTGTCACAGGGAGTCTTTGCATTGGTTAATGTATATGTTTTCTTCTCCAAATTGATTAATTCTTTATATATACCATTGAGCAAGAAACAGTGATTGACCCCTTAACTTGAATACTGTGTATAAAATATAAAGGTGAGATCTTACTTCGGTTAAGAAATTCAATGCTGAAGGGACCTGACATAGTTGTGCATTTTCCACCAGTGCCAGATGTCAGCGTTAGTAAAAGTCAGAATCTGCATGCTGATTTCCTAGGCAAGCAGTTAATCCTCATTTTGAAGACTGTCACTGCACTATCTAAATATCCCCATTGAGCCTAACCTATTAACTTGTGAAGATTTTCCTTATCACTAACTCAATAAAATTTTCGGGCTTATTGTGAGTGATGGCGTCTCAGTTCTGTCTGTGAGTCAGGGCTTTTATCTTGCAATGGATAACTATTATACTTGCCACCTTCTGCAAATAATGAGTTGATGGATATCAGGAAATCCAAAGCAACATGTCAGATAACATTAAAAAAGTAAGGAAAGACATTGAAAGAATAATAAAACACTTCTTATCTATTCTTCCAGACAACATTCCAGGGACTCTGGTTTGATATTAGGAAAAAAAGAGGGTAGAATTTACAGCCAAACCCGAGATCGTTTTCATGGTAGAAAGATTCGCCATTAGGAAGTTGTACGCAATATAATATCTGTGAGATATGCGCAAGCATATTTGATGGTGTAGGTTGAGGAATAGACTCATCACCGAAAGGTATAAAGTTCCGTCTCAACTACAAACTTCAAGCATTATTATTTTTGATTTTTTGACTACTTTTTACCTTCATCGTAATTTTATTAGTTGCTTTCTTTTGTAACTCTTGCTACCTCAGCAGTGAGTGAATAGTTATAAAAAGCAAGTAACAAAATTAGGATGAAGGTGAAAAGTAGTTGAAATTTCACAAATGATAATAATAATAATTGTACTTTGTATATAAAAAGGATTCATGAAATTTCATATTATGCAAAAAGAAACTGATCAATGCCAATATTCAGGGCTGGAAGGGAATAAACCTTGTATGTCTCCCGATATTGAACTGTGAAAAAGGCATTTATGAAAACATGGGATAATAATTTGCAAAACTTTCTCTAGATTTCTTTCTTGTACCAGGAGGTTCAAATAACAAATTGTTATCACTTCATCAAACTCTCTACTTGCTTTAGATTATCAGTTTTAATTGGATGATAATCACTACCGAGAGATTTTCTTTCTGTTGTGCCTATTAGGCCTATGATATCTGATAAAGTGTTTCAAGTCATGTACAGAAAATCAACAACAACTAGCATCCAGCACCCTTGGGAGTCAGCTGGTTAACTTCTGTAGCCTAATCAGCAAGGCACTGTCCATGTCAGATAAGCTCACAAGAGTTACAGTATTCAAGTTCAAATCTTGTTGGAGACTGTTTCTTTATTTCCCTGCTGCTTAAGCTACAGATTGTAAGAACAATCTGAGAATTGTAATAAAAAGAAACAGACAAGAAAACAAGTTGAAAGAAAAATTGATAAAAAATTGATAATATCAAAATATCCAAGAAATTTGGACAAATTGAGACAGTGGGTTCTCAACATGCAGTGGAATCCCCCACCTGGGGAAGGGATTTTAGGATCTCAGGGGGAGAGGAATCAGGACCACAAATTGGCAAATTTGAACCGTTGGAGTATTTATTTTTTGGCACTGTTAGTGAATGTAATGTAATGTTTGATTAAATATGTAAATATGTAAATCATAATTGAATATGAATTTGTCTTGTCTTAAACAGTAGGTGGGCAAAGGATTTTAGGGTTTCAGGTGGGGGAAATCAGGACCACAAATTGGCAAATTCAAAATGTTGGAGTATTTATGTTTCGGCACTGCTAGTAAATGTAATGTGATATTTAATTAAATATGTAAATTGCGATTGAATATGAATTTGTCTTGTCTTGTCAAGATGCTCTGTAGTATTTTTTGAGGTTCTATTTGTAAAACACATATAATGCCAATATAGACTGGCATGAAAATGGTATCATAGAGCAATGTTAATCCCAATACTGGAATATAAAACATGAAGCAGATGTAAGTACAAGACTATCTAATAAGAAGCGAGTTGGGGGGAAAAAAAACCTTTCTGATGTCTTGACAGTTATCAACTTTCTCCCCAGTCCTAAAGTGTCTTTGGCTGGGGTAGGAGGGTGCTGGGGGGGTCACTCACCCCTATCTAGGCAAGGGCTCTTGGATTTTTTGTTAGAACCAGCTGTTCTGCTAATCTATTTCTCATTTCAATATTTTATGCTTGAATGTCCACATTCTGATCTCACAGACACTGAGGATGAGATAATTCCTAATCACACCCCCTCCTGGGGTTTGGCTGCCAGACTCCACTTCAACCTTAAACCACTGGGGCAGAGGAAAATAGGTTCAGCTTGCAGGAAACAGTTTGTCCTGGGTCAAAAGATTATCAAAACACACTGTGGGTGGTTCAAGATGTTCAGATATGGATCAACTTGTCTTAACTGGAACATAGGTTTTTTTATTATTATTATTTTTTTAATTATTTTTTTATTATTATTATTATTATCATCATCATAACAACAACCACCACCACCACCACCACTTCTTTTGAAAATTTTAATTCTTACCAAGAAAGGAGTTAGAAGATTGAGTTTTCCCTTCAGGCAGGTGTTTTCCGAATCTTGATAAACATGCAAACCTTCGAGAAATTCCCCTGTACGAAAAAAGCAACTACTGAGACTTCTAGTCATTAATATGATGTGAATTTTTCCCTGGGGATCAATTGACAAGTGATTGCAATCTTCTTCAATATTCCAGCACTTTCCTCAGTATTTTGCTGATTTTAGTAACGCTGTTGAGTAGGAGGTTTCATTTTTTTGGTTAATATCTATTTCTTTCTGGTATATTTGGAAGAGAATTCAGGACTATCTTGAGTGCTCCAATAATAAATACAAACATTTGCTTCTATATATATTCTTTTAGTTGTCTGACAAAGTCTATATTATTATCAGTGGCAGTAGGAGGAGAATCTGTGGAAATTCCACGGTGCATTTTCGCTATTCATTAAAAGAACACAAACGGTTTATTTTATTAATGAAGATAAAAGAAATTATTTAAAAAAATTTTTGGTTATCCAGTCCTGTGGATCTGAAACATTTTTAAGTCATTCTCAAATTTTGTCTTCAAGATAACTAGTTATCCCCACTCCCATTCAAGTAAGTTGCAGCAACAAAAAATCATTTCTAATAATCATTTTATGTTGCATATAATTAGAGAGCTTTACGATAATAATTAGTTTAATTTTTATAATTGTACAGCTTCTGCTGTGTATTTGTTATTTAAAGAAAGCAAGCAAAAATAATTAGAATTATCATTCACAGCAAATTCTACTTATACCTAAAAGCCTTATTTGCCACTTAAGACTATCTAAATTGTTAGTTTGGGGAGACCCTCCCCCTTCTCTAATTGGGAACCTTTGATCTGGCCATTTTTGAATCCATATATGTCTGACCAGTGGAAATGTACCTTACCCTTAATTTTCATGAATTCTGTCGACTTGTTTACTGCCAGGTATGTTTTTGATGTTGCAACTCCTGTGCTCGGTTTTTTTCTTATAAAAAAAAATTGATAGAAATAGGAAGTCTTCATTGCATGTTTGGAACAATTTTATTTTTTGTACAAATGAGAGAGTGCAAAAAGTATCCAATACATTGCAAAAAGTTATTTCCAACTTACTTATACAGTTTCAACATTGATGAAATTCAGACCTAAGATCAATATTGATACAACAAATACAAAATTTAAAAATATTGAAACAATACGATTAAAGTTAGAATAAACTAGAAAGCACTAAGAGATCACGTACCTCTGCCAACGCCATTGTCAGGGGAAGGTATTTGTACATAGATCCGCCTCCAAATTTGATAACTTCTTCTATAGCTTATTGTTCATCCTTTCACAAAATTACATTTAAATCAAATGGGAATATTTGGAGATTTTATATTGACAGATATATATATATATATATATATATATATATATATATATATATATACACATCAATGTATGTAAAAAAACAAAAACAAAACAGAAAATATCTCTCAATCAGCAAAAATTCCTGGATCTGCCCCGAAGTTCAATCACTTCTTCTGTAGCCCATTATTTTCCCTTCCACAAAATTTCATGAAAATTCATTGAAAACTTCTGGAGATATCTTTTGGACGGACAGGAAGAGCTGACCATGATATACCTCACCAATTTTGTTGGCAAAGGCAAATATTGTGCAATTAATATACTTCGATATCTTCCACAGAGGTTTGTACGTGGGTGTAAACCATTAATAGATACATTGTTCTGCTTGTTAGATAAGATAAATTGGAGTCCAAATGGTGGATTTCTAAGCAAGTAGACAGGCTCTCTTCACTTCAACACAATCTCCCTGTATTCATCTGACTTGGTGCTATATCAAACTAAACTTGGTAAATATATATATTGTATTTAGTATTGATGGCAATTGTCACAATACTCGCATACAAATCAGCATATTGTACAAACATATATCATCTCACACACACACACACAATAGATTTGAAGTGAGAATGAAGTGAGACATGGTGGGATCCAAGAGTGAAACATATCTCCTATAGAGGTTTTTAAGTAGGTGCAAAGCATTGAAGCATCTTGAGTCGAATTTCATCCCGCTTTTTAAGTGCTGTTATCTGCATGATGGGTCATTTTTAATCCCTTATCTTCATATATCTAGGCACACAGAAGTTTATATTCTGTCCCACTATCTTGTTCAGTACCCTGACTGATCAACATGCAGCCCCTGCGGAGTAGTTCAGAGTGGGAGAAAAAAAAAGGGATGAGCCTCAAAGAGTTACTGGATCCATTGACCTACTTGTTGGATGACTTGTTTGCACCAGTGATTATTGTTCATGCCTGCACAAAAACCAGGATTTCAACTGCTGATTCTCCTTGCAGGCAGGGCCTCCCCTGAAAGATTGATGCTACACAATCTTCCGATCCTTCTTCCACCATTTAGCTCTGTGTCATGCAAAGTAAAGCTTAGTTAATAAAAACCATAAATAGATCCATGAATTGTTGAAAGACTTTGACCAAGTTAGTATGTTTTAGTAATGTAGAAAATATCAGAAATCCTCAACCAGAACTGTCAACGTAGGTTTCTTCAGTTTTTAAGCCGGTCTGGTTGTATGTAAGTATTATGTGTACAGGCTGCACCAATGGAGCTAGAGGGCTGAAAATTTGAATATTTACTCCTCAAAATGTTTAGAAAATTTGCTTTTTTACATTCCCCCCAGGTTTTAGATGGGGTTTCAATTTGTAATGTAAGTTTATGCTAAATTGCATCTGGCAGCATTCTCACTCATTTATTGAGAAATCCAGATTTTTTTTAGTTATCACTCCTCATCAAAAGGGGAGAGAAGTAATTAGATCACCTCTTTTTAAAATCTTTTAATTGATCATCCCCAACATGGCATGCTGCCACAATATGTTAGTCATGCAACAGTTTCTATTGTGTGACTAACCAGAGCCGACTCCTGTCTATAGAGACAATGGAACATCCCATGCCCGTGTGGATTGCATGTTGGGCAAAGCATATGGAAATCCTGCGATGCCCAACTGTCAGAACTCTCTGGTTTTGGAATCATAGTTATCCTTCTCCTAGACTGGTTACCTTCCCAAGGCTAGAGAGCCTAATCTGCTCTGCTATCTTACCCATTACTGGGAAAATCACAAATAAAGGCATAACTACAACTGACATGATATGACTAGAATATCAAATTTCTTCAATTTGCAATTAATTGAAATGAAATTACACATATTTTTTTTTCATTTTGTGATGAAAGCAACAACCTCATTCACAGTCAAGCTTGTTTAGCGCTTATAGTTATAACATGGCCATCTTTCTTGCACCCTAGTATCTGCTTTATAAATGGGGACTACTGTATTTACTAATATTAGTTTTAGGGTGAGGATTTTAACAAAACTCTTTGTTACTATTACCAAATATTGTCATATTATCATAAGATGTTTGCACAGAAGTTGTGGTCAGCTTCCTTTCTGCATATGGAGAAATTCTATTTTTCTTTGATAGTGAAATTTCTTTTCTGATTTTTTGGAGTAAACGTAAAAAAGTATCCAATATGTTACAAAAAGTTCAATTTTAAATCCTTATACACCATCCGAATTGACAGAAATAGGACCAAAGATATCTGATTTTTGTATGTAACTTTTCAACGTGCAATCTTGTTTCAAAAGTTTTTGATTCTTTTTAATTTTTTTTCTTCATTGTATTTGTATTTTTTTAATCTTTGGTCCAAAATCTGACTATTTTGAGGCTGTAAAAAGATGTTGAACTTTTTGAAATGTATTGGATACTTTATGCACTCAATGTGTATTCTGACCCTGGTTTCTTTTTTTAATTTTATTTTTTGTATAATGTTGTAATAAAACCCAACAAAAAATGTGACCTGGAATGTTATGCGTTAGGTGTGGCAATTTGGTTAACTTGGCTGGCTAGCTTGCTGTAATTTGCAAATATGGGTTTTTTTTTGCCATTAGATCTTCTTGTTGGTTCCTCCCTACTTTGTCAAATGACATAACGATGCCACATTTTCTCTCCTGACTTCTCTCTCTCTTCCTTTCCCTTTTCCAGGGTTAGGTGTATTGCTCACTTGGTGCTGTGCAGAAGAGATTCGGATATATCCAAGGTTACCATTAAGCATCTGAAAGGAGGACATCTCTCTCTTTTTTTTTTTTTTTCAATTCAAATACAGCCTTCCCTTCCATTATAACGTGGGTATCGGGTTCCAAGAAAACCAACCACGTTATAACTGAGCTGTGAGAAGTGCGAGATGCTTATGGCCGATGTTCAATTGTAGGCAATAAGGGAAAGATGACTAACATCGTTGTATGATGAGACATTAGACAAAAACATTTCAAAACTTTTTTTTCTAATAATTTACTTTGAAAAAAATTTGGTTTTATCTTTGTCTAAATCATTTTATTTTTACGATTGGTTTGCCGGAATAAGTCAAATATATTTTTTAGTGGTGGATGGAAATGGGAGTTGTCACCTTTGTCCTCAAATGGGCTTATGGTGCAGTGAAATGGCGCTTAGTCCAAAATATCAGGTGTATGGGTTCAAAGAGAAATTTATTTTTATTTTTATTTTTTTTTACTCATTCTCATTTTTTTTTTTTTTTTGTTAAAATAGGTAAAAATGTTGATTTCAACCATCCTGCCGCCTCATATTGTGAACTGCACTGTAACTAACCATGTCTGTATTACGTTGTCTTTTTACTTTGAGATTTCCCCGTTTCGATTCACACTGCTTTGACCAATATTGATTGATTTTCAGAACTTCTTGAAAAATGTGAATTTTTTTCTTGTATTTCTATTCCTAATGCAAATGTTGAGAGGTTTTTTCCACTGACAGATGTTCAGTTGACCAAGGAGTAGAAAAGACTTGATGTCTAGTCAGTGAAGGCCCAAATACCCAAACAATATAATTTTATGGTTAAGTAATACCTTAATAGGTAGTATTGGTATTATGCTATAAGATTATTTTAATGATTTCTTTCATGATAAAAACTGATATCTTGAATCTAGTTTTATTTTGAAATGTCCTCCCTTTCAATTGATTTCAGAATAGATTGTCCTCCTTTTTCATTTTTGCATCTGGTAATCCTAGGTATATCAGAGTACTTACTGTTGACTTCACTGAAATATGAATTGGTTGAGCTCACTGATGAGAAAGTCTTGATGTTTGCTGACAAAGGCGTTTAGCCTGAAAAAAAAAAGTCGAACAGGAAAAGCTATAGATTTCAATTTTTTTACACACTAATACTGTGCATGTCTTATCTTATTTTCTGCCTACTTGGCTTCAAAACTGTCTTTTTTTCTTTTTCTCATGTGTGAATCTGAAGTACAATCTCAGCTTTTTTACATCCGGGGTGAACAAGTGCCCTACCCGATGTTAGTCTTTTTCAAGTATCTTATTGATCTTCATTGTAGTGTTCATGACTCTTATAAGTCATTTCGACTATCTTTTTCGCTTTTGTAGTCTTTATTTTGAAGATTTCCTATCTTAGTATTTTCAATTTATACAATTTCAACATCAAACTTTTCAAACAAGTATATACTGGTCTTAATTCTGTGGCAAAGATAACTCCTTTTTTACTGTGAAAAGTATCTAAAAGTCCTTGCTTTGAGTGATCTGATGAGGAGGAAAAAAATATGTAAATGAAAGGATATCTGACTGTACATTGGAGTACTTGTAAGATTTGCAATAGAGGTGTAAAGTGGCCCGAGTGATAATAGCATAGATAATTGAATTGGTGAACCGAGTTCAAATCACGGCTGAAGTAGTTTGTAACTCCCTTTGCACTAATGCCCTTAGTAAAAGCATAAATCCACTTCCTGGCTTTCAGCTATGGGTAAAATTGTAGAGCATAGTAGAATGAAATTCGGTATGATATTCGTCTTGGAGCAAAATTGGTTTATCAGCTAAGCACAAGTATATTCCTTTTAAATGCCTAAAATTCCTGTTGGAGGAATAACAAAAGAAATATGAATTTTGATCAATTTGAGGAAAGGAAAATTTTCCAACATCCCTTACGAATTAAAAACAACATATTAGAAATCATCAACCAAAACTGTCAACATAGGTTTCTTCAGTTTTCAGATTTATCTGGCTGGCTATGTATGTATGTATTTGTGTATGTATCATGCATACAAACTGCACCAATGGAGTTTGACGGGCTGGAAATTTGAACATATACTCCTTATTATGTCTACAAAAAAAACACAGTTACTTGGCTTTTGAAAATCTCCCCCCCCTGCGAACAGTTTGTTTTTTGTGTAGAGTTCAACTCGCAATGTGTGTTTATACTAAATTGATCCTTTAGTTTGTGCCCAGCAGCAGTCCTGATTGTTCTTTTAAAATTCAGACAGATCTCTGCCCAACAAAAAGCGAAAGAAGTAACTTATCCCTTGATCACCCCTTTTTCCAATTTTTTTAAATCGATCATCCCCAATATGGCATGCTGTTGAAAAATGGTTGTGTGATGGTTTTTATTGAGTGACTAACCAGACCTGTTTGAAATACTAGTTAATCCCTGTGGAAAAATTCAGATATACAGGTTTCCCCTCAGAGTAGGGTATTTTGATAAAAGCCTTTTTTAATCCGAAACTGCATAAAACAAAGAAGCAATTATTTATTTGTATGGGAGAAATTTTTTAGCATCTCTGGACCCCCAAAAGGGTGAGGATGGTATATCAGGCTGAGCCATTGGAGGTTGTGGCAGTGTGAAGCACAGGAGAATGGGGTGTGCACTGCCTCTATAATGGCTTGCACACTACTTTTGTTCTCCGCTTTCTTCTAAAAAAGTATAAAAGGGGCATAGAGTGAACTTTTGAAAAGTGGATTCTACATGTATTCAAATCTTATTTGATGATTTTTTTTTTTTTTTAAAGCAAGAAACTAAATAAACATATGACAGTGGCAGAGTCCATTCAAATGATGGATAGGAGATACTTTTATTATAAAATTGCCGCCTTCAAATGGAATAGTCCATGGTTACAGATATTATATAAGTAGATATTTCAGAAGAGTCTATGAACATAATGGCAAGTTGATTGTCGAGTCCTGAATGAAACCATCTATGAATGCCTGGCAATAATGGCCAAGAATGTATCTTTGGTGTTATTTTCTTGTCTTGGTTCTTGAGTGCTATATTATTGGATATTTCCCCCATCAAACCAAAAACTGATGAATAATGGAGATTATTCAACAAAGGATGTCCTGTAATGAGTTTTCTAAACAACCTGTTCCTTAACAAAAAAAGTCCGAAATCATACAATGCTTTCAGTATTCTGTTTTCTTAAACCTCTCCGAATAACCTTGGACTTACTATATAAGTAATGTAAACATCAGTACACCATTTGCAAATAATACCATGCTTGTTGGAGAGATGATCTTGGATGATGATATTCAGATAATGGAGAGGATACTGTATTTGTTGAAAGAATGAAGAATCTGTTTAAGGATCTCAAGAATAGGTTTTATTGGCTGTTACTCAGGAGTTCAGGAGAGATAGACTTACACACACACAGCCACACTGAAGAGTTGCAATACAATGAAACACCTGTCTGTGGATGACACATGTATTAATTATTAATACCTATACACACAAACACACACACTAGTAGATAGCTTTACAGCTTTAAATACTAAATACATTAAAAAAGGTTTTCAATTTTCTATTTTTTTTTTTTTTTCCCCTTTGTGTCACTTCAGTGGTACATTTCCAAATATCTGCTAATGTAATTTTCTTGTGTTTTTGTTATATATATATATATATATATATATATATATATATACTTTGATATCATGGTACAATGTGTAAATTTTCTCTTATTGGGATCATAAGTTGTTTACCATGCAACTACTTGAGGGATTTTGAAAACAAAATAGTTATATATATATATATATATATATATATATATATATATATATATATATATATATATATATATGTGTGTGTATGTATGTATAGATACGTAGAAAGACCTAGATAGGTATAAATATTTACTATGCTTAGTGTAGATTGATACAGAGCCAAGAACAGGGAAATTAAGATGTAGAATGACTGATTGTATCATGCCTATCTCTGAATTGAGGAGATCTTGTCTGCCTTGAAAAATACAATGAAATGTGCTGGCTTATAGTACTGACCACTGATGCCAGTCAAAAATATGTGACTTCTTTGATAACCAAGTTGTTTAGGTGTATACCGGGGGGGGGGGACCACACGAAAGCAATCTCTTTCTCTATTTCTCCTTTTCCTTCCTTACATATTGTACACCAGAAGAAGGTTGTAGAATGGATGAGCCGAAAGTTGTACAAGTGAGAAAAGCAACAAAACATATGAGTTTGATAGTCCATACAAATCATGGAAAATGATTCCTAGTAAAATTACAAACAATACACAAGCTGGACACAGTGATATCCTACTTAGTGCAACCCTGTTTAGCTTCTACAATAAACTTAGAATATCATTTTCTAAATGAATAATGATAAAAGACAGTATTGTGAACAGTCTCGAAAATAACTATGCGCTGTGCACTTAGGTTAATATGCCATGTGTATTAGAATAAAATCATACACATACATGATAATTTATGTTGCAATATATATTGACACCTCGTGATATTTCACCAACTCCAGAACGTACCTACCAGATGAGATAGGCAGCTTTAATCTATTCCATCATGTTGAAGCCCAACAATGACATCGTATATTTCAAAGTAATAAGAATGATCCTGACTGAGAGCACAGTATAAAAGTATTCTGGACACTATTTATGCTGTGTTGAAATGACCCAATATTGGTGTTTCATTTAGAAATGTACGTAGAGTACGAATTGGGGTATTTTAGAATTGTATATAGAGTTTTAATCAATGTATTTATCTAGAGCCAATCATTTTGGGTTTTTTCCCAAGAAGATCAAAATGTTTCCTCTTGAATGTTCTTCTCAGTGTTTTATTTTGATTTTTTTTGGTTAGTCCACAGAAAAAGTTACCATCCTTAATTTCAAAGTGTGGAACTTCTCTTTTAATCGCTTCAACAGTCACCTTGTAGGCTCGCCAGTATGGACAATCCCTGTGAAAATAACAACTAAAACACTTTCTAGTCTCAACTTGTATTGGTGTTAAAACACTCTTGTGTTTGTGATGTTGTTAGAAGTGTTTTTCTCTCCGATTTGAACTGTAATTGATACAATTTTGGCTTTGTTTTCAAATGGTTGGGATGTTTTTGTTTAATAAGCTGGACATCTTAATTGATCTAGACTACTTCTATTTCCTGAAGATTTGAAGTCTGGATTACTGTTTGCACCTCATTAAATAATTTTGTGTTCACAGGCTATTTTGTCTCAGACAATTAACATTCATGATTGCTTTCAATTCTGGGTTAAAATCCTGCCTACAAGAAAAGACTTTTAGTGTTGGGGGTTGGGGCTGGTTGGTTTGGACACTTTTTAGATTATACCATATTGCAAAAGGCCTATAGTTCTTGATTTGGTTATTCAATTATTTTCTTTACCTTTTATGAAACAAATATCAAACAGGCTTGGTAGGTCACTCAATAGAAATGGTCATATAACCAGAGTCTTTTGCAGCATGCTGTGTTGGAGGTGATCAAGCAAAAAACTGGTAAAAGGGAAGATCAACTGAATTTTTAAAAAGAAACAGCGTGAATGCTAATGGATCAATTTAGTATAAACTTACATTGTAAATTGACCCCCTACTCACCCACTAAAAACCTATTTAGAGATGATTTTTATGAGTGTTTTTTTTCCTAGACTCGTTAAATCTATTTTTAAATTTTCAGCTCTGTTGTTCAATTATTGAAGCCTGTATACATCATACATATATTCATACATAGTCAAACCAACTTAAAAACCAAAGAAACCCATGTTGATAGTTTTGGTTGACAGTTTTTAATAATTATACAAACCAAGATTCAAGTTAAAGAGTGAAAATTGAATTTAGTGCTTGGGAAAGCTATTTCCTTGCAGCCCACATGACATTTGGAGAGGTATTGGGTGGAGTTATGGGTAGTTCTTGTTCTATCCAAGACTAAATCGATCCGTGGGTGCCATACTGTGCATTTCCTCTTCATCGCATTTCTCAGGGAAATGAGTTACTTGATGGTCTGCAGTAGTTTGTACTGGGTTACATAGTACCAGTTGCAAGGAGTTTGCTCAGACATTACCTATGGAAGAATTAGAACCAGTCTGTCTTGGGCTCCACTCCTGGTTTGGAATCATAGATTTCCGTCTTATAAACTGGTTGCTGATCAAGATTAGAGAGCATAGTCTACCATACTATTTATCCATAGCTGGAGGAGACCAAAGCTGGGAAGCCCAGTCTACCCTGCTATCAGATATCTTCATTTGAAATGAATTGCTGAAATTGGTTTAATTGTTCACTTAACGAATCTTCATCTAATGAGATATTTTGTGGAAAGGATCGTCATTGTTTGGAGAGATTTCTCTGTATCACAAACAATGCAAATCAGTTTTCATGAAATGAGTTTTTATCTGCTGCGTTATTTAAATAAAACGCATGTTTTTATTTCCTAACCAAAGCTAAGCTCATAATTATTCAAACACGCATCCTCAAATGTTTGAACTAAATGTCATAAGATATAATTTGGCTTTGTTTTATAATGGATGACATTTCCAACATGAATTTCAACATAATACTTGTGTATATGGTGTTATTATGTACGAATGATATGCGGTAGTGGAGGAGCTTGAAGGTATTTTTGATGTATTCCTCTCTGTCATTCAGGTATTTTGGGCTATATATTCTTAGGGTTCTTAAATGGAAACCTATAATCATGCCAGATTTTATTTTGGTGTTATCGTGAGAGGAGAAGTTTATGAGGTTCTTGTTAGGAAATTTTCGGTATATACTGAATTGTAAATTATCATTTGTTTGGTGTAATATGTTAAGGTAGGGCAGGGTGTTATATGTATATAGTATCACTTATGTTCCTTGTTGGCAGCAGGGTTATAGAGTTTAATGTGTAATCAATGCTAGTTTGGTTGAAGCCGATAGATAAAGAATGTTTTCTCAATTTTCTATCAACTTTTCTTGTTTGTGTACAAAAGAATGCAGGTGAGGCTTGAAGACCAGAAAAAGGGTAAGGAGAGAGAGAGAGAGAAGCAGGATAGGGCTACACAAAAGTGTAAGGGATGAAACATAAAGATATCTCAGGAAGAGAATGGCTGAACTTAGCCATCAAGAAAAGTAGGAAGGCGAGAAAGTGAACCGATTGTTTATTTTTGCTACTATTTACCTTCATTTCAACTGTTGTTACTTTTTATTGCTACTAAACTCAGGCCAAGTACTCTTCAGCCCGAGTTCAGTTTTGATGACAACGATTAAGATAAAGGTAAAAATGAAAATAATGATTTATAATACTTAATCGACTAAAATGAATAAAAAGTAAAAGGGTAAAATTGGTTGGAATTGAACTCTCTTCTGAGGCTCTGTGAGTGGAAGATTTGCACAAGTGCTGAGTGGGGGATATTGGCTTCAGGCAAGTCCTATGAGTTTTTTTTCAGATATTACAGTGCTTTAGATTTCCACCCGTAATAATACCATTAGCAAAACAATGAGTATTTTACTAGTTATAAATAACTTGAATAAATAAACATGAAGCCCTGACTGCTCTAGAAGTTGTAATATACAAGTATATATGTCTTTTTGTGTGTATATAAACTTTGTTGTGTCAATAGCGAGTGTATTATTGTTGGAATAAATGACTCATCGGAGACAGAGTTACAACTCAGCAGTCATTGAGAAAAAACCTGATTTTATCAACTGATTTCTTCATAATGGATTTACTTTCAGTGTTGATAAATGTTTTTTTTCATTTTATTGGTTTAGGCACCGAGTTTTTGAGGACAATTTTGTAAATTTGACTCAGTGTTTTTGGAAAGAGCTATAGAGGGAGAAAGATTCATGATAGCAGGAGAGGGCTATACATAAATGGAATGACCAGTACGGCACAAGGTTCATGTTGGGAAAAATATCTAATTTGCATATGATTGCATTGTCAGGTGGCAGCCATCTTGAATATTTAGAATATTTGATACAACATTTTCAACATATTACAGAAGACCTGCAATTTTTACTCTGAGATTATGACGAATACATAAATCTTATCTACTCACTAGAAATTAGTGAGTGTTAACTCTCTTAATCCAACAAATTATTGGAACATGGTCAACAATAGTCCAATGAATCATCTGAGCACCTTCAACAACCCCCCACCCCCACCTGGGTTAAACAGAGATACAACACTGACCTAGGCAGAAATTTGTTTACAATCATTTGAGTCTTTGGTCCCTTTCAAATGTGGCAGGGATATAGGGGACCATGCAGCCCCTGTTGAGAATAGCTGAAGTGTACTTGATACTTTGTTGATTCCTATGGAGATGCAGAAAGAATATCTCTCTTCTGGCTTTGACCCAATAAGATGACAAAATGACTGTATTGTTCACTCTCTCTCTCTCCTTTTTTATTTTATCAAGAAAACAAATAATCCTTGGTTTCAAATATACATGAAACTTACCCGAGTCTGGAATAAAGTCAAATTTAGTGGTGAGCAAAAAATGAAGCTCGAAAGATTATGTCTGAATCTTACAAGTAGGAAGAGCCTGCATACTGCCTTGAAAATCAGCTTTCAAAATCCAGGCCTTTACCCAGGCTTGAATTCTAACCTCTTGTGCTGGTGAAGAATATGTAACTACCTCGGCCATCAAACCAGCCAATGATCCTTGATTCTAAATTTATTTTGACAAGGCAAAAAAATAGGGTCCAATGGAGTTAGCGTGTACTCATCTTCCCAAAGAAGAAATCAATTTTCTCGACAACAAAAAGTTGTTGAATTATTTTAGAACAGGTAGGGATTACAGGGGGTCAGGATCTCCATCCCTGCTTGGGTAAAGTGCAAATGAGAAATTTCTTTTTTTAAAATATCTTGATAAAAAAAATTATATAAACAAAAAATTATTCATGGAAGATGTTTACCATTATATTCATTATAGAAAAAATATCGTTTATTCCTTCTGTCGTGAATTCTGTTGATTATTTTTTATTTTTTTTCCTTTACACTTTTATCGAATCTCCTGCTTTGAAGCTATGACTCAATGTAAAGAAAAAAAAAAATGCTGGATCACAAATCACTTTCTTCTATTTGATATTTGAAATTTTTCTTTTCATTGTATTTATTTGTTAAAAATCTTTCCTTTTAGATCCCACCCTGCTCAAAATTCAGGATCTGTCCCAGTTAATGGATAACATTTGACAAGAGTTTGCAATAGATTATGTGAAATATGTTATATTGAAAATTATGTGTTACTTCAACCAAGTTGCTAGCTTAAGATGATTTTCTGACAAATTGATATTCCATGCTAAATAAGTTGGGATGAGGGGGGGTGGAATTTAAAATGTAAGTTTATGTTGAATTGGCCCCTAATTTGTGCTCACTTGATTTTTGAAAATACAGAATTTTTTGTGATATAACCAAAAGCTAGTAAGTAACTTATTCATTGATCCCCCCCCCCATTCCAATTTTTTGACTGCTCTCCCCCTTCAAGGCAAGGCGTGCTGCCGAAAAGACATTGGTCTTGTGACAGTTTTTATTGAGTGACCAACTAGACCTGTCCTTATGGGTCATTTAGTATTCGGCACAATCACTTCTTACTATCTGAATTCTCTTCCACAATATTTTTATTGTTTACCAGATTGTCCTTTCGTTGACATCTATGAAACTCGTCATATCCGACAGTTTAATTCGATGCTCTTTAAATCCAACCCAGGCTGTAGTAACAGTTAGAAGCTGTTATATCCATTGTGGAAATATGATTTAATTTTAATGAATGAAAAAGAAATCAATGATTGAATTTAAGGTTTTAGCTAAAAGCTAGGAGACAAGCCAAGCTGCTGCAGGGTCAAGTTTCACTCCTTTAGATAAATGAGAATCATCTGTTCAGCTGAGTTGGTTGGAGAGCCACCTACCAATCTCTGGGTTTTGATTTCAAATCACAATGGGGAAATGTTGATTTTTATATATCGGTTTTATTTAACATGACTGGACAGATGAACAGTGAGGAGTTTACTCCTCTGCATTAGGTGAAGATTGTTCTTGTTGTTATGGTAGAAAAACATTTAATTCCAGCCTCTGATTTGAACTGGAGTTTCACAAAATATATACATTTCATAATTTCACTGCATATCTCAAAAACTTGGCTGGAAATAAATTTGTTTGAAATTTGAAAACCGAGGAAAACAGACATTGTTTTTGGAGCTTCAAGGAACCCGGAACTGATTATTTGTTCATCAACTATTCACATTCAGTTGATCAGAGGAATATGATGGTACTTCTGAATCTCCAAAGAAAAAGAAAAAGATGCTTAGTAAAGGCATGTATCCATATACCCCCTGCCAATTCATGAAGCCTACCACCCCTCATCTTCACGTCTTCCTATTTGGAGAAGAGAGGTCTATAACTCTCAAATGGTCCTGTCCAACCAGAAGTGGACTGGGGTAGATTGCTCATGTAAAATAAAGGAATGTGGAAGAGGACTGATCAAAGTAATTTGAGTACCATCTCTACCTTCTCACAATACCTCGACCAGAAGTGGAAAATGAAATTTCAAAAAAAAGGAAGAATGATTTTGTATAGAATGTTTTCGAAGCTAAGTTCTTTTTAATCTTTTGTAGTCAGTGTGCACAAAAATCTTATATTGTACAAATTTTTTTTCCTGTGACATGAATATGTGCACACTTTTGGATTCGACAACAGGAATCAATATTTTTTTCATTAAAAACTCGGTGAGCTATCTGCAGAATTTGAAATCTATTGTGAGCACATTAATTTCCTTTGTGTGCTGGTTGCAAAATGTGTGTGTGTCCGCACATGTGTACAGCTGCGAGGAAACTATGTTAGGGATTTCATAGAATTTGTGTAGATATTTGCTGAAGGCGAATGTGTATAAATTCATTAGATAACAGATATGTCCCTGTTGGTACAATGTTTTCTCTAGAATGTTATAGATATCAGCTTTTAAACTTTTCTTTACATTTTATGATTTCATTGAATTTCTCAGAAGCTGGTAATAAAATATATTCAAGCTAGAAGCCATTCCTGATCCACCCAGAATTGTTGTAGATGGAGTAAAATATCCAAATACCAGTTTAAAAATATTGCCCGAAAATTAAATTACTTTTATAAAATATTATAATGGTGGATTGTAACGGGTCAAGGAGAAATGATGGCAGATTGTAACGGGTCAAGGAGAATTGATGGCAGATTGTGACGGGTCAAGGAGAAATGATGGCGGATTGTGACGGGTCAAGGAGAAATGATGGCGGATTGTGACGGGTCAAGGAGAAATGATGGCGGATTGTGACGGGTCAAGGAGAAATGATGGCGGATTGTGACGGGTCAAGGAGAAATGATGGCGGATTGTAACGGGTCAAAGAGAAATGATGGCGGATTGTAACGGGTCAAGGAGAAATGATGGCGGATTGTAACGGGTCAAGGAGAAATGATGGCGGATTGTAACGGGTCAAGGAGAAATGATGGCGGATTGTAACGGGTCAAGGAGAAATGATGGCGGATTGTAACGGGTCAAGGAGAAATGATGGCGGATTGTAACGGGTCAAGGAGAAATGATGGCGGATTGTAACGGGTCAAGGAGAAATGATGGCGGATTGTAACGGGTCAAGGAGAAATGATGGCGGATTGTAACGGGTCAAGGAGAAATGATGGCGGATTGTAACGGGTCAAGGAGAAATGATGGCGGATTGTAACGGGTCAAGGAGAAATGATGGCGGATTGTAACGGGTCAAGGAGAAATGATGGCGGATTGTAACGGGTCAAGGAGAAATGATGGCGGATTGTAACGGGTCAAGGAGAAATGATGGCGGATTGTAACGGGTCAAGGAGAAATGATGGCGGATTGTAACGGGTCAAGGAGAAATGATGGCGGATTGTAACGGGTCAAGGAGAAATGATGGCGGATTGTAACGGGTCAAGGAGAAATGATGGCGGATTGTAACGGGTCAAGGAGAAATGATGGCGGATTGTGACGGGTCAAGGAGAAATGATGGCGGATTGTAACGGGTCAAGGAGAAATGATGGCGGATTGTGACGGGTCAAGGAGAAATGATGGCGGATTGTGACGGGTCAAGGAGAAATGATGGCGGATTGTGACGGGTCAAGGAGAAATGATGGCGGATTGTAACGGGTCAAGGAGAAATGATGGCGGATTGTAACGGGTCAAGGAGAAATGATGGCGGATTGTAACGGGTCAAGGAGAAATGATGGCGGATTGTAACGGGTCAAGGAGAAATGATGGCGGATTGTAACGGGTCAAGGAGAAATGATGGCGGATTGTAACGGGTCAAGGAGAAATGATGGCGGATTGTAACGGGTCAAGGAGAAATGATGGCGGATTGTGACGGGTCAAGGAGAAATGATGGCGGATTGTGACGGGTCAAGGAGAAATGATGGCGGATTGTGACGGGTCAAGGAGAAATGATGGCGGATTGTGACGGGTCAAGGAGAAATGATGGCGGATTGTGACGGGTCAAGGAGAAATGATGGCGGATTGTGACGGGTCAAGGAGAAATGATGGCGGATTGTGACGGGTCAAGGAGAAATGATGGCGGATTGTGACGGGTCAAGGAGAAATGATGGCGGATTGTAACGGGTCAAGGAGAAATGATGGCGGATTGTAACGGGTCAAGGAGAAATGATGGCGGATTGTAACGGGTCAAGGAGAAATGATGGCGGATTGTAACGGGTCAAGGAGAAATGATGGCGGATTGTAACGGGTCAAGGAGAAATGATGGCGGATTGTAACGGGTCAAGGAGAAATGATGGCGGATTGTAACGGGTCAAGGAGAAATGATGGCGGATTGTAACGGGTCAAGGAGAAATGATGGCGGATTGTAACGGGTCAAGGAGAAATGATGGCGGATTGTAACGGGTCAAGGAGAAATGATGGCGGATTGTAACGGGTCAAGGAGAAATGATGGCGGATTGTAACGGGTCAAGGAGAAATGATGGCGGATTGTAACGGGTCAAGGAGAAATGATGGCGGATTGTAACGGGTCAAGGAGAAATGATGGCGGATTGTAACGGGTCAAGGAGAAATGATGGCGGATTGTAACGGGTCAAGGAGAAATGATGGCGGATTGTAACGGGTCAAGGAGAAATGATGGCGGATTGTAACGGGTCAAGGAGAAATGATGGCGGATTGTAACGGGTCAAGGAGAAATGATGGCGGATTGTAACGGGTCAAGGAGAAATGATGGCGGATTGTAACGGGTCAAGGAGAAATGATGGCGGATTGTAACGGGTCAAGGAGAAATGATGGCAGATTGTAACGGGTCAAGGAAAAATGATGGGAACAGTAAAATGATGTTTGTACATAATGGTTTAATTAAAATTATCTTGGAACAGATAAAATATTTTGGTCTTTTATTATTTTAATTGTTTGGTTTCAGTTACTGATTTGCCGTGGCAACAAATTAAATCTGCCGGATTGGTTAATAAGCTTGTCAAGATGGGAAATGAAATAATTGCAATTTTTAACAGTAAATAGGAATCAACCTACATAGAATGTTGAATTGTTTTACTGAGATGTTTGGTATTTCGGAGGAGAGGAAAAAAAAGCGTATCAGCTACAGAATATGATATCTTTATGACGTGGGGCATTTTGCTATTTGTTGGTTGGTTGTTGTAGTGTTCTAAAAACCAGTATCTTCGAAGAAATAAACCTGATATCAGGCTCTGCTTCATCCTTGTTGTAGACTTTTGGGCTATTTGGTGCCAATACTTGTAAATCAGAAATATCTGATAAACAGTCAACCAAAACTGTCAACATTGCTTCAGTCTATAGATTGGTCTGGCTGGCTATGAAATATATCGAGCTAGAGGGCTGGTAGTACAAACTTTTACTTATTATATAAACTATCAAGAAATGGACATATGATCTGACAGAATGATATAATTGCATTATATTAAAATCCTATTTGAAATGATCTCCCATTATTAGACGGTGAATGTATCATTCGGCTTAGACAATGTAAATAGGATAAACAATTAGAGAAAATGGGGCTACTGCAGGAATAGGACCCGCAATTGATAGGGCAGCCGCATCAATGTATCGTCGCCCTCAATTTTGAGCTCACCAGTCGCTGTTACTGTGAAGGCCATAATAACTGTTTTCACTTCAAATTGAATAATAAATCCTTATAATGTCTAGAGACATTTTTTTTTTTATCCTCCATCTCCCATAAATAGGTTCTTGGTGTCTGGCCGCATTCACACTTGTTTTCTGAAAATTCAGACTTTTTCCAATTTTTTTAATTGATCACCCCCAACATGGTCTCTATCAAGTGACTAACCAGACCTGTTTACTTATTCATCTTTACAAATGGAACAATGTCAAGGAGTGAAGGAAATTTTCATTGATTATCAATTTTGACTCTCTCTATTTACCTTTCTGACTTGGCCTCCTCATTTGTTTGTTGCTATTAAAAGCTTTGCGGACTGAGGCCACAATGGGAGAAATTAGCTTACATATAGATTTTATTTGGCCATTATTCATTCTTGGATTTGAGATTTTAATATTTCATGGGATTTTCAGAAGTGATCATTTCTTTTTTCTTATTTGTTATATGCTTCCAAATATTGATGAGGATATAATTCCATCTCTCCTTTTTCTATTTATATATATTCATCAATCCTTTTTTTACCAAGAGGGCAAATCCTTTTCAATGTATACATTGTACGTGCATATGTATCTTATAGCTGAGATTTTGTTTGCTTTAGAGTTATTGAGTTTGAAAAATATGAATTTATATAGCAATCTTTCATTGATACATGTTTGGTCTAAGAAGACAAACAACCAAAAAGGAAAAATTAGAAAAGATGTTCTATCATTGGGCAGAGGCTTCAGTTCAATAAATGCAGGATTCTTACAGTGAACCAACCAAATCCGTCAAGTTTGGAACGCCTTGTGTTAGTGGTATAATGATGTACAGACATCTCCACCCCCTTATAATAAAGACATCGAGGAGCTGAATCTAGATAAGGGTTCACCACCTATCTGTGTTATAATGTGAACTGATTGATAATGAACTGCCTTATAATGGAAGGCCAGTATTAGCCCCGAAACATGTCTGCTCAGGCTCTATCCTCTGAACAAAGCTTTGTAGGAAGCACTACTATTGTTTCAGAAGTAAATGCACGTCTTCACTTCTGGAACTAAATGTCAGAAATAAAAAGATTGCAGGATCAGACAGGATTTTGTGTTCTTTGTAGCAGGTCTCTCTCTCTTTTCTCATGGGAATCATTTACTGGATTTATTGATGGGATTCATCATTTGGGCTGAAAGTTCACGGAAGCAATGGCCTCTCTTTCTCTCACACTCTCTCATAAATCATTTTATTTATTACTTGTTATAGAAATATCTTGGATCCAATGAAATTGCAATCCAGATAGTGGACAAAAATATAGATTTTTTTTTTTTTTTATCATCCTGTCTATAGTAGGTAACTGAGCTTTGGCAAGTATTCATATTTAGTAGCAGAAAAAGGCAGCCTTCTGCCTCGAGCAACTGAGGGACACTGATATAACTTCTCCATAGCGCAAGCCTGGGCGAAGCGTTTGGAGATCCTGGGATTTATAGTCGATACAACCCCGCCCCTCTCAGCCTTGCTGATGTAGTCTCAGGGAAAACAAAACGTGATACGATTTGTATCAGCTTGGCTGTTGGTTGGATGTCAAAGTCGGCATTCAACTGCCTTGAATTCAACACTGCACTGCCTTGTGTACTGGCTAATATATCTGGTGATTGTCAACTTTGCACCATGTTCAGTTGTTGATTAATCGCAGTGGAGAGACACAGATGGATTTTCTTTAATTGTCGTTGGATTTATTTTTTCATCTCAGAAAACACAGCACAACAAAATGAAACTTTTTTTGTTGCTAAGCATCTTTGAATGTATTTTGGAAGTACTGAATCCTAAAATGACATTGGCTCTAGGTTTTGAGAATATGAATACCCTTCCAAATATGATTTTACCCCAATATAGTGGGGGATGAAGCTACATTTTACGTTTTTGAATGAGGTCCTGGAATTCTATAATAAAAATGGAAATAAAATTGATTCAAGCATTAAATCTGAGATCACTTAGATGACTGAATGCCTGGAGATAAATTAAGCTACCAATGTATATACATGAAAATGACCGTTGCTCTGAAGACTGAGCACGCTGAATTCTCAAATAGAAGGGCCTCTATCATGAAAAACCCAGAGACAATCTTGCAAAACTGATGTCATATTAGTTAACCCTTTTGGCAATGAAATTGAATGACTAATCTAGCAGCCTGATCCATAATCTATATCACCATGGGCTTATGTCCTGCTAGGGCTAGATGGTGTATTGATTTTACTCTATATACCTCTATATTTTCAAACATGGTATAAGTTAGAGCAATGACGTTTACTCCGATATAACTACAATGATATCAATTTAACTATTTTGGAGCTAGATCTACTCTTTTTCTTTCTCTTTGGCTTGCCTGCCTCCCTCTCAAATTGTCCATACAATCCCGCTTCACTCTCTCTCTCTGCGTGCCAAACCTAACCTTCTCTCCTTCATAGTTCCTTCAATTTAAAAAAAAAAAAGAAAAAAAGTCATATTCTCAGAAATATGCCTATTTTTTAAAAAATTCATTTTATTTATTGTAATTTTGATTTCAGTTTGTCTTAATAGAAATTTTTGTGAAATTTCATGTATCTTTGACAATTGAACCTTAGAAAACATATTGGGATGTATATCATATATTGATATTCAGCCCGACAATATCGGGATATGAATTTTTGTCAATATTGCCAATGGCGATAGAAGATGCCTTCCGTCTAACGAAAAATATTTGACACCTAATTACATATATATATATATATATATATATATATATATATATATATATATATATAGTGTAAGAACTGTCACTCTTATAGTATCGGTAGTAGCCATCAGGTGTTTTTCCTTCCTCCTTTTAAATAACCTAACATTTTCTCCCCTCTTTCTTCCTACTCTCTTATTGAACTATTTTTCTCTTCTAACCCTCCCAACCCCCTTGTTAAATTACCTAATGTTATTTTCTTTCTTCTCCTTTCCTACAATGTCTGTCACGCTTATTGTATCAGTAGTGGTCATCAGCCAATGCCTGTGGCACACTTATGATAAACAGCAGGGTTGGGATGAGTGAGGTGTTCTCTGTATTTGTAGGCCATTGAGTAGTTAATGGTTTCTTTGATAGTCTTTTGAGTCATGATTTGTTTAATTTTTGCTTATATAAACATTGCATTGTATAATTTGTTTACTATAGGCTTGTAAATATTTGAAATTTTCAAGCCTCAAGGGACAATTTCTTTATGTAAGATATAATATAATATAAATGTTGGCCATGGGCAAAACTAAAGAAATCAAAAGTGGGCCATTACAAAAAAAAAAAAAAAAAAGTGCTGATCCTGGGGTCATAGACTAGTAATGAATATTTAAGATGGAAGGAAAAAAAATATGAAACCAGGTTACTTAAGTGGGTTTTGATTACTGCTGGAATCACAAGATCTGTTTCAATGATGTTCTTTAGAGCCAAGACTTTCATATCCACTAATTCTTCAAACAACATCAAAAAATTGTCTATATTGCTAGTTGTCTCAAGTTGACTATCTGTAGCCATCAAAGATGGCAAAGGGTTCTGTTGTATCTGCATGTGTTTGTGTGTTCCAGTGTTCCTGGCCATACCATTTTGTCTACAGATTTGAAAATTGGCATCAGTACTTCATTGGACAACTTACGAAAATGTTAGATTTTCATTTTTGGAAAAAAAACTTTTTTGATCTTTTTGAGGACTTATTTTAACAGGTTTATGCTCCAGATTCTAGATGTTTCCAGACTCTTTTTTTTAATGCCATTTCAGATGTTTTCCCCTGGAAAATGCTAGTAATATCATAAATTGGACTTATTATGACCATATTTAATTTTTGATGGAATTTTTTTTTTGTACATGACTTCAAATCTTGCTGAATTTTTGACTGTGATGGCGAATCTGTTTTTATTTTATTTATGTGACAGTCTACTCCTGGGGTCTTGACTCTTTCTTTTTGCCATTTCTATTTTAATTTCTGTTTAGATTTATTTCAGTCTTAATGCCACTAAATGAGGGAAGGGTTGATTAACTATGATTGGTGCGTAGTATCCCAGCGGGGTGGAAGCCTGATGAAAGGTGACAGCTCTTCCGGATTCCTCCATTTCTGTCTTTCCAGATTTATCATAGTGTTTTACCCTCAACCAAGATTCCTTTTCTTTTTACAAGACCCAGTTTTAATCTTGAATTAATACACACTAAATTTCTGAAAATAACTGTGGGCGCAAATAAGGAATCAATTCAGCATGAACTTTAATTGCTAATTGAACCCCAACTAAAAAACCTATTTAGGGAGAGAATTTAAAAGAAAGGGAAACAAGAAACCTCTATTCAAGATACAAGGAGTAAATGTTAATTTATTTCAGCCCTTTAACTCCATTAGTGCAGCCTGTATACATCGTACATACATACATACATACATATATATATACATGTACAGCTAGCCGGACCAAGTTGAAAACTGAAAGAAACCTATGTTGACATTTTTAGTGACAGTGTTTCTTCTAATCATATGACATGTTGATAACTAGAGGATCTTCAACACAGATGAGAATGGCCTATTGAGAACTTACTTGCTAACAAAATCTAAATTGAAACTTTCTACTTTTGTCTTCATTTTCATATAAGCAAACAAACACTATGTTCATGTTGAAAATGCTGCAGATACCATTTAAAAAGAGAAAAATCATTGAATTTTATAATTTCGTGTTGGAGAGAATAATTGGATGAAAATTTCTGGAGTTGGCCAAGGAACCAACCTGACAAAATGCTACCAAACGGTTATTGTTATTGAAATCAGTTGGTTTGAAACGATTCATTCAAAATGAATTTTAAATTTTGAAACTTTAGAAACTAAAGTCCATATCGAATTTCTTTATAATGTGGAGTTATTTATTAAGATGTATCAGAAACCATCAACCGAATCTAGGGCTGAAAGTTGGAAGATTCAGTTCTAATGTTGTGAAAAAAGTTTTTCTGTTTTTTTGAACCCTCCAAAGTTTTTAGTAGGTTCAATTTACACTGTAAGTTTATCCTAAATTGGTCAAGCATAATGTTGCTCTTACCATTGAGTTGGTAGTGGTAGGATAACCACTTCAGTGTTGCTCTTATCGGTCGCAGGTTAGATTCCTGCAGCAGCCCCATTTTCTTTGATTGTTTGTTCTATTTACATTGTCTAGGCCAAATGATACATACACTGTGTAATAACAAGAGATCATTTCAAATAGTTTCAATGTAATATAAAGCAATTTATTATCATTCCGTCGGATCATATATCCATTTTTTTAGTCTCATATATATATATATATATATATATATATATAAAGTGTAATATGTACGAAACTTTGTGTCTATTCTTTTTTTCAATAGACCAAAAAATGTCTAAATACATGTGTCACCCATCATAATGTAAGTGTTAGGGCTCAAGAGAGCCATCTGTGTTACCTCTGAGATGCAATAAAATCTAACCATTTTGGAGCTAGATTAGTTTATTGGTATCCACCATCTACCCGCGTGATAACATGTACCATGTTATAGCAAACCGAGTTAAAACAGGGAGGCCTGTACTGAGGAATGCTAAAAATGCACCATTCGATAAATGTTCCGTTTCTTTTTGTATCGTTTGTATTTTATGTAAATGAATCTCTTTTTCAAGGTGCCGTTTCTTTGAGGGTAAACTTGGCATAGGTGGCAGGTAACCTTCGAGAGAAATTATTTTTATCAACGGAATCAAATTCATCCATATTTTCCCTCTCAGTGTCTGACGTGCTTTGTTCACTTAGAGCACATGTATTTGCATATTTAGTGGGTATCTTGTGACACCCATTTTTTTTTTTCCGGGTGTGTCCCTTTGAACTTTGCCCAAATATTTGGTTTCACCCATATGTTCAGTGGGAACAGGGCAAGTAATGTGGCTGCTCGCAGATTCTGATATTATGAAAACCAAATTCTTTCGTATACTTTGTGTCTTATTGATATTCTGCCTCAGAATTTAAGGGAAAGCTACGATTAAATTGTTTTAATGGATACAAGGTTTTTTCCCTGAAGAAATAGCCTTATTAGATTGATATTGTTTTAGTTTATTTTTTATTAGATGAGGCATTGTGAACAATTATTAATTTTCGACTACTTTTTCTTTTGGCTTTTTTATATTTTAGTTTCTTTTCATGGCAACTACTTTGATCTAATAAAAGATTAATCAAGATAATACTAGTTCTACTAATTGTACATAGAATTAAAAAAAAATTACCATAGATCTCATATTAATTTTTTTTGACTGATATTTCTTTCATCTTCAATTTTTATAGCTTTTCATTAAAAGTACTCTGACTGTCAATTTACTACAGTGAATAAACAGCACTGGTCAGAAATTTAAAAAAAAAAAAAAAAAAAAAAAAGCTCTTGTTGAGACTTGAACTTGCATCCCTTTTCCTTTGAAAGCCTTCCTCTGAAAGGCAACTGCTCTACTGACTGAACAGTTGAAGCTGTTGAGGTTGGTGGAAGATATAATGTAGCCCTAATATTCATTGTATGTTTTTTCCCCCCCAATCATTTGGCACCATATTTATTTCTGATCTGTGTTATTGACTCACTGCTATAGACTGACAGTCTGAGTAATTTTGATGGAAATCTATTGAAATTTAGATGAATTGAGAAATACTAGTTAAAAATTAATAACAGTTGACAGTGCTTTGTCCAATAAAAAATGAATAAAGCTTATATGATTACATTCTTTTAGTTTGATGTTGCTGGTTTTTAATTGAAGAACATTGATAAAATTAATTATTTCCTCAAGTTCTAACATGAAATACTTTTATTATCTTCATCTTTGTTGTTTTTAATACATTTTGGCTTTTTTCCAGGAATTGTATGCAGTATACAATGATCTCAAAAAGTTGTTTGGTATTCTTCTTCTTTATAATAATACTATTAACACAAGATCTCAGAAGTCAGTCTTTTGGTCAATGAGAGGTCATGTTATTGCGTTACAAATCGTTGTAGCCAATGAGAGGTCATGTTATTGCATTGCAAATTGTTGTAGCCAATCAGTAATCATCCCTTCATGTTGTTAATATTTCTAGCCAATCAGAGTTCTACCATTGGTTACGCCTGCTGACATTTCTTTGATTCCTATTTGCAGCAAAATGCATCATATTTAGTCAATTTGACATTTGAATTGAAAGATCATGTATCTTGAATAAATACCATTATGGTTCCAATTCCACTTCAACCAATGACCTAGTAAATTCTCATTTTGAGTACTTTCTCTTCATTCTATTTTTCAAGGCTGTAGAAGGTTCCCTTCTCGTCTTCATAAAATACATAACTAGTTGAAATGGGTTACATGGTACCTACTAGCAGTTATCCCTAATCTGACCTATTAGAAGTAGAGGAACCACTCTGCCATAGGGGCTAAACTCCCGGTTTTGAATCAGAGTTGTTAGTCTCCTAGACTGGTTGCCACTCTTGGCTAAAGAGTCCAATCTACCCTGATATTTACCTTAAGCTGGTAGGAGACCAAAATTAGAAATCCTAGTTTTGAGGAGTGGATTCATACCTTTCTCAAGGGTATTAGTAGGAAGTGAACACCAATTGTCTCAGCCAAAATCTGAAATTCATTTGCTGATTCCTTTCTCTGTGCTGTTAAATGCTAGGCCACCGCCACCTCTAATGCCACTTGAAAATGAATATTTTTTACTAAACTCATGTTCTTGTTGTTATCATCAAATCTTTTTGCATTTGTTTTTTCTTCTGACTTATTTTTATTTCAATTCTAATTTTTTTTTCATTTCTTTTATTTTCAGAACAAACATTTAGAAAGTATTTTAATTGTCATCCCGACTCAGAAAAAAAAGTTTTTGTTAAAACTTTACAAAAACAAGTAAGTACTTCAAATCATTTTTTTTTTTTTAATTTATCATTTTTTTTATTTAAAAATTTTTTTTCTATTCATATGTATGTTCTTACCAGATGTCTGGTGGTGGTTAAGGGGAATCGAGAGCAAATCTCCTCTGATCTCCAGAACTTTATTCGTTTTTTTTGCTGTTCTCAACACTGATATAGTCTGGGCAGTCTCAACCATTTCTCTAAGTTACAATTCTTCCTTTCTCTCTCCTATTGTTCTTAAGATGGTTCCAAGTATTTCGGTCATTATGGGCATCACCTAAACGTCATATTCCACAGCTTCGTCAGTTTTGAAACAAGGTCCTGATAATTTGCTATTCGCTTTCTTAAATCTTCACAATGTAGTCTGTTGGCACTGCCTTTATCTACAATCTGTCAGATTTTCTTTTCCTTCATTGTATCTGATTTGTATCGACTAATCTCCTCGTAGTTTTTTTTTTTTTCCCCACAACATTTCAGCCATATACCCCCGGCCTTCTTCAGGTGTCTGTTGTGTTCTGGGATGTTGTTGAATGTTGTTCTGGGGTAACATGCACATCTCTGGTGCTTGCAATTCTGTGTTTTGGAGATTGCTTCCTCCTTACCCCTGCACTGATCTTATAACTTCCAGTTGAACTTTGTAGATCAAAGATAAGGAAATTCGCCCAAACAAACCACATACCATGATTGAAAAACGCCTCATCTAACAAAATTCAGACAAGAGTTTTCTTGTTCTTTTTCTTTTCTTTCCTTTTTAAATAACCAAATCTGGTCTCTTTGCTTGGATGGGGTGATTGGTCTGTATTTCAAAGTCCCAGGGTATCTTATTCTTTATTTTCTAGGACAGATACTATTTTGATTAGATTACATAGCCAAATCAAAGTTGTTTGTATTATTCTCAGCGTATTCAATTTCTCAATTTGTTTCTGTCTGTTTTTTATTTTCCTTTTGAGCCAGCTTGTAACATTCTCTTATGATCTGGTTTACCGACTCATTTATAAGAAACTGTCAAGAAAAATTGTTAACATTTTTCAAGTTGTTCTGGCTGGCTATTTATGTATCACATGTACAGGCCACTCCAATGGAGCTAGAGGGCTGAAAATTCAAATGTTTACTCTCAATGTCTAGGGGGGGAAAAAAAATGCTCCCCCCCCCCTGCAATAGTTTTCTAGTTGGGGGGTTCTATTTGCAATGTAAGTGCATTGTAAAGTGATCCCTTAGTTTGTATCCGGCTACATTCACACTTTTTTTTTTTTCTTCTTTTTTTTAATAATTCTGACTTTAGTGATCACTACCCAACAAAAAGTGAAGGAAGTAACTTATTCACCGCCCCCCCCCAAAAAAACTTGTTTGATTGATCGGCCTCAACACTGCATGCTGCCGAAGGAGGTAGGTCACATGACAGTTTCGATCAAGTGACTAACCAGACCTGTTTTTATATTCCTTTTGATCCGCAATGCAACGTTCTCTTCTGATGTGGTTTATGGTGTCATTCAATTATTTTTTCAAAATTGTTTTCATGCCGGTTTACATCTCAACTGAAATCCTAGGAATGTCAACGATCTTTCAAAATCATTAAAATTGTCTTGGATAAGACTCTCCATTTTTGCTTGATATTATCAAATGGTAAACAAAACAGAACTTCGAAGTTGGCACTTTGAGTTGTTTTTTTAAAACTTAAAGTTTTCTGGCCTCAAATTGATAGAAATGAATATCTAAGATTCAATGCTTCAATAGAATTCTGTTAATATCTTCATTCAGAAACTGTCACAGATTGTGGCTCTGATTTTTAACCAATCATAAATAAAAAGTTGAAATAACAGGTCTCATTAATCATAGTATAGCAACCGTCACAAGACCAACAACTTTTTGGCAGCATACCGTGTTGGGAGTGATCAGTTAAACAAAGTGGAAAAGAGGAGGATCGATGAATAAATTACTTCCCTCACCTTTGTTGGATCAACAAAAAAACGCAGCTGGGCTCAAACTAGGGACCAATATAACATAAACGTATGTTGTAGATTGAGCCCCTCCCCCTTAAAAGTTTATTGAGGGGGCTAATTTTGAAAAGAACAAATGTTTTTTCTAGACATATGGAGTAAATGTTTGAATTTTCAGCTTTCTGGCTCCATTGGTGTGTCCTGTATGTCTGATGCATACATAGCCAGTGAACCAGCTAGATCAACTTAAAAACTGAAGAAATCTATGTTGACATTTTTAGTTGTTGTTTTCTAATTTCCCCATTTTTATTGCACGTCCCTTTCCCGGTTTATTTTCGGGCGTTCAAGTTGATTTTTGCCAATTCAGAGGAAATCCTGTCCGAGATTTGTGTGTTTTGTTTGGGAATTTCCCATGCTATCTGAAAGTAGAGCATTCTCATAAGACCCATTTTGTAAGCCTAAATTGCACAAAGTGAAGAATGGGGGGGGTGACCATTCCCAGACCCACAAAATGGTGATTATGGTATGTTAGGTTTACTCTTTGATTGTTCCGGTTGTGGGGTTCAATAGACTTCGGTGTAGGAGAGAGTGCATGATGCCTCTATAACCACTTACTGCAAATGTGAAAAGATGGCATGAACTGAACTTTCCTAAAGATATATCTATATCAGCAGTGGCAAAAATGTTGGTCCACAATTGCTGGCACAAATATAACCCTGGGTTGCCAGTTTTGGTCAGAAGCAAAGGTAATCCTGATTTTATCTCAGGGACTTGCCCTGCACAGGTTTCAAGAGGCTGGTATTGAACCCCTGCCTCCAGACTCCCTCAATTTCGAAATTTGATGCTATTTGAATGCCTGTGTTGGGTAAGTCTCCAAGTTGAAGCTTAAATTATCTCCCCTTCTTGCCAAATCTAGCAACCCTGATAGAATCTGCCAAGCGACAGGGCTGAGGAGCTGATTGCAACTTAGACGGGGCCAATCTAAAATGATACACCCAACATTCCAGCTAGAAATATGCATTAGGGATGAGGAGTCCTGGTGTGTGTGTGTGTGGGGGGGGGGGTCAAAGAAGTTTAGTTCAAGTTTACATTTCATACTAGATATATTCAGTATCTTCTAAGTAGGAAATCAGTTTTCCAAATTTAGAATTTGAAACTCTTGTTTGATAGGTTCATGTAGTTTAAGTTGTATATCATGTAGTCACAACAATAAGTATGTAACCTGATGCAAAAGGTATCTATTCAGGATTAAAGTGTACCATATGGGTATATTGTATAATATTTGTGTGAATATTTTAGGTTATATGAAGATATATATGTGTGTATGTATGTGTGTGTGTGTGTATATATATATATATATATATATATATATATATATATATATATATATATATATATATATACATACACACACACATACATACACGTGTATGTATGTTATGTGTGAATATTTTAGGATGTGTGTGTGAATATTTTAGATTGTATAGATATAGATGTGTGTTGGTGAATATTTTAGGTTGTATAAATTATATGTATGTGTGTTTTTATATATATATATATATATATATATATACATATATATATATATGTTTGTGTGTGAATATTTTGGGTTGTATAAATATGTGTGTGTATATATATGAGTGTGTGTATGTGCATATTTGTAGTCACAAAGTTTTCATCTGAATTTTGATCTAAAATTTTCACTGTATAATGTTCAATCTATAAGATTGAAATTCACCACTGAATTAAATGAAATAACAAGGAAGGGAATTATGTTGAAAAATGAATATTTATTGTGTAAAATAAATGCTTTTTACATCAATAATCTTGACTGATATTTTTTTTTCAAGATTCCATGTACGGAAAGTGGGTACTTACCTAAAACTTACACATGGAATGTTTTATTTCTTTACGTCAATTCTGATCAAGACTTGAATGTTTATGCCAAAATTTGCCCTGCAGGCAAATTTGCATCTCTACCCAACCCCCATCTCACCAAGGGCTCCTCATCCCTAATGTGCATTTCTAGCTGGAATGCTGGGTGTATCATTTTAGGTTGCCCCCCCCCCCCCAGTCGTAATCAGCCCCTGAGCCCTGTCAACTTTCTCACATTAATTCTCATTACTCAAATTACTAATGAAATACTGAGTATTAGTTCTGCACTGCTTGTCACAAGCTAATGGTTCGGCTTTGGCTTCAGCCACCATAATTACTCCAAACAACCTTAAAGCTTATATTATCCTGATTTTTATTTGATGGGGCATTGTCAACCATTGACAATTTTTGATTAGTATTTTCTTTCATCTTCAACTTTAGTTGCTTTTCATCGCGATGGCTTAGATTGTCAGTTTACTACTGTGGGTCCCTTTTGCCTCAGGAAACATGCGTATGCGTGACAACATGCCTTTGTGTGTCAATTGGTCTACCAATTGAGTAATGCAAACTTTTATGATGGCTCAACCCTTAAACCCATCTCTTGTTTTTCCCTCTATAGGTACCATATTTGTTATTGTTTCCAAATACATTTGTTGTTGTTTTCTTTTATCTTGTTTTATTTGAAACAGCCTACTACAACTGTCAACATAGGTTTCTTTAATTTTAAAGCTGGTCTGACTATGTAGGTATGCATAGCACATACGGACTGTACCAATTAAGCTGGAGGGATGGAAATTTGAACATATACTTATTATATTTATAAAAAAAGATCTTTTTTTTTTTTTTTTCCAAATTCCCTCTCCAGATAGGATTTTAGTTGGGGATTCAACCTTCTATCTAAGTTTATGTTAAATTGATCGTCTAGTTTGTCCTCTGTAGCTTTCTTGCTTGTTTTTTTTTTTTTTTTTAAATTAGGATCTTTCAAGTGATCACAGCCCTATAAAAGGCAAGAGATGTAACATTCATTGATCACCCCTTTTTTCTAATTTTTTAATTGATCACTCTCAAAGTTTCATGCTGCTCAAAGATTTTGGTCATGTGACGGTCTCTATTAAGTGATTTACCAGACCCCCCCGCCAAAAAAAAAGAAAAAAAAAAAAAAAGAAAGTAGAGCATCTTGAAGCATTACCAATTTCTGACAGATTTCTTCCATTCTTAATGTTGGTTTCTCTTCATTCCCAAATCTTCACTGTTTACTAACTGCCTTAGTTAGTCTCAGTAGTTGGAATGGAAAAACAAACTAAAATTGAAGCTGAAAGAAATACTAGTCATAAATTAATTATGGTTTACAAAATGCCAGGCTTGTTTTTCGTATAAACTTTGTATCAATTCAACTGGCTTTTTCTTCCACTCAACCAGTCTCTTATTCAAGCCTTGATGGTATTTAATTGCAGATTCTGCTATTTTGAATTTAGTTCAATCTGGTGGGTTAGATTGTACAAAAGAAGTCACATACTCAAGTCGATTGCTTTTTACGAGGGTCACTTATCTACTTATCTTTTGTTAAGTGGTTGATTTAGGCCATTGACCCAATAATCCTATTCCAGAATTAAAAAAAAACACTAGCTCATTGTATCCAATGGGAGGATATGAAAGGGAGGGAGAAAAGGTTAATTTTTTTTCTTGTCTGAAGCTTTGGACATAGAATAAAAAATACCCATGCAGTAATCCAATATTGAAGCTTTTTATCCATGAAGAAGGAATTCCCTGAATGCTTTAATTCAACTGCAAAAATGTCTTTGTTTTCTTGAAGGAAGAATTGATCCGTAGATCTTCCCACGTGCAAGCATTGTTGCCGAGTATAGTTTGCTGTTCTTAGTTGGAACTATCTTTAAAAATGGCTAAGATCGGCTATTTTCTCATTTCCAGCTAACTTCATGTCTAAAAATTTTAAATATTCATCTAAATCCAATTTGACAATGAAATGACTAAACAGAAAATGTTGGCTAAATTCTCCCATTTTCGGCTAACTTTGTAGCTAAAAGTGTTATATATATTCATTTAAACACTGAGATTCCAGAACAAATTATCAAATTGATAAAACTTGTACATTTACTTTTGTTCAATGTACTAATTATTATTTTAAAAATGGTCAGATGTTCAACTATTGTGGATTTTTGTCGGCTACATCAAAAAAAAAAAAAAAAGAATCAGCCAGATCTAGTCAAAAAATGGCTAATTTGGCAGTTAGATATTTCTGGAAATATTTCTTCATTCTGGATATTCGTTCTTTGGCACTGAATTGGATAATGGTACCTGACAGCCCTGCCCATAACTCAGTATAGAATAATGTCTATATTTCTTCTGTTATTAATAAAGCTATTTAACTCAGCCATTGGATGTTCATTGGCCTCATTTTATTTACTCATTTATTTTATCTTTTTTTTCTTTATAGACCTCCTCCTCATTTTTGTCATCCATTCATCAAACCGCCCTACCCCCCTATTAGATGAGAGAAAATAAAGCTCTTCAGAGATGCTGGAATATTCTTGACCTTTTATCTTGTTTATTTTATCTTTTTCTCACATCATTTTTTGGATGGTTAACTGACCAAACTGCCATATTAGATCTTTGAGAGGGGCACATACTAACAATTTTTGTAAATATATTTCAGTGCATGAAATAATTTGGGTAAGTTTTGTGCGCAATTGTACTATGGGGACCCTAATTTGTCTTCTTGGAAATTTCACTTTTCATCCAACCCCATCTAATAAGTCGCATAATTGTTCTGTTGACGTTAAAACTAAGTAATTCTCAAAATGTAGGGAAGGTGGGTCTGATTCTGAATAGTAAAGTTCTACACACTTATTCAATATTTAAAAAAAAAAAATTTTCAACATTAAATAAGTAAGTGTGTGGAAAATTCACAAAAGAAAAACAGAAGTAAATGCATAAATTATGTTATTTTTTTTTTTATTGTTATGATTGTTTTTATTTGTTTTCTATTTTGAACATCAAGGGAGCAAACATGTGTTGAACTTCATTCTCGGGACCACATTCCCTACATAACCCCCCCCCCCAACAAAGTAAAATATGTAAAAAGAGTTAATTAGTCACGAATAATCATCTTGGTGCATCATGTGACCTAAAACAAGTTGGTGTTGGATGCAAAAAAAAAAGGAAACTTTTCAAGTGAGTCAAATATGGATCCCTCATAGTACAAGTGTGACAAATTTTCAATTATAAGATAATTTAATATTACAGCCACCCCTCAAATAAGATTGTGAATACAGGGAATTGTTAGAATTTTCAGAGAGAATTCATGGATTTCATCTTTTGATGACGATGGTGTGAAAGAGATTATCGGGATAAATTTTATATTGTAGTAAAGGAACAATAAAGAATGTTTGGATCAGTAAATGTGATTAGTTAAGTTGAAGGTTGGTGTCGTGAAGATCAACATCTACATCGACCAAATTTTAACCGTGTGTCGTCTTTTTTGTGGGAACTTTATTTTTCCCTAAAAAAATGAATTAATTTTCTCATCTATTTTGTTGCTTTTCTAATAAGTGTTTACTATTTTTTCTCCTTTTGTACCAGACAATAAGATGGATGGTTACTAGTGTATTTTGAGGACTACCGCCCACTGCAATTTAGCTAAGCACTAAAGCTACCTATATTGAGCTTTGGTGGATGGTCCCCTAGTCATTATACCTGTGCATTGGAAACAGTGTAATGTTTGCATAGTTTAAAAAAAAAAAAAAATTAAATATCTGTCTTACATACAGTTATCTACTCGAATAGGGTAATGGTTTGAACTTTCACCTTACATGCAAAAGGTCCTGGGTTCAATACCAGGTATAAGCAAAAGGTGTTGGAAACCCCTGTGCATTCAGCAGCTAATTGAGTATACTGTAAGTTATGTGATTAGGATGGAGGTATCCCTTCGGTAAACTTGTATCCTGCCAGGAGGGTGGTCATTGAAACTTGGAGTCCAGGTCTCGACCAGGCTTGACACTTGCAAGGATCACTAAGCAGATGCATATGTCCGAAACCAGGACTTCATCACTGGTCACCATACTTCATTGGGAGTTGTCTCCTGAGAGACAGGGTCCGCTCACATATGGTAAATAATCCATGTTTCATTTGTGAAAATTAACTCTGGGAATTTGGAATAAGGGATTTTTTTTCAAATTTGAATCTTATGCCTTAAAAGTTTCTCCAGTCGGAACATTTTTGGCAGCCAAGGCATCATACAGGTTTCTTTCATCCAAAACTACTTTCTAAAGTTTTAATGGTGTTCTACGGCTGGGTTGTATCTTTAATCTGAGTTAGGTAATTGAAGTTATACGTTGTAGTTGATTTAATCATGTAATTGGTAATCTTATTTAACTTATTCCAGAAGCGGATGTGGTTATAATTTACTTCCTTTACCTCAGAAGTGGGCTTTGATAAGATCTGAAACTGATCTAATCTTTTGTAGCCATCTATCAGGCTCTATGGCCCATTCCACTTATAATAATGACAGGGTGTGATAGCCCTGAACGTTATTCTCTTATAGAAGGGTGAATATACTTTTGGTACTTGCTAAACACGACACGGCAGGATGATAGTTTGTTTTATACTTTGAAGATAAATGACATTTCTTTTTCTCTAGCTGTTCTCTGCTTGTTATCCATTGATGAATATCATTTTTTTGATTATGGTGTTCTTGGCTGAATATTAGAAACACTGCATATACCAACAGTTAGTTGTGTTTCATATTTATGTTGCTTTTGATAGGCAGATACAGAAAATCTATGGGTACTACAGATCTCAACTTTGTAGTGGGTTTTTTTCTTCTTTCACTCTTAGTCATATGAGACTGGTTTCAGCAAGTTAAAACATGACACAGTGTAGCAAAGACACAAATGAACCAAAATTGTCTTTTATCTGGGTATGGATTTTTGGATCAAGTGTTATAGGAAAACATGGCACTAGAATTATGCTGAGGCAGACTATGTCAGTACTCATTCATTTGTATAGGCATAGATGTAGACATAAATATTTACTGGGAAGATAGAGATAAACCCAAGTACTTGAATATATATATATATATATATATATATATATATATATATATAATCAATATTTGATAAGTAAGATTTGATGGATTTTATTGATATCTTAATGCTCATTTGTACTTTCCTAAAGTAGTAATTGTGAACCTATGACATGCTTGTCTGCAGTGACACGTGATGCACCTTTAAGAAAAAATATTTCAATTTCATCTTATTATCTTAGTTTTATTAGTATATTTTGAAATTTCAAGTTCCATTTCGTCAAACTCCTCGTTTTTATAGATATGTTAAAAAAAACCCCACTTATCTATAAGCATTTATCTTGAACTAAAATGAATGTGTACATGTGACCCCTGCCCCGTTAACAGGATTATTGAAAAAAAATTTGAAATTTCAACCCTAAAAGGTACATCATTACAGATTTAAGGTCATATGAACAAAAATGATTTGTGTTGTAAATAAAAAGATTAAAAAAAATGAATATAAATGTGGCAATGGGCAACATGGAGACCACATGACTAAGATACAATATTAAACTTTGTACAAGCAACAATGGTATGTATGGGGGAGTGAAACAGAATAGAGAGAGTAGTAGTTTTTGTATTCATTCCTGTAGATTCCTTGTAGAGCATAGGGCTACAATCACTCTGCAGTAGTTTCAGCAGCTAGCAGTTTTTGGACTTGGAACCTGCTAACTTGTAGGTTTATTCTGTCAGCGTAACCTTAGATGGACTACCTAACCAGGCTGAAGAGTTCCACCTTCTTTGCTATTTACCAATAACCGAGAGAAAAGTGGACTAATGCCTTTCCCAATGAAGTCTGATCAAGCATATTTTGAAACTAATTGGAAGTATAAGAATCATTATCTCGTGTGTTATTTCATGTTCAATAGATATTTTGAAAAAATTAAGAAAAAAATGGACAGAACAGAAGATAGACATTACCAGAATATAAAGATGATTGATGATGATGACAGGAAGAAATCTTTTGTTATCAGACATGGAGAGATGAAATTGTCAGCCATGTTTCTATCACCTATTTATACATTTCACACACAAATGCACATCAGATGTGTATATCAGATGTTGATCATGTAAAAAAATAACTAACCGTAACACTTTATCTCTAATCTATCCTTCAAAATAATCCCTTGCCTATTCTTTGTACACATGCTCACTAAGAGAAGTAGTAAAAGTCAATACTACATTCAGTTAGTGGGTATTGTACGAGTTCCCTGAAATTTAGAGTTGCACCTTGTGCGTGTAAATGTGTGAGTGTATGTCTCTCTCTCTCTCTCTATATATATATATATATATATATATATATATATATATATATATATATATATATATATATATATATATATATATATATGAGGCCCAAAGAGGGCAGAAACATGAGCTTGTTTTGTGTAGCGAATCCACATTCTACAATTTATTTATTTATATTTATATATATATATATATATATATATATATATATATATATATATATATATATGTGTGTGTGTATGTATATGTATGATGGCTGTGCAAACGAAGATCTGGGAGGGTTTTCCCTATCTTTATTGGTCTCAAACCAGTGGGACCTGAAATGAATCGCTTGTAGACCTACGCAATGGTGTTTTAATGTGAGGTGTGGTATGTCTACCACATGTAAAGGTCATTTCCCCAACATGAACTGAAGATGTAATGAGAAAGAAAACCTGAGCGTGTTCAAATATCTGCATCATGGTTGATCATATTCGAGAAAGAAAAACTTCAGTATCGAAAAAAACAAATAAAAATTATACAACAACAACAACAAAAGATTTGAGGAAAAAAATTTTGTAGGTCACTTCAATCTTCCTTTGCCCTTGGTTGTTGGTAACTATTCAGCAATAGATTGTAAAAAAACAGATCAAAATAATAATAATAATATACTAGATTCTTCTTTCCTAATAATGCATGAAAAGCAACCCTGAATTCCAAATGAAACATTCAATTCAGTACAGAGGACCATATCGAGTCATCATTAGGATTTGTCAGAGACTGGATGTTGCTGTTCTGGCAACTCAAAGACTGAAATTCAAAGAGTGAAAAACTCATAAGAATATCCTGATCTTGCCACTTAACTGAGAAAAAAATTTTACTACAAGATGATGACAGTTGTGCCCATCATTATAGACATACTTGGAACAGTCCTGAAGAACTTTGTAGAAAGACTGGAAGAATTGAAAATTGGAGGAAGAATCGAAGCCGTACAGCATTATCAAAATTGGCTAGAATACTGAGGAGCACGTTGGAGTATTGAGAATTACTGTCACTTGATCTCCAGTTATAGCCATCGAATACTTTTGGTGTGAAAACTTGTGTACAAATAACTAGAAAGTGTTCTGCATACTTCAGCTAATGCTATCATCACCAAAGAAAAAATGAATGAAAATTAGTTCATAAATAGCTATGATGTATGGGAGTAAAAATTCCTGGATCCTCTCTCAAATTTAATGATTTCTTACTCAGCCCATGGCTCATCCTTCCTCAAATGTCTTGGAATTTCATCGGAAACTTCTGAAAATATTATGCATTCTGACAAGAGAGAATACATAAAAGTATGAACATTTTTTCAGAATATCTTTCAATCAGAATTCCCGTATCCTTCCAGAAATTTTACTAATTTTTCCTGACCCGATGACTCAACTTCCCTGAAAATGTCATTGAAATTCATTGAGAATTTTTGGAGATATTGTCAAGAGACAGATCGACAGACAGATATAATTGAATACATATATCTTTTCTAACTTCATTGGTAGAGGTAAACAATGGAAAATTTGAAGAAATCCATCCTGACAACAGCATCACTAAAATTAACTAGGATAAGAGCTGGGGCATTGAGGAGTCTTGCTATCACTTGATCTTTTTGGTGTAAAACCCTCGGCAATAATTACATGAAGAAGGATTATTATACAAAGGCTTCTATATCCTAACAACTTGCTTTGGTAATTAATTTTTTCTTCAGACGGAGAAACGGCAGGCGTGGCTATTGCCTCTAGTCAATTGGCCATTACGCATTTCCTGAGCTGTTGTTATTAGTCCATGTCCATCTGTGCAGTCTCCAAGAAGAATGTGGCGATGTCCCTTACGCATTGTCTGGCTATAAACACTGGAAGAACCATACAATTGTGTTGCCATGGCAATCCAAGGGGAGGGGGAAATCTATTGGCTGGATTTAATGCTCTATTTCCCTCGTCACTGTTAGCTCATCGTGACTGTGGAAAAAGTTGTGGAATCGAACGACTCGGAAGATGGAGAGGATGTCAGTTATAGGTCGGTCTTCCAAGTTTGAGTTGGGTTTTCTTGGGAACATTTCCAGTCGTAATGGAAATCATTACTTCTAGATGATTTAAATACTTCTACTCATATATATATGAGTCTATATGTAATGTCTGTATATATATATATATGTATATAGCGTGTATATGTAATGTCTGTATATATATGTATATAGCGTGTATATGTAATGTCTGTATATATATGTATATAGCGTGTATATGTAATGTCTGTATATATATGTATATAGCGTGTATATGTAATGTCTGTATATATATGTATATAGCGTGTATATGTAATGTCTGTATATATATGTATATAGCGTGTATATGTAATGTCTGTATATATATGTATATAGCGTGTATATGTAATGTCTGTATATATATGTATATAGCGTGTATATGTAATGTCTGTGTATGTATATAGCGTGTATATGTAATGTCTGTGTATGTATATAGCGTGTATATGTAATGTCTGTGTATGTATATAGCGTGTATATGTAATGTCTGTGTATGTATGTATGTATGTATGTATATATATATATATATATATATATATATACACACACACACACAGGTTTACCTTGATCAATACAATTTTTTCCAAAACTTTTTATTATTTTCAAGATCTTATTACAGTTTAATGTGTTTTTTTTTCAGCTTATACTTAGTTACATTATTTTGCACAGGAATATCTCGACCTTACTCCATTAAAATCCACACTATGCAAAGTATTCCTGTATGTATGCATTTATACATTGTGTGTGTCTGTAGTGTGTATGTGTGTATATATATATATATATATATATATATATATTGTGTGAATTGAAAGAAGGGAATTGATTTTCTGTGAGCAACTCTTAGAATGATAATGATTCCTCTCAAAAATACTGAAGGTATCTTCCATACCAATTGTGTACCTCAAGAAGGCCGTAGAATGAATTGGCCAAAACAATGTGGTAACAGCAAAAGCAACAAGTTCAGTTGTCCAAACAACTCTTACAATGATATCGATTGGACAGGGCTCAAACACTAGCCAAAAATTTACGCTCACTTCCCTCTTATGCAGTTGGGAAAGGTATGAATCTATCTCTTCTCCTTTCAGTTATGGGTAAAATAACAGGGCAAACTGGAATCTAGCTTTGGGATGGTAACCAGTCTATGAGAACAACTCTGATTCCAATCAAGGAAGGAGTGAAGCTTCCTCAAGATGGCTGGATGTCAACTCTGATGTCCTCTTGGCAACTTCTACAGCCAAGCTGATGCTAAATGTGTTATACTCCACTTTACCTAGGGCTACATCAGGGAGGTTTCAGTGAGGGATCCTGTTGACTAGGTGTCTCAGGATCTCCATATGCTTTGCCCAGGCTTCATTGTTTTTCCATTGTCTATCGACAAGAAAGGAGGAGGCCTTCTTTATCATCTTCATCCCTTCTATCAAGCGGCTTCTATTCTTATTGGTGAATTCCACTTTCAACCTCCAGATTCCATTTTTGCTAACTGGACAGCTGAAAGGGAATTCAGTGTTTTAAGAACTGAAGACTAGTATCACTTGGCAGAGTATTGGTTCTCTTACTCACCTGGGTGTTAGCTTTTATGCTGATAGAACAGGTGGAACTCTTTTAATGAACATTTTTGAGGCCTCTGTCAGTTTTGATGGAAGCAAGAAAATTAGTGAATTCACACTCGTGTGCCAAATGGTTTCTTCTCTGTTATTCCAAAACTCTCCCATCCTTCAGTCTCCAGAAAAAAAATGTTTTCTGAACCCCCCCACACACACCCATCTCCAATCACTCTCTCTCATATATATATATATATATATATTATATATACACACACATTCATGCACATATATTAATGCCCCCTTCCCTTGACCCTCTTGCTGTAAACAGCACAGACCTGACCACCGGAAGTTGGTGACATCTGTGCTGGCTCTGTATATTAGTAGGTCTGGGAGGAACGGTGCACTTCAAGATTCTTGCAGATGGTAAGTGTTCTTAATATAATTTTGGTAAATGAGGGAATTACGTGGTATGGGCTGACAAGGGGAAGGGGGGATACTGACCCCTAAAGTATTTTCAGATGAGGGTGGCTGTAAGAGTGTAGCAAATGTTCAAGGCTTGTGAAGTTGGAAGAGGAGAGGCATTGGTTCAATTGTTAAACCAGGAAGTTGTGAAAGAAAAAGAATGGGAAAAAGGAGACTAAGGATTTGTGTAGTGTATGCAATATGCTTGCTCAGTGGCTGGAACAGTGGAATGGTAGCTGAGAGATCTTGTGTCTCATCCAAAATGGTCCACGAGAAAGGAATAGGATTAGATATCTACCTAAGTGCCTTGCCTCTTGAATTGACCAGAGCATGGTCACCAGTTGGGACCACAAGTAGCTAATTGGGCTACTTTGGAAGGCTTAGTGCTACTAAATCTTGAATTTCGGTTCTTGCTACTTTTGAAGTTAGCTTGGCTAATTTTAACCTCAACAACTAATGAGAAGAAAGTCTGATTGATATTCTAAGAAATTTTCATCAGAGCATTCAGAAAATAAACAATAAAAATGTAAAAAAAAAAAAAAACCCCCAAAAAACCCAGAAATAGTATGTGAACTGAAGAAAAACAACACCACATACCTGTTAACTTTCCATTGGAATTTCAGTGACGTCATTCTTACTTTCTTCAACGTTTTTTTTTTTTTTTTTTGTTCCAATCAAACTATACAACTTTTTCTTTCCTGGGTAATAAGTGTTATTGATTATTATTTCTATATGATATAATGCAATTTATAATCACTCAAGATATGGATCATATATCCAATTCTTAATAGAAAACTCTAACTCTAAATGAAGTAAATAGAGTAGCTTTAGACTGAGAATAAACGTGATGAGGATTTGGAGTGAAAACAGTTATTTGGGCCTTTGCATTATTGGCGGCTATTTAGCTCAATGGTAAGAGCAACACAACATTGAAGTAGTTACCCTACGAGTCGCAGGTTTGATTTCTACAGCAACCCCATTTATTTTAATTGTTTAATTTATTTATGTTTTCTTGGTCAAATGATATATTAACTGTGTAATGATGGGAGAACATTTCAAATAAGAGTTTCAATATGATATAACGAAATTTATAATCATTCTGTCAGATCCTATATCCATTTCTTAATATACACACACACACACATATATATATATATATATATATATATATATATATATATATATATATAATTGATATAAAATGTACTATTTTATTTAAGAATAATTTTAAAAGATTTTGATAAAAAGAGTAGTGCAGTTGAAGTTTTGAAATTTAAATATTTTTATTGAATTAATATATTGATAATGATATGAAGCAAATTCACTTGAGATTTGGGAGAGGAAACACCTGACACATATTTCTTTTTTCATCCATTAATCAAGAGAGGGGTATTATTTTTAGTTTCAATCAAATTATTTTCATGATTTCTATTAAAACGCAGTATTTGAAATTAACCAAAATGGATTTTATTTCTTGAATTTCACTCATGAAAAAAAAAATGACGAAACAATAACAAACTTATTCTCTCAAATTATTCAACATTTCTAATTGTTTGAAAAAAAATTGTTATTTGTCATTCTCATGGTGTGGTTCTTGAATTCTAAAGGTTAAAATTCAGTCACTCAAACAAGATTAAGTTGGTATTATGTTAATTTTCAATTTCAAAATAGATTAAAGTTTATATATTTTTTATGCATCAAATAAATAAGTAAATGTTAACTCTATATAACTATTAAATGAAATTTTACAGTATTGAATAAACATTATTATACAATGAATTGTTGTTACGTATTGAAGTAATTAGATTACTATAATAAATATTATTACTAGTATTTAAAATTTGTGTTATGTTACTTTGATAATACTGCAAAGGTGAAATAATTGAATAAATAGATAAATCAATAAAATCTCCCCTAAATCTTGAATAAATATAGATATATCATTCAATAGAAATGACCTGAACAGTAAGTCACGTTTGTTATATTTCCTCACCGTTAGATACTTTTTTGGGCTAATCTATGTAAAAAAGCCTTGTTTGAAAGAAGAAAAAAATCTAATGATATGTAGTGTATAATATGCATAATACCGAATACAAGATGACAAACTACGTGTATAACATAAGCTATATAGTAAGAAAGGGAGATCATGTTTGATTCACGCTGCTGGGGTGCCTTGTTAACATTACTCATTTGTTTTTAAAATCCCGGAAAAAGTTACATGGTAAACAACTGATTATCCCCACAAGAGATTTCTACATTCAACATATATATCACAGTGTGTATCCGTACATATGTGTATACTTTTTTAAAAATGCGTAACACCCATCAGGATGAGTGCATTGTAGCCTTCTTGGTGTGTAATGTTGACTAACAGACTACCATACAGAAATCTGATCACTATGATATGGATTCTATGGCTATAGATTTCACACATGTTAGGCCTAGATAGGGAAGTCAGGATTTAGCGATGGAATGTGATCTGTTTGGCACTAATCATAATGATGACAAGGAAGATTCAATGTTTTGGGTTTTTCCTGGTTGACTCAAAAATATTCTGCGCATTTTTTTCTTCATAAAAAATTTGATAAAAATCTATTTGAAAACAGAATCTTTGGATTGTGGCAAATAGATGCCTGGTTTGGTCTTGTGCCCTTTCTCTCTGCAGCATTGAATCTGGTGTTGCTATGGAAACCAATTTAGATATTGGGTTCCTGATATTCTTTTGTATCCAGGGGCTGAGGCAGTAAAAGGAGAACTCAGAATTGCAGTCCCAAGGTGGCCGACTCCCTTGCAGAATATGTGGAGATTTCATTATTTTGTTCTTGGTATCAATTAGGTGTGGCCCCATAAATCTGCTTGCATTTTTTTTATCGTTTTTCCCTAAAAATTCTTCTCCTATTCTAGTGTCTTGTTACATCAATCATTTTCTTTTTTTTAAAAATTAACCACAAGAGACAAAAATAATGCTAAGACCTCAAAAATCCTGAATTGGTCAGACAAATGGTTGACAAGGGCATTTTGAGGACTCAGCACTCACCACAACTCATCCAAGCCCCAAAGATGTCTGTATCAAACTTTGATAGGTAGGGCCCCATACCCACAATATCAGCTCATTGAATACAGTGTAACATTCATTACAAAAAACATATCAGGTGTTTGCAAAAGTTTCAGGAGCTTTTTTTGGTAAACTAGACTAAAAATGCTGTTGGAAAATGTTTTTTTCAATGGAAACTTTTGCTCATTCTCAGTTTGAGGACATATATATATATATATATATATATATATATATATTGTGTCATCCACAGATAGCTGTTTCATTGTATTACAACTCATCAGTGTGGCTATAGGCTATCCATTATCTCATCCAGTACCACGAGGCAGGATCGAAACCTTAGCTTCAGACCCTGAGGCCGGTATCCTCCTTCTACTCCACGGAACTGGACGGTCAATGAGGTTGAATTTTGAGCGATACATTTATTAACGCATAGATTCCCCATCCACCAGTGTGGTTCATTCCATTTTGGAAGAGCATTGCATAAGCTTACAATGAACGAGTTACCTCACTTAAAGAGTGCTCAGTCTTGAATAGAGGAGCGTTGATTATATATGTATATATATATATATATATATATATACACACACACAGACACAGACACACAAATAATAATAAAAGGTTCAACAATCCTTATCAAATTTGGGTGATAAACTCCTCCCTGTTAGTCTATCCATTTATTTTAAACCAAACATCCATAAAATCAACATTCCTCTGCTGTGATTTGAAATCATGACCAAATACTTATCCACTGAGTCAAATTGGCAAATATTACGTTTGTTTAAATTTATCTATCATATATACGATTCAAAGTTTCAGTAGACATCTTCAGTTGGAATAGAAGTTGGAGTGGAGTTAGACCCAGCGGCAGCCAGGCTTGTTGTTTCTTCCTTCTCTTATGCAACAGAGAGAAAGAGTTTGTTCAGCTTCAGTAATTCCATTGTTCCTTGAAGACCTTCGCATCTTGCAACATGAAGTTGGCTTGTATGTAAACATGATTAAGTGAGTTAGTATTCCGTAGCGGTTTATATCCTCATACACAAAAAATAAAAACATGAAGTCACTCCCACACACTAACCAACTCACCCCTGCCTTTCAGAGTTGAGCTGCTCTACCTCCATATAATGATGATATTTGAAAGAAAAGATGTGTGTATATATAATGTATATAATGTTTGTATATGTATATGAGGATTTCTGTTCATATTCAAGAGTGCAGACCAGAAACACCTTTCATATTTTCCATTCATAATCTCAAAATATATCCATATCATCATCAGTCTTTTAATGTCCTTCGTCAGATATAGACCTTTCCCAAGATTCGCCATACCTCTCTTCCATGGGTGTCATGGAGCCAATACTATCTGAACATATATCCATATAAAATGCAATAAACATACTGCTACTCTCAACTAGGTACACAGATTTTTGTATAAAAATTTATCACAATGATGCAGATACGTTTATAGAAGTCTTATTTTTCGTTTGAAAAAGAAATTGTAAACTTGAATCCAATTTTAGATTATTTTTTAGTGTCAATTTTTGTTATCTAAAATGGCATTGAAAATTCCATGATTGATGTGTGTTGATGGATAAATAAGATTCAATGAAAATTAGTTTAATGAAATAATGAGCAACACTTGTTGTATGTCTATAATGTGTAAGTATGAATACATGGTATAATCAGTGTACTAAATCACTGTAGCCCTGTAAATGGCCTGCACAACCAGCCATCAAGGTGGGTTAAAGTTTTTTATTTTTTCATTTGATTGTCAATGTGTGTGTCTCTCCAAGTCCTGCTGGTCATATTTTTGAGGCTGCAACCTTGAAAATTTGCATGAGTACACTGCTAGGTCCCATCTAAAAGCATGTTCTTTTTCTTTAAAAAAGTTCTTTTGGGGTCCTTTCAGTCATTTTGGACCCACAATGCCCATGCTGGTGGTACATGCCCAGGCTATGGTGATTTATTTATGCAAGGTATGGATACTACTTATTGAATGAAAAAAGTTTCAGCCGATGTGATGATGTTGGTGTCTTTTATTTTTATTTTACTGAAAGTAATTGATTCTGTTTTTTGTCAAGATGAAAGGTTTTAATCTTTTGACCAAACACGTGCTGCAAGCCAAAACACTTTATACTTTGTGCAACTCTCCCAGAGGACATTATTGTTTACCCAGGACATTTCTATAATAATTTTTTGCGGCACTTTTGAGTGAAAATCAGATGAAATGATTAAATCTTGGTTTAAATGACGCAAGAACTTGTCTCCCCTCAGACTTCTTTTGAATTGTTTAGGACCAGTTCACCCCATGATGTCAAAAGAAATGTCAGCTGAATTTGATTAATTCTGTAATTATATTGTACTGATAAAATATCAGAAACCTCATATTACTTGGTATTCTCTTGTTTCTATTCAACCAGAATGAACCTGGCTTTCTATTTTTTTTTTTTCCAAAAGACATTAAAGGGAGACTACTCTGTAATCAGCATCTGACAGTTATCTCCCTTGTCGAATGTTACAGATGAAAAATATAGGCATACACATGGCGTATCATACAAGTAGATAAGCTAGATGAGATTTAGAAGGATATCACCTTTATTTTTACTTCTCTACCTCATATATTAATAGAAATAGATATTTCATTCTGTTGATTACGACTTCTCAGGTAGACATTACAATTATGTAATCGATTTCAGAGGAAAGTTTGAAAAGCACATTTTCAAAAATGTATTATTTTCATGTGTTAAGTAGTTTGGTTTATTGATAATATTAACAGATGTTAGAACACCTTTGACTTGTGTTTGCTGTTGTTTTTTTTCTGTGAGGTATTAGCATGAATCCAGATTGTTGTTTCATTGCCAAAAACAATTTTGATCTAAAATTTTCACTGTATAAGGTTCAATGTATTTGATTGATATTCACTACTGGATTATTTGCATAGATAAGGAAAGGGGTCATACGCGGCAGGTGAGTGAAAACTTCCGAACCAAGCTGCAACAATTTTTCTCAGATCAAAAAAAAAAAAAGAAAAAAAGTGTGGTCTAGCATCATCCTGATGGAATTCTACACCAATTCATTCAACTGCCTTTAATGCTTAATCAACTATATACATGGCATCCCACTATATAAACTGCATTATTGTCTTTGGGTGAAGACTGGCCTTTATTATTGTCTTTTGGTGGAGACCGGCCTTTGGTACGGCTAATGGTGGTTCATTTTACTTTCACCACAATCTCTTGCATTCCAGGATGTCATAAAATATCCACTTTTCATGCCATTTTCATTGTCACAATTTATTTCCTGAAACCTTAATATTTTTGTTACATTTAAGTATCAAATCAAATTGCAAAGGTAAATATGGTCCTGTAATCAGAGTGGCCAACATAATAACTGATATATAATACATGCTACACATATACTCATAATACTTGCTACACACACATATACACTCACACACTCTTAAAACGTGCCATACACATACACACTACCATGATACGTGCCATACACCCCCCCATCTTGATACGTAGATACGCACTGACGCTCTCTTGATAAGTACATTCACACAAACATTCTCTTGATATGTACATACGCACACACACCCTCTTGATACATACCATACGCATACACATAGACATGCTAATAAATCAAAGGTGTTCAATGATTATGCTGTTCCTGAATTTTCAAACTCTGTTATTCCTAACTGATGTCTTTTCCTTTTCTTTGCAGAGATTTAATAGCAAATTCATTTATTGTCAAGAAACAGCATTCCACAGGTTTCCATATAAAAAAGCCTAACAAAGCTGAGCATGTGAGTTTTTTGTTCTTATTATCCATTTTTGCTGATTTATTATTATTAAAAATTATAAATTATTTTTTGCTATACTTGTTGACCTTTTTCAATTGTGGCATAGATTATAAAACAAAAAAACAACAAAAAAAAAAAAAAAAAAAAAAAAAACCCGCCAGAAATTAGCCAGGAGTGAGATTAGATTTCCTTAGGGGAATAACCTAATTGGTCTTTTGACCTTTTCCAGAGCAGCTTTCTTAGTCCAAGAGCAACATCAACCATCATCTATGGAGACTTTTGTAATGAATAGTTTTTATCAGTCATAACTTCCCAAATTATTGACCAAAAATTTAAAAGTTAACATAAGTGGAAGCTTTGTTACTTGTTGGCTGTTATTTTGAATTTTTATTCTTATAAGAAAAAATAAGAGATCAGTAATGTAAGAAAAATTTGTTCTTCGAATGTGTATTTAGAAAATCTTGCACTGTCAAGTTGAAAAGATTGAAGGCTCCCCTCTGTCCGGATGGAGTGGAACAACACTGTGAAGTGAGCTTTCCAGGGCGCAAGCCTGAGTAAAGTATATGGAGACCTAGGATTGCTCGGTTGACAAAATTGCCTCTCTTGGCCTTGCTGATGTAGTCCAAAAGAAAGCAGAGCTCTGTATGTTTGGCATCAGGTTGACTGCAGGAGTTGCCAGTAGGTTATCAAAGTTGACATTCAACCATTTCAAAGGGGCTCTACTCTCTGATTTGGATTCAGATTGACCTTCTTCTGAACAGTTTGCCCATATCTGGGAGGAGGATAGATTGATTCATGCTTTTCCCTTGGGCATTAGTGGAAATTTTGTTTGAACTCTACTTGCCAATTCCATTGTCTGCACCATTAACCTCCATGTCACTTGCACCTCCTTCTTAAAGATCAACACTGTAATAACAACACTTTCGCTGTTAATGACATAAGAGTTTTATTTTGTCTTAAGAAACCGAGTTTTTAGAAAGCTCCTTCATTTATTTAATCCGTCTTCCTTTTATGATGATCCATTATCTTGTGTTGCATGCAAATGAAACATTTTCTTTCCTTCTTTTCAGCATGCTAATCACTGTTATTATCATGGCCACATCAAAGATGATCTTAAGTCCAAGGTTGCTCTCAGCACGTGCAACGGTATCAGGTAAACATTTTTATTATTATTCACATAATCTCAGATCAGTCGTCCTTCATTTCTGTCTTTATTTAAAAAAAAAAAAAAGGCTTTGATTTGTTATTTTGGATAAAGTGAAATGAGAAAAAAAATCAACAATGAAAACATTTCTCACGTCTTTGATTTATTATTTTGAATAATTGACACCATTAGAAGAGTTAACGTTTGTGAGCAAGAAAGTGGTCATCTGACTGATATGACTTTATGCATACGATGTAAAAGCTTTTATTCACCATTTTATTTATCAGACTTGGTTTCTAAGTTACAAAACAAAAAAAAAAATAAACTATTCAAATCATTTTGTGCCACCCTGTATGAAAATGAAAAAGTATTGAAATATTCATCTTACCCCTACACGGGTTTGTGGGGAGGATATCCAAGTGATCCCTTTCGGTGTGTGTGTGGGGTTAAATAAACCTCAAAACATTCAAGGCAGTGGGTAGTAACATAAACCCATTGATCATTCCGTGAATTTTGTAAAACCATCTGATTGTGTGCCTGCAAAGACTATCAAGTCATGTTTGAAAAACACAAGTCTTGAATTAGAGAAATGCGGGGCTGTAAGATTTGGTGATTTAAAGATTTGTGTATTCATAAGAATGAAAACTATCTTTTTAATGTTTTCTGTAAAATAAAGGATTTAAAAAAAAATGCATTCATATTTTACTTAGTCAATAAAATGAAGCCTTTCAATATTCATGCATGAACAATATCTTTTTGAACTTTGTCAATAGAACAAAGGATATAAAAATGAATGCATCCATGAGTGAACTATCTTCAACTTTGTCGATAAAATGAAGTATTTGAAAATGCGTTCATATAGAAAATATCTTTAACTTTATTAATAAAAATAAATTATTTCCTGTGTCTTTTCAATTTCTGTAAACTTCAAATTATGATGATCCTCCTCTTAGACTGCTTGGGTGGGGAAAGGATATTCAATTTACAAAACCTTGCTTGGGGTCAATTGATAAAACTCAGGTTGTTCAATGGACCCCTTAGGGAGGAGGATATTCAAGTGATCTGAATATTCATCAAATTTTAGTTCTTTGTAAGAAATACAGACTAGGAAAAAAAAATTGTTTGAACATAAGAAAATCATTAAATAAAAGATTTGTCATTTTTTAACTGGTAATCCGTGGTTATTTGGTCCTAAAGTACAGTAACACAAAGATTGGTGGAAGTTATTCCCCTTGACTGGTAAAAATAGCAAGATTTTTTCATTTCCAGCTAACTTTATAGCTTAAGATTTTATATACACTTCAAATAACATTGTTCTCACTATAAGATACTGTTCTTCTTAACAAAGATATCGATCTTGAAATACTAACTCTAAATGAATTTTGGATGGTACATAAAAATTTTAGCTACAAAATTAGCTGGAAGTGGGAAAAAAATGAAAAATCTAGCCAGTTTTAGCTATCAAAGTGGATAGCTTTTGGCAGTCTTTATGCTATCATATTTGAAGACCAAATAACCAAGGATTGATCACTTCCTGATTTTATTGAATTGTTTAGCTTTGCTTCTTTCCACCCAACTTTCATTTCAAAATTATTGATATTTTTCTCTTGAATTTTCCAGGGGTATTGTAATTGATGATCATATTATTTATAACATTGAACCAATAAAAGACAGTTCCAATAAATCACTTCACTATTGGTATCCAGAGAAGAAAGAAAACTTATCTTTCAAATGTGGTAAGTCATTGTTACTTCCTGCCATGCTAGACAGAAGGGGAGCTAATCCAAGCTTTATCTCAGAGGATTACTGAACATTAGTACAGGTTCAATACCAGGTAGGGTCGCCTCAAGAGGCTGCTATTGAACTTCTGCTTCTAGACTTGCTTGATGTCCAAATTTGACACCATTCCAATTCCTGTTTTGGGTATGTCTCTGAGATGAAGCTCTGGCCAAATCTAACACCCAGGTCTGCTGCTGTAACTGAATTTCCTTGTTGAATTACATTCCAGAATATACTCTCTTATTTTGTCTAAGTTTGTGAGAAATCATATTACTTTTTTTTACTAAATATTCTTTGCTAACTTTCCCAAATCTTAGGGCATCTTCATAACAAATATATTTATAAATCAACATAATCTGTTTCCTTTCTAATGCACTCAATTCAGTGGTGAACATTAATTGCATAGATTGTACATTATGCTGTGGAAATTTCAGATTGAAATTCGTCTAATAACTATGTGTCAGACAACAGACTTATTGATCCATTCCCGTACTGCACAATTATCTCATAAATAAATTTCTCACCTTTCGGTTTTGTTCACAGGCAATTCTCATCACAACCACACTGGAGAAGATATACATGACAGCTTTACCCAACAGACCCTCTCAAGGGTAAGTGGTGCAAACATTTAGTATGTGACCTGAAAACATTTTGCTATGAAATAATGGTTAAGTTTAGAAAGAAGATATTCTCCTTCATATCGTCATTGTGTCAAAGGTCATCCAATGAATCCTTGATTTTTTTTTTTTACGTGTCTACACATCTCTATTAGACACGTTTTTGTCAGTCTGTCCCAGTTGTCTTAAACAACAGAAATAGGAAGAAGTGTGATGTCATTAAAAGAAATCTATTTCTATCAAATTTTTTTTTTACCAGCTGCTAATGATATCATGATAGGATTCCAAAATTGCCATTTACGATTTAAAAAAAAAAATTCTTACAGAATATTTCCATATCACAATATTTCACCAGTATACTAATCTATTGACTCAAAGTAAAACTACAAGCTCTTCTTCTTCTTGCTACTACTACATCAGATGGTGGTTGTACTGTTGAACTTATGGTTCTTGTTTTTTTTACCATTGATAATTTACTGATAAAAAATCTTGGATACATGGAGGTTTGAAGTTTATGCAAATGTATTTTTCTAAAAAAAATCTAAAGTTAGACAAAATTATTGCTACATTTGATAGACCTTTTTATTCATTATTCAAAATTTATTCGTAGAACATGTTATCTATGGCTTTTGAGAGACTCGAAACCCTTAGATTCTTAGATTTGAAATGTCGGTTTTTGAATAGTGAGATAAAGGATGGTATAAAGAACAAAACTTGGCAAATGTTTTATCAAAATATGACCCATTTGGAGCAATGAACTTTTCCCCGAGATTCTCCAGTGATATGCCGTTACTATCAAATTCTTAGAGTTAAGAGGTCATAAAGTCAGCGAAAGTACAAATTATGGCTTCCCTATTATTGAAGCTTTTATTATGGGTATGAAGTTCAAAAAGCTTGAAAATAGGATAATGTGTTGGAGAAATGTCAGGTGAATATGGAGCATACTACATGACTTCAAATCTTGGTTTTCTAAGTTTAGATATAGTCAGCTAAGAGGTTTGGGGTCTGGGACTATCATAAAGAATTACATCCAATTCACATTAACCTATTTTTCCAACTTCTTGCCTTGAAATGACCTGATATAGTTGCTATTGAAGATTTTAAGTCTCCAGAAAATGCTCAAACTGTTGTTCCTTGGCTGTTGGCCACTACTATTTATAATTTGCAATGTAAGTTTATGCAAAATTTCATCCCTAGTTTGTGTCCGGCAGCATTCACTCTTGTTTTTTGAAAATTTGTAATTTATTCCAACAAAAGGTGATAGAAAGTAACTTATTCATTGATCATCCCTTCTTCCAATTTTTTCGATTGATGACCCCCAACAAAGTCTACTGCCTAGAACAGTTTGTTTTGATTGATGACCCCCAACAAAGTCTACTGCCTAGAACAGTTCGTTTTGATTGATGATCCCCAACAAAGTCTACTGCCCAGAACAGTTCGTTATGTGACCATTTCTATTGAGTGACTAAACAGATCTATTTACATTGAATCTGAAAAAAAAAACCCCAAAAAACTATTCCAAAAGAAAATCTATTTCCAGCATTATTATTTTCCCCTGAAGTAAAAAAAAGATATCTATTTCATTAAAACCTAATATTTAATATGATAGGAAATATCAGGATGTGTTATTACAAAGGAAACTGAGTTTCCGTAGAAGCAGATCAATAACTAAATTCAAGAGTGCAAGGTGGAATTGTAAGTGAACAACCCCCACACAAAATATCAACATAAAAGTTACATAGGTTTAATGATTGATGATATCCAAGAAGGGAAAACTGGTGTGGGGAAGGAGCCCCCTACAATAGTTCAATTCTTGATGTCAAGTGTGCTGAATGGGGTCTGCCTATCAACTGAAGACGGCTGTTGGGTACAACAGTTGTATCATTGAAAAAGATGAGGACAAAAGTCTGCATAAAACTCAACATAACTCATTCACAGTTAATTAATTTCTAGAATGATGTTTTGTTTTACTCTCCAAAACCCTCCCAGTGATTAAATCTGCATTGAAATTGTCAAATAATGATCAAACACACAGATATCAAAAAAAAATATTGATTTGAATTTTGAGTCTGTTTCATTTTCAAGATGTTTCCAATGTTTTACCTCATTTTCATCATCCATAGTCCAAGGGAGGTAACTTTTGATTATGTCTAGTCACGATTCTTTTCGAATCTCTCCATTTTAAAAAAAATAATCTTTTTTAGAATTATTTCTTGTCTATCAAAGTGAGTAATTCTTCACTTGAACAACATTGTATTTAGATCATTTTTTCAACTATGATATATCCATTTTTAAAAGCAGGTTATATTTCCTTAATCAATACATAGCTGATCATTGTTTTCTGCTATGCCATGAGATACAATGGATGTAGTAAATTGAAATTGAGGCAAAATAGAATTTTTTCCTTGGTCTCATAATTTAATGCTGAATAATATATAAAAATAGAGAAAGTAATGAAAAATCCAAAATAATGAAAATCCATTTGTGGTCAGTATATGGCTGTTCTCCAGGTTTCTGCAATTGAAATTGATTTGAATTTTAACCAATTGTGTGAAGTCTTTAGGTAATGAATTATTCAATGGTTTAGCCTGCCATTTTGAACAGTTCTCCATTTTCTATAATTAATGAAATAATCGTCATTTTTTGTGATCAGTGTTTATTAATAATTATAATAATTGTTATTGATATCCTCCTCGCCCCCGCCCCGGCAAGTTCATAGAATCTGAAAAAAATAACTGGCATCACAATAAAAAGTGACAAAAATTAGATGAAAAATTGATGGAAGGTATTTATCTTTCAACAGGTTCGCCGCAGTAATCGAGCTCTTTATAACAGCAATGAAAATACAAGACACCTTGAACCTGAAATTCGAGGACCCTATAACAGCGATGAGAATACGAGATACCTGGAACTTTATTTGGTGGCTGACTTTTCAACTGTAAGTATTTTATGATAATTTTTCAGACAATTTTTCTCTCTCATTTTTTTCCACTTTCTTTCCTTGTATTAATCGTGTGATTTGACACTTAGCTCTTTTGACCCTCACCATCACCCACTTTGTACGATCGATTACAAGATCCCAGTTTTGCTTTTCTCCGAGATAATTTGTTCTCCTCCTCATTACCATCATCCAACAAAGCAGTTGACGATCCTAAAAGCTACCTGAGAAAATATTATTGTCTGATTCAAAGTGACAATAATCCTAAACTAGTTCTGTGTACAGGCCTGGTCACTCAACTGTAAGAAAGGTAGGGATCGCCTTGAAAAAGTCGTGCGACAAGCAACTGAGTTGAAACCAGAATTCAGAATATCTTCCAGAAGGAAGACTTCAAAGAAATGTTTGAGATCACATGTGATTTAGAATTAGTGGACCCTTCATTACAGAGGAGTACCAGGGACTGAAAGGCCACACATGTACGGTAGAGGTTGATAATAGACTAAGTATCAGGAAATTTTGATTCAGCAATGGAATAATGGTTTTAAGAAATAGATTACTGGAATATGTTGTGTTATCAAAAGATGTAAGTGATTTCAAGATGAATCACAATGTTTTTCACACAACCACAAATGTATTAGGCTCTAGATATTGTGTGAATATGAAAGTTATGGCGTGTGTGTGTATGTACAATTTGTATACTTTTATTCACGCAATGAAAAATATTCTGAATGAATTCTTTCTTTTTATTTACAGTACAGTTACCACCGCACTAATATGGAATCCAGGATGATAGACATTGCAAATTTAGTGAACTTGGTAAATATACTTTTCATTTTGAGTATCTCTAGCGCAAAGGTTAATGTATCACTGTAATAACGGGAGATCATTTCAGATAAGAGTTTCTATATCATACGACGCAATTTATAATCATTCTGTCGGATCATTTATCCATTTCTTAATAACACGCACAGGCACATAAATGTGTGTGTGTATATGAATGTATGCATATGTATGCGTGTATATATACATGTGTGTGTGTGTGTGTGTGTATATATATATATATATATATATATATATATACATACACTCACACGTGTGTGTATGTGTATATATATATATAGTTTGAGTGTGTGTTTATACATGTATGTATTTATGTGTGTGTGTGTGTTCATGTTTATTTGTGTATGTGTGTGTATATATATGTGAGTATATGTGTTATTGAGAAATGGATGTATGATCAGACAGAATGATTATTTTATTTGTAATGTTCTTCTCTCATTACATGGTTAATGTATCATTGTAATGATGGGAGATAATTTTAAATAAGAGTTTCTATATAATACAATGGAAATTAAAATCATTCTGTCAGATCATATACATCCATTTCTTAATACATATATTTAGGGAGAGAAAGAGAGAGGTGAAGCTCTTTCTTTGGATGTAGGAATGAGTAGTGTTTTTTGCAGTTGGTTTTCTACTATAGAGGAAGCCATTTATTGAATTCATGGATAATGTTATCAATCAGTCCAGATCTCCTCTGTTTAACATGAATTAATGAGTGTCATAAGATTCAATATTATTATAACTCATTTTTTTTTCAAATCTATAGTTGTTTATAAAAATCAGTTCTATGATATAACGAATTTATAAGAATGTGTTATAAACTGGTTATTGTTACCTAAAAGACCCAGTCCCAAAGTGATCACAATAAGCAGCTTCCTCTGTATGAATAATGATTTGCAAAAAACAAAAAAACAGAACTTATTTCAGCTTAATTTTAAAAAAAGTACTTAATCCTGCCTACAAATCACATTCTGATTTTATTAAATGCAACCTTGTGAGCAGTATAGGCAAATTTATCAAATTCATCAATCTCGAACAATGCCTCATGTTTCCAAACCTTTTGCTCATTTTTTGTCAATTATCTGAACAGATAATATCTGTAGTTTTGAGATAGGATCCTTGGGATTCAAAGAGTTTTTCAGATGATTGAACTTTTCCTTGTAAAGTAAAGAACGTGATGTGTCTGGCAAGTGTTCGTAAATCTATATTTTTTTCTCCACTTTCAGCTCTACCAGCCATTGAATTTATACATAGCGTTAGTGGGTCTAGAGATCTGGCAAAAAAAGGATTTGTTTCTCATTGACAAAACAAATGCTGAAAACACTCTCAAGAAGTTTCTACACTATCGTATGAAAAGAATCAACCCAACAATACCAAATGACAACGCTCAATTATTGGTGTAAGTAAATCTATATTATGACAATCCAATTCTTGTATGTTTGTAGTGCTGCAAAAACAGCACATCATAGTGAGATTTTTGTTAGTGCAATACCATTATTATGCTCTACCACAGAAAACAAAGCCATTTTCAGTCCAACTTGTAACTTAATTATAAGTGGTGTTTGCATTCGTACTCACCCCAAAAATCTATATTACAATGATTCGATTTCTCAAGGGAGATAACCCCAGGTATGTCAAACACTAATCTTGGTGTCTCTCTCATTTATTCATCTATTTTCAAATGATTATATTTATTCTATAAATTTTGACTTGACTCATTCAGGTCTGGATCTTTTTTAAGGGTTACAAAACAAGGTTCTCATTCTGGGAAGTCCTATATCGTTTTGAAGGTTATAAGATATGGACATCATTTATGGCCAAATTATACTAATATTATGGCCATGTGACCTCATTATGTATTCAAAATGGCCATGAAATTTAAAATGCACCTCTGACCTGTAAGAGTAAATGGCCACAAAAGTCTGCTTTCAAGCAAGTTCTCAAAAATGTAAAAAATACAGTCCATAATCTACCCCCCCCCCTAAAAAAGTATAAAATTCAGAAACTATTCTCTTCCTAAAATGTGTTTTTAGACTATTTTTTTTTTTTTTTTTGATTCTCCCCTCAATATTTTGGATAGTCTATTCTCCAGATAGATAACATTAGGTTCAGTCTTTTTTTTTCTCTCTTTGACGTATTATCCAATCTGTGGTTTCTGAGATATTATTTTCCTAATTCATTAAGCTTTCAATTCTAATATTATTCATGCCTTTTTAACAACAAAATGTGCAATGCACACAGTAATTAAACATTGGAAACTTTTTGTTAGTTTTTTTTTCTTCAAGAGCTCACAACAGCTTATTTCAAAATCTCAGATGGTTAATTGTTTTCTTCACAGATTTTAAGCCAATATACTTCCCATTCTTTTTCAAAATTTGAATGGAAATTATTTTAATTGAAAAATAAATGTATATTAACAATTGTAATTTTTTTTTTCTTTAAATTTCAGTGGTGTTGAATTCCCCACTGGTGTGGTAGGGAAAGCACCCCAGGGAAAAATATGCTTGCATAAAAGCTCTGGAGGTGTAACTTCTGTGAGTAAACAACTTCATTTAATTCTACTTCCTTTCTTTAAAGATATAGATAAAAGCAAACATCTTGTTCTCTTTCTTTCTAAAAGACTTATTTTTCTGTTCAAATTGAAGTTTCCTTTATAGCCTTCGTGGAGCATGTGTTTTTACAGTATGATGCTCTCTCTGATACCATTCTTCAATGTCTTGAACAAGTAAATGACTGATACACCTTCTCCTTTGTTACATCTGTAAATATTCAAATGTATGGAATAATGAAAAGATCGGTATCAGAATTTCAGAGAATGAGATGTCATTTGTTTTTAGACCAATTTTTAAGTCTTTCATCTTTCAATTCCAACTTTTGAATGTTTGCTATTTTAACAGGATCACAGAGGGTCCACTCTGACCAGTGTGGCCATGACTGTGGCTCATGAGCTGGGTCATAATCTCGGCATGGAACATGACACTGATGAATGTGAATGTCATGGCAAGAATAACAAATGTATTATGGAATCAACAAGCGGGTGAGTAGCTTTTTGAGAAAAAATATTCAGTTTCTATTTTCTCTCAACATTGGTTAAGCTTTGAAATCAAATGACCGAACTCTGGTATTTTTCAGGGACCTTGGCACTTCTGTTTGGTCGAGTTGTTCTCGACAAGCACTCAGTGATGCCTTCGAACAAGGAATGGATTACTGTCTGCGGAATAAACCAAAGACACTCTATCGCGCATCCTGTGGTAATGGTTTTGTTGAGGAGGGTGAAGAATGTGATTGTGGCCTCCCTCAGGTAGGCATATTGTTTTAGAAAACCAACCCAGTAATTTCAGTCTTATTGACTGACTGATTTTTTTGCTATTTTAAATAAGTATTTATATGGAATTCATTCCATCATTAGACAAGAAATTTACTGAATATGTAATTATTACACTTTCTTACTTCAGGTTTGTAAGAGCAAGTGTTGCGATCCTGATACCTGTAGATTAAAGCCAAATGCAGCTTGTGCCACAGGAAAATGTTGCAACAAAGAAACGTGTTCAGTGAGTCACAATTTTTCATTTATTCAACTCAAAAACATACTAATAGAATTTGTAAAAATAAAATTATAGCTTGAGACAAATAAAAAAAACAGACATTTACAAAGCCTTGACTACACAGTAATGAAGCCGTCCCTAGGGAGGCTCAAATTCACTGGCAATAGCTTGTGAAAAAATTGACATATTTGTTGGCATGTATCAATATTCTCAACAAGGATTTTCTAACAATCTTGAGATGCCTTGGAATATTGGCAAAACTTATGAATCTTTGGTGTAAAGTGATAATTTTTTAGACCAATTGTTTGATACCTTTTTTCTCTCCTTTCAGTTCCTTCCCCTAGGGACAGTGTGCAGGAGCAAAAAAGGAGAATGCGATTTGGATGAATATTGCAGTGGAACAGAAGAATACTGCCCCCAAGATGTGTTTGTTTACAATGGACGCCCCTGCCTTGAAGGAGCGGTATGTGATTTTTTTTGTTTTTTAAAAAGAATCTTCAATTGACTGTTGGGTTATTTCTTTTCATTCCATTTCTCCTAAGGCTGATGAATCTTTTCCTGATTTCCTGAAAATAATTTGTCTTCAGAATCATCATCAGTCTTTTATCATCCATTTTTGGACATGGACTTTCCCCAGGATTTGTCACATCTCTCTATCGTGGGCGTTGCGGAGCCAATATTTCTAGTTTGCTTCGCCATTTCATATTCTGATGCTCTTGGTTGCACATTTGATCTCTGGAGATCAATGTTGTGAGTTTTGATGTCCATTGGTTGTCAGCCATTCTTGCAACATGGCCAGTCCATTGCCATTTGAGTTTTGTAATGGTTTCTATGATGTCTTGGACTCCTGTTTTCCCCTAATATGCTGTGTTGTCTTATGGTTTCTCCATGTGATGTTGAGCACGATTCTCTCATGTGCACGTTGCATGGTTTGCGGGTCTTCATAAAATGGCAGCATCTGCCTGTGCAAGTAATTAATTTTTACAAGGAGAATCCTGGCACTGGAGTTACGATATTAAAAAGTATACTGAGCAGCAAAAAGCTGGGAAAGGGTTGATTTATACAGCTAGGCAGTAAGGAAAAAAAGTTTTCATGACTCACGACCAAGTATATTTATAAAGTGCTGCTTGGATAATGATTGTATTATGGAATTTCACTCTACATCTTAGCCTGCAGGGCTTGATTTGTCTATGCTGACAATAGCATTGATTAACAGTCTCACCTTTGACTAATATATGTTACAAGAGGAATGAAAATCTTCTGTATGTGCTGTTGTATATCAAGGACATTTAATTTTTGAAGGAAACTATTCTAGTATTACACTGTCCAATACCCTGGTATCATGACTAGGGGACTGTCTACAGGAACTCAATATGGATGGTTATGGTTATTGAATGACTTGCAGTGAGCAGTAGTCCTCTAAATAACCTTGTAAACCATTCATCTTAGTCTGGAATACATGGTAACATCTCCTTCAGTGTTTGGTTACAACATACAAAATGCTTGCAAGTATTTCTATTATGTCAGCCAAATGTGTAAATGTAATTTTTTTTTCCCCGTTTCAGTCATATTGTTTCTATGGACAATGCAAAACACATTCCAGCCAGTGCCGTCTTTTGTGGGGACAAACTGGAGAAGCATCAAATGATATCTGCTTTACGTACAACAATGTCTTTGGAAATGAAAGTGGAAACTGTGGGTACAATTGGAGAACCGGGTACTACAGGAAATGTGAACCCAAGTAAGTGTTTAAAAACCAACACACACACACATATATATTTATATATATATATATATATATATATATATATATGGTGAATTAGATAAACAATATGGAAACATAAAAGTTGTTAACTGGATCGTACTTATTTTCATTACATGTTTTGAAAGACCGTTCTCTCTTATTGTCAAACGTCAGATGGGAAATATGATAAAATTTTGCAAATAACAAGTTTTGGGGAGGAGGGGAGGTGATGCAAGATTATTATTGTTCTAAATTTCTGATCTTTACTGGTGAAAAAAAAAGAGATGAATAAACCTTCACACCTTATCAAAAACCATCGGTAACATAATTGGAAAACCATTAAACAACTCAACATCTGAGGTCAGCGTATAGGAAATACTGTGTAAAAATTGTCTTAGAATTAATATTGGGAAAGCCTCAGGAAACATTGAGAAGAGAAAATATGAACATTGGCTTGCTCTTATAAAAGATGTTCATAAAAACGTCTTGATACAACACCAGTATGAAACCACATTTTTGATCTCTAAAAAAACCAGAATAATAAAACATGTCCATCAAAAACCAACAAGTCAGATCATAGATGCAGCAATTATTATAACAAACAATACATGTAAGACACATTGCAAGGATGATATAGATACAAAACAATCTTACGATGTACAACACCATATACTCATGCCATCTAATGGATGCAGGTTAGTCCTAAATCAAAAGACATTACCAAAACTCCTTCATATCAAGTTATCCTACCCACACGCCTCTAAAATCTTGGATTACCCAGACACATATTCGCACAGAAAAATATCAAAGCGGATACATTTTCCTCTCCAACAGGTTAGTATAGAAGTCAAATATAAAACTGATACATCTTGAAAATTTTGAATAAAAAAAAAAATTTCACTTCCTTCCCTTATCTGAAATCTGGGGTTATCCACAACATATACCAATGTAGTCTTCTGAATAACACACCCATAAAAATGCACACTTACATACACAAATATAATTTTTCAATAACATAGTCAACCACTTATGCACACACAAAACCATTCTCATTTTCACTTTCCATATTCACCAGAAAAGATGATAAAATTAGAACAAAAAAATCTTGCATCATCTCCAAACCTTATTTGCAAAATTTCATTATTTGTCATTTGGCTATCCCATGGCCCTGTAACTCTGGTAGAGAAGAAAAGTCTTGCAATTCATGTCACCTCCTGGGTCTGCAATTTCCAGGAGTTGCTTCTTTTGATGATGTCTCTTTTGGATTGTCTTTAGTAAATGTCAAGAAATTCAGGGCTACCAAATTGTCATCTCAATTTGATTTTGCTTCTCTGAAAGACAATCATCATCATCATCAGTCTTTTAGTGTCCGTCGTTGGACATAGACCTTCCCCAGGATTTGCCACACTTCTCTATGATGGGCGTCACGGAGCCAGTACTTCCTGAACTTGTCTAGCTCGTCTCTCCATCTAACATTTTGCCGGCCTCGGTTGCGCATGTGGTCTCGGGGAATCCATGTTGTGAGTCGTGATGTCCATCGATTGTCAGCCATTCTTGCAACATGGCCAGCCCACCGCCATTTGAGATTTTTTATGGATTCTATGGTGTCTCTAACTCTTGTCTTTTCCCGGATGTACTGTGCTGTTTTGTGGTCTCTCCATGTGAGGCCCAGCATTATTCTTTCATGTGCACGTTGCATGGTTCTCAGCTTACGTTCATTTCCTCATTGTTTTATGATATTCTCCAATGCCTGCCTACTCATCCAACTCTGTATTACCTGCTTGTAATGTCTTTTGCCTTGAACCGTTGGTCAAATAGCAAAAAAAAAAAAAAAAATCTCTGTGCACCAATTCCGTATATTCCAATAAACCCTAAATCCCCCCCCCCCCCCCGAAATTAACCATAAATTTTAAAAAAAAGAAGAAACCCCACCCCCAAAGCCGAAATCTCATACTCTAAATACAAAACCAACCCTATACCCCCCCACTACTTCGACCTAACTTTGACTTGCCATAAAAAACAAACGAATCTAGTGATGGTTGGGTCAGTGCTGTGCCTAATGTTAGTAGTAAATTCTTGCTGGGAGATGGGCATGAAATATTTAGCAAGGAACGATGAAAAATTGAAACTTTTTCAACTGCTAAAATGAAGTCCCCGGACCAACTATGTTGTCGCAACTTTGTTGTTAAACTTAAACCTCTGTGGACTTTATTTAAGTTAAAAACTTAATATATAAGGGAGAGGTATTCTCCAAGTCTGCCCCACTGGAATTTGCATCCAACTTATTTGGAAAATGGATCGAATTATGAAAAAAAAAAAACAAATATTGAAAAAATTTTTTTTTTTTTTTTTTTTTTTTTACCCTGGTGCTCCGAACATCCACTCTCGTTTCACAAGAACAGTTTGGATGTGTATCAAGAGCCGGTGGAGCTCTTTTGCCACTGACCCGCAGTGGACAATCCACCAGACCCCCTGCCAACACGTCCTGGGTCAGCGTGGCAGGGCATGGCCCATTACTCCCCATGAAAGACAATACTTAGTTGCAAATGCTTATTATACATTTTATTGATTACTTTGTCATCAACTAATCCCACTTTATCAATTTTTCATTTATAGAAATACTCACTGTGGAATGCTCCATTGCAAACATAAAAATGAGAAACTAATGTTTTGGAAAGACAGTTTGGCCCACAAATTCCCAACGTCTTTCTTGGAGAATGCATCTGAGAAGTATGTATGTCGTGCCGTCATTCTCGATGTCGGATTGGAGATGCCAGACCCAGGCCTGGTACCAGATGGAGCCAAATGTGGAGAAAACAAGGTATTTATTTGCCAGAATTCTATTTATCTATTCACTTTTTGAAGTATAATTTTAGTAAGAAAAAAATGGTAAGCATTGACACCCGCCATAATGTTTCAATTTTTTTTTTTTTTCAAACATTATTGATCAGATTTCTACTTTATTTACATATATATATATATATATATATATATATATATATATAAATGAAAGATCTCAATGTTTATTTCTAAGATAGAAATCTTATGTGTTTCACTTTATCACAATGCATCATTGGGAGTTGCAGTACAGAAAATTTTGGAATATTTATCTATATGTTTTTTTGCTCTCAACATGTAAAGGACTGGAATAGGTTTATCTATTTCAATTTCAATTTTTAACTTTCTTATTCATCATTCTAATTCAGTGATTTATCCATCTCAATTTTGACTTGCAAAATTTTGAAAAAATAAAATAAAAATAGGGTGAAAAGAAAATACCCTTTGGCCTGAAAGACATGGTAAATATTTCAAGATTTATTTCTGGAAGAAAAAAAACAATGTCTTTGATGTTGGGAAATGTGGTAATTAGCAGTTTTAGAGACCTGTTAGTTTCGGGTTCCAAGTGTCTATAGTGCTATGTAAAACCCTCTCATGCTCTGATTTAAAAAAAAAAAAAAATTCCTAATTAAACATTAAAAAAAAGATTCAAGAAATATTAACAGCAGAAATTCTTATTGCAGATACTCTTTCCTTAATATCTTTCATCTTGTAGTGGAAGGCCAATATAAACCTTGCCTTCTTAATCATTTAGTTAGATAAAATGATCTGTAATTTGTGAAAAAAAAAACAAAACCCAAAACATAGCTATTTATTGATAGTATAGTTTTTTTCTGTTTCTGAATAAACATAGATACAAGTATCTTATCATAAGCAAAATATTTTCACTATTACCTATAGATTGTCACCGTAGAATTCGTAAAAAGTCTAGAAGTGAGTTATGGAAAATGCAATGACTCTCCTTCAGACTTACCCTTATATATCTTAGAAATAAACTTTGATATCTTTCATTTTTCACACTTTCATTTACTAATACCATATTCAATATTGTTTAAAATGTGTAGTGCTAATTTTTTTTTCCTTTGACCTTTGTATTTTTTTCTTGTTGAATTGTTTTGTATTTATTTTTCAGTTGTGTTTTAACCAAGTGTGCAGTTCTTTGAAGAAGTTAGCTTACCCTGATTGCCCGAAAGGCTGTAACGGACATGGAGTAAGTTAGCAATTATTTTAATTCATTCGATAAACAAGCGTGTTAAATCATTTTGTATTAGAGAAGTTATTCTCGTTTTTATCTCCAGAGTTATTTCCCTTGGATATGTATATATATGTGTCATCCACAGACAGCTATTTCGATGTATTACATCTCTTCTGTGTGGCTATAGACTTTCCATTATCCCATCCAGTACCACGAGGCAGGATAGAAACCTTCGCTTCTGACCCGGAAGCCGATATCCTACCTCTGAGCTACGGAACTGGACGGTCATTAAGGCTGAATCTAAGCGATGTATTTATTTACACATAAATTCCTCATCCACCATCCCTATGGAAGAGCATTGCATATATAACATATATATATATATAGCTTTACTTGATGATGATTAAAAAAAAAAAAATACCCAATAGCACTGAAATTTCAAAATAGCATGAGGTGTTCTTGTACTTCATCAGTAGAAGAATCGGTTGGGTTGAAACATACAATTTGAATTTTTTAGATTATCCTTTTTCCATTATTTTGCATATTGTGATGCTCTATCTATTCATGCAACCAAATGTTAATAAATGTATACATATATCCTTTAGATCTCTTTTGGAAGGCCTTTGGGATGTATATATCATGAAAAATAAAGTAAATCAGGTTTTCCAGGCTTGTAAAATTGCAGCCATTCATATCATCTTCGAATGAATCTCATGCAGAAATTGAGTTCATATCGCATGAGTGAAGATGTATGAGCAAAGTGATCTGCTAATTCTGTGTTTCTGATCTGTACCCCTGATAAGTTTCTCGAAGGACATGATCTTGATTCTTCAAAATATGGAAGACTTTTTATGTAATGAAAGAATAGTTTTCATTAAATAAAAATGAACACCTTTTTTTTAATACCCTTTTGAAAATTCAGGCATCGAGTATCTTTGTTGGTTACTTACATTCAACACCCTAATATTTACAAAATTTTGGGTGATGCTTTTCGTTTTGAAAAATAGTATTTTTGTGCAGAAATTTCCAGACCTTTCTTTCTCAGTTTTGTAGCCTCAAAGAAAGATGGTATAAGAACACAAATCTCTTTTATAGTGTAGAGACTATCGTACACACCCAATGTTACCCATATGTTTTCTTGTTTTATATACAAGTGGATTGAGTCTTTCATTAATTTTGGTTATTTATTTTTGCAGGTATGCAACAATCGTGGTAATTGTCATTGTGATCCAGGCTATGCTCCTCCAACTTGTGCTAAAGTTGGCAAGGGAGGAAGTGTGGATAGCGGTTCTGCCAATCTTGACAAAGGTAAACATTCTGTCATATTTCTTCTACTTGAGACACAAATTTTGGATTATTTGTCTACTTTTAAATGAAGTTAATAATTGTTTTATAGTTGTAGAATATGATGGAAACGTTCAACATTCCACAAAATGGGCATTTTAAGCTATTTGATAAAAAGTATATTTTTTTTACTTTTGTAGCCCCTGTGCCAGGTTTTTCTTCATTGCATCTTAGAAACGGTTTTATTTCCATATAAATCAACTAATATGTATAAAATAATATCTAATAAATATAATATATAAAAATGTTTGTTAGGAAGAAAAAAAAGAAAAGAGAATAACAGTTATCTTGTCCGTAGTGCTGGAATGATGACTTGTTAAAACTTGTTCTCTCATCTGATTATTATTATTTAATCATTTTGCTTTTGTTTTTTTGAATTGGAAACAAACAATTATGTCTTTTATACATTAAAACTAAAATGATACTATTATAAAATAATTCCAAAGCAGTGTGCATTGATTCTTTAACTCCAGATGTTTAACTTTAATAAACTGAAGAATAGTTAGTATGACCTCTCTTTTCCTTTTGTACTGTGTACTGTTCAGTTAATGAATGGATTTTGTCTTTTGCAGAAGGATCTGGTGCCATTTTGACTGCAGTATTTGTGATCCTATTCTTGGTTTTCCTCATTGCAATCCTTATTTGTGCTTATCGACGCAGATCCCAACTGAAACAGTGGTGGAGCATGAAAAAGAATATCAAAGTCAAGTATGTATTCAGTCATCAAAACAGTTTCCTGTTAGAGAAAAATGATTTAAGGACAAATTATATCTTGTTAGCTTTTTCCTTTTTATAATAACAGTACGAGGGGAGCAAATTATAATTGTTTTACAGGAATCCAGTTTGTAGATACTTACTTAGCTTAGCAGAAGGTTGTGTTATATCAATCTTTCAAGTAAGCAGGGATGGGGGGGGGCTGCACTGAGCAGTTGTTAGTGTTACTCTTGTAGGCTATTGCTCCCGTAGTGAATCTTTTCTTTACCTGACAAATGTCTATAGGAATCAAACTGAAATCGAGAAAACTGTATTCCAGAATTTCCTCTTTTCATCGGCAAAATCTTCATTTTTGTAACAACTAAACAACTGATATTCATTTTCTAACATTGTTGTCAGATTAATTCAGCATCTTCAAACACAAATTTCGACTTGACATTTTTCTATGACTCTAATCCAGTTGTTTTTTTTTATAGTTGTGCAGGTGATTAGTGCAAAAATTGCTCAGTTGGTGATAAAAGCATGAAATTTGGCACAAATATTCTTTGATTGGTAATGATCATTTGCAGATATGGAGACATTCTCAAACTGTCCATTCATAGCAACACTCGCTAAGGAATTAATTTTTTATAGCTGCTGTTTAAAATCAGTTCTTTCAAATTTTCTCAAGTCTTATGTAGCATCTGGTGGGCCAAATGACACAATAAGTCTACCATAGTCTGACCACTGGAAAGGTATAGTTTCATATAGCAGTACACACTATATTGAAATATTCTTGGATCCACCACAAGATTTAATCACTTCTTCCTCATCCTGTGGTCCACTTTTTAAAATACTTCATTGAAATTCATTGAAAACTTTCAGAGATATTGTGTGGACAGACATGAGTGAATATAGAAGAAGAAAAAAAATGAAAAGATATCTCTTAATCAAACACTAATTCCTTGGTCCACCGTAAAATCTGATTACTTCATCCTTCTCCCGGGGCCTTCTTTTCCACAAATGGATATTTATGATGGACATTTATTGGGAACTTTTGGAAATACTGTATGGACAGACCTGAGTGAATACAGAAATGTTGGAAGGAAGAATATCTCAATCAAAAACAAGTTTTTGGATCCACCTTGAAATTGAATCACATCTTCGTTGATTATGCCTTACCTGTCTATTTAATCATATCACAATGCATTAATAACTTTAGGAGATAACCATGTTGACCAGACCAGAGTGAATACAGAAATTCATGGAAAAGACACCACAAAGAATTTTTGGAGATATTGTGTGGACAGACATGAGTGAATACAGAAATGCATGAAGAAGAAAATTTCCAGGATCCACCCTTAAATTTAGCTCCTTTTCCCTACTATCTGCCTTACCCTTCCTCAGAATTTAATTGAAATTAATAGAGGATTTTTTGAGATATCATATAGAAAGACGGGAGCGATTCTAGAATCTAATGGAAAAATAAAAAAAACCTTTTTCCATTTCTGTATTTGCTCATTTCTTTCTACCCTTAACTCCAAAAGTTTTCGATGAATTAAAACCATTGCTAACAAAGATCTGTGTCAGAATGTGCCCCTATCTGAAATTGTTGTTGAGTACAGCCTCTGCCAAGTTTAATACCTACATCACAAAATGAACAATTCTGATCAAATTCTGCACTGATTACCTGGACTACCTTGTTATATTGTTACATACTGATGACATGATTTAGCATTTTAATGGCCATGATCGTTGTTATTTTAGGGATATTCTGTTAGTTTTGGCTTCTATTCAACACAATTTTAGATCATAAGACAAGACAAATAGGAATCAATTCACAGTATTTGTTTAAATGATATGCATTTATATAAGAAGTGCAGCTGAAGCCATTCAGAGTTTAAAATCAAATAAAACATCATCTCCATTTGAGGGGTTTGGGAATATTCAAAAAAATTTCTGATATTTGTTTTATGTCATTTCAGCTTATGAAAGGTTCTTTGTAGGAATGTTCTATTTTTGGATTGCAGGGTAAACTTGTATATAGTTTTTGTTTTATGTTTTAAATGTCTTAGTTTTTAATGTGATGCAATTTGAAGAACAATAAATAGAAAAGAATAATCAATTTTATTTTCTAATATAGAAAGCTAGAAAATTCTCATATGTTGCTTGATTTGAAACTTGGATTTTCATTAATAATGATATCAGGATGTAGAACACTTCAACCTTGCAGTGTCTGCTCGGATAGTGCAATGGTTTGCACTTCTGCCTAAAGTGCAGTTAAATTCCCAGTATTAGCTGGTGTGGAAAACTCTGTTAGCTACAGGGTGCATGGAGAAATTTGTCCTAAGTGAGTAGTACACTCTGTGGGATTAGGGTTGAGGTATCCCTTCCAGTGACTTGCATTCTGCCAAGGGGTGGTCATAAAAACTCATAGGTATAAAGTCTCGGTCATAACCAAACTTAAGACTTGCAAGTATCACTAAGCGGAAAACGGGACTTAGCCATCCTACTCTTATGTTTTTTCACTTTTACATTGCACAGTTTCAGTAGAGCAAAATGTAGAACAGGTCATCTATCAGAAACTTGAAGCAATTTCAAATCTTAGATATGCTGGGGTGATCCTCAAAATTTTCATATTCAACAATCCATGACCAATATATAGGAATCAATGTTCCATAGAACTAACTTGTTTTATTTTGTCCTTGCAGTTTGCCATCAGCACTTGCGAACTTGCCAAAGCTGCACAAATCACGTCCTCCAGCAAGGACGGATAGCTTCCACAAGAATCGACCAGTAAGGCCAGTCCCAATCTCCAAGCCAACATTGACTTGCAGCACCAATCGTAACTCGCAGGCGCTGATAACTCCTGTAGAACTTCCTCCTGAAGCAGCAGTTCCGAGGAGAGAGAAATCAACGGCAGTGCGGCCAGTCAGTGCCATTATGGCCAAGGATATATCAAACCCAGTTTTACAAAGCACAACCAATCGCACGTCAGTGGCATTTTCCGACCAGAACCTTACAAGTCTCAATGCATCAGACATCAAGGGCGGATTGGCCACAACTGGTCGACGTACTAAACTACGTCGTAACCACTCAGATCGGCCGCATCATCCACCGCCCCAGAAGCCTGATGAGAGAGGCTTTACTCCAAGCCATACTCCCAACTTGCGTGTGCCTGTCAGATCGCAGGAGGACAACTCCAATGTTTCTAAGCATCTGTTATCACAGGATGATGAAGACAATTTGTATATGAATACAAATGTGGAATTGGACAACTCCAACAGTGTAGATCACAACAGCAACCACGCTCTATACCACAATACCAGTTCGCCAACATTCACGAGAAACCAAAAAGAAAAACCACCAAGAATACAGAACCGAGCTTTGAATCCTGTAAGCAAGCCGCTGGCAAGATCTGAATCTAATCCTGTCAATAAGCCAGTGGCAAGATCTGATTCAAATCCTGTTACTCCAATAAGGAATCGAAATTTGGATCCCAAACCTCAACCTGTGCCCAAATACACCCAAGCAAGCCCTTCCTCCAATACCACTGGTAAACCTGCACCCTACAAAAAACCTATTCCTACTAAGAAGCCCATAAACGTAAGCAAATCAGATTCAGATTCTAAAGCAAATCTTCCACAGCTGAGACCTGCACTGAAGCCGACTGTCACCCGCACATACACCGACCCAACACCAAAGTCGGAAACCAAAGTTCCTGGGTCTCCATCTGTCAAACCAATGCCAGCTCGGAGAGTCGTCAATCCACCGAGCTCAAAATTCACAAAATCTGACTCGACAGAGAGAGATGAGGATAAGACAAACGACACGGAGTCCCGTAAAAAAATCAGTGAACTTAGACAGATGTTTGATGCTAAGAGATGAAACTGCTCAAGCCCTTCCAAATGAGGGAAAGGACAACAAACAGAAAAAAAACTTTCAATGTGTGCCTGCTGTATTCTTAATGAGATGCTAAATGATGAACTTAGACACCAATATCTTTCTCTTTCTGAACATGTCCAATTGCCTCTCATGTTTAGAGATTCTTTTTTTTCGAAATCCAGACATTGTTGCACTCTTATTCTTGCTTAAACAGATGGTTCAGCATGGCATAGCACTCAATCGCTCACCAATTGCCCTTCACCCCCTCCCCCTATCGGCTGAGTTAGTCGATGGCCCAAATTGCCCCCTGGCTGTAATTGAACATCTAAAGTACTTATAATTCTCACCTGGTACAGGTGAATTTCGTCACTTTCTTTTCTCATGTCTTGTATCAAAAACAATATGGGATTATTGAGGGAGGGGAAGCTACTTTGTTTTGATTTTTTTTCTCCCCCCCCCTCCCCCCATTTATCTTTTACTGCAAATGTTTGGCCTCACAGCGAGAAACTGCTTTGAATGTAGGTTTTCTTGCAAGCAGGAACTAAAATGAAACAAAAGCAATTCAACTGAGGCTTAGTTTTTCCAACACTAAAACATTAAGAAGAAAAAAAAAAAAAGAAATTTCTCGTTCTTCCAATGCAACAACAACATCAACTCCAGTTTGAAATTGTTAATTCAAAGTTTAGCTCTTTGTAGGATGAAAAAAAACTCTGCTTTGGGATTTGCTTAAAACCACAGAATAACCGTTGATGTGTATATGAGAATTATAGGTGATTCTATTTAGTCTCCATTCAGGCTAAATGGAAGTTAAACCCTTTCCATGACATGTACTATTTTGTATCTCTGATCCGACTAACCACCAGCAAGAAGAAGAAGAAAAAAAAAAATCTCAATTTTCAATAACCATAGATACTGATGTTCATTTCCTTATTTTCTATTCTGTGGGCTGAAAAGAGAGTTGTACAAATCACTTTCATAAATGGATGCATGTGGACTGAATATGATGGTCATGTAACTAAATAAATCTCCACTTCTGAGTCTTCTCAATTCAAATTGGGCAGCCATTTCCATTGTAGCATTGTCTTTCATGCCTTCTATTCACTACGGCCACAATTTGGATGCAAAGGTTCAATATCAAAAAACAGAGCAGGATTCTGAGGTTATGTGATATAAAGATCACCTCTCTCCAATCTATTTGACCTTTGCACTACACACATTTGGAAGCTATTTGTCTTTGAAGATTCTGAAATAGAGGGAAACAAATAACTGAATACTCAAGTACTTTTTGCTCTTATTTTTAAAGGCACTGTTTGAATATTTTACAGTAAAAAGAAAATATAGATAACGTTTAAGCAATGTTGTTCTGATGTGGTGGGTTGACATCAAGAAGCAATAAAATGCTCTCTGTATATACTCGATAGTAAGACAAATGGTTGACATGGGTAATTCTTAAATTACCACCCTCTGCACCTCATCTGATCCCCATAACTATCTCTGTCAAGCTTCGGTAGACAGCCTCCTAGTCATAATAACAGCGCATTGGACAGAGTGTATTTATTGCATTTTTTTTTTTTTTCAATCAAATAACATGTCTATCTCATATATCAGCATATAAAGTGCATTTTTGACAATACTTGAAATCAGCTGTAGCTAAATTGTATAAAGTTTTTTTTTTCCTCCTTTAAACAAACCACTTATTGCTTATATGCCTTATTTAAAACTTTTGACATCATCGATGGTGCTTTTCTAGTTTTATGAAAGGTGTGTAAAAAATGAAAAAAAAAAAAAAGTATGGATGAGTTTTAATTAAAGTGCAAAATAAATAGATTAAAGATGATTTTGCTGCTTTCTTTCACAATAGCTTATGATAAAGTGGTCACATGACCAAATATACTGTGACACGACAGCAAGAACAAATGTTTTTCAACCCATCGACTGCAAGTACAGTAGTTATTCATTGCAAGATGAAAATCCGTCAATCACAATAGAATGGAATTTTAGCCATAGAAATGACAGAAATTTCCATCAATAGGTTGCTAACTGAGGAATAGGTACAGAGGAGGAGGAGATGAGTATAAAGCCAACTAATTCCCTAGACAAGAATTGGTAGACTGTTAAATGTACAATGATGGTCTGAACAGACCCTGCAAAAAAATTTTTTTTAAAGAAATCTTTTGTCTAAACCTTAAGCCATCTGAATTATCAGTTAAAATGCTAAAACTCCTATTCACCAATTATAAAGACTTATTCACAAAAGAGTGGCTAAAAAAAGTCTTATATATAAAGATATGTAAAAAGCTCAAAGAAAGAAATTGAGGTAGGGTTATGTAGAGGTGCCATTTTGGTTCATTACTAGAGCTTGGTACTCGCTTACTTGTGATAGAAGGAATTTATTATTAATTACTCAGATAAAGTAACAATTATCTTAAACTTAAAAACCCTCCTCCTCCAAGTTGATTTGGAAAGGTATGTTTTTTTTAATTTCTCTAGCCACTGTAGGATTCAGGACCAGGTAAGTTGGTTATCTAAAAAGGAGCTTAATATCCAGTGGATCACTGCTAAATACTACCATGAACAACTCTTGATAAAAACATTGAATTTTAGCCTGAAAAGCATAAAAAATACTGCAGAATTAACTTAATCAAAATAAACTCTCTTATAAATGTTCTCTACTAAATTTTTAGTAATGTTTTCATGTCTAAGAAAGCCAGTTTTGGCCCTTTTGTTAAAATGGGGGCTCTCATCATGGGGAAATCAACAGTCAGTCTCAGCTTGATCTCCTCAACCCAACCAATCAATCAATACTTCCAGCTCTTAATGTTTACTTTTGAATTTATTCAATATAATTTCAATTATTTTACTTTTGTTTTCTGCCAAATTGATAAACAATTTATTCTTGGAATCAGATGCCAATCTCCCTCCACAAGAAGAAAAAAATCACTGAAATATCTGCAACACTGGCTGGGTAGTTTCTTAGTAAAATTGATGGTCAAAGTGAGCTGAGATGGTAGGTCTCCTGCTATTAAGACTGTGATAACATTTTGTAGCTTCAGATTTACCTCCCTTCTCTCTCATCTGATTTTTTTCCAATTATTCCGACTTGGAGCAGCTCATATTGCATAATCATAATGAAAGTTGGGGGTGCCTTATTGATGAAATTACAATCTACTGCAAAATATCTTGTAAGAAGTATGTGCACATCTGTGTGTGGTCCCAAAGAGACAGAAGTTTTCTCTTATTTATTAATAAAATCTTCACAAATCTTGATTAAATTTTTTAACAATTTCATTTATCAAATTGATCAGATATTTGATATATCTCTTTGTGTTGCAGAATGTTAATATTGACAAAAAAATGGTTAAAAAATGCTTCTTTTTCTTTTGGACCACACACATTTGTTCAGCTGTAGTTGGCAAATCCCTCTCTTCCAATTTCAATAAAAACATTTCTTCATACACACCAACTAAATCATTATAGCTTGATCTAAAATGAAACTGAATTTCAGTGACTTTTTTTTCCTTTTCATTTCACTGAAATTTGCCATATTATATTGTAACTGCTTTGTGGTTATAAAGTGTTTGTATTTTTTAGATGAAACTCCAGGAATATTTTATAAAACTGGTGAACTCTGACTTTTTCCTCTAAAACCTGATATTATGCCAGCACTAATGTAGATAATGTATTTTTGTTTAAATAATTCTTGATACTTAAGAGATATTCCACAGAAAGTTGGTTATTTTGTTTGTACAGTTGTTGACATGATGTATGGATTATTGGACATCTGCTTGTGGGTTTGAGTCCCACTGTTGGCATCTTGATTGCTATGTGTTTATTCATATTCTTTCCATGCACAGATCCTGGCTATAATCAAGTGAAGCAGAATTGTTTCGCATTTATGACTCTAGTTGCTTTGACTCAAAGGGAGACAATTGAAGGCTGAGTTCCATTAGGATAGTCACTAGAAACATAACTAAAACTCAGTATGGCAGAGATTTATCTGGTGGAAAATAGAGCCTGCCTGTTTGAATGTATTGGCATAATTATATGATCTGCTGAAAGACAGTAAGTTTAATTTCTTTTTTCACGAACAGGGCAAGGAGAGATGCTTTGAATTTGATCGTTTATGTACAGAAAAATATTTTAGAATTGAACAATTTTAAAAATTCATACCGCACACAATTCAATAAGGCGAAGCTTGTTGGAAAAAAAAAACTTATCTTTACTCACTAGAAGGCCGCTTTTCAGCAGTTATTAAGCTTGATGTCCAGTCACTTATTTATATTATAATTATTTGTAGATTAATTAGGGAATTGACATTATAACTATCATGAAATTATCTCCCTTGAAAAATTCAATCATTGTAGTATAGATAATCAGGATGAGCATGAAAGTGCTCTATTATTAGAGCATTTTAATCATTGCACTAACGAAAAACTCAATGATGTGCCATAAACATACAGAAATAGGGTCATTATAATATAGATATAGAGGAATTTTTCAAAGTTAATTATGTTCATAAGCCTCTGTACTGAACACAGTTGAAAATTTGTGGTTTCCATCTAATATTCAACTAACCAAAGAAAAATAAGTATGAATGTAAATATGTTTGTATATTTCGGGAAACATTTTTCAATTGTAAATGATTTTAAAAAAAATACTCAATTATATGTAGGGGAAAATGTCTTTTTATGTTAATAAAGTCTATATACTGGAAACCTATTGGAGGTTATAAATTTTGTTTTATATCTCTGTTCTACTAATCAAGAATGAAACTAACACTTTTATAGTCTTGCTATTGTATTCACTTATAAGTGATATTTGCTCTGGATAATCCCCCCCCCCCTTTTTTTTTAAAAATCAGTTGAAAGAAATCATGTTTCCACTTTTAGGTAAATTTTGATTAAAGAAAGATGACATCCTATTCACATAGTGGTGTCAAGCCGTTTATGACATTAAGAGTTGATACAGCTATCTTGCTTATAAAGATGAAAGAGCAGCAATGCTTTATGAAGAACTTTGGTACTGATACAAGAGTGGTATTATAAGACAAAAAAAAAAAGTTTTTTCTATTGGATCATAGAAAAAAAAAGTTTTCCAGGCCAGTAATAAACAAAAATAATCCCTTGAGCAATTTTTTTTGGTGAAATCTTTCTCATGATACAGGGAGGGGGGGGCACGAAAACAATGGTATGTATTGCAGGAATGTGAATCCAGATGCACCCTACACCTTAATGTGTGTTTGTATTGTTTTACAATTAAAATGATTAAATTAAAAACTATTATAATTTCCGGGTCTGAGGTACATAAATGGGTGTTGAATAGAGAGATTTTTCATCTAATTCCATTTGATTAAATATTATCAATCATTTATTATAAATTTTTTTTTACTACTTTTCACCTTCAGCTTGATTTTTTTAAATTTTTATGAGCCTCAAACTTTCAAAAAATGATCCTGGGGGAATAACTTTTTTTAAATCTTGGGACCTCACTTTTGTATCAGTGCCAGAATTCCTTTTTCTCAGTAATTTAAGTGTCCTACCATTTTTGAGAGAATTTGGCTAAAATGATGGTTTAATCTACATTCCTCTCTATAAGTCAACTTGATTGTCTATTCTATTTTCAGTACCTATTCCGATAAGCTCAGTTTTGGATAAATTTTGAGGAGCAGTTAGAACCTCATTAGTTTGGGCAAAGTTTCTATCCCTCTTCATTTAGTTGTGGGAATTCCCTACCCTTAGAGAGTATCTCTGTCCTGCACTAATAGATGAGAGTCTTGACTTTTACAGTTGTTCTTTATAAATAGATACAATAAGATATTACATATGGTAATCTGCTTTTGTACCACACCAGTTACTGTGCTAATAAATACTTAACAACAAATACATCAATTTATTTCTAATCTAATGTTAAAAATGGTGGTCATATGAGGACATACACACATATATATATATATATATATATATATATATATATATATATGAGCACTTTTATTCACTTGTGAGACTTGAACATATTTGGAACTACAAGAAAATCTGTTACTGCTTTTAAGCAGTACTAAATTTGATAGAATTTAAGACTCCCTTTTTTTTCACATAAATGAAAAAAAACAAAAACAAACTAGGTGATGAATGAGAAGAATTCTGGGAAATACATTATTTCTTAATATTCTCTGCTGAAATAAGGTAATTTTTCCCTTTCAGATCAGTGGTATAGCAGGGGATATCAATGCCTAGGGACATAGATAGCACCTAGTAATTTGTATAAATGTGAATATTATTTTTGTCACAATGAAGTCTGTGAACCATACTGCACCATTATCCTCATTTTTGCTGATCAAGATGATTATGTGATTTTGTAATAAGCAAGAGTACCCCTTCCCATCTTTCGAGATGATTTGAAATGATATGGGCAATTGAAAAGAAACAGTAAAATGTTTCAGCTTCTCACTGCCACAAAACAAATGTTAATCATGTTTACATTTTTGGCAATTTTGATCAATTTTTAGGAATATTCAACTTGATAGTTGTCTATTTGGCTATATAGCCCTACTTCTGACATTTTTTTTGCTATCCATTTTATATTGAATGAGATGAAGAATCATCTTGACAAGCGGATATGCAAACTCTTATCTGAAAAAGCTTCAAGAATCGAACATTTTTTTCATGAAAACAATGCTGTTTTTCAGACCCTTTTCTTCATTTACAAATAAAAAGTATTCCAGTAATTCTTTGGTCTCTCTTCGTTTTGTTTCAATTTCCACTACAAATAAACTGTAATATCATTTATAGTCTTCATTTACCCCCTTCTTCAAGGTTCAGTGCAGACATATGGCCATCCCTAACAATCAACTTGTCTACCATATTTAAAACTATAGAAAAAATCTATTGCTGCTTTTCTGCAGAACTGAATTTGACAGTATTTAAGATCCCCTTTTTTCACAAATAAACAAACTTTTCGTCCCATTCTGAGAAATTTTGAGAGAGCTAATGGATATTACATTGTTTTTTAACTTATCAAACCACTGACAACTTGAATAGTTCGATTTCAAGCCAATGAATCTTAGAGAAATGTGTTGCCCATTTCTCTTTCTTACATTTATATATAACTCTTGTCATCAATACAAATATCTTTAGTACAAAATTGCACAAGTGACATCAGCTTGGCTAATCATGTTTGGCCAAAGTGGTCAAGAAGAGATAGGAAAGTGAAGTGAGATTAGGTTCCATGCTGGCTATTAATTGATTTAAAAAAAAAAAAAAAAAAAAAAAAGATGCCAAGCTGGGCCAATTGATATTTTGGGGTATTGAAATTCAAATGGATCTTTTTTGTTGATCACCTTTGGACATTTTCAGTATTGTAGAAAACATGAAAGGAAGACTACTAGCTTTAAACAAGAAAAATGCATTGTTACTTCATAAGCAATAGTATCTCTAAGGTAATACAAGAACTAGGAATTACCAGTAAAACCTTGTAAAATGCATTAATATCTTCTTGGATTGATATGAAACTTGGTTAAGCCCTTCAAGTAAACCATCCTCATTGTCCACTCCTTCCTGCTACCACGGATGTTGAATGCATAGTTGAACTTATGGTTCTCATTGATAATCAATTACTGAATTGATAAAAAAGGTGAGAATTTCTGATTTTCAGGAAATAAGTGAACCTGGTATTGAGTACCACTCTTGCCTGTAAAACAGACATAAAGTTCCTAAATTCACCGGTGATTGTTGTAAGAATCATTCTAAATATTTATTTTCAAGCTTTGATTTTAGGAATCTTCTTCAAAATGAGCTCTAAAACTATAGTTGGCTTTTAAGGCTAATTCTATACTATTCAATGTGTTTCCAATGTTTGGCTAAAGCTTGTCTCCAAGGTCTGTAGTGAAGATGTCTCGCTCTACTGCTAAACAATCTTTGTTTTCTTCTCACTTGGCCTTATAGTTTGAATACAATTCATTGAAACTTGTATATTGTCTTTTCTGGATCATACAAATGATCTTTAAAATGATACTGCTACCTTTACCTAAAAAAAAAAATCACTTCAGCCAAGTTGTTTCATTTTTCACACAATACCCCTTCTAAGTTCTTATCTCTCTCTATGATCCAGGACTTCACTTACCCCATCCTAACTCTTTGGAAAGCAATACAAAGTTACATAGAGCGATACATGACTTGATAAGATCAAAGGTACTGATTGGAGTCGTTAGTTCTAAGGGAACAGGTGTAACCAAACCAGTAGGACAAAAAAAATGTCATTTTTTTTTTATAACTAAAATACAACCATATACACTCTCTCATATATATATATATATATATATATATATATATATATATATATATATAAACAGGGCAGAAGCATAAATGTGTTTGTGTTGTGAATCCTATATTTCATCATCACATGCACACATATAGATATGATCTCATTCCAACCAAGCCTAAATGACTCTTGTGAAATAAGTGCCCATTTTACAATGGGTTGTTATTGCGAGAAAAGATGAATTTCATAAAAATGGATCAGTCGTTTATTTAAGTGGCTACTTGACTACACATGGAAACTTTCAAGGCCAAAAAATGTGACCAGGAGCACTGAAATAAACATTGGGAGGGATGAAAAGGGAAGATTTTGTTTTCAAGTCAATGATCATGGTTTGAATGATTCAAAATGGACAAATTTTTATTAAATCAAAAATTAGGGAAGGTTGGACAACTCACTCTTATAATACATAACAGAAACACTCTCTACACCTACATATTTTTGGTTATACGCTCATCTTACCATTAGTCATTCTGATGAGAAGAGAAAATATCCAAACATTTTTCATGACTTTTTCATCAACATTGAAAAGTCAAGGTGGAAATTTTTTATTTTTTTATTTATTGGCTTTTGTAATCTTTGTTGTATACATATCAAAGATATTTCATTCTAGACCCCTCACTTCAAAGAGTCACTTTTAATTCAGATCAGAATACAGCCACCTTCTCTTGTGCAGGTTGCCTTATGAAAAAGCTGTGTTTATCACAAAACGCGTAAATTGTTTTACTGCTCTAGAATTTATTATTATGATATGGTATATAAAGATTAAAAGATAGGGTAAAAGTTTCATCTCCATTACATAATAGTTTACTGCCAATATTTACTCTTGTCATTAAGGACAGACAACAATAGAATCTTCTTTGAAAAAAGATTTAAAATATACAACTAATTCTCTCGGGCCAGTTTCAATGTCTGTCTCATTTGATAACCTTTTTTGAATGTCACCATTCATTCAATCAGGGGGTATTTTGTTCCCATTCCTTTACCTGTCCTTCCTAAGGAATTCCAGATTGCGTAACTATCAATTCTTCCTCATTAGACTAAATACCTGCACTAACAGTCAAAATGAATTGCTGTCCAAAATGAGAATTTATAAAACAGAAAGATAGATGTATGGAATAATTTGTTTTTAAATTCATTTAACACTACTCATTGCATTAGAGCCCTAAAAAGGAAAAAAGTCACCATTCATTTTTGACCCCTGCAATATTGCTTTTGTCCTCAAAAAGACAAATAAGTTCCCCCTAAATTTGACGCCTAAAAAAAATTTCCCCTCTAGATTTTGACCTTTAAAATTGAAGAAAGAGTTCTCTCTTCATTCGACCCCTAAGAGAGAAGAGGGATCCCTTAAAATAAAAAGTCCCCCTTTGATTTTGACCCCTGAAAGTCAAAAATGAAAATTTCCTCTTGATGTCAACCCTTACAAGAGAAAAAACTTACCCATCTTGATTTTGACCCCTAAAAGTGAAAAAGAAATTCACTAAATTTTGCCGCCTGCAAAACGAAATTAAAATCTTTTCTAAGATTTTGACCTTTGAAAGTGAAAAAAAATTGCCACCATTTTCCCTTAGAATTTGATACCTAAAAGTAAAGAAAAATATTTCCCTTTTGATTTTGACCCCTAAAATAGAAAAAATATTTTAACCATTGATTTTGGCTCATAGAAGACAAAAGTACCCCCAGATTTCAAACACATAAACAGTGGAAATCTATTCATTCAAAAATCTATTTATAATGGCTCCCAGGCCATCTCAATTTCTTTTTAGACTATACTACTTTGAAAATAAAATTCAATTCCCTTGATTCTGAACCCTAAAAATGAAAAAAAAACTTCCCACCAATTTGACCCTTGAAAGTTAGAAAATAATTCCTTTGGTATCAACACTTGAATTGGAAAAAAAAAATCCTCCCATCATTTTTGACCCTTTAGAGTGAGAAAAAAAGAAGAGATTTCTCCCTATATTCTGAACCCTAACTCTGAAAAATAAAATTTCCTAATTAATTTCGACCCCTGAAAGTGAAATATGAAAATTCCCTCCATATAATCTACACGACCTGTAATCCGTAAATTTCATATTTTGCAAAAATGATTTATCAAATCGATAAAAAGGGTTAGCAGTAGTTACATTGTAAATTGTTCAGAAATACCTTATTCACATTGCATCAAAATATACACCAATCAAAACAGCACATTCAAGGTATTCCTGTACAATCAATAAACAATGCAATAATGTCGTAGGTATGTAACTGATACCTCCTTAATTTACAGTTTGATTTCAAGTATTGATTTGAGAAAGAAGAATTCTTCTTTTATTATGTCATAAAAAGTGAGAGATCATTTAAGCATTTGTTGCCTTTGTAATATTCTCATTTTTTATTCTCATGTAAATAGACCTCCTCAACACATACCTGGGTTGAACCTCCCCCAAAACATATTTAAGAGGTGATTCTCAAAAATTTACTAGCCTAAAACCTGCCACAGAATTTTCATAGGGTTATGTTGAGTAGTTTTTTGCACCAGGCTGTCACATACAGATGGACAGACATTTGGTGAAATATAATGAAATGATACCACACTGCCTCTTGATTGAAATATATTTCTGCTCTACCCAATCCAGAGATTGAACACTTAACTTCAAAGATCCAGATGTGCTTTACCAATGCTTTTATCTACTATCTCGTAGGACACTTGAGTATTTTCCCCTTTCGAGTCTTAAATCTAATATCTATAAAACATAGGTGAGAATACCATTTGGTGGACCTCTAAGTAGGAATGAGAACAACATACACCTATGGATCAAATAAAGGGTTCTGTTCAACAATACTGGAATGTTAAAAAGGCACCAATGACTGGTCTGAAAGATCCAATGTATTAGAGTAACAACACCTCATCTTGGAAAGACTTTTGGGCAAGAAAGATATTAACATCTAGCAATCTCTGCTTGCAAAAAAGATAAGTAGAATAATTTTCAAATGACACTTGGCAGGAGTCTTCACTGCATTGCAATTACAAGCCAAGAACAATCTCTGAAGACCAAGAGATTTTTGTTAGCTTCTATATGCAACAATACTGCCAGCATTATTATGTAACTTGAAATTACTAGTACATGGCCCAATGTACTTACATCTACCCTGTTAGTAAAAATAATTCATTAGTTCGATTGAAAAGAGAGCCATCAGCTTAGATCATTACGATACTTCAAGTAACATTAGTTTTACTACTGAAATGAGCTTAATCTAACTGAGAATTCAAAATGTTACGAAAAAGAAGAATGAAGGCTAGAATTTATATCCTTTGATCAGTCCCTGTAAAAAACAGGAAGCAAACGGAATGTGATCTCAAAAATTCTTTCATACAGAGGTTTGCACTCATTAAATAATTTAGTTATTCATTGATTGGAGCAATTGTTGCTGGTAATAAATGATATCTTAGATTTGCTTCTCGTTGATTCCCTTGGCTTCTCATTATGAGAACCAGGGAATGTAATTAAATAAGGCTTTCATATAGAGATGTGTAGTGATTGATAAATGAATTTAGGGCTAGGACCATTCTCTGATAAGAACAACTTTTACTGGGAATAAATGACACATTTGCTTTGTTTCTCGTTACTTCTCATTTCGCCTAATCCCTCCTTTGATTTTGAACTTTTAGGATCATTTAGATTTTCATTACTCTCTCACCATTACAATAGAAATGAATGAGTCGTCCAGTTTAATTTGTGTCTTCAGGGATGCAATGTGTTACTTTCAAAATGTCTATATATGCAAAAATGTGCAGTGGCTGTATTTTAAACAATTTCTATTTCCTATCCTGAGAGTCACGTGATGCCTCTAAAGCTAAAAATCATTTTGGACATAGTTTTTCCTGCTATTTTGCTATCTATGTGCTATAATTGTGCAGCAGTTTTGTTGATAAAAGTTCAGAAATAAAATGAAAGACTGTATATCAGTTGAATTTGGAAAAAAAAGATTGTGGACAATTATCCTTTCTTCTAATGATATTCCACCAAAACATCTTGCTGGAAAAAGTTTGTTTTGAATCAAAATATTGCAGAAGCTAGATTTTTTTTCCCCCCAAGATTTTGATAGTTGTCTCTCAACTTCTGTTTAAAAAAAAAGAAAAATTATTTTTCAAATTTTATCCATCTTCATATTTCTCATCCTTTGTTCATCCAAATATTTTCAAATTGTAAGGGATGGAAGCGCTACGAAAAAATTCTTGCTATAAATCTATACTTGATAAAGATGAAGTATAATTGATTTTGTAAATACACTGTAGATCCGATATAATGTGGAATCGCTTATAATGTGGTTTGATTGTGGACCCCAATTTTCATAACGTTAAATTTGGCTCTCAAAATAATAGCTGAATACAAAAATATAAAGACCCCAGAGAAATGTTGTGTACTGGGCCCATCAATGTTAAATCCGGCCATCAGTAGCATAGAAATATTGAAACTAGAGAGGTCAATCAGGTCAGTGTTACCAATTCAAAAAATATTTTTTGCATTTGTCTAACTACCAAAAAGATAGTAAAAATAGTCAAAAACACACAAAACACTAAATCAGGTTATACTAACTGTAAGAAGGAAATGAATTTGACGAACATTTTGATAGTCGATAAAAAAACTAATCCTCTTCCTTTTCATCTGTTGCTGAAAAGATTACTAAGGCTATTGTAGTGCCCACCTTTCTAGCTAGAGTAAATCATTCATATACGGAGTTATCTGCCCTTTAGAAAGGATCTACTTCTAACCCCTATATCTCTGTAGAAACTGTAAATTCCTCGTTCCCCTTTTTGATGTCACACAGAACTGCCAATCAGATAGCTGGTTCTTATCTTTACCATATTTAAACTGTGGCAGTAAATCTCTCTCTCTCTCTCTCTGTGTTCCGACGGCCTCAAGTTAAGCTCGTTCTCTTCTCTCTCTATTTAGTTTTAGGATAGTTAATATAGTTTTTATACACACTTACTTTTTACACATGCATCCTCACATATAAAAAGTAATCCGTTCTTCTTTCATCTTAAAGAACACATCCTATCTAAGTTAAGCACTCTAATCGTAGTTATGTCGGACCTCTAAAGATAACTTCATAGTGGCTACAACTAGGATGACCAAACTGATGGACATTCTACAGACTATCTTGCATTTAATTAGTGACATTCTTTTCCCTTCATTCTTCTTATCTCTACATCCTTATCTTGGTAGATCCCTCAACATAACCGTGTCAGCAGAAACTCCAGTCCTCATTCATCTTAATTCACTCCTAAATTAAAATTTATCACTGTTATCAACCAATTCATTTGTTTTATTTCCGCGTTTTGTTAACAATCCAACTGTGTACTAACCATGTTTTTGTGCTTAAGCAGTGAACACGCTACTTATCAGGATTTATCTCCTTAGATCAATTCTGGTTATTTCCATGTTAGGGGGCTAATATATGAGCAATGCTATATCTGACCCCGACACGAAACTATAAAACTTCTTTTCTCCCTTTTCGCTATGCTTCGTCTCTTTTCTTTCTCTCTCACTACATATGGGTATCTAAGTTTTGTCAAAATCTAACCTTCTGGTAAGGTGTGTGGATTAAAAAAAAAAAATACCTGTCTTCCTGCTGAACGAGCTACACCTCAGAGAAATGAAGAAAAAACTGGGTGGGTGACCCACATGGTTTTCTCTTCATTTCTGCACATATTACTTGGGTTGGTAGTGCATGTTATATTATTTACAGTAAATGATACCACAGTATTAGATTATTTTATATAACTTTACACCTATTTTCACTTGCTATCAGGGAATAACACTCAGTATTCTTCATGTAGTGAAGAGAAAAACTTGGGTCAAGGTTTTGTATTGAAAAATGTAATTAATAATGCAGTAAAAAATTATGAACCCTGACTTCCACGTCTGTGGTGTACTTGTAGGTTTATTCCATGTTAATATTTTGAGAATATTAAGAATAAATACTGAAACATATAAAAACAGCAAATTCAGAACAAGTATCGTGTCTATCCAGAAAGAATCCAGCCATTCAGTATTAACAAAATGAAAAAAAAAGGAAAAGAAGCCTACCTATTGCAATGACGTCTTAGTCTTCCTCAAAGCTCTCTCCATTGTAACCTTAAACATTTATCACATCAACCATTCCCCTTTTCAAAATAGGGAGGCTGACAGACCTGAGTAACATCATATTTTGCAAAAAAAAACAAACTCTACATGAAGAATGATTCACTCAGTCATTGTGAATGTGATGGTAACACAGTACACAAGCTCACTCATTGGCATCTAACTGCTGACTGAATAACCCTATGTGAGAGCATCTATTCATGTATAAACAGTAAGAACCCTTCTGATTGATTGCCAAATTACATCAAGGTTGCATGACTAGTTCTCAAAATATACAAAGTAACTGGATACTTTCTAGACAGACTTCATACATTGTCTTTGTTAATTAATCAAATAATTACGACTCAAATGTTGCAGTGTTGGCTCAATAGTTATTGGCATTGAAGATTGACTTAGCCAGCAGAGTTTAAATTTCACTAGAAGCTTTTTTATTCATTTAGCATCAATGCCCTTGGGAAAGGTATAAATTCATTTCTCCCAGCTCTTTGCCTATTGTTAGATATCTCAACATACCATAATGGTTGACAATGACTGGGTGAGTAAGCATTTGGGCAAACCACTTTCCCTTAACTACCTCACTAGCCTAAGCAGTAGTGTCGAAAAGCTGTTACTCACATTATCAACCTTGACAGATCTTGAATACTTGATTACTGTAAACCCTTATTAATGGACTAATTTGGGGAGCAGGTATCTGTTAACGCTGATTATCCTGTTTTACAGAATTATGTATAAAAATTACAAAGAGAATAGCCTCAAAACATGAACGTATCTCAAATGCACACATGACAAGTACAAAAAGATGAAAGAATATTGCAAGAGAAAATAAAACAATTATAAATAAAGGAAATAAGATTTTATTTACTGCTAATACTATGCATTTCTTGGTAGTACCAGTATCCACCTCATTGTTTGGAAGATGGAAGTGATAATATAACAAGCACAATAAAGGGAGTGAATTAGAAAAAACACTGCCTCTATTGAAAGTGTGAATGAATTAAGTAAGGTGGTGCTATGTCTATTGCCTAAAGGACGAGACAGGCACACAGGATTGCCAAATATGTCTGATAGGAATTTAAATCAATCGGACTGCCAAAATTGATCAAATTTTATCCTCCACATAAACTATAATTGATATTTCGGAAATCAAAACAGCTCTGTACACAAACCATCCTTCAGAAAACTATAATTTTGGTTTATTGTTTCAATTATTAATTTTCATTTTGTCTCAAAGTAGAAAGACAGAAAAGTTGATACACTCAAATTACAATATGAACAACAATCTTATTGTTGGAGCACATTTGATCAAAATAGCCTGAATTTTCCTGGGAAACGCTAAAATTGATTGTTGCATGTAATTTTCATTTTAGTTTTTCAATTTCTGAAAGATATATTGTCTTTTAATAAAAAGGGTGATTTTGTGAGGTGAGTTTCCGATTATGACTGAAGAGTGAGATCGACCATTAAAAAACTTTGAGTCCAAATGTATGATTCAACGTGATCTCATCAACAAGCCATTATCAGCCCTTAGATTTACAATACTGTACACTTATGTAGAATAATTAATTATGCATAAATTAATCTAAGACGGAAGTTTACAATCGAGGGGACACCACTATTACTATAGCTAAGGAAAATTTTACTTCATATAATTCCAAATATATAGTATGGTTATGCACACACAGCTAGCTTCCCCTATAAAAGTTACTTTTTCTCAAAAACAAAAGAATTCCAGCAAAAATAAAGGTCAGTTTCATTAAAGAAGTTCAATTTACTTTACTACATTGGAAAAATATTTTTACATCATTTTTTACTTACATTCACTCAAACAAATTATACATATGTATGTCCGATCTTAGGAACATCTGCATGCTGGATAAAATATTTGCAATGAATGAATATTGCTTTGGAAACTCAAAAATCTGGTGATAAGAGGTTTGTTAATGAGAGGGTTTACAGTACTTATGTCTGATAAAGATACTTTTCATTTATTTTTTTATCTTTAGCTATACCACTAATCTAGGATTGTCTGAAATATCCCTGTCTGGGGACTTTTAATAAGTTAAAAACTTGATATATAAAGGAGAGGTATGCTCAAGCTGAATGACCCATGCAGCTGAACAAGAACTAGATAACCTGTCAGACTTGTTAATATTCCATCAACACAATGTTGATGAACACCAATAAAGAATGTAGAAAATTGTTCCACACTACTTATGTAATTAGTGAAAATTACGACAGAAAATTTTTACTTGTGTTGTGGGTACGAAAGAACAATTAAAAGGAATGAAAATAAGTTACTCTGCTAATTCTAATACTAACCCAGTTTAGACCTATTGTCAGATTTTGGTAAAATTAGAAATATGGTGTAAATGAAAGTATATTAGTGGGGTAATGCAAATTTATTTGTGAAAGAAACTTGGAAGCATGTGTTTCATCATCTTGAGAGTGTTGATATGTAATTTAATTTGCTTTCCTTCATAAGTATATTTTCTATGGCAATTTTCTAGGTTAGATTAAATATTGGCCTACAAACATACATGGACTGAATTGATGAGCAGGAAAAAAATAAGGAAAGATTCAGAAAAATCAATTATAACTTTCTATTTGGGGAGTGACACAGATACTACACCCTATTCATTTGCTTCCCCACAAGAGCAAAATGTGACATAAGCTTATTTTTAATGCTTTTAACAGCTGCAAAAAATGCTCCAGTCCCCAGTTAAGAATAGACATTGCCTGAGTGGTATACATTGTATTAATAGAAAGTGACCTGATGGCACAGCCATAATATAGTCAAACAGACATGCATGAGTGATTCTATCAAGGTATTTGCTGTTTGTTCATTTTGCATCATAACGTAGATGTCAGGTTATTCAAATAGGTAACACTTGTCAAGTAAGAAAGAATGTGAAGGTAGTGTTTGGTTAAGAAACTACAATTTTTATTGTGACTGATACACAAAATTATTTTTTTTAAATAGAACTAACTAAAAGTGAAAGGAAATAATGCTTGAAACTTTGCTTGGAATTTAAAAGTGAAAGAAAGTAATGGAAAAAAAAGTGAAAGCATATATAAAACCTTAGTTGCAAGTAACGACTTATAGAAGGATCAATGAAAAAGCTCTTCATTTTGTAGCTGAATTTCAAGTAAGTGACATGGAAGTATTTTTTATTAACAATACGAGCATAATTAATGATTGGTTGAGGTTTATATTATATCTATTTCTGTCTTATTTATATAGTTTTGAGTAGTATTTTTTGATAAAGTTGACTTTTTGTGAGATTTCAAATTCATTGTTTTATGAATAAATATTTGTTACCTTGAAATTTGAAGAAAAAAAAAAAATCTGAATTTTTTTTCTCTATTACCACATCAAATCCATAACATTTTCTTATAAAGATTTCAGGCATCTATCTCCTAACAAAAACTATCAATCATTTTTTATATAAAAAATCTGATTTCATCTTTTAGACTTCTATGAAAATAGCATTCAAATTCGCACTCATGATGACCAAAATCAAATTTTGTAGGAAGCTTATTCAAAAGGCCATTTTATTGTAGCGCTTGCTGGTGTTCACAGGTCGCACGGCTGCCATATTGGCTTGGCTTAGTTGGGTGCAAGGCAATAATTTTGGGGCCAAAAATGTGAATCTAATTCTCTAATCATGTTAGTTGTCTGTGAAACTAGCCCATTAACCATTCCTGCATAGTGAGGTACCTTTATTTACTTAGATTAGTTTAAAATGGTACAAAGCCCCAAGTGTAAGGCATTTAATGAGGATCGAACTTACTATATTAGTAATGGTCAGCAAGATGAGCTTGCCAACTAGTGCTCCATAGTGAGGGACCAAAATTATATTCAGCTATTAAGCTTAGCTTGGAATAGCACAAGGTCACAATCACAGGGCAATCAGTGAAGATTGAACTTACTGTAGTAGTAATGGTTTGTAACATGAACTTGTTAACAATGGATGAGTGCCCGTGCTACTGTTGTATGATAGTTTTACAAACATCAGCAAATTAATCAAATAATGATATCAAGTAAAGCTATGGAAATTCCGCTGTAGAGTTTAGCAATTTGGCTATAGAATACAAAGTAATTTGCTGAGAAGTTTTTTAGTGGTACAAACCTTTAATGTTGTTGTAATTAGTGGATGTATAGTAAAACATAAAGAATGTTGTTGTCATTTCCACACAGTACATTTAGATATTTTTCTGATGGAACATCTGATAAGTGTCAGTCGAAAGAAGCTTTTAAGAAATTATCTTTAAAAAAATTAATGTCTTGACTTTTTTTTCACCTATTTTATGCATTTATTATGCATCTGCTAATTACAGCAGTGACAAAGCAATTCATTATTTTAAAAAGTTACTTATCTATTTACAAGTTTGTATTTCTGATTGAAAAATCAAAAAACAAAAAGGCTGTTATTGTTAACTTTCAAGTACTTCATGAAAGACAATACGCTTTCTAAGTATATTTCTTTTCCCTTGATTTTCTTCTCAGCTTGAGTTTCATTTCATTTCTGACATATTCAATACTTTGGTTATGGGAAGTAGGATTTAAGAAGATATGCTGTTGAACTGGTGTTAGTAAATAGCCAAGGCAAATTCTTCTGGAAAAACATGGAACTTAATATGTTTCAACATAATCAACTGCATAACCCAAGTGTTGCTCATCTGGTTCACAAAATACCTAGAGATCAATAACTATTCATTTGATATGTATTCAGATTCATTTTCATGTAATAATTTATCAAGAAAAAAGACTTTTGACATGATAAAATTTTGCAACATGGAAATAGCATAGAAGCTGAAACATTTTTATAGCCTGATCATTTATTTTGATATGATTTGATATGAGCAATGAAAAACATGCCACACCAGCCAATAAGTAAATCACTGTAGTATGTCCAAAAGCACTGATAATTATGCAGAAGTCCAAAAAGACAAAAAAGCATTTTTTCTGAACATTCATTCAACTCAATAAACTTAATCTATCCAAGGAAAATTTGACAAATTCTATTAAATATCTAGTTTAATCTATGTAATTAAAACACAATGCAACATTTCATCAATAGTGAGCTCAATTAAAAAAATAAAAAAAAATACCAAGATATATATCCTTTGCATGAATTTATAAGATTTCATAAGAAATTTTCTTATGTGTATGTCTAGACTCCAATATTGGCATAGTACTGTAGTGCCCACCTTTTCCAGCAAAAGAAAATCATACATATATGGAGTTATCTGCCCTTGGCAGGGATCTACTTGCTATCCCCTACATCTCTGTAGATATGGTAAATTCCTTGTCGCTTCGTCTTTGACGTCACATAGAACTACCAATAAATAGCTGATCGTTATCTTTACGGTGTTTAAACTGTGGTGGTAAACTCTCTCTCTCTCTCTCTGTGTTCCGACGGCCTCAAGTTAAGCTCGTTCTCTTCTCTTTCTATTTAGTATTAGGATAGTTGATATAGTTTTTATATACACTTACTTTTTACACATGCATCCTCACATATAAAAAGTAATCCGTTCTTCTTTCATCTTAAAGAACACATCCTATCTAAGTTAAGCACTCTAATCGTAGTTATGTCGGACCTCTAAAGATAACTTCATAGTGGCTACAACTAGGATGACCAAACTGATGGACATTCTACAGACTATCTTGCATTTAATTAGTGACATTCTTTTCCCTTCATTCTTCATATCTCTACATCCTTATCTTGGTAGATCCCTCAACATAACCGTGTCAGCAGAAACTCCAGTCCTCATTCATCTTAATTCACTCCTAAATTAAAATTTATCACTGTTATTAACCAATTCATTTGTTTTATTTCCGCGTCTTGTTAACAATCCAACTGTGCACTAACCATGTTTTTGTGATTAAGCAGTGAACATGCAACTTATCAGGATTTATCTCCGTAGATCAATTCTGGTAATTTATATTTTGGGGGGCTAATATAATGAGCAGCCCTAAAGTACAAATATTTTCAAAATGTGTCTAGTGGAGTACTTATTTATACATGCAAGGTTCTAGGTTTATATGTATGTCCAGTAGCACTGACACTAAGATTGCAAGAGTCTAAAAAGACCTCAAGAATATGAGGAGAAAAAAAAAATTGAGGACTGGGTCAGTGATCATAGATATGTTAAATCAATATAGAATACAGAATCAGACTACTTTTTCTAAATGCATTGAAAAATACATGTTTTCTTTTGTATCTTTGATTTTCACTAGGTAATGTTATGGGAAAGTTTTGTCTGAATCGCATCTGAGGTTTAGGTGTGCGTAGAAGTGTAACAGATGTTCTGAAAGTTTACCCTGGGATCAGCAAGGACAAAAACATGTGAATGGGTGAGGGATAATATGGCAAAATTTATACTCAAGCTTTCCTCACTCTGTGTAGACAGAACTCATCATCATCAGTCATTTAATGTCCATCGTTAGATATAGGAGGAGGCACTTGACAAGTTTTAAAGTTACTTTTTATATTCAATATATATAGAGTTAGAAACAAATTTAAAAAAAGGCCCTTGTAATTTATTTTCTGGAGAGAGTAAGAGAGAGAGAGAGAGAGAGAGAGAGAGAAATGGAGATTCATCATCAGTCTTTTAATGTCCGTCGTTAGACATAGACCTTCCCCAGGTTTTGCTACAGTTCTCTATTGTGGGCGTTGCGGAGCCAGTATTTTCTAAATTTGTCCAGTTCATCTCTCCATCTTATATTTTGCTGGCCTCAGTTTTGCATGTGATCTCTGGGGATCCATGTTGTGAGTCGTGATGTTCATCGGTTGTCTGTCATTCTTGCAACATGGCCTGCCCATTGCCATCTAAGTTTTCTAATAGATTCTATGATGTCTCTGACTCTTGTTTTCTTCTTTATATACTGTGCTGTCTTGTGATCTCTCTATGTGAGGTTGAGCAGGATTCTCTCATGTGCTCATTGCATGCTTCTCAGTTTCCGGATCTGTCTCTTGGTTAGGTTCCATGTTTCAGCTCTATAAGTGTCTATTGGGAGGATGCATTGGTTGAATACTCTTCTTTTTAGGATTATGGGGATCGACTTGTTTTGGAAGGTTGAGCTTCTGCCAAAGGCTCGATACCAGTTGTAGTGAATCTATTCCAATCTGATAAAAAATTGGCTCTTTAGCTTTTACATCATTGAATAGTAGTTTTGTGTGTATTGTCTCTTGTTTGAATCTGAACAGCGATGGATTGTTGTTTGGGAGACATGGGGATGTGTTCCTCGTGGGTTGATGTGTAGCGTGCTGGCCCTGGAGATGATGGAAGGAAGGATGTTGTACTAAGAGAATGGAATGCACGCCAAGTATGAAGTTGGACGCGCATTGAAATAAAGTATTGGAATGAACACATATAAGTATTATGGCCAGACAAGAGACGTACATTTAATACAAGACTGAAGATGAGGTACAGATAAGGATAACATAAATACAATCGACCTTGAGAAGTAATGTTAGGAGAAAAGATAGATGAAGAGATGGTGAAAGGAGGGAGCTTTCTTGTCATAAGAGTACTGGTGTTGGAGTTGGAGCAGAGTTGTCTGAACGCGTGGATTCCGTTTAGTTGGATAGCTCCAAGTTAATACGTGGAAACCGTATTCAGTGTGCGACCCTTGTTGCCATGTAAGTGAGTTAACTTGGGAGCTATTCTCTGATGCTGTTAGACTCTCGACAAACAGACTATGAAAGACATAGAACATGGAGTTTTATCCATGTGTTTCCCCGAAGTGAGGATGGTAGTTAAAATCAGATCGGCCAGTGGTTCAGCGAAATGACAACGATCTTAGGGAGATAGGAAGAGAATGGCCGGCTGCAAAGGCCAGGACTAGAGGCATGGCCAGCTAGGAATACTGGCGCCAATGAGCATTGGACCAGGGAGAAGGAAAGAGAGAGAATGGCTGGCCGCAAAGGCCGGGGCTAGAAGTGTAACCAGCTAGGGTTGCTGGGGCTAATGACTATTGGACCATGTACGTCCAGGGGTTTTATAGTGGTCGTCTGAGGAAGTGACGTTTTGGATATCTAGCTAAAAGAAGAGTTTCGTACTTAATTCCTAACTTAAAGTTATGTAGATAAAAACAAACAGGCAAGTAATTTTATATTCATTTAAAGAAAATTAGAATTGAAGTAAAATAACTAAACTGAAATGAAATTCTTACTAAATAGCCAACAAATAATATTTCTTAAATTCCAAATCAAAATATCAATTGTTAAAAAAAAAAAAAAATACTAAAAATATGAGAATGAAAACAAAACAAGTAAATTAGAATAATGTTTTTTACTATTTTTTTGCATTTTATTTCTGGGTTTACTTAGTTTTTCTTGAAGAAACTACTGAACGATTTAGATTATAAAAAAAAAAAGTCCATCTGTGTTTGTACACGTCAACCACAAGAACTACTAAAAAGTGTTTTTTGGCAAATTAATTTTTCAAACCTCCCCACCCAAAGTACTTTCAGGGATAGAAATCCAAGGGATTTTTTTTTACTTTAATAATGGGAAGGCGATTTTATTTCACTTTTAGGGGTCAAAATTGAGGAGATAATCCCCCTCCACTTTCAGGGTCGAAATCAAAGGGAATTCTTTTTTTTTACATTTAGGGAGTCTTAATCGGGGGGGGGGGCTTTTATTTTCAGAGGTTAAAATTGGATGGAAGATTTTTTTTAACTTTCAGGGGTCCAAAATGCAAGGAAAATATTTTTTCATTTCTTAGGGTCAAAATTGAGGGGAATTTTTTTTTTTATACTTCTTGGGGTCAAAATGGGGAGAAGATTAAGCATTCCCTCTTGATTGTGACAACAAGATGGAATGCTTATTTTCATTTTTAGATGTCCGAATCGAGCAGAAATTTTCAAATATGAAATTTTTTTCCTCTTTTTTGGAGTCAAAATTGAGTGGGAACATTTACTTTTTCTTTATTTTCACCCTTTTACTTTTAAAGGGTCAAAATAAGGTGGGAACTCTTCCCTCTTTTTAACATTAGGCCTTCCCCATTTCATTTTAACAGAAGTTCACATTTTCTTTTTATTACTCCTCTTTTCCCTAACACCACCATGCCCCCATTTTTAACATTATACCTCTCCTTCTTCTACCATCTTTAACATCAGGCCCTACTTTTTTTTTTTGAATTAATACCAATTTTTAACCCATGTCCCCTTTTTTTACATCAGCAACCCACATTTTCAACATTAGCCCCCTCTTTTCTAACAAAAAGTGGTATTATATATAACTGGCCCTTGAATTCATGGCCACTTGAAATTGCATCATTTAGAGAATTGAAAAAAAATTTGTTCTTCAAATTTTCATAACAACATTGACCACACACTGGCTTTTTTTTACTGCATCGTCCACACATACTCTTGAGTGTATAATACTACTGTCTCATACTAGACAGAAGTGCCAATCCATGTATAAATAATCTGGTCATCTTTCATGGGTACTATACTAGTATAAAGTAATTGATTTATTTAACATTTCAGAGAAAATATGTAAATATATGATGCACGTGATTGCAAAAATCTCAGGATAACTTGTGATTGTAGTGATCTGTAAGAGATATAGTCTCAGACTCTGTATTCACTAAACACATAATACTCAGTATTATTTTCAAAAGAAAAATGAATATATAAAATGATTATTGATTAAAAGTAATATTAGGCTTGCAGTATATATATATCAACAATTTGGAATGCGCTAAAAATTATATGACTTATTTTCCATTCATCTTCTACTTCAGATATAGTGTTTCAACAGAATTTGGATGTGTTGTTAAGTATGGAAAACCAAGAACTCTTAAACAATGTTTCCAGTACGATCAATCAATTACGTGTCCAACTCACACCATTTCAATTATTAGAAAACTTGAAATCCCTTGAGGATATATTGATACCTAGAGATACGAGGAAAGTGATTACTCAACATTTAAGCAGGTTGGGATTTGCAGGTGAGTCACCACAGTATCTGATTTTAGATTGAATATTCATTTCTTTGCAAACATTTGATTCGGGCTACTATTGGATTTCACTATTTCAGCATGCAGTCTAGAAGCAGTTTCTTCTTTGATAATTCATTAAGGGCAAAAAAGACACCAACTTCTCTTACACTCTTACCATCTCTTTTGTACATAAAATGTAGCTATTCAAGTTCAAGAAAAACTGGTATATTCCATGCCTCTAAGGAGAGCTTCGAAATTCTAATTTACATATATTTCCATAAACCACTGACACAAATTAGCCAAGGGAGGAATAGAAAGGTTTTGATGAAGTTTCCTACATTACAGAGAGAGAGAGAGAGATTCAAAGTCAATTGATGGAGAGATTCTGCATCACAGTCATCTTACTTCCCCTGCAGCTATGCTGACCTCTAAGCATATTAAGCACTCCTTTCCTTCAGAAGCATTCAACACAGTTGAGAGGGGGAGGGAATGGAACTTGGGCACAACACCTCCTCCACAGGGCACAACACCTCCTCACTACTGGGCATCCAGATATGGCAGCTCAAGTGTGAAAGCTGATGTTACTAAGCCAACCAACCAACCAACCAAATTAATGAATGTCATTTGCTGTAGAAATGTGAAGACTTAGAAATTACTATGCCAAATTTTGAGAGAATTTGTAAAAGGATTTACAGAAGCATTTCTTGATTTTAGTGGATTTTGCAACCACACTTAATAGAACTGATACAATGCTTTAGTAGATAGTATAAGAAAATCCGCCCTAATTGTGTAGTGCATTATGAACATAACATAGCATGCTTCTACACTAAAATTTTCCCAATTATTTTTGTTCAATTAGATCACTTTTTAATTTAACCCCCCCTGAATACTCTGATCTAAAAAAAAAACCCACATAGACACATCATCTTACTTTGAAAAATGGTACAAGCACACATACACCACCCCTTTGAGAACAGTAAAAGAAGTTTTACCTACCATCAACCAAAAAGACTAAATGAAGACAACACACCTACTTCCACCCTGCCCCTCATACACCAACACCTATCTATTAATTGCTGGACTCCACCTCTCCACCTTAAAATAGAAATAACAAAATCCATCTTTCCCTGAGAAATGACCATTTCCAGCCCATCACTCTCCCTCTTATCTAAGACCAGCCAAACACAAATGGAGACAGGAAACATACATCCCCTGACCCCAACTCTCATAGACCCATCTCATTTCAAACCCTCATTTTGACGGATAAAAACACCTCTTGCTCCTTACTGAACAATCAAACGAATTTTCTCATTCTCCTTGTCAGCATCGAAACATAAATAGCATATTTTTTTCTGAAAAAGATGGCTACCCCCTCCTACGTTGAAATGCATCGAACTGCTCCTACAGAATAACGATAAAAAAAATTTGAGATGTAACCCCTATCTCTAGAGTTTTTCACTTCACCTTCCAAGATGTTAAAAATGACTCGCTCGGTCATTGTGAATGCAATAGTCACATAATATGCCAACTCATTCAGTAGCAACTCACTATCAGACGTTGTATAAACATATTGATACATAAACTTTCATTAGTAGAAATACAATATTTATGCTGTAAATCTTTTAACTCCAGAATTAGCAATAAAAATCCTGAAGTCGTTGGAATGTAAGAAGGGAAAGTATGCAAAAGTTGACGTCTGGAGACCTATTTCTGTGATGTATGGTATAATGATTAACACTTCTGACACAGATGCTGTTATTTGTTTGGTGAGTAAATTTGCTTTATAATAAAAATGCAGAATAGATTTATTCTTCAAAGTTACTCATACATATCATGAATAGCTCTATTCTGTCAGCAATATTTGCTTCAATTTCTAACCATTGACAATTCCTTTTTTTCTAGATTTTCAATGCACAATGTGCAGATTGAGTGCTAAAACATAATGAACAAATTTTAGATAGAAAAAAAAAATGAAAAGTTTGGTGGTTAATCATCAATCCCCCCCAACCAAAAACATTTAGTTTGATGGTACAAAAAATAACTAATAAATAGTAAAAGAGAGTAACACTCCAGTCAAGGGGCAGCAATAAGTAAGGCAGAAAACTTGCCTCTGTATAAAGTGTTAAATACATCTGTGTTAAGTGTTCCATTTTGTCTCCCTTCAGCCAGAATCTGCTGCAACATTTTATACAATCATCAGAGTAAATGAAAGTTTCGATGCATTTGCTTATTAAATCCAACCTGCGATATCATGGGTTACATAGACCAATAATTATGATAATACAGTAATGTTAATCACAAAATATTTTCTTAATGTCCTTTCAAGAGATTTTTCTTCTAAAATGATCAAAATGCTATTAGGCATTGATATTCTTTTCACACATACATCATTGTCATGGTTTTTATTACCTCCATCCTTTCTCACCAGCTGAAATGTTGTGATAGGAACAATGAAGATGAAAAAGCAATTTAAAAGAATCATTGAATTATATCAGTAAGAGAATGCATTTAGTGAATTTTAACACATACAACACAATCAGAGAGAAAATCTCTTTTTCATCTTAGGAATCACTGAGAGTTATTTCAAACAAGTTTGTGCATAAACTAAAAATTTACATCATTTTGTTTAATGAATAGTTGAAGTATATTCAAAACATTTTAATAATGATTAATATCAGGAAAACATTTAATATATAAAAGACTTCAATATTTTGCAGCGTTATATGGAAAATGGTGTAGTTGAATTTATGAAGGAGAACTGTTGTTCAGAGGATTACTCTTCAAGAAAATGTGAGGTAAAAATTTCTAATGAGTTTATTTTTCCAAACAAATCTTTGAATTTTGAAAATTTCATGTTCATTTTGAAGAGATTAAAAAAATATTATAACAGGATAGACTTTAAAATATTCTGGTGCACAAAAAAAAAAAAAACCAAATGATATTTTGGGGTACACAACATGAATACTTTTACTGCAGGGTGCCAATATATCTCTTCAAATAAAATCTACATACAAATTTACCTGTAAGAATGAAATAGTTTGGTTACAATATGGCTTAAAAAATTATTTCAATCCCAAATTGACCCATGAAGACCTCCAATGACCTTATCTACCATACCATTTGGATGCTGTATTCTTGCAACTATAACCAAAATTACAACTTCAAAGAAGGTACCCACTTTTTACTATACAAGATCATCAAAATGTCTGTGGTTGGCATTCCTGCAAGGTTATCTGGAATTATCAACTGGTGAAAATCAACATATTGTCAAAAAATGTCAAAACCAAATAAAACTTGATCGTATCATCTGAATCTGGATGTCATTGGTAAGGAGAAAGACTGGGGGGTAGAGGTAAAAATTATTTGTGTACCCCTCATATGATTGGAGTCATTGAATAATTATAACCATGAAAATGGGGTAGGTAGACTTAAAAAAAAAAAAATCCATCAGATTATCTTAAAAATAACTTTCTCACAGGAAAAGTCATTGAAAAAAATATATATATCCCTAATTTTCAATTGAAATTCGCCCTGTAACATATTTATGGTGTAATTTATATGTGAGAAAATTTGGGCTGAAATTCCCACGCTGTATTTCTACTAGTAAATTTGGTAATGTAAATGTTAACAAGTTTTCAAACCTATTTCATTCCATCTAGATAAAAAAAAATTTAGCTGTTAATTTTCAGCAAACTTTCTTCTATTGATAACCACAAAGATCACTATGATACAATTGTTATATTTCAAATTACATATGTTTTCACTGACACACGTAGCTTCACCAAAAGTCTGTTGTGAGGAATTTGTGTAAAATAAATATATCGCTTTAATTCAGCTTTACTGACTATCCGTAGTCTAGAGGTAGGATATCGGCCTCCGGGTCTGATGTGAAGGTTTCAATTCTGCCTTGCGGTACTGGATGGGATAATGGAAAGTCTATAACTACACTGAAGAAATGTAATACATCAAAACAGCTGTCTGTGGATGACACAACAATAATATATAGATATAGATAGATATATATATACACACACACACACACACAAACTACCTGGTGTGATTCACATTTCTTTTCTTCTTTTCCAGAAGTATATTGAAATCGTAAATTCATCCATAATCATCCTCTATAACATTTCTCGATTCTTTTCAATTAAAGAAAAGTGTGGAAATTCAGTGAATGTAAGTATTTTGCATAAGATTTTGAATAAAATATCTTCAAAGAGTATGGCTGGTTTCTCATAAAATAAGCATGGTATGAATTATATTGTAAATTTTTATGCCATTAGTTAGTATAGAATTGATGATTACATGAATGGAATTGCTGCAAGAATTGTGATATATTTGACCAATATTAAAGAATCGAGAAAAGGCATTACTAGATGTGCATAGAAAAGACTCCAATTGAAAATATGGCAAGCAGATGCAGAAATATTTCTCAAAGTAATTATGATTTCCAACATGAAGGTTCATAAAACACAAACAATTCTTATGATGATATAACATCATTATTTAAAAATTCCAAAGCAAAAATAAATAATGAAGATTAGAAGATTTTGGAGACCACACAAATATTATTGTGAATATTCTATGGCTCAGATAAAAGAGGATAGATTTTACAGTAGAAAATGTTAGAAAGAAAAGTTGCAGACACAGGTTCCTAATCATTTTTTTAAAATAATTGTTGGATGAAATCAGTAATGAAACAAAAATTTATGTTTATGGGATTGCCAGCAAATAGCTAACCCACCATTGATGGTTCCTGAGATGAGCAAGTAATATAGCAAGAAGTGCTCTCAATCTTATTTTGAAAATGAAAATGAAAATGAAAGACCTCCATAAGAATTTCAATGACTAGTGACTAAGTATTGCTACTTTGTAAGGATGACAGCTCATCTCCAAACTCATATAGACAAACGATTATGGTATTTTTTAGTGTCAAAGATTTTTAATTTTTGCCAGAAATAAATCTTGAAAATTTATCCAACATCCTATAGGATGAAGGTTACTTCTTTCCATAGGCCTATCCTAACTCCAGAGGAAGGTAATCTATGTCAGACAGTAATCTGAACTCTTATATAGGACCTCTGAAAGAAGTTTATTAATCATATTTAGTACAAAACAGTAAAAAAAAAAAATAAAAAAAAAAATGAATGTCTTCCTTATTTCTGAATATCCTGGCACTTAGAAAATGTTCTTATGATCAAAACCAATGATAATTCAAAGATGCTAAGTCAATAAGGCTTGCTATTATGCTTTCTCCAGGGTCCAATAAGCCATAGTAAATATTCCTCAAGATTCACTGTAAAGCCTCTTTTGAACAAAGTCCTGGTTTCCACTGCCTATTGAATTTATTCTCAACATACATTATCCAGTTTGTATTTCCTGTAACAAACAAGTGAAGAAAAAGTTTTCATTCTTTGTCAGCAGATCATTGCAAATATTGAGCCAACTTTTTTTATTAGGTCTTTAGGGGAATCTAGATTCCCTCCATTGATTTCTTTCCAATTTCCATGTATTATCAAACGTGATGCATCATGCCTTTTTGCTGAATCACTTGATGGGACTATTACATTTAGAGCTATCAGTGAATATCAACAAATCAGTGGGCTGTGTAGTTGCAATCAGAAAAGTAAGGAATATAGCAATATGGCTTATTTGAGCCATGTTTACCAGGAAAAGTCTTCATAGACTATTGAAATTCTGTATAAAAGATAGAAATAAGTAGAAAAGAAACTTAAGTTTAACTAACATCTCATTCAATAGTTGAGAGAGTTAAAACTCATTAAAAGAACTGCCACACCTGAAACAAGCTAGTTGTCATTCTCGAAATCACTAATCTAATCTTTCTGACCTTTTGTGAAGATAGGCTCCAAGGAATGCACATTCAAATCTCGCCAAAGTCTTATTTTTTTAATTTTCCATCCAAGCTGTTTATTCAATAGCTATAAAATAATCATAGAGTTGCAATAAAAAGCAACAGAAATGGATGAAAGAAGTACTAGTTAAGAATTAATAATGATTGACTGTGCTTGATGTAAGAAATTTGAAGATTATTACATCTAATAAGAGTTCGATAAATACTAGAGTAATAAGAAGCAATAGAAATAAGATGAAAAAATACTAGTAAAAAATTAATTATAATGACAATGCTTCATTTATGAAATTTTTAGACTGTTGCAAAACATTGCCAGTTTTTACACATTATCCCTACACCTGAGTACACAGCATAAGTATTCTTCATCACTTGTGTTGTATGGATGCCTCTATAAAATTCATATATCTAAACATTTCCATAAACTATAAATGATACATAACTTGTTGAACTAAATCTAGGTCTTATTTACTATTTCACCTTGATTTTGCAGTAGTGAATTGTAGATTTGTAAACTTGAAATATTGTTTTCCAAACAACCTAATACTTAAACATGTTATTGCATTTTATATTGTTACTCAGCTACTTTTCATCTAATTTCTCTTTCTTTAATCAGTGGCTCATTCCTATGCTATCAGTTACAAAGACTGATATCAAGATGAATTCCTTGTTGCTTTTGTCACATATGGTGGAGGTCAACAACAATGCAGTTCTAAGAGATAACGAAGGTATATGAGAAAAATATTTTTTTTCAACACAGTAACATCTACATGGTCTTACAGCAACAAGTATCATGACATCATTTCTCTCTATCAATGAAGATGAGAATAAGGGTGAAGTTAGTGAATGGTATCGATAGAAACAAGACTATCATTTGAATATCAAGAACACAAAGCAAAGAGGATGGACTGTATTTTTACCTGCATTCTAATAGAGAAAAAATTGAAGTCAAGACAAAATAGCAAATTAAATGGAAGTAGCGCCCATAATGATATAAAAATATTGAAATTCTGTATAAAAGAAATAAGTAGATAAGAGACTTAAGTTTAATTAATGTCTCATTCATTAGTTAAGAAAGTTAAAACTCATTAAAAGAACTACCACACCTGAAACAAGCAAGTGGTCATTCTCAAAATCACTAATCTAATCTTTCTGACCTTTTGTACAGACATAAGTAAAGAGATATTATTATCATTATCATTTTACATAAATTTGTCATTTAATAAAGTATACTCATTGACAAGTATTCAATTCACCATAAAAATGAAAGGGAAAACCATACAATTACTCAACAATGCCTTGTAACTCAGCAACTCAGGAATTGTCAGATTTTGAAATGAGACATGATGTTGTCCAAAGAGAGGAGTCAACATGAAAAAACATTAAAATTGGGATCTTCATTTTCAATGAACCACCTGATCATACAATTAACTAATGAAGAAGAGAAAACCACACCATAACAACTTTGACTGCCAGAAATGGGATAGAAAATAAGAAGAAAATCAAATCCTGTTGTAAGGTGGCAAAGTTAATATCAGTCCAAGAATAGTTACATGGTATAATCATCACATGGGTTTATATGGCAGTGTGCCCAGAAGAATTCCACTAGTTAAAGCAATCAATATTTTGCATGAAAATCAGAAGGCAATTGAAATGGTGTTATAGGATCTTTGCACATCTATCTCCATTTTTTGCTCAATTTTCAAACATTGAGTGAATATCTGTCTAGGGATTACCTAACAAAAAAAAACTGCCTTGAGCCTACAATCAAACATGACAGATTCTAAGTCCCTTGACATGGATCCTGGTTGAACATTTTTGAGTCTTTCGGATTTGGAAATGGAGAAAATGTCAGGAAAATTTTACTGAAGAAGATTTGCTTCATAGTCTGTTTGTATATTCCACAATAGAAAATAGTAGATAAAATAAGTTAGGTGCCTGGAAGAATGAACACTTTAAAATCTGCTAATAGTAAGTACAACAAATTCAAATTTGTATAATTTTTTTGAATTGTTGAGATTATTGAAGAAAAGGGTCTTGTTTGAAACAGATATATTTGCCTACTTTTGTTGTGCATTCGTATTACTTTTGGTTTTAAAAAATATCCCCTTCTCTCATGTTTATACTTTCACATATATAAATTAGGTAACCAGACAGAACTGCCTTACAATAGCAGCATTGATCTCTATAAATACAGAAGACTTACTTTTGGGCACTGTCTTCTAAGCCACAAGCTGAACATAGTATTCTTACATTAGTGAACACAACATGGTATCAGAAGTTTATTTTGGTCGATATTACTTTAAAGATCATCATTTGGAATTGCTTCAACTTGCAAACACTTCCAAAATAGAGTAAAAAGCTTCAGGGAGTTGTTTACAACATGGACACTATATATTAATATCAAGGTACACACTAAAAGAATATGATTCTCCCCTGCATATTGTATTAAAAAAATTGAGGAGGTTGGAATAACCTACAATTTGGAATAATGTGAATTTTCAAGAAAAGAAATTGGTCCCATTACGTCAGCTGAGGGGTGGGGAGCCAGATCTGAGTAAAACAGCTGCAGTGAAAGAAATGTGAGTGAATTACGCAGGTTCTTTAGGATAGTGAATCAGCCAGGAAAGTTTATTCCTCAACTGGCAGAAAAAGACAAACCTTTAGGAAAACTATTGTCTCAAAAACTGGCTCTGGGGAGTCGACAAGATCAAAGCCTTCAACAGTTTGATGGAAGATCTGTCAAAAATACTGGTGTTAGCTCTATATGATACAAATAAAATTACCAAAGTGTGAGCAGAAACCTCAAGTTTTGGTTTAGAAGTAGTCCTCTTATAGACATGGGGTGAAGAGGGGACACCTGCTACCTACGTTTTGCAATCACTCCTTCCAGAGGTATGCTCAAATTGAAAAAGAGGCACTTATAGAATATTAAGATTTTTACTAGGACAAAATTTTTAGCCAGTGAGTAACCACACACTACTATTAAGTCTTCTGAGGGCACAAATCCTGGTTGCCTTACCTACAATAATCCAACGATTTAGATTGAGGGGGTGAGGGGGATGAGATATTCCTATGAAATATAACATGCTTCTGGCAAAAGTTTAGGGGCTGCAGACATGCTGTCACTAGCTCCATTATAGAAGAATACAGTGAGCACTGATATTTGAGCTTATGGAAAGCTCAAACATATATGCCAATGATATTATACATTGCTCATTAGTAAGTAAGCCATACCTGAAAATATTAAAACATCACTTAAAATCAGACAACACATGCTCAAAAGTCATACGACAGTGTCAAGATGGATGGCCCAAAGATAATGCAGATGCTGGCATTATGAAAAAGTACTAGGCAGAACAGGCCTACCTAACTTGTAAGGATGGCCTTTTACTAAAACGTACAAGGCTTGTTATCCTATCAACCCTCAGGGAGGATATCTCAAAGAAAATTGATGAAGGCCAGCAAGGAATACCTAAATGTAGAGAATGTGCACAGCAAAACATGCAGTGGCCAGGCTTGAGCCAACAGCTAAGCAAAGTAGTAATGAGCTGCAATAAGTGTATTGCATAATTTTAAACTACTCGGAACCATTTATACAGGCAGAACTCCCTGACAGACCCTGGAAAAAGTTGAATGCAGATTTGTTCACCTTGAAAGGAGAAAAATTTTGAATCTTGGTGCATCAAGAAGGCAAAACTCATAGCCATGAGATTAACCTACATTTTAATCCACCTGAAATATATATATTTCCATGACAGAGAGTGCCAAGGATACCGATTACTGATGACAGACCACAATTCAGAGCCTTTGCAAAAGGCACAGATTTGGGCACATAACCAACAGCCCAAAAGGAAATGAAGATACCAAAAGAGCAGAACAAACTATAAAGAATATGATGAGAGAAGCAACAGATCCATACTTGGCCTTGCTGGCATATAGAGCTACCCACCTCAATAATGGATATAGTCCTCCTCAAATGCTAATGGGATGCAGATTATGCACAACAGTACCAACTCTCCTGGTGCTATTTGAACTATTGCTATCATGTAAAGGGAAAAAAAAAATCAAATAAGGGTAGACTAAGAATGCTACAACAAGCATCATAGAGTGCCAGACCGTGATAGACTCCCACTGGGGAAAAAGGTGTGGTTGACTGATGTGAGAGTTACTACGACCATGGTGAGAGAACATCCAGTGCCATGATCATATATGATAAAAGTGCCCGGTAGGATTATGTGGAGAAACTGTTATCAACAAGCTCTATGGAAGGATTTAAGACCATAGGGAATGAAGCCTGCTTGAATGTGCCCATACAGAAAACATCTAGTTCGGTGTTTAGGACTGGGAACCCAAGAGACCTCAACAACTTCAGACCTATAAGCCTACTCAACTACATCTACAAATTTTTCACAAAAATCATCACCAAACAAATCACAAAAACATTAGATGAAAACCAACCATGTAAGCAAAGGCCTTTGATTCAGTGTGAATTCCCATGGTCATGAAGGCCATCACTCTACAAGATGTAGATCCTGTGTATGTCAGACTACTGCAACATATACAGTCACAGCAGCTCCTTTATCAGGCTACATAAAGACTTGGAGCCCTTTCAGCTCCAAAAAGGAGTAAGACAAGGTGATACCAGCTCACCCAAGCTCTTCACAGCCTACCTCGAGATAATCTTCAGAAATCTAGACAAGAAATATAAAGGAATCAAAATAGATGGCAAATATCTAAGATACCTCAGAAAACCTACATGACCTCCAACTAATGTTAAATGAACTAAATGAAAAAAGCAAGAAAGTTGGCCTACACATAAACTTCAACAAAATGAAGGTCATATGCAACAATCACATTGGAAATAAGACTACAGCGACCAAAATAGAAGATGCAGAATTGGAGAAAGTAGACCACCACATCTACCTAGGACAACAAAACTCCATGAAACCCTCAAAAGAAGAAGAAGTCAAGCCAAGAATCACTCTAGGATGGCAAGCCTTTGGCAGAGCAAGCTCAACCTTCAAAAACAAGGCAATCCCATTAATCCTAAAAAGCAGAATATACAACCAATGCATCCTCCCGATAGTCACTTATGGAGATGAAACGTGGAATCTAACCAAGAGACAGACTGAGAAGCATGCAACGCGCACATGAGAGAATCCTGCTCAATCTCACATAGAGAAATCACAAGACAGCACAGTATGTAAGGAAGAAAACGAGAGTCAGAAACATCATAGAATCTATTACAAAAATCAAATGGCAATAGGCAGGCCATGTTGCAAGAAAGGCAGACAACAGATGGAAATCATGACTTACAACATGGATTCCTAGAGATTACATGCAAAACCAAGGCCGGAGAGACAAAATAGACAAATTCAGACAGTATTGGCTCCATGATGCCCACAATAGAGAAGTGTGGCGAATCCTGGGGAGGGTCTATATGTAATGACAGATGAAAAAAGACTGATGATGATGATGATTGGGTCTTGCAAACAGAAAAAAATCATGTCAGTTGAACTCTCACTGGCAACAAGACTTTCCTTTGACCAAAGAAAGATGTTACATAGGTAAATTAAGTGACCAGAAAAAAACTGCCTTACACTTGCAGCATCAATCGCTATTAATAAGGGAGACTGTTACTGTTGGTCATTGACTTCTATGCCATAAGCTGAACATAGTATTCTCACATTAGTAAACTTTACATATACCGTAAGTTGTCATAGGTTTATAATAAAAACCCATGTGAATCTGTACATGCTTTCTATTTTTTCTCATATTCTGCTACAAATTTTGATCTCAATAAATAAACCAATTCAGATAATGTTAATGGTTAGCACTGATAGTGGATCCACTGATTTACCTTCAGTACTAAGAATGCAATATTTCATACACTTTCAGGATGTATTGGACATATTGTGGAATTACTCCAAGGTGCAGTAATGTGTGTGGATCAATATCATGATGGGTATAGTTTGTGGGAGTTACTTTCTGCTATAGGAAATTTAGCCAAAAATGATTTTAACAGAGTACAGGTAAGTGTACAGGCCACAGGTCTGAAGAATTTCTTCTGAAAAATTTATTGTATATTTGTAAATCTATGTCTGTTAGTTTCCTATACTGTTAATATATTGTTATGGAATTACTCTCTACAAATTCAAAAATGTTGAAAGTTCATTAGGACTAACTTTTCATGTAGAATGTAATGAACCCATTAGATTCAATTTTTATCTTTAAATAATTGATTATCAAAAACACTGTTGTTGTCATCAGCTCAGCCATTGCTGGTTGTTGATGTCAACTGTCTAGTACATTCCTAATGCAGTTTCCACAGGGTCCCTTTGGTTGCTAGATCTTTTGGAGTTGTCAGCCAAGCAGATGGGTTCTTTTTTTTTCCCATGCAAACCAGGCAAGGCACTGTGGACGATGATGGCAAGGGATTGACAGTCCTCATAGTATTTCTTCCATATCACAGGAGCTTCTCACCATTTCCTCCAAGATGGTTTTGGGGGTCAAGGGATCTGTAAGGGTAATCCCTCTCAAAGAGTGAAATGCAGAATATAGCCTATCTTCTGACATTAGTCCATACATCCCAGGGTATGATACGCGCAATCTTTAACCTTTGTAGAATACGCAAAAGGACCTCTACCATGCTGATCAGAGAAGGTTCTTGAACCATAGGCTAGGAAAAGGAGACTCCAAATGGATACCTCCCTTGGGATTTACACTCACTTGATTACTATCTTTGGATAGTATGAGAAATATCTGGTTGGAAAGTTAACAGTTTGTAGAAATCATGATTCTGGATAGTTCCAGTTGTTCTTGTTTAGGAATGGGTAGCATGATGATGTTGGAGACAAAGGATTTTGCTCCCATGTGGTTTAGTGGTAGCAAAAGATGGGAGCTTTATTGTCACTGATAGTACAGGCGTCGGAGTCAAGGCAGAGATGTCTGAACTACTTTTGAATCTATATGGCTTGGAACGTACCAAGGAATGATTATGAAGACCAGGTTAAGAGCCAAGTTGCATATGTAATTTTGGGGCTATTCTCTGACGCTGATAGACACTTGACATGAAAGACAGAGAACACAGAGTTTTATCCATGCATGTTTCCTGAAGTAAAAAGAATTAGGAGAGATTGTCATGGCTATCGGATTGTAAAAAGCATTGCTATTTCATTCATGAGAGTGAGAGATGTACATCCATTTGGAGCATGTGTTGAGAACACTGTTGCGTAGCTGTTTGTACGTAAGATGCCTCAACATTGGTGAACTGAAATGGGCAAATTTAGTACAGGGATTGGTCACAGTGGAAAATTGGTTAGGATCAGATCATCTGAGAGGTTGGCGAAATGATACTGATCTTAGAGAGGAGGAAAGAGAGAGAAAGAGTAGCCAGCAACAAGTACTGGGGCCAAAAGTGTAACCAGCTAGGAGTGCCAGTACCAATGAGTGTTTGGCCATGTGTGTCCGCAGCTTTTATAGGGGTCGTTGTAGGAAGTGACATTTCTGATGTCTAGCTAAAAGAAGGGTTTCGTATTTAAATCCTAAGTAAAAGTACAAGGGGCAATATAGTAGTATAATAGTTGCTTTGCCACTGGGATATTTTTAGCTATAACCAATTATGATAAAAATGAAAAACAACAAATCTTCAAAATTTTGAGTTTTTGAATTTTAATGATATTCTATCATTAAAATTCAAACTCTCTGAGGCTCTTATTCAGTCAATCTATCATAAACTAGCAGGATATCCAGTATAGGCAGGGGACTGAAGCACACAGTTTGGTGAACACTTGATTAAGAGAAAAACAATAAAGAAGCTTCATGGCAATTGTGTCTTACAAAGAAAATGAATATTTTGTCTGAGAGATATGCAGAGTCAGGACAAACTTTTTACTCAGCAAACAAAGTTGACTGTGTACTAAAGGTTGGATAAAAATGACTCTGGAGTTTAGTAATCTTTTGACTTACAGCTTAAGCTATGTCTGCAAATATATTATATAGAATACATTGTATAGCAAAAAAAATTCATCTAATTATAAACCAAGGTTCATTTTTTTTCACTCTTTGCAGCTGATGCAATGTGAAGTCCTCAAATTATTGATAATATCAATCCAAAGGAACGATGACCACATCCAAGTCCTTTCCATGAACGTCATATTGACAATGATGCTTGATGATTATATTCTCAACATGTGTTCTCCTTCATTCCTTGATGAAGAACTGAGACCCATTTTGGAAGCAAAGGCAAATTCTAATAATTTCATCCTGAGCAATAATTCTAGAAGTGCTTTGCAACTTATTAATGATAGAAGATAAAAAGGTTTTGAATTGTAAATAGTCTTACATTATGTTTCTTTTTTTAATTTCTAGCTCAGAAAAATTAATAACCCAATAATACTAGCTAGGTTTCATGTAATAGTCTAAGATGAAGCATTAATATTATCGTTGTTGATGTTTTTATTTCTGTTCGATATATTCTTACATAGACATAAAGTGATGTAGAACATACAAACCAGACAAAAAAAAAAATTCTAATGAGATGTGCAGTAGATAGGTAAGAGCTATTTTCTGCATATCAGATATGCTAGGCTTCCCAAGTATTATGTTGGCAAACTAATTGATCCCCCTTTTGAGTAGTCTAAGGACTCCAACAACCATCGGTATTGTTTTGGTGCTGAGTTGCCACAATTGACTGATTTCTATTTCAAGGTCTTTATATTTTGAGTTTCTCAAATTCCTTGACAGCAATGTTTTGATCCACTGAAACAGTCATACCTACTGGGAAACACGTTTTTTCTTTTAAGTCTTTCACTATAATGTCTGGCCTGTTCATGTTTATTGTTCTATCAGTGTGTAGAGTGAAGCCCCATAATATAGTCACATCTTTTGCTTCTGTGACTTGTTCAGGCCATTGTTCATACCAACATATTAACTGCTATTTTAACAGAATCTACTCATTTCTTGATCAAAATAAAATTTGCCTTCCACAACAAAATCATGCTGCATTTAGGTTAGGGAGTTGTACTAGAAACAGGGAATTTTGTCTTTTTCCAGAGTTTTCCATTTATGCTATTTGTTGAGTGTTTTTTTAGTTTCTCAACAATGATATCATTCCATTGTTGTTGTTCATTCTTTCTTCCTCCCTTTTTATCCAGGTAGCACTCTTGTCAAATCCATTATCCATAATCAAGATCTTTTCCCAGAAGCATTCTACATCCTTCATTCTTGGGGGCTCTTTAATTTCTATCGTTTCTTTGCCTAGCGCTTGGTAAAACTTCTTGGCATCAGTTTTGATAATCTTATTTTGCCTGTAAAACTTGATGTATAAGCACTTGAGCAAATCAATTCTCTATAATTACCTTATGTGACCAAGCAGTAGCAGCAATAAACTGTTACCCTATAGTAAGGGTCGAATCTAGTCTATCAAGAATTATTGGTACAAGTTGAGAATTGTGGTCCCTTCAAAAACCAAATTAAAATATGTGGTTCCACCAAACAGATCTCCTAATAGCTACTTATTTTTGGCTACTTTATTTCCTAATTTTTTCTATTAATTAAAGTTTCTTATGACAACAAGTTAGTTTCTTAGTATATGATTTAATCTTAGTTTTGTGAATAAGACATTCTTCTATCTCCTCCCACCGGTGAAAAAGTGTATGATAAAAAAACTAATTAGTAGGAGTGGAGAAAGCTTTCCTGTCACGGATTTAAAATTTCATTTCTCAACAAAGAAGTTGAATTAATAATTAGCCCTTAGAATTTATTTTCACTTGATAAATATTTGGGATTACAAAAAATAAAAATAAGATAGGGACAACACTTCTTCCCGTGTTTGAATAGTCACAAGACAGTATTATCAGTATAAATGAACTGAGATTTTATTAAATATTCTTTTGAAAAATTCTTTTTTTGAAACATCAGAAATCCCTTGTTAACAGAATAATGGACGAGTTATAGGTTTATTTCTTGCATAAAGATTGGTAGTATATCAAGGTTTAATGTATAATATGGCAGATTTCGCAAATAGACTCCTAGCAGGAGATGTGGGGTGAAAAATATTCCTAATGATAATAAGTATAAATAAAAAAGTTGTTAGAGTTGGAGAAGAAGTATATTAAAATAAAAATCCATAGAAATTAGCACAAATTTGAGAAGTAGATAATAAATAGAAAATAGTTGAGAAAATTAAGTGATGAAAAAAATCAAGTATATCTTGACCACTTTCTCTTTTAAAAATGTTTGTGCAAAAGTTGCTCCAAGGTAAAATTTTGGTTAAAATATATATGCATACATGCATATAATTTTATTAAATCATTTGTCATAGTGGAAACTCAATAAAGAGAAAAAAGTCTTTCTTTTGTTTTTTTTTTGCTAATAAAATCAATTGAAGTTTTTTTTTTTTAACGGGTTACCGTTTTTTCTTTGATACACGTTTTTTTTTTTCAAATGTTCAAAATAGATATTGCAGGCAATTTTTTTTTTCGAAAAAGTAAGATATATTCATAGTAGAGATAAAATACATCGCAAAATAATCTTCTCTTTAAAGTATCAATTAAATCAATGAATTAAGTCGTTAAACAAAATCAACTTACGTGGAGGCTGAAAATTGAGCGGCGAGTTGACTTCTGTACAAAACAAGTCTAAACAAGGGAGCCAACTCTCAAATCACCAAGGAAGGGAGATAATCGTTATTTCCTTCGATTTACACAAAAAAAATCCAATTTTAATAAAACAAGGAAAATGTTTTATAAAAAAAATAAAATAAAATGAAATAAACAAATAAATAAAAAATAAGAAAAAAAATCGAAAGAGATACCAAGCATAAAAAACATATTTTGGGTAAAAAATCTCATTTTCATTTGAAAACTTTAAGCAATAATTGAAATCTTGTTTTGAGAAATTGCTGGAATCGTCATTTAAGAAACATTGTTTTTAATTAATGTTTTCTCTATTAGAAAAAATCGCAGGAAATACCCAGCACAAGAGATTTTGGAAATACGCTTCTCTTTCCAGAAAGTTTTTTTCTTTCCATCATCATCTTTTCTCAATAATGTCATTAGTTTCGCAAGGAAGATAACCTTGGCTACGAAAATTGTTCATTAGCATTACTTAAAATTTTGTTTTCATTATCAATAAGAAAAGAAACATTACTCCCCGTTGTTTTGAGAATTATCTCTTGCTTAGATATAAGGGGTTAAACTAGCGCCGAATATTGTGCAAAATTCTAATGCAGTGTATTATTACCTTTTCTTTCTCGTCAACCATTTTCAATTTTCTTGATAACTCACAAAAATATCATTCTTCATTCAACCATAAGTTAGATATTCTTTTAGGCTACAGTTCAAATGCAGAAACTTTTCTTGTCGAGGTCAAAAACTAACTTCCGTGGCAGACGAAGATTTCTGCGTTTCAACATACGCTAAGGGGAGATAACTCTAAATTCATTTTCAACAAGGGGCGTAATTTATGTTGAATTGACTACTGAAACATTTTCGCAATTGAATATTATCAATGATTAATAAGAATTAATACATACATAGATATTCAGAAATACTTAAAAGATGTGTAAAATTATAAGTAACGAGTTTTCTTTTTATGAATTTCAATGAATAGAAATTCCTACCCTTCTCAGAGGATTTCTATAATTAATCATAAACAAAAAACATATATACACGTCTATCTTTGCAAAGATGCATCCCGTAGCAATTTAGATATGGGCCATTTTTATATTAGTGATTTTATACGGCTGAAAATGGCTAAATTTTTTCCATTGTTTAAATCAAATAATTTAAATAATTCACACATATGCATTGCATTATGAATGTGACCCTCAGATAATTTTATTGGTCACTTTTAAAATTCAAAATTAATATTGATAAAGAGGAATGAAATGTACACGGTCACCTGATAATTAAATCTACCCAATAGCCATTTTAAAAAAATCTAGCCACTTTTAGCCATAAAAATGACCCATATCAAAATGGCTACTTAATGCATCTTTAAAGATAGCCCAAATAGACCTTCAAGGAATTTTTAGCATTCAAAAGAAACAACAAAACACTTCTGTCATTTTGTAACAATTTAGTTTTATATACAAATAAAAACTTTTATGAATGACATTTCTGTATGGAATTTTAGTTTCTAATTCTATACTTTTACTGTCTCGTTAGTTGTAATATACTGAAGTGGATATTTTAGGCCAAGAAGTCAGATAATTATTCAATTAAACCTCTACAACTGTAACAACGGTAGGAATGCCAGCCAGTTATTTTCAGAACATTTTTAACTTAATTATTATAATCATGTTTATTTATTCAATACACACAGAGTGACTGACTAGTTATTTGTAATGATCACAAAGCTTGAATTTGAAGCTGGATTGACTAATGTCAATATTTTGTTTAAGAGGCAAAGAGTTAGTAGGAGTACGTGAAGCGAGGGTAGAAGATGCTGAAAGTAGAATTTACAATCATTAATTGAATTTAAATATGTATACATAAATATATGTATGTATGTGTGCGTGCGCATGTGTGTGTGTGTGTGTATATATATATATATATATATATATATATACATATATATACATATATATATATATATATATATATATATATATATATATATATATATATATATATATAAAACACAGATCATGGGGCACGATGAACCATGATGATTTTTTTTACAAATGTGAATACACAACAGGAAGGCTACTTTTCTCAAGTCAATACATTCGCTATCTTATTTTATGAAAGATTTGCCTGTTTGAGCATTGCTATTCAGTGTGCAAGCTAAGGGACATAATTTTAAGCCAAAAATAATATTCAAGGGTACTCTCACTCTCATTATAGAGCTACAGCTATTTGGACTTTCTGTGCTATATGAGGTGAAATTATGATTATGTCAGAATTTTTTGTCTAAATTGTAATCATTGCTTTTCTCTTTTTTAGAGATATAAGGATATCTTTTTCAATGGTATGTGTGGGGAACAGTGAATCAGGGCTCAGTGGATCACTAGCTCTGTCCTATGATTCAATTCAATTTATGTAGTTTACATGGAAACTGAAAGAGTTTTTTCAATTTTACGTTTGTATTATTTTCTTAAATTGCTTTTGTGCACCCATCTTTTGCCAATGAATGTTTCAAAGATTTTTATGATCACTTTTACTAACATAGTCTACGATTCAACAATACTTTAATAAAACATGTAGTTTGTTCCCCCTCTGGGACTTGAATCATTGAATCTTATATTGATCCACTGCTCCCAAGGGAATGATTCACTGTGTACTGGGGATGGGGTACAGTAGATCAGAAATTAAAAAAAAAAATGCCTACCAGTAGCTAACTTAGGAAGATATCACTTCATCTTCATATAACTTATTTCACAGCCAACGAAGTTGATATTTCTTTTTTGTACCCCAAAATATTAATAAAATTAGTTTCTACCTACTATCATTTCTTTCTGATCCACTGTACCTCAGTTTCCCCTATATATATATATATATGTGTGTGTGTGTGTGTGTGTGTGTGTGTGTGTGTGTGTGTGCATATGAGTCCTTCTTGACATCTAGAATCTGTAACTTCTCATTCAATATCATAACTTTCTCAGCACTTCTGGGCTTTTGTTCTCCCACAAATACTCTTGAGTACTGACATGAACAGAGTACCATATCTGATGGTATATGAGAGCTTCATTTTCCCCTCAAAAGCCCAACATTGTCAAGAACTTGAGGAAGAGTTGAAAATAACGTGATAAACAAGAAAATTTAGGTTTGTTTTTTTAGATAAATTTTTATGATTTTGGTGAAAGAATTCATCCAATATTCAATTACATGCAGCAGCATCCTCACCTATGTGGTTTTCATTTCCAAGATTCAGCAAATCAGCTCTCTAACCTTCTATGAATTATTTCTTAAATTCATTTGAAAAATTGAATGTCATTATCAAGGGGAAATAACTTTTGATTAAATTTACCTCCCATTGACAGTTGGGTGATTTTTAAAATCTTTTTTCAGCTCAATTCACAGAAGTGCTCCACTATTTTTACTTCTATTTGTTGAAGAGTTCCCATGTCAACACAAGTGCTCCATGAATTTAAGAGTTTATGAATCAAGTAATCCTAAAATTCTTTTGCTCTCCAATTCTTGCTTTGTCAGAAAAATTTGCTTATATAGAGGAATCTGGTTATTGTAATCCCTTTGGAAGAGTTCTTTTAGATAACAATAAATGGCTGATAACATTAAGCAAAGGATATATAGAGGAAGCCACTTATCATTATCACTTTAAATAAAATGTTTGGGACTGATTTTGATTACAATAACCATTTGAGAATGTTAAGTGGCTCCCTCTGTATAACAAACTTGAACAAGGCCGGGGAGTCCATCAGCCAGAACATGTTGATAAAAACAAAGGTGAGTATACTAGTCTAAATAATTCATTGAATAAAGACATCATTTTCCCTTAGATGTTGAGACAACATGAAGCCATCAAAGTTTTACATGAAAATAAGCAAAATCAATTCAAGTTACAGTTCCTTTGAGTTTGATTTGTATTTTATTCATGTATATATTTTTAAAAAACTGGAATAATGTAGACTTATGACTCTTAAAATGTCATTTTATCCTGGCAATGTGGCAGTGAAGGGGTTAACATATATTAAAGTTGTATGGATTAATGATATCACAATTGATACAAACACTTTACAAATGATCAGTCTCTGAAATCCTTTTAATACTCAGATCAAGTGGGCATCAAATAAACCATTGGACAAAAAACAACTTCAGAAAGGAAGTACATCAATACCTCGATTAACAAAATTAATATGTTCCACTTTTTTATTGTTATTAGAAACTTCATCATCAGAGGAAGTTAGAACATAGTTTTTATACAGATAAGTTCTTTTGATTAATGAATGAAATATACACTTCTTTTAAACGTGGTAAGCCAAAAATTCTTTGAAGAAAACTACTGCATATTTTGGCAGATAAGACAACATTCTGATTAGACAAGACTCCAATTTCAATCTGAAATTCATAGTTTCAAATCACTGCTCAGTCACTATTTTTGTATCTAGCCTATAGGACGACCCCATCTTCGGGATTTTTTTTGGATGCTTTTAGTGTAGTCTTATCTGCCAAAATATACGGCATATGTAATTCAATGGTTTGAGTTTCAAGTCTCCAGGGTCATTTGCTCCTAACAACAATGTGAAACAATCATTTGATGCTCATAACCCTGATACTATTCTCTCTTCTTTTGGGATAAATGATTTGGTGGGTAAATGTTTCCAAAAAAGCCAACAAACATCTACTTAAAAAATTTGCTTAAAAAAATACTGTTCTTCAAAAAAATATGAAGTTGTTACAGAAATAGTTGAATGTAGTAACGTGGTACACTGTTGTACTACATTGTTACATTGTACCATCCCTGTAGCAACATGGTACCAAATTGTGACATTGTTGCTTCAGAAGTGGTACAATGTAGCAATGTGGTACAATGTTGCTTCAGAAGTGGTACAATGTAGCAATGTGGTACAATGTTGCTTCAGAAGTGATACAATGTAGCAATGTGGTACAATGTTGCTTCAGAAGTGGTACAATGTAGCAATGTGGTACAATGTTGCTTAAGAAGTGGTACAATGTAGCAATGTGGTACAATGTTGCTTCAGAAGTGGTACAATGTAGCAATGTGGTACAATGTTGCTTCAGAAGTGGTACAATGTAGAAATGTGGTACAATGTTGCTTCAGAAGTGGTACAATGTAGCAATGTGGTACAATGTTGCTTCAGAAGTGGTACAATGTAGCAATGTGGTACAATGTTGCTTCAGAAGTGGTACAATGTAACAATGTGGTACAATGTTGCTTCAGAAGTGGTACAATGTAGCAATGTGGTACAATGTTGCTTCAGAAGTGGTACAATGTAACAATGTGGTACAATGTTGCTTCAGAAGTGGTACAATGTAGCAATGTGGTACAATGTTGCTTCAGAAGTGGTACAATGTAGCAATGTGGTACAATGTTGCTTCAGAAGTGGTACAATGTAACAATGTGGTACAATGTTGCTTCAGAAGTGGTACAATGTAGCAATGTGGTACAATGTTGCTTCAGAAGTGGTACAATGTAACAATGTGGTACAATGTTGCTTCAGAAGTGGTACAATGTAGCAATGTGGTACAATGTTGCTTCAGAAGTGGTACAATGTAACAATGTGGTACAATGTTGCTTCAGAAGTGGTACAATGTAGCAATGTGGTACAATGTTGCTTCAGAAGTGGTACAATGTAGCAATGTGGTACAATGTTGCTTCAGAAGTGGTACAATGTAACAATGTGGTACAATGTTGCTTCAGAAGTGGTACAATGTAGCAATGTGGTACAATGTTGCTTCAGAAGTGGTACAATGTAACAATGTGGTACAATGTTGCTTCAGAAGTGGTACAATGTAACAATGTGGTACAATGTTGCTTCAGAAGTGGTACAATGTAACAATGTGGTACAATGTTGCTTCAGAAGTGGTACAATGTAGCAATGTGGTACAATGTTGCTTCAGAAGTGGTACAATGTAGAAATGTTGCACCATGTTGTTACAGAAGTGGTACAATCAACTTTGTTCCCTCTAAGCTGTGCATACATACACACTCTGCAACCAGTGCTCAAAGGAAATTATTGTGTGCACAAGGGATTTCAAGATCACTTGAAAAAACTTTGCACAACATAGGATTTTTTGTGTACACAGGCAACTAAAAATTTGAGGGAACATAAAGAATGAGCAATCATTCCTGAAAAAAAAAGCAAACCAAGTGTGACTGATCCCTTTTTCTAAGTGTGCAAATAAAGCAATGAGGATTTTCAAACGGGCAAGCAACAACCATTTATCTGTTTTCATGATTTTGTCTGTTAAGTTGCTGCAATATTAAGCTTCATTATAATGAGGTGTCATTCACGGAGGAAATGTAAAACGAGGTATTGGTGTATCAAGAGAGGATTTCATTCAAGACAAAAAAAAAATGGAGAAAAAATCATTTTTGAGTTTGTGGTCAAAGAGCTTCAGTTTTTGTCGTTCTACTCCCATGTTTCTTTCTTGTTTGCCAGTGTTCTTGATAATTTCCCACGCTTGAGGCTTCATGGTCACTTACTCCAATTGCACCATTTTCAGCAAGCTCTAACTCTAAGGGAACCTCAGACCATGTGCTATCACGAACACTGCAAAAGAAAGAATTACCTTTATATATGTACATATATATACATGTATATATATTGATAAATGAAGGTCAATATATAGTCAAAATTGATAAAAATTGGGTTACAATACTTGATTATTCAAAAAAAAAAAGACCAGTGAACTTGATGACTGCTTACCTGGAAAGCCCAGCATATATGAAATACAGAAAATTGCTCTTACCTCCACTGCATACATCATTAGAAAATTCCTGTCAATATGAATGTATGTACTACACCTAGCATACATCACTATATATATATATAATTAACGCTCCTCTATTCAGAGTTGAGCACTTGGTAACTTGTTCATTGTAAGCTTATGCAATGCTCTTCCAATATGGAATAGAGCACTCTGGTGGATGGAGAATCTATGCATTAATAAATATATCGCTTAAATTCAATCTTACTGACTATCCAGTTCCGTGGCGCAGAGGGTGGATACCAGCCTCTGGATCTGAAAGCTAAGGTTTTGATCTTACCTCGTGGTACTGGATGGGATAATGGATAGTCTATAGCCACACTGAAGAGTTGTAATACAATGAAACAGCTGTCTGTGGATGACACAATAATATATATATATATATATATATATATATATATATATATATATATATATATATATATATATATGTATATATATGCGGAAATATATATGTTTTATCTTCTGCATATATGACCTGCCCTCTTTCTTATTTTTCTCTCAACAGCCTGGACTGTCATAACTTACAAGGTTGCCAGGCTTAGGTCTCTGGTTGAGATCCGGCTGATGACTTACATAAACTGAAATCAAAGCCAACAACAAAATGATAATAATCAAATGGAATTAAGCAGTGCCATTGGCTGAATGGTTGACAGAGTGAGACTGGCACTATACTCTTGGAAAGGGCATGAATCCATCTACCCCCCTACCAAGCTATGGGTAAAATAGTGTATGTCAAAGTCTATGTCATGTGTTACAAACCATGAAGAACTAGCTGAAACAGAGAGACTCGTGATATATGAAGCACAGGAGGAGATGACTGATGCAATTGCCAGCATAAAGGCACTAGTTTAAAAAAAAAAGGGAATTAACCTTTGTTACTTGAATAATCAACTTAAATCCTGATATTACATATTACCTTTATGTTACCATACTATCTTTTTTCTGTGTGTAATGCTTGCTTTATTCCCTGATCACTTTATCTCACATTTCCAATGTATGTATTTCTATAATTACCATCAAACTACCAAACTCATAGTAAAAGGCATCCATGCCTACAAATCACTCTGTACGCAAAAAATAAGCGGACAGCATACAGCTGAACTTTTGATTCTCCCTAATTCAATGTGAATTTTCTACGCATAAATTCTTTTGTTAATGTTGTGTCAAAGCCTTTTCTATCTTGTCTATTTATAAGCGTTTGGGACATCTAAATTGTAAAATTGAGCTTCCAACACTCAAGAGACAACTTTTACACCTTTCTCAGGTTTCTGTCATATCCTATGATCTTCCTGCAATATCAAATGGAACCCTTTATAGTAACACCTTGGTTAGTGCCCTAGATATGTTATCAGAAAGTGCAGTGCCAAATGGAAAAGCACAATACGCAGTCATTATAACAAAGCATAAAAACAGATATGAGCTCTCAGTACTTGGAGTTGCTGGCCATTTTCTGTGAACTTGTGATTAGACAGCAAATTTTGCAAGAAATTAGGGTGTATGCAGGAGTATGCACAAGTATGAATAGTTCTTTTAGATGTCAGAATACAATTATCATCATAAAGTATGTAGTGCTATTCTGCATGAAAATATTGTGTCAGCAATCATTTCAAGAGATATGACATTATTGAAACAGAATGACTTATTGCTATGTATATCATCTGGTAGCTACTTTCTGGGGATTGGTGAAATATCATATTCTCATACACATAAAAAGTTAGAAATAAAAATAAAAGAGGAAAAAGGGTAGAAATTATGTCTAAATAACAATTACAAAAGAGAGAGGAAAATTTTCTTACAATTGTACCTACAGTATTACCCTTGAATAAGTACACCAACCACCAGTTTTTTTTATAGAAAATTATTTTTCTTCTAAACCATAAACATAGCAGGATTTTATTATTTTCTATGGAACATTACACATCACACAATTAAAATGAATATCATGATCATTATTTATGATCAAACTAATGATTTTAAGTAAACTTTTTTTGTTTGGGAGTTCTCGTTGATTATGTTACGTTCAACTAGAAACAGTAAAATCCTGCAATGATTGGCTTGGAAGAAAAAATAATTTTCGATTAAAAAAAGTGGTAAGGGTGTACTCATTTATGGGTAACACTATAAATGATTTTTTCGTATTGTGTAAAGATAATTACCTGTAATTGTATGGGGGTGGGGGGCTGGGATCTCTCTCTGCCTTCTGGTGTCTACAAAGATATAAAGTCAAAGAAAATGGAAATTTTATACAAAAACATTCTCTGAAATGCAATTCCTTTCTTTTTTACTCAATCTCATAATCTGAAAAATGTTGTTATTTGTGATTCTGATTTACTATTGATGTCGATTTTTATTTGTTAAATATTAAATTATTTATATGCTGACTAACATGGTAGTAGTCAGTCTGAGAAAAAAAATGGCTACATTTACTGAATGGAACAACATATAAGCTAATTTTCTAGAACCATTCATAAGAAGAAAAAAAGATCATTGGGATGAATTATGCACCGTTGGAAGGCTTCAAAGTGTATCGGTTGAAATGTAATGATATAAAGAAGGAAGATTTGGGACAAGTCTGAAAAAATAATGGAATAATGACAATAACTCATTTCAGAATTTCAGACAATGCAAAGAAGGCTTTCTGTAAACTAGCGATATCCAAGAAAGTTTCTTGTTTACCTTCAAATCTTGACAAGTACACACTTGTATCACACTTTGTCCCAAATCCAAGATTGGAGAGTGATCCGGATATTTATGAATCCAGACTAACTTAAAAACTGAAGAGATCTATGTCAACAGTTCTGGTTGATGGTTTCTAGTACATTATACACTTTGAATTTCTGGCTGATGTCTTGTCTGCCTTCATGCTTCTCATTGCCAATGAGAAGCCAACTATGGAATGGCATGAAAATCAAAATTTCTAAGACCCAACTTGTTAATGTCACAGTGGTATCAAAGTTGGCTTAGATTAATAAATGTCAGACTCTGCCTCAAAACCAAGTTAATTTCATAATAAAGATGAGTGTAGTTTCAACAATTTATGCCTTTTTCAGGGATTGCTTAGTTAACCATATTTTAATTCTTGACTAGTACGTGTTGAAAAACATTAACCAAAACTGTCAACATGGGTTTCTTCAGTTTTTCAGTTGCTAAGTCTGGTTGGCTTTGTTTGTTTGTTTGTATGTATGTATGTATGTATGTATGTATGTATGAGGCATACAGGCCACACCAATAGAGCTAGATTTGAACATTTACTCATTGTTATGTCTTGAAAAAAATGTTTTAGGCTTTTGAAAAATCCCTCTCCGCTAAATAGTTTTTAGTGGGGGTGAGGGTTCAATTTGCAATGTAAGTTTAAGCAAAAATGATCCCTTGGTTTGCATTTGGCAGCATTCACAATTTACTTTTTGAAAATTATGACATTTTAGTGATCACTGCACAACAAAAGTTGGTCACATGATGGGTTCTATTGAGTGAATAACCAGACCTGTTTCATCTTAGTTTTGATTATGTTTCACTGCAATTACTCAGACTGTAAATGGAACTCTTCAATGAATAGATTTAAAAATAATAGAACTCTTCTGGGAACTGAATGAGATTTCACTGGATGTTCAAAGGAAGATAATTCTAATCTGGAGTTATTTCCCTTTGATCATGTTAAATTTTTTTTTCAATGAATTCAAGTTGAACAAATTAAGACTGCTCACCTCTGTAGGGTTCCTGGTGCTGAATGGGGTGCATTTCCTCGCACCCTGCCTTGGCGTTGCCGTCGTTTCTGGTTAGCTAGAGACATAGATCCACTCCTAATATTAATTGGTGTTTCACGGTTGTCTGCAAGCTGACGAAGGCTGAGTGAGGCTTGTCGAATTGAACTGTACTGGATCAACTCAGAACTGAATGGAAGGGCAAAAATAAAGGAGAAATTAAAAAGTGATGAGACATTTGAAAACTGAGAAGTGAATACGTGTCTGGGCCTGGACATTCACTAAGCTTCGTGAATATCAAGTTACCTCTCTTACATTCACTCTGAAAGCTCTGATTTTCCATCAAATGCCTTTTTTTATACTACAATACCTGACATTTTTTTTCACTTTATCTAAGCAAATACTCATTTCAATTGAACATTTTGAGTACAGAAGTACTTTACTACAGGTCATTCGTGAGTCATCACTAATGGAGACAATGTCTTGAAAATGAACTAAGAAACAATGAACCATGGACTTAGATGGTGGTGTCCACATGTTCAAATATGCTCCTTGGGTAAACATTTAAGGTATTCAAAAGTAAAATTCTACTATTTTAGTCTGTTGCACAGTTGTGTACATTTCTATGAAGAATTCACATTGGTTCCTTTATATATCTGAGAGAGGAAAAAACAAAAATATTTAAAAAGAAAGAATTATGATTGTTTTAAATCCTTTTGCAAATTTTGTACCACCATATTTATATATATATATATATATATATATATATATATATATATATATATATATATATATATATATATACATATATATATATATACGCACAAAGCACTTTCTTAGAAATATGGATATTTGACATTGTCTCATTGAAGCCTAAAATATTTGATGCTTTTATATCTAATCCTCATTGTAACATCAATTCTTAATTATCAAACCAAGAAAATGAACAAACGCATTTGGGTGCTGTAATCAAAATGTTTATTTGAAATTCATATTTGCTTAGCAATTGCTCAGTAATTGCATTGGCAATCTCAGCTCACAAAGTTTCTGAGGAAGGACACCAAGTCTAAAGAGCAGATTTGGTGTGCACAAACTGATCTCCTTTTTAGAAAAAACAATCAGCACGAGTAAGAAGAGAGTCCACGCCTAATTCTTGCAAGCGAGGAATAAACCATTAGCAACAATGGTTACGGACAATTATCATGATGACTAATTTACTAATTTAATCTTGTATATATGGATACACATTGTATGAATGTAGATAACAGAGATTTGCAATGTAATGATCTTGGAGAATAGCATTCTGTGAACAACAAATAGATTTTTTTTCAAATTGTTCTTTTCATATTTTTTATTATTCTATAAAATCAGCATTTTTGTTGTATCATCAGAATATGAAATCCCGTTTTACTATTTTCATCGCATCTTTTAGTTCAACCAAATGCAAAAACACATCTCTAATTATAATATGTGTGGATTAAATAATCTAAAAGTTGTTATTTTTTTGACAGCAAGGGTAAACTAGTAGATATTCAATTCATACTTAAAAATTTACCTGCTTGTCAGTTGAAATCCTTCTGGAGCCTCAGCGCCTGTCTTTATAAGAGTCCCTACATCTAAGTTCTTTGATACCCTGTCTGATCTAATTAGGATTTACTTTAAAAAATTGTGATATAATACACTAAAAAATGTGTAAACCATGTGTAAATCGTGTGAAAAACTAAGCGGTTAACATCACAGAAAATGGGATGATGAGCTGAGTTCAAACTTCAGCTGACACAGCTTGTGTTTACTTTACACTAATGCCCTTGAGAAAGACATGTATCTATCTCTTCTATCACTGACAACTAGTTATGGGCCAACAGGGTAGGGTAAAGCCCATCACATCCCCGTATTTTAGATTTATTTCGGAAGGCCTATGTCCAACAATATATTTTGATGGCTGATAAAAGAAAAATATGTCTGTATATTTATAAACCTGAAATGAAAAAGAATGATGGGCAATTATGACATTTCCTGTTTTAAAATGGACACTGCTCCAGCTGGCAGGCACAGATGACGAATTTTGAGTCAAAGAAACAGGCGGCAATAATCCCAACACAAACTCTAAAAATACTAAATCTAAAATTAACCTTTAAAATACTAATCCTAAAAACACTAACCTTAAAAAAACACCAACCCAGCAGTTGGAGTGGTAGCCATTTTGAAAAGGGGAAGGAAACGATAGCCAAATGCTGACCACTGTAAACAGATGGGGTACCACATAACTTCTATAATGGCTAGCTACAAAACCAATGATGAACTCTAAATTGCCTTTTTTCATTAGAGTAAAACAGTGGGGTGAAATATATATAATTTACCATGTATACATCTATATTTTTTTCCTTTAACATTTGTCAAGGGATATAACTCCTGCATTCTGATTGTAGAGTAATATCCCTAATTTATTATTTGTTTTTTTCGCATGGGCATAAGAATTTTTTGTTAATTCTGGTTGAACAAAAATGATTATATGCAGAGCAACATAATTTTGATGGCATGAGTGAATCAAATATTCATCTTAAAATCGATGCCAGTTCAAAGGGAAGCAACTGTTGAATGACGATTGGAGCAACTCCTAGATAGTTACTTCCCTTAGGTATAAATGGCTCAATCTGGTGACAACTTGGGCATTACTTTAGTGAAAGCTTGTAATTTTATGTAAGCAAATATATATGTATATACATATTACATACATGTATATGTGTATGTATGTGAACATAGATTTATGAATATATAGTGAGAAATACCAAGGGTTCAATAAATGAAAGAGAGAAGTAAAAAGTAAGAAAGGGCCACATTATTTGGAGATCATTTGATATTTAATTATGTGGATATTTCGTAAAAAAGATTTGTGTTAATAGTTGTATTTCTCAGATCACAAAGAGAAATCTTTTTGTGAATCGAGAAATAAAACTGATAACATCAGCTCTTTTTTACAAAACATCAATGTTATTAAATATCAAATAATCTTCAACTAGTGTGGCTTTTCCTTATATATATATATATATATATATATATATATATATATATATATATATATATATATATATATATATGTAAAAGCAATCTCAAAAGCAAAGGACAAAGAGCTCATCCTTCACCGTGTACCTGAGATAAAATGACCTAAATTGGGAGAAGTCTGACAAAAACATTCTAAATAATTATTCTTGAACTGTTTGATTCATTTAAAAGCTTTTTCCGTGTGCGTGTTTTGGTTTAGGAACAATACGCTTGAGACACTTTTTAAATTCAAAGAAAGAAAAACAAAAAAAGTCAAAAACTTACTCAGAAGTTTGGCAAATTCTCTTCTCCCTGGAAGATTAAAAAAAAAATCAGTTTTCAAATTAATAGCATTGTAAATAGTAATTTTTTGCTTTTATTGCATTATAAATTTTTTGTGACCTTTTGTTGTCAAATAATTGTGCAACTCTTTAAAAATATTTTGTTCCTGGGTAATAAGTGTTATTTTCTAATTGACTATGTCTAGGAAGCATGGAAAAAAAAAATAATGGATCAGAACACTTATATACCGATGATCAGCAAACTAATTTTAGTAGCTTTTGTTAGTGGAATTAATATCCTAGTATTGATACTTTCAACTTAGGCTAATTTACTCTCCTTATATAATGAGTGGTGAGACTTGTTTTTCTCTGCTTATAACAATTTACTCTTCCATTTGAAGGTAACAATTTGCCTGATGAAATATATCCAATTGACAATATGAAACTATTGACTCTTCCACTGAAATTCAAATATATATCCATGTATTTTTTTTCTCACAGATTTACTGGAAAATAAATAAATCACACAACAAATGGATTTGTTCAGGGTACGAGAAAGAATACGCAAACAAAGTAACAAGAATTACACAAATCAAAAAAAAAAAGAAAAGAAAAAGTATCGGTATCCTGCTATGAATGATGAAATACACAAGAATCTGCTTATTGTGATCACTTTGGGATATGATGTTTCAGATAACAATAACCGAATTGAGCATAGGATATGAAAATTTGAACAATTTACATTCATTGTTATAAACTCATGTTTATTGTTGCATTATCCAATTCCATTTTATAAACTATTTCACATTATAAGAATTTATATGAAATTTGAATGAATTTTTCATTTACTTTAAATTAAGTGCTTAAGACTAACTGATATTGATAACATTATCAGTGATTATGGCAAACGGACTCCTTTGTATTTAAATCCAGTTTTAAAATATCAAATACATGCAATATTAGAATGATAAATTAATCTTTTTATTCAAGAAGCATTTTCAGGTTGTCTTGATGGGAAAATATTTTTTGCCAAATTATAAAGATAGTGGGAAGGGTTGACAGTCACTTTTGAGGGCAGTTTTTTGTGAGGGATAACTTTGCTCTTATTTTAAACAAAAGATATTTATCCGTCAATACAACCAATGCATTCTCCCGATAGTCACTTACGGAGCTGAAACATGGAACCTAACCAAGAGACAGACCTGCAAACTGAGAAGTATGCAACATGTGCATGAGAGAATCATGCTCAACCTTACATGGAGAGATCACAAGACAGCACAATATATAAGGAAGAAAACGAGAGTCCGAAACATCATAGAAACTATTTAAAAAGCTCAAATGGCAATGGGCAGGCCATGTTGCAAGAAAGGCAGACAACCAATGGACATCATGACTCACAACATGGATTCCCAGAGATCACATACAAAACCAAGGCCAACAGAATACAAGATAGAGGGATGAACTAGATAAATTCAGAAAATACTGGCGAATCCTGGGGAAGGTCTATATCCAATAATGGACGATAAAAGATGATGATGATGATGATGAGGATAATGATGATAATAAAGAGTTTTGATATGTTATAACGCAATTTATAATCAGTCTGTCAGATCATGTATCTATTTCTTAATAACATTGTTGCGTTGAGAAAAACAAAGAGAGTAGATATAGACCAAGAATGAACAAAATGAGAATTCGGGGTCAAAACAGTTATTTGGACCCTTGCACTACTGGAGGTTGTTTAGCTCAATGGTAAGAGCAATGCCTTGTTGAAGCAGCTACCCTATTGGTCACAGGTTCGATCCCTGCAGCAGCCCCATTTTCTTCAATTGTTTATTATATATGTTCTCCTCATTTACACAGATACTTATATACAAGTGTGTGTATATTACTTATTTTATCAAAAATGTTACTTATTTTGTTAGAAATATTCTTTGCTTTATTACCAAGTGTTAAATAAATTGAGATATCACTTATTTTATCAAAAAATTTTTTTTTTTCCCCAAGGACTTTTTTTCTTACCAGAAATGTAAGTTATGACTTTTTTCCCCTATGATTTCTTTTTGGTTTTCAGTATGACTAAGGAGCTGCCGGCCAAACTTTGAAATGAACACAGACAATCATAGGAGTTGAACAAATTGCATTGAGTGGTAGTTCTTGAAATACCCTTGTATAACATGCGCTATATATGGGCTCAGTATGCAGTTTTTTCACTCTTTTCATTTTTGCAATGGTGCTTTGATACTTACGTTCCGACTCGTCCGCAGCACATAAGGCAACTGAGGAAAAGAACAACCAACAGGAGAACAGCAGCGGGGATGATCACAAAGGCCACAAATTCTGGGAATATATCACGACAACGCTCGCTTAGACATGAGGGAGGGTCGAAGTTATTGGGCATATACAGTAGATCCTCCTGAAAGGACATGGTGGTCACCACTGCTGATGCTTATCTCTAAGAAAAGAAAAAATAATCAATTATATATATATATATATATATATATATATATATATATATAAGTAAGTATATATAGAAGTAAGTACATATAAGTAAGTAAATGCATAAGATCAATTGTTTTTTTTACAAGAACTTTGGAAAAAAATTTTGATCACAGTGAAAAAAATGATTGGATCACATGAAGAAAAAAAATCAGATCACACATTTTGATGAAACAACCTAATTTTGGGGTAATTTTAGAGAAAATGGGTACTTACAAATTCGCCAAAATATTACCTCCCTTACAAAAGTCATTCAATGCTGTTGATCTTTGCACAACTAGAGACGGAATTGTATTGTCAAACTCCTAGAGTTGATTTTATCATCACTTATTTGTCAGACGTTGGAATTTAAGACTTTTGAATTCAAGACATGAGTAAAAGAGGGAGGGGAAAAGAAAGAGTGATGCTACAACATCATGTCATGTCAACTAGCATTTTGCGAGCCCTCAGTATTTTTTTTGTAAAGATTGAATTCCTGTTATGAAAAATATTGTCAAACTCCTACTATTGAGTTTTGACGATATTTTTGTTCGTGCCAACAATAAAAATGACATCACCAAAACCAGTGATGTCATGACAGATCAAATAAGAGGGAGATAACTTTTTCGTGAATTTTTACCAACCTATTTCCTTGGAATGTACCGATTTTTGTAAATATCAATTTAGGGAGCTCATCAATCTATGGTAGTGAGTAAACAAAGAAATAAAGAATAAGGTCTTTGTGTGATTCAAACTCGCATCCCTTTTATCTAGGAAAGTCTAGTAAATGTGCAGCTGCTCTTACCATCTGAGCTACAAGAACTCTACAGCAGGGCCTGAGATCAAATCTAACCCCTAAACTTCTCACTGAGTGCTCATTCTTCATTTCCAATCTGCACTGTTTATTTACTGTTATAGATTGACAGTCGTGTCAAGTTGTGAAAAAGAAAAGATAGAAAGTCAAGATGAAAGAAAATAGTCTAAACTGGCTATCAAAGTCATTAATGAACAACCATAGCATAAAAATTTCAAGTCGTATAAAAAAATACTATTGAAGAATAAATATGGTCAGAATAAATTCAGTTGATGACTTCAGTGGCATAAAGTATTAAAAAAGGATAGAATACTCTGCAACCTTTGGTGGCTGAGGTGGTTCAGTGATTGACAAACTCATCTAATATACAGGGTGGGTGAAAAGAAACTCCCTACTGGAAATTGGTGATAACTTTATTATTTATTGGTTGATGGTAGTTAGACCATAACTTAAATTCTCCTTCTCTAAAGACCAAAATGTTTCATGAAAATAGAACAAAATTTACTCAAGCTACTGATTGCTGATGTTTTTATTTACAATGACAAGGCACCATCTGTTACAAAAAATCCGTGTTGAGTAAATCTCATATTTTAACACACAGGTAGATGTCATAGCAGGACAGGGGGTTCTGAAAAAGGTGGAGAAGCATTGCTATAGAGGAACCATGAATGACCCAGTATAGCACATTGACAATATGGGACAATCCAAGTGACTAGCCAGGGAAATAAATGCGGCTGGTTAGAGCCATTTTGAAACATGAGATTCTTTTAAATGATTGTGATCTTTTTGCAACAAAATCAGCCATTTTTCTCCAGGCTTGCCTCAACCAAACATTCACTAAGTCAAATAAAGTGAAGTAAATTCGAGTTACCTCTTTTACATTTTACACTAAAATCTGCAAAATTACATTTATAATAAAAAAAACAACAAAAAAAAAAACAAACCAAAACTATAAGTGGTACTTATTTTTGGATTTATCCAAGGAAACGTGAAATTCAGTATTAATTACATGTACATGAATCAGTGATAACTATAAAATTCATACAAATACACTTCCTCAAAAATATTGACACTTGGGGTAACGTCTCATTTAAGCATAAAACATTTAATGCTTTTATATGTAACATTAACACTTAAACTCAGGTATGATTGGCGTAGTCGGTAACAACGTGGACAACGGAATCAGTTCAAACTTCAGTTGGGGCCGTTCATGTTCATGGTTACTGCATACTAATGTTTTTGGGAAAGGCATGAATTCATCTCTCCTCCCCCAGCAACGGGTAAAATAGCATTGGGAAGGCAAGTGGTCCAAGAGAATATTAATTCTGATTCCAAACCAGGGAATGGAAGCCCCTTATATTTAGAGAGGTTTGGTGCTTAATTTGACATGTTTCTGTCAGCTCCTGAAGCTAATCTCATGCCAGAAGTATCACTTTCTGCTTTCTTCTCGACTACATCAGCAAGGCCGAGAGGGGGGGGGTCCTTAACGACTGAGCATCTCTTGATTTCCATACACTTTGCCCAAGCCCTAAAAGGGACGTTCCATTATCTGTAGAGACAGAATAGACAACTATTTAACTCTTAATTATCAAAGTAAGAGAAAAAACAACACATCTGGTTACAGTACTCAATATGTGTAATCCATATTTGCTTTAATTTATCTGAAAAGAAAGCCAGCTGTTGTGGTTTTCAAAGGCAAATGGAATTTCGCAGCTTTCGGAGTAAATGTAAGGGAGGTAACTCGATATTTATAAAGCTTAGTGAATGTATGGACCCACATTATGACTATATACCAATTTTTCGATAACAATATTAATCTACTCAAATTTAGGAATCTAGTACAGGCTCATAGTTAATAGAGAAATTACGGGAGGTGTGTCTAGTTAGGAGGCCAACTAGTTGTATTTATCGATTTACCACCACACAGGATCATTTTTTTTTTCAACTTGTTAACTCTTTTTTTCATTTTTTCCCCATTTATTTCTATTTGATGAAGTATTGTAAATAATTATTATTGATTTTTTTTGTTGCAAAAATATACCAAAATTAAAATAGTTCACCTTTTCGGTCAAAAATGACAGTAACAGGTAATTTTGCAATTGCATTGTACTGATAAAATCTCAAACGTATCATGCTGCTCAACATTGTCTTTTTCATGTTCAAAGCATAAATAAACAAATATTAAACTAGACTAAAGGTAAAATTTTGTCAAGTTAGAAAAATCATTGAAGAGTTTGATACAAATAACGAAATAATGAAATAATCTTCTAAGGGAAGTAACTCTTACGTGAAATATGAAGTTAACTTCCTTCGGGAAGTTACAAATAAAAAATACACACGCACACACACACACACACACACATGGTGTATTATATATGAATAGGTGCAGGACGAGTTGAACTGGCATCCCTTATTCTTCAAGTTAAGGGATGCAAGTTCGAATCTCGTTGGTGGCTCTGTGTTTATTTCCAATCCATGCTGTTTGTTCAACGGTCACAGAATATAAAAAAAGGGAAACAAAAATAAGATGAAAGAAATACTGGTAAAAAACGAATGATAACGAGGCTTAAGAAATTTGGACAACTTGAGACTAAATCAATCTTTATTATTACTGAATGTAGCATTGGAACACATTTTTTTTACTAGTTTTTACCGTCATCTAAATTTCAGTTGTATTTTTTATGTACAACTTTCTATTCGGGCCACTGTTTCTATGGCAACTAATAAAAGCGCATTGGAAGTCATGACAAAGCTTTACGATAAGAATCAAACTTCCACCCTACTGCCAGAGGAAGTTTAGTTTACCAATCGGCCACGAAGACTTTCGTGAATTAGTAAAAGCAGCTAAACGTAAACTCGAGAATAATCAATGTTATACAACGAAGGACAAAGCCAACATACTTATATAATTCAAGTTTGGTACTGAGAATCATTTTCATCATCTTGGTTGCTTTAGTCGCTTTGACGTGTGGCTTCCACATGAGTGATGAAACCTCACTGAACCATATTTCTGTGTGCATATCACTTCTTAAACGTAACGAAAACTTTCCGTTTAGGAAACAAATTGTGACGGGCATTGAAAAGTAGATACTTAACTACGACGTGAAACGTGAGTGGAGGAAAATGAATCACTGCCAATTGTAGCAGAGGCATGTCTTGATCAAAACAAGGTGATGCCGTGTATATGGTGAAATTGAAAAGTAGCATTCTTCTCCGAGCTTCTTTCAGAGAACCAAATGATTCATTTAAACAAGTACGGCTCTCAATCAGAGTAATCGGGGGCAGCAATTGACGAAACGAGCCATTTCGGAGGCGCAAATGGTCAAACGATTAACACTGAATTAGATCGACTGTAAAAGTCCGTGTTCACTTTGTACAAAAGCCTTTGGGAAACGCATGTAGCAAGACGGTTGGAGTCCTTCTTGGGCGTCGGGCTAGCACCCTGATCCTGTAAAAACCATCACTGCTACAGCAATGATTGAGTCTCCACGAATCGTTCAAGAAATGGAGACAAAATCATTGCCTCCAGTGACGCGACAAATGAAAGCTACAAGGCTGAACAAAACCTTTACCAACCCCAAATTGACCTTGTTTCTCACTCAGAATTGATCTCCCCACACAGTCCCTTTTAGAACTTCTGTGCGCCTGACTCATAGATGATATGGCAGGAGAGTCCCAAGAACCCACATGAAGCACCGGATGTAAAGTTCATGGGAAGAAAAACACATGCCTCCACTCCCATTCGAGGAAAGCCTGGTACCGTAAGCAAGATATGTTTCAAGTAAATAATGCGCTGTCGGGGTAATGCGTGCAATAGCTCGACGTATTTTCCTGTTGAAATTTAGTTGAAAACTGACAGGCAATCTTTTTATGCGAAACCGAGATAATTTTATGCATCCTAATGTTGGCAAAGGCTACCAGTCCCAATTTTGCCCGTTTGCCCACTTGTTGCCTGGGAAGCCTTCAATTCTCTCACCTGAATATAGCTGGATCAGAAACCAATGGAGAGGGGAACAGAAGCCTTAGACAAGAATCACCAATTGGGCATCAACAGCTCCTCCTTTTCGGTCCACTTCAAGGACGTTTAAATACCTGATTATGGATCGCTTCAGTAACGCGACTAGGGGTCAGGTCGGCGTTACCTAAAAACAGGGTAAATTAGGAAGTTAACCCACCGTCTCATTGAGTGAAGGGCTGCATGTTGTACAAAGCACCAGCGTGAAATAGTCGGAATCAGAAGAAATTTTTCATGGAACCTAACCAGAAGATTGCCCCTCAAACTGAGAACCATCCAACGTGCTCAACATCACGCAGAGAGATCACATTACAGCAAAGCACATTAGAGGAAAATAGGTGTCAGAGATATCATAAAATCTATTAACTAATTATGTTGCAAGAACGTCAGACAATTGCTGGACATAACGACTCGCAACGTGGATCCCTAAAGATCATACGTGGCCGGCAAATGATAAAATGGCGTGACAAACTAGACAAGTTCAGGAAGTGTAATAGAGATATCTGATGAATCTTCAGGATGGTCTATGTCCAACTAAGGATACTAAAAGGCTATTGATGACTAATCACGTATGCTAGTATGACCTGCAGTACCAGGCTTTCTTATCTAAATTGGCCACAACCTTTTCCTCGTCTCCTTTTCTCCTTTAGTCACATTAATTTATACAGTACTTATCTGAAGTTTTATATCAGAATCTACACCAATCAAAAGTGCACTATCAAGGTATTCCAACTTTTACCACTGCCTATGAAGTTGGGAGGGGTATATTTATTCAACCGTGTCTGTTATTTCATCAACGCAATATCTCCAAAAGTTATCATAGAACTCATAGAATTTCACTGACTTGGCCAAACATACCAGCATCACCATTTTGGGGTCTGGGAAAGCTCAGAGATTTCCCCTCGCATGGATTGAAGATTCTTTGCTTTACGCAACTTTGGCTTATGAAAAGTATTTTTAGGAAACGGACGTTCTACTGAACTCGTTTAAGTTGAAGAATCCATTTATGCCAAATAGTGGAGATATTTTTATTGGTGGAGTTTTTCGTTTAAAAGGAAAAAAATCAGTTCATCATATAGATACTGTGACAAAGTTGATAAGCGTGACCAAGCATCCAGTCTACTGATATTACTCCCCACTGGATATTCTGATCTTTGTCAAGGTTGACAATGTGCGTAAGAGCTTTTTACTGATACTATTATCTAGGTGGTTGGTAATTATACGAAAATGCTTTGCCCAAGTACTCATTCATCCACTCCTCCATGTCAATCATTGTGGAGTGCCAGCGTCAAGATATCTAACGATGGGACAGAGAGATGTAGATTCAAGTCTTTTCCCAAGAGAATTACTGCCAGGTGAACACAAACTGACTCATCCCGAATACGAACTTGAATTCGCTGATACCATTTTCTGTGCTAAGAACCGTTACGCTATCTCTCAGTCTAAAGCAGACTTACTTAACCAGAGCCGGTCCGATGGATAAGCGAACCAAGCTGCTGTTTGGGGCGCCGTGGCCACCAGAAGCTCCACAAGAGCGATGAAGGACCCCAAAATCAAATTGTTTAGAGACCCATAGAGGCATGGGCCGGTCCTAATTCCAACTATCTGATCTCATGGACTGGCAAAGTTCTTTCACAATGTCTCTCGAACCGGTGGCATATCAGAGCTAAATTATCATTTGTACATGATCTATGAAATATAAATTGAACATTCGTAGTAATGTTAACCTTTATCGGAAATTTATTAATGAATATATTAAGTCACAAAAACTTATATTTATTGCGTAGACAATACAGCAAAATGAGAAAATCTTCAAGCAAAAATGTTAAAAGCATAATAATGATATAATAAAATGATATCAAGCACTTAATCAACTTTCCAGGACAGAACAGATTCAGTTCCATGTTGAATGCAGAGAACGCATTCAATGAATTTTTGGGGTTCAGAGCTCCAAAGTTTCTCCATGTAGACATAAATAGCTTGTATTCTCGATGGCTGGAATGTCTAAATGCTTGCAGTTCCTATTTAGGCTGATTAAATCATTTGTACCATATCATTTTATCGATAAACTTGGCATTTGGAATCGGCCATTATTTACCGAACAACCTAATAAAATAATACCCAAGAGAGGCCAAGAACGTTATCAATTAATAGCATGATATATACTTTTAAACCTCGCTAAAATGGAAACGGCAGCGGATGGCTCGCGTATAGGCACTGATAAACCTATTAAACTATGAGCACCACTGGTCGGAAGCCATTCTTTAATACTAGTATACCTCGCCTTAACAAGCTTATTCGTTGCTAATGATAGTTCGTAAAGCGGTAGTTTCATAGAAAACAATTAATTAAATAGGGTCACGTTCTGAATAAGAGAAATTATGTATAAAATCTTTCAATTGTTCTACGTATAAAGAATAATAAAACATGTTCAAGCAATTATTTAAACGAGAAAAGAAATAAAGTATACATAGAACATGTAGGGGAAGGGAGAAGAAATCGGGACGCCTAGGAACTCATCTGTCAATAAACGGTCCAGGCTTTCATCCCAAACAACTATACAATTATGACCAACCACACTTTAACAAAAAAGTAGAAATTCCCATTACTGCACTTTATCTCTCATCAAGTGTGGAGATGGTTGTCACACACACACACACACACACGCGCGCGCACTCATCTTCTGTGCGCACAACATACGCATTACTACACATCACCACAAAGGCAAGTGAGAACTTACGAACTCATCTTCAATCGACAGACACTTATATACTAACTTGTAACAGTGCTATTCACTCGTGAATAACTTTTTACTTCGTCAAAATTGGACAAAAATAGGTGTTCGTAAAGCAGGAATTCGTAAAATGAGGTATTTCGCACGAGGGAATGAATGACAAGTTTTGGTTTAACGATCTTTGATGATTCAAAAGAAAACCTTTGGTTTGCTCTGTATGGTTGGTTACTTACCGTACTTTGGTTAGTCTGACATAAGGCCACTCAAAAGCAAGGTCGAATACACAACACTACCGAATTGGTCTACAAGTTATATATTCGAAGCAATAGTATGCACCCATTTAGATATTTACTGAGCTCATATTGTCTGATGCATGTCTACAATAATGGGATACTCACTAAAAGTGACGGCTTGGAGGATAAATCTTGTTCGGTCCTGACTCACAACTGAAGGTCGATTGTCTATCATGGTTTAGAATCAACCGGAATATAAGTGATACATCAGTTATTAAGCGGATAACACACTCGAATTCGTTCTGCGAAGGTTATTCATCAATTAATTTATTTTTGATAATGGGACAATTTTCATTCTTAGATATGGCTCTTCAGCAAAATAGTAGAATGTAAATCAGGTCACGTGATGAGTTTGTTTTTCGAAAATAGAAGTGTTTGGGTGAATAGTTTTCTGTTTGGATATGGAAAATACTATTAAGAGCAATGTGTACTCATATATATTGTGCAAGTAACATTTTTCATTGAGCGCACAAATACATCACACTAATCTTTGGCGGAAGTGTCGGGAGCGACACTTTCATCCTTAGGAGAGCGCACATACTTTGATCTTGGGAAAAGTGCAGATCCATAAATAAATGTTCCCTTAATTAAAGGTATTGTGATATATATATATATATATATATATATATATATATATATATATATATATATATATATCAATCATGTATATGCCATCCAAGTGTTTTGTTTTAAAATCGCCGACACAGTCACATGGTAAACAATAGATAATCCCAACAAGAGAAAATTTACACATAAGACGCACACACTTATATATATATATATATATATATATATATATATATATATATATATATATATATATATATACACAGTATATGTGGTACAAATCAGGCTAGCAATATAACATAATTCTTTCTATTTAGTAGGTGTTCCTTGGGTTTTTTTGTGATTCTTGTAAAATTTAGAATTTCAAATTTTTCATTAAGGCAGAGATTGCATGAATTAAAGAATGAGACCATAATACAGTGCAGGCATCGCTCTAAATTTCTTTTAATCAACATGAAACAACACCAATAAATCATAAAGTAAAGTAGACAACTTGTCCCCATGTCCATCATCCCCAAAACTTTCCATTACCATTTTTTACCTTCAAACATACCCAAGCATATTATGAATTAAACATCAAGATTAATACTATCCACTAGAGCTACAAAAGGCACCAACATGGGCAATAAAACTCAATGCTAAGATACCTAGGTCATAATAGAAATTACTCCCAGACCACTACTAAGCATCCTTACAGGAATGACCCCTATATGGAGTTCGAACCCCTTTGACAAAATGAATATCCCCACACCACCCACTAACACACTCATAGCATTCTCACCGAATTCCCAATAAATAGACCAAAAAAAAACATAGACAATCATTCGCCTGATGAGGCCCAGTGAGGGCTGAAACATGAGCTAGTTTGTGTAACGAATCCACATTTTACTATATATATATATATATATATATATAGGAGCCGTGTCTGCCAAACATCGTTACAATCGCCACCATTAGCTCCTCTTCCTTCCTATCCTCTTCACTCTTCTCTGATTAAACTACCTGACTTTCTCCCTTCCTACCGTGTCTGTCACACTTACAGTATCAGTAGCAGCAATCGAGCCTGTTGTTGTACACATAGTAACCCTAAGAGAGCGTCGGGTGATAGACTAGTGGGAAATGATCTAGGGAAATTTCCGCTGATAATTCAGAAAACTGATAAAAACTTTTGCGAAGTTTGATTTTTTTGCTGGTTTCTCATTTATACAGACGAGTTTTATTTCGGTGTCCACAGAAACAACCTGAGGAGCTTTCTTTTGAACTTTTTATAATTCAGTTAAAAAACAAAACAAACTATGAAATATCCTAAAAAAACAACAAAGAAAAACTAAACATTTTGTAGACGCCAAATGTCCGTAGCAAGTCGAAAACATTTTTGTCTGTTACTGAGAGGTAATCTGTAGATAAAGTCAAATTTATGGCATTTCTAGAATAAAAATCCACTCATATAATCATTTGCAATCTATACATATAATAATTTGCAATGTGTCATTGTACTCTGCCACGTTAAGAGTCACCATTGACGTAATAAAATAAAATTTTATGTTTTGATGATGTAGTAAAAATGTTGAAGTTGAAAGAATAATATATATATATATATATATATATATATATATATATATATATATATATATATATATATATATAAACGTAATTAAAGCAATTTTTTTTTCCAAATCCGTTTGTGTCCAACAGAACGCTATTCTCCAGGCTCACTGCAAAGTAAATCTCTATAATCTACGTATATAATATAATACGTGCATATCCATATATTTCATAATTATAGTTATTTTTGGCAGCACCGATAAACTAGTAAAACAAAATAAAATTCTGATTGGAAAGTCGATCAAATTTGTAATCATAATAATCAGAAAAATTTCGTATTTCGGAGGAAATTAATTTACCAAACGATTTTTCGTGTTCAGAATATCGTCGCAATTTTGAGAAGAGTTTTTGTTATTTGAAGAGTTGAGTTATTCGAACGATTGATTTTGTCAAACTCCCACTGTGTTGACTTGATTTTCGTAACCTAACAACGATGACAAGTTCAGACTTCTGGTTATGACAAAATGAATAGCTTATTATAATGTATAGAGAGAGACAGAAGGGAAAAGTTTGATTGAATGATCTGGTGTCACTAAACAGATTCTTTTAATAAGAAATTTATAACTTTTTATTTACCTTTTGAAATATTTACCATAATTCTTTTTTCCTTTTCTTCAGTCTCAAATCTTTTCAGCCATAACCACCCATTGTAGAAATTATATATGTTTGCACACACACTCTCCTCAATGTGCAGGAAAAACATTTTTCAATTTGGCTTCGTAGCTGAAATAGTTGCATTTAGAGTGGAGTTTGACCCTGAAGCAGTCAGTCTTGTCATTCTTTTTGTTTTTCACATTTCATCCGATCAAGTCCTTCTTCAGGGTTACAATTCATATGGAATGATATTTGGCCTAATGGGTGAGCTCAATCCGTTTATTTGCACTCGAATTGTACGCCCGAAGAATGGCTGTAGGATGGATCGGTCCAAAACGCTGTGGTAACAGCAAAAAAAAAAACAAAAACACATGAGATCAAACGTTCAGACAAATCTTGTTTCTAATAAATACCATCTCATAGAAATTCAGATGTATGCGTGATTTTTTTCACGGGAAATAACTAGTTATATATATTGCAGTTTTCTCTTTACTTGAGCGTCCTCAGTATTTTAAATACTACGATAGTTTATCAGAGTTTCTAACAAAAAGAAAAAAAATTCGGAATCATATCTCCTTTTTATAGATATTTCCGCTCTTACTGCGTTTCAGCAACTCATTTTTCATTAAAGAAAAAAAAACGGACCGGATGGGTAACCTCATTTTTAGCAGCCATGTTTATAATTTCCAACAAATCATGCAAAAAGCTGAGTTATTAAGGTTCGCAGGCAAGCCAAGCACTGGATTCCGTTTTGAAAAAAAATCATTAGACTTAACATTTACTGTTATGGTGTATAGGAATCTTGAAAAAAGACCAACGATTCGATATCACATCGTAGATAATGATCAGAATCCACATATATAAAACAAAAATGTGGGGGTTCCGTACAGAAAGCTTTAAAAATTGCTCCAGTACCTGCAACTGGTGTTACGAAGGCGACAGGGCAAGCTCGACCCTTACCTTTTAGTGCAATGGGAAGGTACTGCCCCGAGGCTTGCTGAGCCCCCAAGACTGGGCAGATTTATTTTTTGAGGCCACAGGACCTTGACCTTTTGCAGTTAACAATACCAAGCCTCAGTAAGTGTATTGGAAAGCTACCAAAGTATGTACTGCGAACAGATAGTACACTTTCCTATTTACTCGCTTTCCCCAAGAGCAAGATGTGACAGAAGGTCTACACCAGGTACTACACTTTGATCCAAGGCAGAAGTACTGATTCATATCTAAAAAATTCCGTCTTATTTACACGACAGCATATATTCTTAACTTTCAAGGAAACCTGAAATTCATTCCGCTTTTTCAATGCTGCTATTTTGAAAAGACTCTAAATAAGGGCTCATTTTTTGAGCTATCATTTTTTAGGAGATAGAATCTTGGCAACAAGGGTAAATCATATCTAAAAAAAACATCCATCGATATTTTTTTCATTTTTCTTTTGAATTTATTCTTGGTTGAAGTATTGCAACATTATTAATAATTATAACTTTTTTTTTTACCTCCATCCTAATTTTCAGTTCCTTTTTATCATAACTTTGAATCGGACCGTAATTCTACGCCAACGATTGAACAGTGCAATCGGAAAAATAGTTCATAGACCCAAGGAGAGAATCGAACTCAAACCCTCTTGCCATTCAGCCACAGGGACTTCATGATTGAACGGAAGTTGATTTTACTCCTAAAATCCAAATTCTACCATCCGTCATTTCACGCTTGTTGATGTTTACATTTGAATTTTTTCAACTTTCATCCTAATTTACGGTTACTTTTTAGGATAACTTAGAATCGGACTTTGATAAAAAGTAACTGAATAATAAGCTAATTATAAATGAAAAACATCCAGATGAAGAAAAAATTGTTGTCAGTTTTTCTGATATTCAAGGGCTACCATTTGAGATCGACTGTGAATGTACATTACTTCAAATTGTGACTAATAATTATGTCAAGGGGAGTGATTGTGCATTTTGGGGTGATATCGTGTTGCCCTGGGGTGTACTGCTCCCCCAAGACTGGGCCAAGTGATTTTTTGAGGCCACAGGCCGAATCCTACGCCTCTTGCGCTTAGCAATACTGAGCCTCAACGGCCTCTGTATTGCACCAGCGCAAAGCTACCAGGGTATGTACTGCGAACAGATACTACACTTTGATCCGTATTTACACGCTTTCCCTGTGTCACCAAGTTGTTTTTAATGTGAGGTTCCAGTCAAGGGAAAGCTGCAAAAACTACTGCAGTCCTCGCAACTAGTGTCGCAAAGGCGCCAGGGTAAGTCCGATCCATCCCTTTTAGTACGATGGGACGGTACTGCCCCACGGGGCGTACTGCACACCGAGACTTCACTTTGATCCTAGGCAAAAGTTACTGGGAGCGACATTTTGATTCTAAGAAGTGCACCCAGATATTACACCGTGATCTTAAGTACTTAGGTCCACGGCACATGAAGCACAGTACACTAACTTAAGGCTGAAGTGTCCCCCTATACGTAAATAATCCTGTCATTTTTTACGGTTATCAGGCCTCCAGGAAGTGTTTGTAGCTGGTGCATCGCACCAGGCCCAGAAGGCCAAGGGGTGCCAAAGGGTACCCAGGAGTTTTTTGGGTAGAGCTGTACATCGAAACTTCTAAATTGATACCATATATCCATTATAAAATAGGTCGACTCTATTGTTTACCGATGGGTGAACATAGCATGCCGTACTAAAAAGGCTTATAGGAGATCAAAACATGATGGCTAATAGACAAGGGTGTTTGCCTTGTGTGTATTCAGGGCGAAAGCTTATCTCCCTATTTTTTTTCCATTTTTTTTTCATCTGAAAAAAGACAGTCGTAGATGATTTGCAGAGTAGAGAAGAACAGGTGGATTTCGTTAAAAAAAAGAAACGATTTTTGTTTGGCGTGAACCTGCTCTTACTTGAATTAACTGGATTACTTTGTCAAAAACCTAAGAATAGATCAAGATAAACACTTAAAGAAGGACGATCGGCAATAATTAAATAATTATTCTTGTGTTTTTTTGTTGTTGTTGCAGACACCAACGTAAATACTATTATTCTGATAATGTGTATTGAGGGCGAATGGATCTTTATTGGATAACTCAGATTTGAGCCCGAGTCAGCACCTATGTCTCTCTCTCTCTCTCTCTCTCTCTCTCTCTCTCTCTCTCTCTCTCTCTCACACACACACACACACACACTCGTGGAATAAGGAAAATGTAAAAATCTACCTGTGGAACTACAACCTAGCGTAATTCTAAATAAACATCGGGTTCAGATAGCAGAAGTGAGTGTCATGACCGGCAGGTATTCCCTTGATGCACACTAGAAGAGGCTTTCTCCGAGGCAGGTTGGCTACTCAACCGGCATGTGCTCCTCTGATAAACGGACACTCGAGTGGGGTTACTCAGTCAGTATTGAAACACCATTGAGTGAAATGTGTGACCGTCACAATCACAATGATTGAACATTCCATTATTCACGTCACTTGCAGGGATATTCGGCAAATCAGTGCTTCACTAAAGTCTTCCATCCTCCCTCTTGTAGATATTTCAGACCGAGGACAAGATTATGGAGAACAGGTCGTAGTAGCTGATGGCGATCCCAGAAAAAGGAATTTGCTGACTGTTTGGAAAAACGAAAGGGATGTTGATGTTGAGATAAAGATGTGAAGTCCAGAGGAGAGTAGTCTGGAGTGAATAAAGGCACCGTTGCCCCAGGAAGGCTATTTTCCATTATTTATTAATGATTGGATACTTTCCGGAAAGACCCCGTAAAGTGCCAAGTCGAATACTGATTGACGAAGCACCTGGCCATACTGTTTTGTCCACAGACCAAAAAAAAAAAAAAAAACCATTGAAAGAAGATAGCTTTCTGATCTGGAATTTGACATAAATGTAGAAATCAAATGAAGAAGTGCCACAAAATCCAATAGGCCAGGGGCCTCAACCTTTTTTTTTTCTTGCGCCGCCGACCGATTTCATATTGACAATATTTTGGCCAAGGTGAATAGGTTTTAATCACGATTGTAATATGGTTAATAAGTCAACTTTTCAGTGGTTAACTCTATTTCGTTCCGTAAAGGGTTCATCTAGCGAATTTGATATCATGATTCAAAAGAATGAATTGAATTGCCGTAGTCACAATATTTGCGTATGTTTGAATATTTGTATGTTCCAGCACACCTGGCCACACTGTTTTGTCCACAGACTTGAAAATTGGTATCAATATTCCATTAGATTCCCTCTAAAAACGTTTTTATCTTAATCTTAGGAGAAGTCTTTTCTGATCTTTTGAGGCCTTATTTTAAATGGTTCATTAATAATATCTGGTTCCTCTAGATGTTTCCTTCACTTTATTTTAGATGTTTTCCAGTGTAAATCGCCAGTGATTTCATCAATAAAAAATATTCTGACCATATTTGTTCTACAATGGAATTTTTTTTTTTTTGCTGATGCTACGGTTGTTCATTTATTGACTGTGATGGTGGGTATTTTTTTGTCTTTACTGCCTAGAAATGGTCTTTAAATATTGAATTCTGGGATTATTATGCAAAAAAAAAAAAAGAAAGAAAAAGAATAATGGTCAGATCATATCGTTCCCTCGGGCCATTTCATCTTACGAAAGGAATGCTCTACTTGCGGGCAGCGGGGGAAACCTGTATCAGTAAGCTGGTCTTACAGATCTTTACTCCTGAATAGTGAGTTCGATCCCC
>OY735219.1:6698665-6821165 GCA_963457665.1 Thysanoteuthis rhombus | reverse complement strand
CTACGTAAAATGTAACTTACCGTTTCGCAAAATTTCATCAAAATTCGAGGACTTTTGCTGATAATAACATTCAGTTATTCTTCCGGGCGAAGTTTACTTTTTGCACCACAAGATTGACCGCTTTGTAAACGGACACATTTGACTTGACACCGAATAACGTCATACAAACATCATTGCATCAATAACATAAACAAATGACAAAACTGCGTTTTTTTCCTCATTCGACTTCTTGAGATCGAAAGGACAAAAATTCCTTCTTATCATAAAAAAAAAATTTATCTGTGAGTAAATAACTCCCATGAACACTCGTTATTTGTTTACGTTTGAATGACGTCAGCTGGTGTCAAGTCAAATGTATCTGTTTACGAAGTGGTCAATCTTGGGGTATGAAAAGTAAACTTCGTCCTTTCTTTTTTACCTCGGCCTTATCGTTCCTCAAAATTTCATTGTAACTTTTGTGGATACCGTATAGAGAGATTTGTATAAAAAAAACCTAAAAAATATCTCCCAATCAAGAATCAATTCTTGCATCTACCTCAAAATTAAATCAAGTTGACACTGAGGCCCACCTTTCCGCACAATTTCGTTGAAATTCGTTGAGAACTTTCGGAGATACTGAGTGGATAGATATGAGCGAATACAGAAATGTATAAAATATTAAAACGGAAAAATATTTCTCAATCAAAAACGAATTCCTGAATCCGCCTCAAATCCAGTCACTTCTTCCTTACCTTGTGGCTTATCTTTCCACAAAATTCCTTCAGGACATTCGGAGATATTTCGTTGACAGATAGGAGCGAAAATGACACACAAACACACACAAAAAAAAAATGCAAAAATAATTATTTCTACTTTTTGAAAAAAAAAAATTTCTGTATTCGCTCCTATCTATTCACACGATATTTCTGAAAGTTCTCAATCATTTTCAAAGAATTTGGCGGAAGAAATGATTAAATTTTCGGGCGGATCCAGGAATTTGTTTTTGATTGTAATATATCTTTGTTTTTATTCGCACATTCCTGTATTCACCCCTGTCTCTCTACATGACGAAAAGTCTGAGTGAATTTCAATGGAATTTTGTGGGGCGATGGACCATAGGCCATGGAAGAAGTGACTATATTTTGGAGTGGATCCTTGCACAATTACCTCTTCTGTGTTGTAGTAATGTCAAAACCACATTATATTGCTTTATATTTATTCCTGTCTGCAAGATATCTCCAAAAGTTCTCAATGAATTTCAATGATATTTTGTAAAAAAGTGGACATTAGACTACAAAAAAACTGATTCAATTTCGAAGCGGATTAATTCACAATTATCTCCCTTACGTCATAATTATATGTCAAAACCACATAATGTTTCACGTCTGTTCACACGATATCTCCGAAAGTACTGAGTGGATTTCGATGAGATTTTTTGAGCAATGGGGTAGGAGAGTGGCGATAAAATTTTGGTGCGGATCCAGGAATTCTTTTTTTTTGATTGAGTGATATTTTTCAGTTAATTTTTCAATTGCATTTACGTATATGTTCACGACTGCCCACACGATATCTCAGAAAGTTCTCGATTAATTCGAATGACATTCTGTGGAATAATGGCAGGATAGCTACGGAAGACCTGATTTTATTTTTGATCAGATTCATGCACAATTACTTCACCTACTTCATAGTTGAACCATATAATATCACCAGAGTTCCATGTTTGTCCACACGATATCTCCAAAATTCACAATTACTCCCCCTGATATAATTATATAATTCACAATTGGAAGAAATGTACATTCACAGTCGATTTCAAATGGCAGCCCTTAAATATCAGAAAAGCTGACAACAATTTTTTCTTCATCTGGATGTTTTTCATTTTTAATTAGCTCATTATTCAATTGCTTTTTTATCAAGGTCCGATTCAAAGTTATGATATAAAGCAACTGAAGGTTAGGATGAAGGGGAAAAATTAGCCAAGATTAGTAATAATGTTGCAATACTTCAACCGAGAATAAATTTACAAACAAATTTAAAAATATCGCTGTATTAAATGACTACAAGGTTTCAAAAGTAAACATCAACGAGCGTGCAATGTAGGATGATAGAAGTGAGGTTTAGGGTATAAAATCAGCTTCCGTATTAGCATGGGGATTCCTGTGGCTGAATGGTTAAACACAGCCAAGAGTTTACTTGACCCCTTCCACTGGCTAGAAGGTGTGAGTTCGATTCTCACCATGGGCTTGTGCCTGATTCCCGGTTTGTGCTGTTTAAATGTTGACTTAGAAAACGTCCGATTCAAGGGTCTGAAAGTTTGGATGATGGTATAAAAATAGTCAAAATTATTGTAGTTGCAATACTTTATCCAATAATAAATTGGAAAAAATAAAATATCGCCGTATGCTTTTTTTTTTGACAAGCAGATTAGTAGTATAAATTATTATTATCATTATTATTATTGTATTATTGTTGCCAAAATTCTCCACCCCTAAAATGATTTTCTGTATCATATTCAAAAATGCGCAAACAATGTCGACTACAAAACATTAGTGGGATCATTATTCTTTTCAGTTTTGACTCATCAAGGGTGGAAAAGTTTCCCTTCAACTATGACCTTTAGAGTGGAAAATAGTTCACTTCACTTTTGACCCCTGATTAATAAAGGAAAAAGACACAAAGGTTTTCTCGCAAGTCAATATCCTAACCAACCTGCCATTTTTTATCGTCTGTAGCAAAGTTCGCACCCTGGATTGGTAGCAGTTAAGTTCGCACTCTCGTATATTAGATCAAGGAAGCGTCAATATGCATCTAAACAAATCAGACACTTTAATCCTATCCTCATTCGCCGTAAAGCATTTAAAACTTGTCGCTATCTGCTTTTTAAAGATGGTAGAACGACTCAATGATTAACTTGCAAGAAAACTTTCATATCTTATTTTGTATAAAAAGTGATTTTTTTCTTGTCAAGCGATGGTATGAAGTATTGATTTGAACCCATTGATATATCTTCATGTATGACTTGCAGGATACATGGGAATTCCACGGGTGTTGACAATTAAGATTATCCATTATCTCATGTCTATGCTTTTCTCTTACTCTATGCCTGATTCTTCTTATACTCTTCCTCATCATTGTTGGTTCATGATTCTATCTAAATGTTATACAAACATGGATTACTTTCATTGGCGAAAATGTTCTAATGCCTTCTATCAACTACCTAACTTTCTTTTCCGCTATCTCTTCTTACCCTCTAATTAAACCATTCAATTTCCTTCTCCCTCTCTTTCTACCTACCCATAAACTACCCAACATCTATTTCCTCCACTCTCTTCTTCCCCACTTATTAAGCTACACAACCTGCCTCACTCGAGCTCTCTTCCTACCCTTTCAGTAAACTATCTGATTTTCTTTTCTTGCTTCAAAGTATTTAATTTGTAGTAATGAGAGAAATGATATCTTAAATGAGAGAAGAAATATTTTAAATTATATAATTTATAGTAATAATATATTTCAATAAAATAAGTAATATTTTTATTTATCTAATTCATAGTAAAAAAAAAAACAGAATTAATCTTTATTAAAAAAATGGTCTGGTTTGCCAAACCGAACCTAATCCAGATCTTTTACAAACCTGTAGTCCCGTAACGTAACAAACACAGAGAAACGAATGAAAGAATGTGTTTTCATCCACAAAACAGACTTGACGTCTGTTGTTTGTTTCAATCAAATTTCTGCTTTCCAAAATGATCTCTCGTAATTGGTTAGTATTTGACTAATGAGAGCATAACAGACAGAGATTGTGACAAGCAGATGAATAGAATAGATTATTTTGTTTCCTTGCTGGATTTCTAACACGGAGACACTGACTTATTTTCACCGAGACCTTATTACGAGAGCAAATATAAAAACTGTTTTTAATCGAGCGTAGCTGATGGAATTCTGAGAAATATTATTCTATTGCCCCTCTTTTGGCTGCCTCACCCTTTCTTCATTACCAACGTCATCGTTGTCTTCACCACATTTTTTCACACCAGTTTTATCTGATGGCTCTTGTAAGAGATCAAGTGACAGCAACTTTCCTCAATACTCCAGGATTTTCCTCAGTATTCTTGCTGGTTTAAGTAATGCTGTCATTGGACGGCTTCAATTCTTCTCCGCATTTCTAGTTCTTACAATATCTATGCAAGTTTCTTCGGGACTATCCCAAACTCTCTAATAGTGGTGAATATAACAATCACCTTCATATTCCAGCATCAATTCAGTGTTCTTGCAAAGTCCAGATACTCATTCAGCTTTTCAGTTTCTTAGAAATTTAATCGGTGGTTTACTGGAATAATAACATCCAGTATCTGACAGGTGTTCTTTTCTTTGTTCGCGATAACTAGATCCCGTTTCCTGGCCTGGATTGAGATAACTTTATGATTATGAATTTCAAAATCTCAAAGAATGTTAATTTTCTTATTCTCTAGGACAGCCCACTACTACTAATATTACTATTATGATAATAATGTTTTGCATGTTAACATGGGGCTTCTAACGGGTGTCGCTAAGAATCTATCCTTCCAAGTACAATGAAAACGCCACACCTTGAACTAGACGATTACTTGCCCTTGGCAACGATTGACCAAGCTCTTTTAAAGCGTATTGCAATAATTAAATATCTTTTTTGAAGGTTTACTAAAAATACAATAATCCCACCATAATTGATAGTGTGTGTGTGTCATCAGAATAATTTGAAGACGATCTCAAAAAATCTTAATTGACCTCAAAAATTTTATAAAATAATATTAGTTCAATTAATGATTAATTAAGATTTAGAAAAATATTGCTTACTTTTTTCAGAAAATGTAGTGAAAATACATTTATTCACCGGGGTAGTTTACGGGTGAACACTGTCCCAAAGTCAAGTAACCCAGTTCCAAGCCTCCCCGTACTTTTGAACTCGTCTTAAAGTTGAGTCTTGTTAGCTCAATTGGTAGAGAAGGCCGGCGTAAACGGTACTTCCTGTTGCGAATATTTTCCAGTCAAAAGCTATTTACTCACTGCCGAAGGGGGATCGACCTGAGTAGAAGTTGCGATAAGAAAAACTAACATAAGAATTAAGATGAAGGTAAAAAATTTGAAATTAATAATGATCTATAACATCTAATAAAAACGAAAAATGTTTTAAAATACTGCAACTCCCATAATGTAAACAAACACGTCAGGGGATCAGAATGAAGGATGGGTTCAACGGTATTATTTGAACTTCTTTCTTCCTGTTGATCCTCGGTGGTTCAATCGGTAGATCAGGTCAGCGTAAACGGTGCTTCGCATCGGGGATGTGGGTTCGTATCGCACTCAAGGTGTATTCTTCAATCTCCAATCAAACGCAATTTAGTCACTTTATTTTTTTCTTTCAAAACCATAATGATTTGTCGTAGTAAAAGACAGAAAAAAAAAACACTCACATAAAAAAATAGTCAAATTTTCTTCAAAAGCAAAAACAAGCAAATATTTTGACCGATTCATTGTACATAAAAACAAAAACAAAAAATGAAATAAGTATAAATGAATGGAGAAATTAATATTGATAACAACATGAACTAACAAAGATGTCTTCAGCTGCCCGAACCGCGGTATTTAAATAAATGAATACATTTTTCTCTAAATTTCATCCTGAAGTTTCTGAACAATAATGGATGCCTCGTCTCAAAATTATACACAAAACAAGAGAATATGTATATTGCATGTAAGAAAAATATTTACGCCAAATAGAGGTAGGGCTTAGAAAAAAGAAATATTGATTTTTTAAAGAAGAATCATTAACACACCGACTTTTGTTGGGACAATCCATCTTTGATGTTTGGCGTTTCTACAGATTCATTCTACGGCCTTCTTCAGGTTTAATTCTGATTGTAAGCGTGGCTAAAGATGACTTATTTGCAAGCGTTGCAGTTAACGTTTAAATTTCCTGTTTTATACCGTTTTTATTTATTTTTTTTTGTTGCTTTGCAAAAAAGAGACTCTCTTTCCTGGGGGATATTACATGTTTACACGTGGTGAGTGTCAGAGAATGAATCGATCGAAACGTTGCGTGAACATCAGAGACGGGAAGAAGGGATTGGATTGAAGTTGGTGAAGATATTGATGTCGTTTAAAGGTTTAAACACATCGAATTTGTAACGCAAAAAAAGAAGAAATAAATTGTTTTTAGTTATGTCAGAAAAAGATCGTCAAAAACAAATTGATAGAAATGAAGATGATGAACAATGCTGTGGCGGATCCAGGATTTTGAGTAGGCAGTTAGTCCAAAAAGAAAAAGTATTTTTGCAAATAAATTCGTGAAAAAGAAAAAAGAAATCCTGCACACTAAAAACACGAAAGGAGTTAGAAATCCGGCTTTTTATCTTACATGAAATCCATAGCTCTTCAGCATTAGACGAAAGGAAAGGGTGAACAGAGGCGTTGCTGGAGTTCTGGGGGCCTGGAGGGCTTGGCCCCTTGAGGGGCCTCCTCTAACATTTAGTGAGATTTTTTTATCGTATGATGTTCGTAAAAATGCAATAGGTGAGCTACTATTCATAGAATTTTTCGAACCCACTTCCATTGGGGACGCGGGGTCGATCTTAAATTTCCCTCCCTCATCTACGCCTCGGAGAGTAAAATATTAAAAAAATAATAATCAAAGAAATTCACCCATAAATTGAAAAGTAAAAATGTAAGGAATAAGACGTAAGACATTTTTTTTTATTTTTTAGGTGAAAAATAAAACGTTTCTTCGTTTTAGAGGTCGATATTATTCGGGGATTATTTATCAACAAAAATGTTATCTATAAGCTATAAGATATTTGGAAATACAATGTGCTTTTTCACAGTAAGGTAGATTCTGGACCTCCTTGGACCCCACCACACTGAATACGCACTCGCTTGCAATAAGAGGAAACATAAGTTCTGAGTTGCATTCTAAATAACGTAAGCGACGCTTGCTTTGAAGTTAATAACTTCCAGCGCCGTAGCTGGAGATAGCTAGAGATTTGGGATCCAGGGGGTTGGCTCTTAGAGGAGCCCTCACAAACACTTAATGAAATTGATTGATGAACAAGGAAAAGTTGCAATGAACAGACATACACAATTACTTAATTAGGAAAAACAACTCTAAATATTAAAAAATGATTTTTATGCAATTCATGAATGTGCAGATATATCGACATTCTTGTTATATGTCCGCAGAAATGCAGTATGTGATTAATAATTTTTATTACTTTTTGGGAACCCCTTCCATAGGGGGCCAGAGCGATTTCAAATAGCCCACTCCCCTCTCACCTCAGATACGCCTCTGATAATATATATCCCATTCATGGCATAACTAAAAAATATCAGCGCATATAATTCAAATGCTTCATGTTTACTTAATGTAGGTAAAAGAATTGATTGAAAAAGTTATGAACCTAATCATGTTTTTTTTTTTTTTTCCAAGAATTTCGTTTGGCGGTTTACTTGTTTTACATCCGATTCGTCTTTCAAGTTCTAATCTACCTGGAATAAATACATGCTAAGTAAACTGATCACATTCCACAGTTGTTCGTGCTTCTAAAAACACTACCTTTGAAGTTTCTTCACCTTTCCACCTCTTTACACTAGAAAGGAAGTGTCAGAAAAAGGCTTTCATTTTTGCTATTTTATGGCCAAATTTGAAAAACCTCACTTTTTGATGAGCATTTGGCCACAATTTTTTCAGGTTTGGCCCAAGGCGTATGGATCGCCATGGTTATTTGAAATATTGGCCATTTTGACTATGTGGCGTTAGTATTTTTCATAAATTCTTCTTTTTTTTTTAAAGCAGTATTGCAATGTTTTATAAACAATAAAAACTATTAACTTTTTATGCCACTATGTACCTTCATCTTTCTGTTGCTTTTATTGCAACTTTTACATAGGCTGTCATCTCGGAGTTGCGAAAAAAAATGATTGAAAAAACGAAAACGAAGGCAAACGGTCGTGAAAAATTATCCACCTTATCTAATAAAAGGAGATAACAAGATGAATGGATTAATGTATTTATGAATTTGGCATCTGGCCATTTTTTGGCGTGTTCTTGGCCAGAAACGTCTCCATCTATCTAGCAACTCTGTGTCAGAAATACCCCTAACTCAACTCTATAACACTAATTCACCAAAGACGTCCCCTGGAGTGTTCTGTCATCTTCTTGAGATAAATTGCTTATCCTTATGACGTCTCCCAAAACCGGTCGAGATCTGGTTTCGGGATTATTCAAAAAATAAATAAATAAACACAATAATCATTAATATATATCCTGCTGTTCCCAGCAACCACTTGTTAAGCGGAATAATATTAATACAACGATACAAAAGTCGAAATTTCGGTGCGGGTAGAAAATAAGTATCCGAATTCTTGGTCGAGAAGTTAGAGACGCGAACAAAGCAGAAAAGTTTTTTTTTTTCTTCTTTTCTTCTGCGCGGCTACTACTACCATTTGCTACTGCTACCACTATCACGACGCTAAAAGACGAACAACAACCTCAAACTTTTTAGAGGAATGGTTTGCCCCTCTTTGTACAGTGTTAAAGTTAGAGCGCTTGGTTCTATTCGCGTTTAAGGATCGTTAGCACACTCGCCGAAAAATCGTGTCTCAAATTGGCACCGCAAAAAAAAAAAAAAAATGACAATCAAGAAAGGAAAGACTTTTTTCTCACCGGAGATTCTGCAAGATGGTGGCAGTGGTATCAACAGGACAACGCGAAAATGTCGGCCATTTTTAGAAGGTGATTTTGGAATGGGTAGAATTTTTGTGGTAGTTACTGGCTTCCTCCACATACAGCTGCTGCTAGTTTCTACTTTGAGAGCTGTCTTCGACTTCTTAGCCTCTCACCACCTCCTCACGGTACTGATTTCCCGACGACGGATATAACTACCAGTGATATTAATCTGTTGAGGGGAGAGAGAGAGCTATACTCAGCATCTTCAGAGGAACAAGGAACGAGGGTAGAAAACTGGTCGGCAATTATGAAGTGTTGAAAAAACAATAAAAAGTTTCGACGCTTACTTTAACTAGTTGTGGAAGGCTGGCTGGAACTTTAAAAGCAGATAGACTTCACAGATTATATTATTGTCTAAAAGGGATTACCTTAACAGTGCTGTTCCGATGTAGTACAATTATGGTATTGCTGTAAAAATTAATGCAACGAAGTATAAGCTGATTAAAAAAACAAAAAAAAAACATGTAAAATTATAATAAGATCTTTAACAGTGCAGTTTTGAACTGTACGGAAAAGTTTTATAACGAGTTAACGCACTAATCAAGGTATACCTGTAATTTTGAGATCCGCTGTATAGTATAATTATAGTTCTATGGTTAAGTATTTAAAAAATCGCCGTTTTATTGTGAATGATGGCAACTCAGTTCTTGGTATGAGTCAGAGATTTTATCTTTCAAAATATAACTGGCAATGAATGACTTGCGATCTTGCAATCAATGAGAGCTTCCAAGTTGCAATCGATAAAAATTACTCTTCACCACCTTCCACAGTTAATGGATCAAGATCCAAAATTTTTTTGAGAAATTGAACTCATTTTTCCCCACAATGTTTTGGCCGATCTATTCTACAGTCTTCTCCAGGTATAATATCCTTATGAAAATAGGCAGGGGTGGGGTAAAATGAAAGAGAAAAAAAAAAACGGTAGGAAACGACATTCTTTTGCATCTTCATCTGCAGCCTACGCCACAAGCGTTGCCGCTAACGAGAAAAAAATCTTCTGTCTGAATCTCATCGATCAGGGATTTTCATTTTGTATATCTCTTCAGACTGTCATCCTCATCTCGTTTCAACAGTTGTACCCCACGGCTTCCTCCAGGTGGGTGTCGCAAGTGGGTGATAGCGGCATGAAGATGGAAAGTTCCCAATCCGCTGTCTGATTTTGGGGAGAAGCAATTGTTAGTTCAGAACAGCCTTGTTGAAATATCACCTCTTACAGCAACCACCTGAAGAGGGCTATAGGGCACTACGACCGAAGCAAGTTCAAAAGATTAAAAACAAAAAAAAACAAAAAAAACAAAAACAAATTCTGTTTGCTACAGTTTTTCCTTGGCACTATCGGAAAAAGAGAATCCCTCACGTTACATACCGTTAGTGCACCCGAAGAAGGACGTATAATGGATCGATCGGAACGTCAAGGGTCCAACAAAGTTAACTTGATAAATGGGTTCAAATCACTGATTATGCTCTTAAAAAAATGCAAAGATAAGATCCCTTCGAGCCTCATTGGGTGCGCCCTACATGCGATCCTGTACCATGCCAGACCAAAATTAGTAAATACCGAAGCTGGAAGCTGATAGAAAAAACAGACGGGTTGAAAGATACGGAACGACGAGATAGATATCAAGATTAACTTGGCCAAATGTTGAAAGATAGTATTACAACAATCTTCTAAGAGGTGGGGGTCTTTTCAGTTTGAAAATCAGCATTCAAAATAATATCCTTTTACCTGGGCTCTAACATCGACCAGTAGCACCAATAGAAAGTGTACAACTACTTCAGCCCCGAAGCAAACTCCGAACAGAAAGGATATTAACAGATTCTTGTCTGAATGTTGTTAGACGAGATGTATTAATCATTGATTATGATATAGTCCGACTATTTTCCTCGCTTATATGTTCATTTATTCACACCATTTCGGTCGTGTACCCTTCGGTCTTTGTCAGGTGGTCTTGGTTCTAGAATGTGGAATCGCACTCTAGGATAATTGTTAGTCTAATACAAACATACCTTTTAGGAAATGATTCCACATTATAGAACCCAGAACACTTGATCGAAGACCGTAGAGTAGACGGCCGAAAAACCAAGATTTTGATAGCAAATTTTCAAGATAGGCTGGTTCTTCTTACTTGTAGGATTGGCACAACTCTATTCCTATTCCCCTAAGTTATTCATTTCATTATTATACATTTTATTGACATCCTTTTTATCATCAGTATTTGCCTGTTGATGTAAAAGATGATTATATATGGAAATATCAGATGAATACAAAAGATGCTGCGTATTCTGATTCTATAAGCTTAGAAACAGTCAGCTTAGAGTTGTGGACTATTGAACCGTCATGGGGCATTTCATTCAGTTTGTGTGGGACCCATTTGTTCAACTTTTAAACCTTTCCTATTGAGATGATATAGTATGATCGCTGTTGAGGTTCTAAAGTCTTCAGAAAATGCTCAAACCGTTATTTGTGGGTTGTTGGCCACTGCTGTCAACAATTCTTCGTTATTATCAACATATTTGGGCGTCCACCAAAACCGAATGAATCAACGCTCTATAGTTAGCTCTGTGTTAGTGTTCACACAAAATTCTTTGTTGATGTTATTAGCAAATGCCTGATTTTAAATCGTACTCGAATATTTGTTCAATGGTGGACACCGTTGCTATTGAGAGCCCAAAAACCTCTATTAACAAATTTTATCCCTATTTGCATGGAATATGCAAAACTACAGTTATATTAGTAAATCTGATTTTTATCTTATTTTTAAATGTTCATTTCCTGCGTTGGTCCTGAAATGTAGTTAACATTAACAGAAATTACAACTTATACATCATGTCACACGCAGGATGAGAACACGGGTGTATTTAAACCATATCAATAGATTTAAGAATACCACTTCTTTTCTATTACCAAAAAATTCGTTATTACCCAGCAAATATTTATGAAATCCTTCCCTGTGAAGTCGTCAAAGAGACAATTATCCCCAGCTTATATCACAGGTTAAACCTGCATTCGTACTTTCCATCCATATCCCCCTTCGCCATTCCCTGCCACTCCCTGCCACATGTTAATAAAATATTTCGAAACAAAAACCATCCCTGTCACTTCTTAATACTACTACTTATCAAACCTCATTAAAACTTGTGGCAAGGAATGTCAGGGAGTTTGTTAATGTTTGCAAATAAGTAGTGTTAAGACGTGGCAGGGAATGGCAGACAGATTGCTTATTTTTTAGAACTAGTTGTATTAAGAAATGGCAAGGAAAAGCAGGAATAAAGAGTAACGCCCATTAAATCCTTTCCTGTCAAGCCATGGCACAAGAGACAATTATTTCCAGCTTGTGCTACATGTTAAATCAGCACAGATGCATAACATGGGTAACTGCCTTTAATGGAGAGAAATGTCTTCTAGAGACGGCTTCTTATAAATCTATCCCCTCGACTGAAAGTTTCGACTTATACACCATCAACACCCGCGGACAATGAATATACACTTACTGGTATTGCATTATTGTTAGATACAAGCCTGGCCCAAACTCCACTCTTTCTATTCATTCCAATTGAAGATGATTACTGCAACTTTTGTATTGTAAGTGAAATAAATAAATTGGTGGATATATAAGACGTGTCAGTTTGTCTCAGTCGGTAAGAGAGCCTCCTAACAATAACTTATTCGTGATTTCGAATCATGGTAATTTTATATACGGCTCGGTTTAACGTGATGCAATAGACAAACAGTGAAGAGTTTCCTCACCTAAATTAAGTGAGGATTGTTCTTGTTCTCTCGAGGAAAAGTCAACCCCTACTTAGGAGTTCAGCAATAAAAGAATATTTAGTTTTTTTCGTTGCCGACCAAATCAAGTTGCTTTTATTTCTACGACACACCCTGGCAACATGTCTATCTTGTTCCATAATATACCCACCGGAAAGGTTTCTTTTTGTTCCGCTTTCAAACATGTTTACTTATTATTTCCTGCCTTGGCCCGGAAATTCAGATTACATGGGCAGGAATTACGACTTTTCTGCACCACCCTTTCTCACGTCCGGAATGCGAATACAGAGACGTTTGTTACGTATCATTTTACTATAGAATATCTATTCATCTTTATCCAAGAAGTTAATTGTTACCCACAATATATTCACTAGAACCCCTCTGGTAAAACCATAACAAAAGAGACAATAATCTCCAGCTTGTGGTATTGGTTAGCGCACGGGAAAATGATTTTGTGGCTCTTAACGCACAATTCTGTGACTCCCAAATACTTAAGCTAAATTTTTATGAATGGCACAAATTTTGCGCATAGTTTTCAACAGAAATTTCGTACCAATCAACCAATAAAGAGCCAAATGAGGCTATTTGCATTCAATGTTTATCTATTCATTAAAGATTTGTATCTCCGAGAGATTAATAATCAAAGGGGCACAAATCATACTAGAATCTGAGTTGTCTCCCTACATCACACGTCTTCTATGCTTTTCATCTGCTGTTGATGGAGCAGTAAGTTTGTTTGGGTAGATTTTAGTTTCGTGCCCTCAATCAAAGGCAGCAATGTTGGATTTAGATCTCTACACTCCTTTATCACTCGTTGTTTTGATCATTTGGGCCCCCCTATGAAAGGGTGTGCCTCGTTTGGGTATTACTGCGTTACATGTTTATCCATAACTTGGGAGGCCAATTTGCACAGAAATACATAAAAGTGGCAGTTATTTATAAAGAAAGTTGACATCTTGAAGATCTAGCCCTTCGCAAATCCGTCTTCTCACTTTTTTTTTTTTTTTGCACGACTGAAAGTTTCGACTTCGGTTGGATTACAGATATGGAATGCAGTGAGGGTCGTATCACACATATATGGAAGAAACTGGCCTATTTCGATAACTAAAATGAAACTCTCATTTCCAGTTCTTTTCTCCAAGTGACAAGGTGGGATGATCATCAACGAAAATTACCTTCTTTAGCGCAGTGTTTATAACCGTTCAACTTGAGAGCTGAAAAGACTGCGAATACGTTATTGCACAGAAAGAAATATTTCTGGATTCACTGTGCAGCAATGGCTGCTGAGCTAGTCTATCTGATCAGTGATATCGTATATGGAATTCGACCCTCACTGGGTGCCTTGTGTCAGACTAAGCTAAGCTTAGTATAGAAAAGTTAAGGAACGTCGAACCTGGTCCGTAGTTAAGATAGGTGACTGCTTAGGAACACCAGATATTGCAAGCAGCTTGATGTAAGATACTGTACACAACTTATGGCCTTGTGCCCAAACAAGCCTGGCTACTGCAGGGTCAATCGACACTCCTACTTCTATTCCATTTGAAAATGATTACTGCAGCTGTTGTATTGTATATATAATAAATAGATCTGTAACGAATCTCCATGAGACCCTCAAAAGAAGAAGAAATCAAGCGAAGAATCACACTAGGATGACAAGCCTTTGGCAGAGCTAGCTCAACTTTCAAGAATAGGAAGATCCCATTAATCCTAAAGAGAAGGGTGTATAATCAATGCATCCTCCGGATAGTCACTTATGGAGCTGAAACATGGAACCTAACCAAGAGACAGATCTGCAAATTGAGAACCATGTAACGTGCACATGAAAGAATTATGCTGGGCCTCACATGGAGAGACCACAAGACAGCACAGTACATCCGAGAAAAGACAAGAGTCAGGGACATCATAGGATCAATTAAAAAGCTGAAATGGCGGTGGGTTGGCCACGTTGCGAGAATGGCGGGCAATTGATGGACATCACGACTCATGACATGGATCCCCTGAGATCACATGCGCAACCGAGGCCGGCAGAATATTAAATGGAGAGACGAGCTAGACAAATTCAGGAAGTACTGGCTCCGCGATGCCCATGATAGAGAAGTGTGGTAAATCCTGGGGAAGGTCTAGGGTCCAACGACGGGCGTTAAAAGACTGATGATGATGATGATGATGATGAAGAATTGTCAGTTTGGTCTCAGTTGATAAGAGAGTTGTCTTTCAAACACTTGGTCCATATATCAAATCATAGTAGGGAAATATTAATTTCATACATGGGATTAATGGTTTAACAGTGAACAGTTTACTTCTGTAAATTAGGTGAGGATTGTTATAGTTGTTACGGCGAGGGGGTGGGTGGACAAAGTCAACTCTAACTTGAACTGGAGCTCGACAAATGTCTTTCCTGGTTTGAAATTGAATATTTCTGTTTTTTAGCTATTAAGGCGCCTCACCTTCTCGACCTTGACCGGTTTAATGTGTACTCCCACATCTGTAAGTCATCAGCAACAGTTGCAGATTCCGTTGCTCAAAGTGGGTCTACCAAAATCAAGCATTAATTAAATCAATTAACTTAATTAGAAGCACAGTAAGAGTTTAATTACTGAAATCATTTGAGCGTTTAATAGGGCAAAAGTTACATTTACGAAGAAAGAGTAACGAAAACAATCTGTGAGTATTTTGTTTTTAAGTGTGAGTCTTAAATAAAAACTTGTAAACATATTTTGTCTGTAGACGAAGAAAACGTAGAACTAAGCACAGGAATACCTTGATTAGTACGATTTTGAATAGTTCGGGGTTTTATGTTGTACGGTTGAAGTATTGCTGCACAAATTAAGGTAACTATGTATTAGTTGAAAAAATAAACATTAAATTCTAATAAGACCTTGATCAGTGCAGTTTTTAACAGTACGGATAATTCTCCATGAAACTCACAAAAGAAGAAAATATCAAGCAAAGAATCACTCTTGGATGGCAAGCCTTCGGCTGAGCAAGCCCAACCTTCAAAAACAAGAAGATCTAATTAATCCTAAAAAGAAGAGTATACAACCGATGCATTTTCCCAATAGTCACCAATAGACCTGAAACATGGAACCTAATCAAGAGACTGACCCACAAACTGAAAAGCACGCAACGTGCACATGAAAGAATCATGCCCAAACTCACATGGAGAGATCATATAAGGAAGAAAATGGGAATTAGAGACATCATAGAATCTATCAGAAAGCTTAGAAAAGTATATGGGAGAAAACAGGAGTCCGAGATATCATAGAATCCAACAAGAAAACTAAAATGGCATTGGGCTGGTCACATGCAAGAATGGCAGACAACCGATGGACATCACAACTCACAATATGGATCCCTAGAGATCACACACGCAACTGAGGCCGGTGGAATACAAGATGGAGAGACAAAATAGACAAATTCAGAAAGTGTTGGCTCTGCGACGCTCACAATAGAGAGGTGATACGGATCCTGGGGAAAGTCTATGTCAAACGACGGATATTAAAAGACTGATGATGATGATGATGATGATGATGATGATGAATCAAGGTATGCCTATGATTTTATCTATCATAGATTTACTAATTTACCCATACCGTTGGAAAATGATGGCAATATTCAAGTGAAATTTTGGGATCGTTTCAGCGTTCATTGTCAAGAACACTGGCTTACTCTGTCTTATATATATGCAGCTCTTGCAGTGCGGCGTTTAGCAGCATCTTCTGGAACTCATCTTCCATCAATTTGTGAGCTAAAAATAACCTGGGAGCTAAAAATAGTTTAAGAGTTTAAAAAAATATAGTTGAAAATTATCAAAAGCGGTATTTTTTATACAAATAAATAATGGTCTATATAAAGAAAAATACTGTTCATAAGTATATGAACAAACACAAAATCTGTTTTCATTGCTCAAAATTGCTGGGGCCATTAATGTGAGTTCACTTTTTCAATCTCCTTAATCGATTTTGAAGAAAACATTCAAAACAAAATTAATGTTCATTTAACAATATAATTATATTCCATTTTCCAGAAATTTAGCTTTCATAATCGCGAAGCATGACCAAATACATGTCCTGTTATGTTGATTGCAAGAGAATTTGGTTCTTCTTGCTTTTTCTTGTTTTTAATTCTCAAAACAAAGCGATTAGAAACAAAATATCCGTTTATTCAAACGCTCATGACAAATACCGCATATTGTTTTCGTGTCTGTGTTCTGTCCAATGTCTGGATGATTCCAATATTAGTCAGGTGGAAATCCAGTTTTACCCCTAAAAAATGAGTTTTGGAAATTTTGGGATCGTTGTCATCCATAAGAAATCTAATAAAGTTTTCTGAATGATAACAATCAAAAATAGGCAGAGTCTTATTTTTTCATTTTTCCAAGATGGCTACCGATCACAGTCACCAAAATTTTCATTTAAGAATTTTCAAAAACCAATATCAAAACTGAGCAGAAAACATGTAAGAACCATCTGGTTATCTTCAACTGTTCGAGAGAAATGGTACTTTGAAATTTCAGAAAACTAAGGGGGAACGTTGTAACCAGCTTCTTAATACTTCTGTCCCCTGTTGTTGCTGTTACAATGATCTGAATTTCTACATTTCCGTTACGCTGAAGTGACACAGCTCTACACTTGCTGGTATGGATAACCTACCTCTTGAGATTACTATGGGGACACGTTCCTAGCGTATATACTTTTCATCAAGCCATGAGGAAGCTGATACTATCCTTCTGCAATATGCCATAACACGATGCAAGTGAGAAGAGAGAAGGTTCAAGTCATCCCTGATGGTACAGACGTTTTGTGCACCAAGTGCATCAGCGCTCTGTACTTGACCTCACCAGTTGTAAATCGTTCAATCGTGGACATGAAAGCAACTGTTCATAAGAACAATAATATAGCAAAGGCCATCCTTGCGATGAATGCACTGACGGATGGATACTGTCGCAGCAACATACAACATAGGGATAAAATTGACACTCAAAACCCTTCAAACAATCTACCCAGAGAGTTTGTCCATCATTGGCGACCCCGAAGCGGATACGTTCTTTTACCCATAAGAATACAAGAATGATATCATGGAATTTATCAAGATTATTTTTTTAACCTAGCTTCTCTTGCCTCGGGGAATAATCAGTTCTTATTGAGCCTAATCGAAAGATTTTGCTGTGGGGTATGAAGTCTACAGCTATGCGACTGGCTTCTTGATTGCCTGCTTTGGCAAGACATACACAGACTGCAAATCAATGACCCGACACTGCATACAAATTTGGAAAAGGAATATGGGTGCAGGGACATCTATCAAGTCTGAAGCAGCCAATGAAAATATAAAAGGAGAACATTAGCAAGTTGCGCTTAGGTTTTCAACCACGACTGGCATATCATCGCCATTATGTCCAATAGACCATGGATGGTAGCCATTATAATTCTGTCCTGAGGCCTCACAACATCAGACTGTGGGCAAAACTGGCTCCTGATGGGACCCTAGAAATAGTAAGGAGTGGATGTGAGAAGTCTGCCATTTCAAGGGGGAAAAGTCATAAAATATCTTAATATTTAGCTTCAAATATTTTATGAAATAAATTCTCAAGTTTTTACGTATTGTGGAATTATTTCCTATTTAAATACTCTTTTTGAAAGCATCTAAGAAAAATTTTTAGCTAGCTACAATGTTGACCCCAGGTTTCTGAAAAAATATCTCCTGAATAGTCGGAGGCAGACATACGGTTCTTACATATTTTCTATTCAGTTTTCAACGGTGCACCAGAGAATCTGCGATTCATGCGATACCAAGAAAGTATACAAAAAATAGTCCTACAATGAACATATTGTTTTGGAAAAGTTAGAGATGAAGGTTTTGGAGATCGTGACTGATACTTAGGAAAAATGAAAAAATTTGCCACCACCTCTACAACATGTTTATGCATTTTTTTCTACCTGTGAATATAGTATGTGTGCTGATTCCAATATGCCTCTGATGTAAAGTGATTTGATCATTTTGAATATTTCCATGAATAAAATTCAACCCAAGAAAAATAGTTAATTAACAATGAATCGCTAGCTTGTTTTGGATAATATAATGGAAGAGAAAGTGGTTTGTCTGTAAAAAAAGAACAAACAAAATGACACAGTTTTGAGTGTGCGTATGTCAAGACTGCATCGGCGTTAAAACTAATGGATAGACTGAGCCGAAATTCGGTGCACACGTTCGGCTTACCCCCTGGAGAATGATGGTCATTATGCTAAATTGTTACTGAAACGAGAGAAACGTGTTAATTTATCATATACCTTCAGTAACAGTTACCACCGCCATAAATATCGGATTTTTCTTACCTGTCGTTTTAAAAAAAAAAAAGGCAATGAACATTCATTGGACAGGTTTCTCCCGCTATTCGAAAGTAGAGCGTTCATGTAAAAACCTTTCACAAACAGGAATGGTGTCAAGCAAATAAGTAATTAGCATTCATTTATTGGGGAAACATTGAGCATTCCCAGACTCAAAATCTTGATTATGGTTTATTCGGCTGTGTCGTCAGAGGTTTGGGTGATAGGATGTACAGGAGACTGGAATTTTGGAGACAGGAAGAGGGTGCATATGGCTTCATTAACGTCTCGCTGCAAAACACCTGAACACTATTTGGAATTTTCGGCTTCTTCCGTAAGAGTGGCGTAACACAAGCTTTTGAGAAGCCGGGTATATCTGTAATGGATACTACGTGATACCAGATCAATCAAACTCTTCACAGCTTGTCTTAAGATGATCTCCCGAAACATAGACTGGGAAAACAAAGGAACCAGAATAGACGGCGAATATATGAGTAACCTCAGATTTGCTGACGATGTTGTCCCTTTGGCTGAGAAGGTTGATGATCACCAAAGAATTCTTGACGAACTGGATGAAGAGAGCAGGAAATTAGACCTTCACATGAACTTCGGTTGGACAAATGTCACTTACAACAAACACGATGAGGACAAGGACACAGCGATTAGAATAGAAAGTGAAAATATAAATATCCTTCTGATAGTCTTCTATTGAGTCGAAATATGGAAAAAGTTTGACTGAAATCCGCGCACTGTGCACAGGAGATGATCATACCGAACATCATGTGGAGAGATCACAAGACAGCTGAGTACATCAGAGGGAAGACAGTGTCAGGGATATCATAGAAACCATTAGAAAATTCAAATGGCAATATCCCTGTTGCAAGAATGTCCGCTGGATATCCCGACTCACAACGTGACCAACGATGGATGCTAAAAAGGCTGACGCTAGAATGACATTGAACTGAATGTAAAGGAATAGAGATAGGGAGATTGTGCTGCACCAATCTCAAAAGTGGGAAGGGTTTGCCTGCTCACCTATCTTGAAAATCAGCATTCGAAGTCCTAGCTTTAGTAAGTGCTCGAACGCCAATAACTGGCGCCGGTGAGAAATAAGCAACTATCTAAACCACACTGATGTCCATTCCCGAAGTATTTGCATACTTCCAATTGGCACTCCTGATCGATGTTTTAGCAAAGATAAATGGTCACGATCCCGAATACCAATTTTAAAAGTTAGCAAGCCCTTCCCATTTTGAAGTTCGGCGCCACAACCCCCACTCCCAACACATGGTCAAATGCCCAACTAAGTTAAACTTAGTATCTATAGTGAGGGGAAGCAAGTATTTGGACACTTACGAAATATTCATTTAATATACTTCCGATGCTCACATTTACTTTAAATTCAGACAGGTGATGTATTTTGATGTATAATTAACAATTACAAAGAACAAATACACATTTCGAAATATACTATGCAGAATAAAATAAGAATAAAAGTGACGGTTTGTACCTTTCTAACCGTCTGTTTTTCTATCTGTGGTGTTGACTAAGCTTAGCTTGATATGACTGATACCAGTTCAGGGGTGAATGGACGCCTTTGCAGCCTGCGTGTTGTTTTCCATTTCAGTTACTTGGAGGGATCCGCTAGAACCTTTTCGTGCCAGACTAAGCTTTGTAAATAAACATCGAGTCTTCTGAGACGCACTTCTGTTGAAGAAAAGAGGTCGGAACCATTTATTGGAGACAAAAAAAAGCAGACCGAGAATAGAAGCACCGATAGAGCACCATTGTAATTAAGAGGATAATTTGGCGGGAAGATATTCATTCTCTAGTTTTCTGCACGTGTTTTGATTGGTCCCTCTCCCTCCTTCCCTGGCTTCTTTATCAACACACACACACACACACACAAACACACACACACACACACACACATGAGCACAGACACACCTAGTCACACACATACCTTGACACATACATGCACTGTGTGTCTGTCTGTCTCCTCATCTGTCTCTAGAGAGAAATGAATAGACTGACTGACGGAGGGGGACAGAGAGACAGAGAGATAGAGAAATAGAAGGAGAGAAAAGAAAAAGAAAAGAGTGGGTAAAAAAGGAAAAACCTAATTACACACACAAGGCCATACATGTATATATATATATATATATATATAGTCACGCGTTACTGGGTATGACGTCAGTTCTCATTCTCTGAGGAATGTATCCTTCATGCATATTGGATTTTATACATCGACGCCTATCGCCATTTCTTGCGCTTCTATCATTGTGGAATGTCAATGGGAAGACAGTGTCCAGTTTCACAAGACGAACAAAGACGTTACCCTAATTCAAACTCAGTCCATTGATTACATTTCTCTAATTACAACTGTAGGTGCTCATTCACACCTTTTATCTGTGTCAGTCTACTCATCTGTCTTTCGATCTTCCTATTGAACGACTGTAGCCATCAAAGATGGTTTAGGGTTTTAAACAACCATAGCCATCAAAACGTGCGTGTGTTTATGTGTTCCTTTTTGTGTTTGTTTGTTCCAGCGTTCCTAGCCATACTGTTTGTCTGCAGACTTTTGAATTTGCACCAGTACTCTGCTACACCCCTTCTAGAATTTTCTTTCCAAAAGATCTTTGGAAAGAAAGCTTTTTTGACCTTTTGGGGAAGCCTTATTCTTTATTTACTAATAACATACAGATTCTCCAGAATGTATAGATGTTTCTAGATTTTTCTTGGCTTTACATTTTTCAAATTTTTTAATTTATTTTTTTTTTTTTAGATATTTTCCAGTGGATAACGCCAGCCATATTTACACTTTGATGAATTTTTTTTCACATGACTTCAAATTTTGACGCTATGGTTGTTTAATTATCAACTGTGATGACTAGTCCATCTATCTATTAGAGACTGTCAGCATCAACAAAGGTTTTTTCAGTTTTCGAGTTGATTCTGCAGACTAACTGGCTGGCTGGCTGGCTATGTATTTGTCGTGCACACTGGTCGCACCAATGGGGCTAAAAGGCCGAAAATTTAAACTTTTATTTCTTATTATGTTAGGAGACAACTTTTCAAAGTCTCATCAATAAATCTTCAGTGAGGGATTCAATTAACAATGTAAGTTTAATCTAAATTGGTCCCATGATTTGTGTGTTCACGCTTATTTTTTTAAATTTTGATTTCGATTCAGACATGTTAGTGATCACTGCACAACAAAAAGCGAGAGAATTAACAATCATTGATCTCTCCTTTTTCCATTTTTTTTAATTGATCACCCCCAACAAGATTCGCTACAAAAGTCATTGGTCATATGACGGTTTCTATTGATTGACATGTCTATCTCTATTTTAATCTGTCCATATCTCAATCTATCTTAATTTCCCGCGCCCAAGCAGAAACACTAGCTTACAATATTGAACCAAACTCGCAAATGCACGTATGCAAATAGTCACGCGCAGCCAATCATATTATACTATATACTAGAATGTACCCAGCCATTCAATTAACTTAACGATTAAGTAGCTACCTTGGGCAATGACGCCTCAGTCCCCTTCAATTTTCACACTTCAAATTACTCCCTTTCACGCGCTTATCCAATACGCCTTTCACTTCTCTGAACCATCGGCAAAGTTATATTCTGGGATCGCCATCATCGTTGTGCTCTCCTTAAACTTTTTTACGGTTTGAAACATCCCCCCTTCAACGGTGAAGAGCCAAAAGTCGTAGGAAGCCAAATCTAGACTGAAGGGGGCGCAGACTGATTTGGGTGATGCGATCTTTTGCAATAAAAAAAAAGGCTCTGCAAGAGACGTGAAAAAAGGCAGGTTGAGCCATTGCGAATGCGATGATCACACATTTTTTTTCATTAACTATATAGCCAGATAATACGTCAAATACATCTGAGATTTGAGTACAGCTGACTGAAGGCCTAAAGCTTATTTTCACTGTCCAGCCATAGTGCGTTTCCATTTTCGTTTTCACCTTTGTGCAGCGGCTATGAATTCAGTATTTATACGTCGTATATGCAGGTGAACCATGGACTCCCAACCAAAAGATGGGCTTCCACACTAAGTATCATGAAACGTTCATAAGAGATAATCATGCTTAACATCACATGGATATATCACATAGACAGCACAGTACGTCAGACAAAAAGTCAGCGATATCACTGGATTCGTTAGAAAGCTCAAATGGCAAATGGGCAGGCCATGATGCAAGGACGTCAGACAACCGCTGGAAATCACGACTCGCAACATAGACCCCAAGAGATCATATACTAAACTCTGGTCAATAGAAATTAAGATGGCGAGACTTAGCCATTTTCAAGGTATTGGCGCCGCGATACCTGCGATAGAGAGATCTTGCTAATCATGTTAAAGGTCTATCTTCAACGATAGATATTGAAAGGCTGATGATGATATGCGTCATATGGATACCGTAATCCTGTTAATTAGTGTTCATGACCCAAATAAAAGGTGATAATTAGTTGAAATTGCTAAGCGTAAACACCCACACGTTCATAAAAGTTGAAGGCAGTATTGTACCAAGTCGATAACAATAATCCTAAAAAGAAGAGTATACAACCTATGCATTCTCCCAATAATCACTTATGGAGTTGAAACATGGAACCTAACCAAGAGGCAGACCTACAAACTGAGAAGCATGCAATGTGCACATGAGAGAATCATGCTCAACCTCACATGGAGAGATCACAAGACAGCTCGGTATATAAGGAAGAAAATGGGAGTCAGAGACATCAGAGAATCTGCCAGAAAACTTTAATGGCAATGGGTAGGCCATGTTGCAAGAATGACAGACAACCGATAGACATCACACCTCACAACATAGATCCCCAGAGATCACATGCAGAACCGAGACCGACAGAATACAAGATGGAGAGATGAACTGGACAAATTTAGAAAATATTGTCTTCGCGTCGCCCACGATAGAGAAGTGTGGCGAATCCTGGGTAAGGTCTATGTCCAACGACGGATGTTAAAAGACTGATGATGATGATAATGATGATATATTGAGTAAATGCAAATTCAATGAATCGGAATAGATACCATGCAAGCATTTAGCGCGAGCCGTTGAAAATGCGTGACGTTTGCCATGTGATATTTTGACTACTTAGTTAATCCGACACCGAGGTTAAGTTTCTTCAAGTTTGGTTGAGAAATCAAAAGTTTTCCTGCAGAAACTAACTACGTTTCTCAAGCTTTTCGTCGCTGTTCGAAATTCTGAGACGAAATATTGCTATTACAGTAACACCCCGGTTAGCGTTCCAGATATGTTCCTAAAAATGTAGCGTTAAATGAAACGGTGTTATACGGAGTCATAACATGAAATAAATATAGATTGTGTGAGCAATGATTCAGATATGTATGATGTGGTTGTTGATTCCGATCAAGATGGAATGGATTAGTGCTGTGTATCCAATCGAGTAGTTTTTCTCGGAAGCCGGTGAAATATTAGTACCTGGATATAGCTACATGATAAATTATTGTGTGTGTATGTGTGTGTATGTGTGTGTGTGTGTGTGTGTGTGTGTGTGTGTTTATTCTCATACACCTGGTAGATTAACGAAAATGTAAAGTATAAAGTAATGTCGGAGACTGTCTGTGATGCGTTTTTTTTACAAATTTTATTACGAAAAATATTTGAAAGAGCTTGTGGAGTTATAACGAATCAGCGGTACATGGGGGTAGCGTCAGGATGCGTATTGCTGTATCCCATAAATCATTTAGACTAGTATCCTCATCTTTATTGTTTAGATCCCAACTTTTCGCACGGTGCACTCTCCATCATCTCAGAACAGCAGACAATATTACGATGTTCGGGAAGCATACCAGCTGATAGGTACCGCACGGAACAACAAAGATGAGATACTAGTCTATATAATTCATGCAATAATGACCGCATTTTTCGGTATATAAGACGTTTGATTTACAAGGTTGTTTTGGGGATTAGTGCTCACTGCAACTTATCCAAATCACATCGCTGTCTATTTAGAGCCCTAGAAGACGGTCCACTTGTCATAATTCTAGCGTATTTGACAGTGTAGTATTTGCATGCTTGAGCAATTTCATTAGGTATCTTATATGCCTGTAAATACGGTACAATACTTTCTTGCAGAACTCCTGACAATCATACGATGTTTGAGAAGTGAATCTGTTGATAGCTACTGATAGAAACAACACAGATGGAGAAAGTACTCCACATGATTCACGCAATACTAATGATACTCAACGGCAGGACTTCTGTCAATACATATTGCTATCTCAATGAAAACATATACGAACCAGGCTCTGTAGTCATTGTTTCCCAATGAAAATATACCGTATATTTAGGCGTATAAGACGACATTCATATAAAACAAAACCCCAATTTAATTCCGAATGGCATGGTTTTGGCTCAGTGTTTAGTCGTTGTTTTTGTATCTGGCCTATAGGACGACTCAATTTGAGGGCGCATTTTTTATGCTTCGTGGGTCGAAATATACGATAATAATAGTAGTTATTGCCATCTCATTTAAAAAAAAAATATGCGAACCAGACTCAACTATACATAATAACCATGGTCAATCAAAATAACTGTTTTCCAAAGTGTCGCAGTATGCACATTTTAAAGATAAATAACGCATCTCTAAACTCGCCTCAAAGTATAAAAAAAGAAACAGAAATTCAAAGAGGAAGGAGTGCTAATAAATCGATCTTTGTCCGGACACAATGAATCTTGAGATATAAAAGGCCTGGCCGCTTTCTTTATCCGCTTAAAACAAACAGAAAGAGAGGAAGTGGGTACCACGGACACACCTACACAAAATTGGCTACTGCTATGAAGGCGAGGTTCTGCTGAACTCTCAGAAAGTTGACAGCCAACTGCTGCGATAATATCACTACTACGACTACTAGAGCTGCTGATGTTCCAGTTGCATTTTCACCCAATTCTGTTGCCTTACTACTTTGAGAATACCCCCCACCCAAAAATATGAAGAGTGTTAGATAATTTGCAGATAAACAAATCGTTCGTGGTATACGTTTTTATTTGTTTGCAGTAAATACTAGATTATATGGATTTGTGTAATTTATTCATCTACTTATGTAATGCTCCAAATGTGTGTCTATATTTTTGTATGTAACATCCCAAAGGACATATCTTCCATATTTTTTTGCAGAAATTGCTTCCCCAGAAGACTGATCCACAATTTCGTTATTTGTAAGAGAAAGATGATTGTACACAATAATATTTGAATACTGTTACAATTTCCCAATTCGCTTCACACCTCTTTATATTCTCAGCCTTTGCATAATTGTTATTGCAAAATTACTAAGATATCACCGTCGCTTTTTGGCTGCAAAGGTAAACTAGTTCGTAAAATAATAAACCCGTCAATTTTGACGGGTACTATGCTATTTAATCATAACTACTTTCGCTGACTGTCCGTCTGAAACAACCAATTGTCTGCGCGGTTTTTCAAAAGGCCAAACAATATTAAGGTGGATGAAAAACCGACAAGCTGAATGAAATAGCTACGGTAGCATTTAAACTAGAAGTGATTGGAAATAATGGCGGTCAGGATGGCGGTCAGGATGGTAGCAGTCGCAGCGACAGAGTTGGCAGCCTCTTCGACACGCAATTATTGTGACTCAGCTTGTTCGTCTTTCAGTTTATTGAAAAGCTTATTTCCCTGTTTTCTGTCGACATGATTGGCTACGCTGAGCATTTGGGGTTTCTTTGTTCCTGCGTCTCTATTTGAATGACCGGAATTTCGAACCGACAGTTGATTGCGGGTAAATAATCCGAGAAAAAAAAATTGTGTGTGCGTGAGTGTATGCGACGGAGCGTGCGTATACGTGTGTTTGTACTGGTGAATCGGAGCATGCACGCGTGTGCGTGCAAGTAAATGTAAGAGAGATAGAGAAGCAGAGAGATAGAGAGAAAAAGAGGTAGGGAGTTGAAATGCGGAACGAAACGAAATCTCATTAATGGCGAAATTGGATAGATGCTGGAATGGCTGCCACGAATATTAGATACACATTCAACTCAAATGGAGTTTTTAAATATCTATCTATCAATCTATCTATTAGTTTTATTTAAAAGTTGGTGAAATTGTCCGAGAAAATTTCTACACATTAGATTTTTTAAAAAGCTTTTGGTTAGTCTTTCTCCATCTTATTATTATTATTTTTTTTTGCAACAATGTTCTTGGTCGAATACACTCCGACCGTTGAAGTAAGAATGAAAGATAACCCCCGATAAGACTATCCAGTCATATTGCCGTCTCTTTATTTCAAATCTTTACGCCATGTTTTTTTGTTTTTACTATCAAGTAATAGTGTTTGAATATTTTGAATTTTGTGATGAAATATTTTCATTATTGGATAGACATTTTCTCGTTTCTTGCTACTTTTTACCCTAGATTTATATGGGCTTCATTCCCATATATATATATATATATATATATATATATATATATATATATATGTGTGTGTGTGTGTGTATGTGTGTATGTGTGTGTGTGTGTGTGTGCAATCGTTATGTAGCCACTAGTATCTAGATGAAAAAGAGGGTTACATAAAACAATCCTTTAGTTCCCCCCACAATCCACGATATTTCATACATAACGCCACACGAAGTCAATAGAAACAAAGTAAAAAAGGGTGACAAAATTACAGTAAGGCACATCACACTACCTACTTATTCAACTACAACCGACCTCTGCATTAACCTGAGCAAACTGAATATACATATTGCTACCGGCATCTCCACAACTATAAGGGATCTTGTCAACAACCCCATATGTGTGTGTGTGTGTTTGTTTATGTATTGGTATACACTCGCTGATCGTTGTGCTCTTCTGTATTATCCAACCTTGTTGCAACGAGACCTAGGTAATGATACCGAGGTCATGTAACAGATAACAAATATCCAAGTATCACTTGTAAATCTTACGCCTTCTTGGCACGTTTAGAGATGTGGGAGGCTGTGGGAGTTTTACCAGAGATAACCATCGAAAAGAATATGATAACTTCTGTCGGATAAAGTTAGCCAAAGTAGCATTGAGTCAGAACTGTATTTTATCTTATAGATAGGTAGATCGAGTTCATCACACCGGTAATGATATACAATCTTCGATTTCTTACTTGCCCAAGGTTTTAGTAATTAGGTTGTTATACATGCAATGCCTTTTTTGCCAGATAAAGAATAATGCTAAAAATGAGAGATTTACTTATATGATTGTATTTTCCAATTTAAATATGGTAGCAAGGTTAGGTGTCATCTCTTTGAGAGATAACTCCAAATGGAGTATGGAGGCCGGTAACGAAGACCTAATTTCTGACCACCCCTTCCTTTGGTAGAATGCACGTTTCTGCCCTAATTACACAGCTTAGAGTGTACTCATTTAGCTGCTGAGTGCACAGCGAAATTTGTTCTCATGAAGTATTTCCAACACTCTTCCCTCATACCCAGAATCGAACCCAGGACCTTCTGGCAGACGTGCTAATAATTACACTATCCGAGCAGGCTGTGAATATAGGTGAGATTCGTTATTATTGGCAATGGTGTCTACCAAAGAAGTTAGACAACTTCTCAAGGGCGATTTAAAATCAGGATGTAATGCTGCTGAAGCTTTTGATAACATCAATAAAACATTTAGAGTGAACAAAGTGCTAACAGTTCAGCGTTGGGTCAATATGTTTAGATCTGGAAATAGGATACTAATAATAAACCATACCTGTTATTAATGTTGAATAATTGTATAAGAAGATCCCATTAATCCTAAAAAGAAGGGTGTATAACCAATGCATCCTCCCAGTAGTCACTTCTGGAGCTGAAACATGGAACCTAACCAAGAGACAGATCCGCAAATTGAGAACCATGCAACGTGCACATGAGAAAATTATGCTGGGCCTCACATGGAGAGACCACAAGACAGCACAGTTCATCCGGGGAAAAGACAAGAGTCAGGGACATTATAGAATCCATTAAAAATCTCGAATGGCAGTGGACTGGCCATGTTGCAAGAATGGCGGACAACCGATGGACATCAAGACTCACAACGTGGATCCCCCGAGATCACATCAACAACCGAGCCCAGATGGAGAGACGAGCTAGACAAATTCAGAAAGTACTGGCTCTGCGACACCTATGATAGAGAAGTCTGGGGATTCCTGGGGAAGATCTCTGTCCAACGACGGACGTTAAAAGACTGATGATGAATTGTCAACAGTGACCAACGACCCACGAACAACAGTTCGAGCACTTTCTTGGAATTTAAAACTTCAACGGTGACCATATCACGTCACGTTAAGACGTTGGGAAAGCTTAAAATTGGATGGGCTCCACAAGAACTGAATTGAATACTCCATGGGAGTACTAGACCCCAAAACTCTCATCTGACCGTGTCTAACCTTGGAGAATTAGGATGTGAAGTCTTGCAGCTCCACATTCACCTGATATTTCTCCTACAGATTTTTTTTTAGTTTCTCAGCATTTTGAATTGAATATCCATCATAAAAGATTCAATATTTCGGAAGCCATCATAGCCAAAAGAAACTCTCTATTACAAATTTTTTTGATTCCCTGGTCAATCCCAATGAAAAAGAAATTCACTAACATAAGTTACATATAATTTCAAACGGAATTCATTCTCACCCACACAGTTTATCAATACTGAGAAACGAAAAAGTTCCGACAAAAATGACTTTTTATCACCCTATCACAGTTTGATACCCCACGTGCGGGTTACAGGTCTGCGAATGGAATAAAATATAATGAACCAATAAAAAAAAAAATGAAAATAAAAATAAAGCACTGAAATCCTCATGTGATGTTGCTGCAAACTAATCACCGACAATAGCCTTGCGAAAATATATAGAGCAACCGTACCGTTAGATCACGTAGGTCATTAAATGATGCCGTGAGAACGAGTGCCGTTATTACGAGAGTTTACTGTATTTTGATGTGACCTTCACTCTCCTTATCTTCCCCCCTCCCACTTTTCTCCTTTCATCTTCATTCCTTTCTCCCTCTCTCCTTTTGTTATCGTTTCAAAACGAGTTATAACCTCATTATCGATAATCACTGGAAGGTCTGGTTTGTCACTAAATAGAAACTATCATGTGACCAACTTCATTTGGCAGCAAGTCTCGTTGGGAGGGATCAATTGAAACAAAAAAAAAGTATTTTGTAGACATTATGATAAGTAAGTGTCCAAAATTTCAGCCAATGGTGTAGCTCGTACGCGTGATACATACATACATAGCCAGCCGGACGGGCTTGAAAACTGAAGTAACCTATTTTGACAGTTTTGGTTTAAATACTTTCATACATACGCCGACTGCAATCGGAGGCTCCCCCAGGAGCTCCCCGGAGGCCTCCCTTGTGTCCGCTTCAATCCTTTCGAATAGTAAAGATGAGTGAAGAACGTGATCCCAATTCCAATTTATCACACCCTGATCACACAGTCCTAAATGTGGTACAGTTAACTGCTGAGTGCACAGGGAAATTTGTCCTAATATGTTTTCCTTCGTTCACACTGGTAACACTAACATGAATCCTTTTGCATGTGAGGCAGACGTGTTAACCATTGTACTATCCCATTTGAATAGTTTATCGTTTCTAATGAAAACAGTAAAACAAAAAAACAAACAAAAAAAAAACGAAGTCTCTCAGATTCCAAGCATAAGGCGCCGTATCGTGATGGAAATGATAAAACCACAACATGATCTTTTGTGTACATTGGAAGTAATTGCGGAGGCGGGCCCAGGATTTTCAGCAAGAAAAGGGTGGGAAGCAGCAAATGGAATTTTCTTTACAAATAAATACGTGAAAAAGAAAACAAATTTCAAACATCAATGATTAAAAAGTAATATGCAATCCGGCATTTTTCACTTACATTTTAGTCGGAACTTCTTAGCACTAGAATTGACAATAGAGTAAAGTGAAAAAATTGATTAATAAAATTTACCACGGAACCAATAAATGAAAACTTTTCAAAGAACAAGACATCTCATTCATATTTGACCCGTAAGGAAAGTGTGTATCTTCACAGTGTGTCAATATAATGTAATATGATAAAATAATATGTTCAAATAAGATGCTAATTGTTTATCTAGAAATTATAAAAGACTTCTAAAAAAATCATAAAATCTTAAAGAAAACAGGACAAATAAGAAAAGTGCGTACCTGTACAATGTGTTAATATTACAGTAAAAAAGAATGTTTCGGCATAAAATAGACGAAATAAAGTTGATGCAGGGACAAAATAAAACAATCATTTTTTTACAAAATTTTGTTACATGTAGATACCACTACGAATAACAATTTTCGGCCATTCACACACACACACACACACACACACACACACACACACACACACACACTATATATATATATATATATATATACATATATACATATATATATATATATACATATATATATATATATATATATATATATATATATATATATAGAGAGAGAGAGAGAGAGAGAGGCAGATCTATAATGAAACTAATGAAGCTTAAGCTTCAGGGCCTGTAATCCCGGTGGGGACCCAGAAGCAACTTTTTTTAATTAGTGAATTTTTCAACAAAATCGATGCAGTTTTGCACTGATCAAGGACAGAGATAAGTGATAGGTTGCTAAGCGAAAAGATATCTAAGCCAACACGTTTCTTGGTGGTAGCAATGTTCTGTTTATGGATGCTTGGCAGCGCCGTTGAGATACGTCCCACGTTCAACGTAATCACACCCGTATTCTCCTTACAAATACTTCGGCAGCTTTGCCATGCAATTACTGAACACCATAATTTTTAATCCCATGTTGTAAAACATGACATTAAGAAATAAGGATAAAAATCAAAAAAGATCTACCCGTTACCAATATTTTATGTTCATTTTTATTTTTCAACATTATAGCATAATTAGAAAATTATACTTCTTCTTACATCAAAACTTCTGAAAGCAAAAAGACAACAACAACAGCAACAAAAAAAAAAAAAACAAACAAAAAACAAGTGAACATTTGATAGCCGGTATAGCTTTCTATATTTCTTAAGCATGTAAAAATATGTTTTTTCAAATTAAATTAACTGGTTTCCTTGGATATTCGGTATCATAATTATCTCATATTTCTTTTGCCGCCTTGAATAAATCATTTTCTAGTATAGCAAGGGACGCTAAAGTAGTGACATAAGTCAAAAGTTTGAAAAATATCATAAATCATATTCATTCCTAATCGCACGAATAAACGTCTGAAATGTAACTTCTGGTTTATTTGTATATTGTTTCATTTAGAACTCTGAAACGAGAATCTCATAATCAAAAACTATGATGCTGTCTCTGATAATGATGATGAATATATAAGTCCGAGAAAAACATCATCAACGGAGGTGTTGAGGAGGCAAGTATTTTGGTTTATTGGAATAAACGCTCAACGCTCAACAAAGAAAAATTAAACTCCAAATCACTCAAAGAAGGAACAGACTTGCATAATTATGAGCAGATCTTTAATGCATTCAGAAAAAATAGAGAAAATTTTTGTCCCATTCTTTATTATTAGTGCATAACCAAACATTCCTAACAATAATTTTTCAATCTAAGTCGGGGCTTTGGAGTGGCTAATTTAATAATTCAGTAACATTTCATTGATGAAAAATAAAATCAGAGAATCAAATTTCATTAACAGACTGTATCAAATTAAAATTGTAATTAATATACATATATATATATATATATATATATATATATATATATATATATATATATATATATGTATTCATCCATTATACCAAAGGTCGAATCAGCGTAGCCTCACAAATGTGCTGACCCATGAACCAGCCAATTGCCTGCGTGTCTGCAATGTTGTTTTTTTTTGCCAAATCTCCAAGATAGATTAAAATATTGATAATTTTACTATAATATACGAAAACAAAGATGGATTATATAGTAATCGGAAAGATAAACATGTTTTTTAAATTTTTTTTTAATGTTTTGTATGAGTTCGCTACCTGGAGTCAAAAATACTCTCTCTCGAAATCCTGAATTTCTAGGTAGGTCTCTCGCATGTACATTTGCAGATTGAGTATCTTCTCTTCGTGTTTAAAGATTGTCATTAATTTTCGTCAAAGGAAAAAAACAAAAAAGTTTCATTTATAAATGTTTCGACAGATATAAAGATCATTGTTTCTAACAAGAACGAAAATATATTAGCACTCTAAAACCATGAAGCAGAAATAAAAATGGATACACGAGTATTTTACAAACTCCCAAACATATTTTATGACTCAGATGAGAAGCCTGAATGTAAACGAGAAGCAGAGAATTTATATCACAAGTTGGTAAAGCTGGAATATGCTATTTCAATAGTCGTTTAGGAGGAAGTGCTTGGGCGTTTCGACAAAACAAGTAAGAAAGTACAAACCTCTGTTTTTGATGTATTTGAAGGTTATCTTCTGCTATTATCTTTACTTTCATTTGTTGGAGAACTCCGAGAAAATTCAGTCGACAGGATTGCACAGTATGAATCAGAAGCAAAAGGTTTGTGTGAAGATATCGCCCAAAGTTATTCTGATACTTCCAAACGCATTGTTAAAGAGAGATTTTCAGATTGCACAAATAGCTGTGCTTCTTTTAGAGGAACCGAAAAATTTAGGATAGAGAAATTTTAAATCAACTCTACCACAGCTTGATAATTCGATTAGACAAGTAGTTTGACCCATATGAACAGATTGCAAGAAAGGTCAAGTTCCTCTCACAATTTGAGGACGGTAGCAAACTTATAATATCGTATTACAAAGATGATATTGACCATATATTAGTAAACCAGTGTTATCAGTTCAAAGGATATTTGCATTTTTAGGAAATCCCAGAAAACGGAGAAAAACGCATCATGCAATGCGCAGAGGTTCCTCGGCTCATTCGTGAGCAACATCTGATTGAAGTGTTCCCCAATATCACTATTACGATTAAACTGTACTTGACAATGCCTATCATGATCTGTGGAGCAGAAAGTGATTTCTTAAAGCTATCTTTTACACAGAACAAAATTTGACTGGAGAGCGCTTAAATCTTATATGCATATTGTCTCCAGAAAATAACATATGGAGAGATCATAAGACAACACAGAATATCAGAGAAAAGATAGGAGTTCGAGACATAGAAACTGTAAAAAAAATCAAATGGCAATGGGCTGGACATGTTGCAGGAATATCAGACAACTGTTGGACATCGCATTTCACAACGTGGATCCACAGAAATCAGGTACGAGGCTGTGGACGATAGAAAGTAAGATAAATGCAAGAAATATTGGCTCTACGATGCCTATGATAAAGAGGTCTGGCGAATCTTGGAGGAGTTCTATGTCCAACATCGGACGCTAACAGACTGATGTTGATGATGTTCATGAATATGTTGATAGAGGAAACAGAATTGACTGCGGTCTATGCTATGTTTTATTTACTCATTCTAAGATGTATGCATAGAAATGTCTGGAGAATATCTAGGAGGGTCTAGGAGGCTGACGCTGCTGATACTGCTGCTGATGAAGACAACGACAAGATATTAACCTATCAACTGCAGACGACGGAAATTTCAGTCATTGAAATTCTGTGGCTCAACTGCAAATGACAGAAAATTTCATCAGTCACACAATTGACCCTTCCACTGTCCGAACTTTATGTGGGAGGGTCCATCGTTCTCGGGGGAGAAAAAACCCCAAAGTGTTCAGATTATTTTGCACCGTCCTGTATGATATGATTGCCGCTGCTTTTGGAACATGGCAATTAAGTTCCTCCTGTCGCAGTTAATGGGTTGCTTCAAGGAGAAGATCTCAAGTCCCGTAACAACCTTTTATAAACGCCGTGTGAATCAGAGAATTCCAGAGAGAGGAGAAGATAGCTTAGCAAAACGCCAGCGTGAATATTACGTTAGCAGAGCTAAAACACCACTTTATTTGACTGAGAGAGACATTACTATTATTATTATTATTATTATTATTATTATTATTATTATTATTATTATTATTATTATTATTATTGTTATTATTATCATTTTACCCATGCCGACAAAAATAAGGGCATATATGAAATATATATTGAGACACACTGCAATTTTGTTTATTTTTTATTTTACTTGTAAATCTTATTTTATATATACACACACACACACACACACACACACATACACACACATATATATATATATATATATATATATATATATATATATATATATATATATATATATATATATATATATATATATATATATATATAGCACGCTGTTGTTGTTCTAAGTGACATTGTTGCATGGGTATATTTAATAAATACCTTAAAAGTGTTTTTAGTTTTTAGTTTTTCAATTATTTTTTCACGTTCTTCCTACGTGTTAATCTTTATTTATTTCCTTTTTATTCAGCTGAGGCGATAAAACACAGCGGACTGTGTCGAAAATCTACTCTCACTTCTTAACGTGATTTTGCCAACAGAATCCCGCCTGAAGAATTTAAAGAAATGTTTTTCATCACACGTTTCGCGTAATAATACAATTTATTATTGCTCCTCCCCTTCCCCCCTTACTTTCCTCCATCCAGGTGAGAAATCTAACCAATCACAGAGTTCGTTTCAAATACACCTTCTCCTTTTTCACTGACTCGACTAGAACCGATTCACTTTGGTTACCAAGCAACTGGAGTAATTGGAGACCGCAGACGTCTCATAGGTATGTAGTTATTGCTTTAACTAGGGGACTAAGATCATCAAAGTACACTTAAAAGGACCACTATAATGTTAGAAAACCGTAAACCAAAACTGTCAACATCTTTTTCCAGTTTCTAAGTGGGTCTGTCCGTCTGTCTGTCTACCTAGCTGTCTGGTTACATACACACACACACACACACACACACACACACACACACATATATATATATATATATATATATATATATATATATATATATATATATATATATATATATATATATATATATATATATATACGCAATGCTCTTCCATAGGAATAGAGCACTCAGGTGGATGAGTAATTTCTCTGTAAAATAGATATATCGCTTAAATTCAGCCTTACTGACTGTCCAGTTCCCGTAGTTCCAGAGGTAGGATATCAGCCTCCGGGTCTGAAGTGAAGGTTTCAATTCTGCCGCGCGTTACTGGATAGGATAATGGAAAGTCTATAGCCACGCTGAAGATACGTAATACATCGAAACATCCGTCTGTGGATGGATGATACAATAGTATATATATATATATACACACACACACACAGGCTGCACCAATGGAGCTTGAGGACTTGATACTCAAACTTTTACTCCTTATTATATCCAGAAAAAATATTTGGTTCTTTTTTAAATACTAAAATAAGTAGGTTTTTCGTGGGAGGCTCAATTTGCAATGTAAGTTTATACATCCATTTTTTTTCTCCGGCGAAATTCACGCTTGCTTTTTTGAAAATTCGGACTTTTTTTTCAGTGATCATTGATTGCCCCAATGAAAAGCGAGAGAAGTCACTTATTCATTTTTCCAATTTTTCAATTGATCACCCCCAACACGACATGTTCTCAAAGAGATCTTGGTCAGATGACGATTACTACAGAATGACCAACCAGACCTGTTTGGTCTATTTCTTTCTTTCTTTCTTGTCAACGCATACACATCGACAATGATTTGTATGACTTAATGGTGATTTTGCTTGTAGTGGCGAACGGGATTCGCTACAAGAGAGAAATGTAAGTCTTATCGTGTCATAGCACAACAATTGAATTATCTAATACAAGTCCATCACCAGTTCTACGGAACCACTGGTTTTAGAACAGTATCAAGTTATCAATATTGCCGAACTAACAGAGGTCATATAGTGATAACTCATTCATGCACCTCTAACCCACCAGTTATTCACATCTCATATCTTTAATGTATTTAGACTGGTAGAAATTAATATCAGATATGAATCAAGTGTTTGAATGCAAAACAATATAAACCGGTAGCTGTCGGCAAATTATTGAATTTTATCTTATTTGTTCTTTCTTTCTTGAAAACGAACTGCAAGACATGTAGAAAATGCAGTTATTAGCAAAATTATCGGAACTGTGAATAGGAAAACATGGAATATGAAGGGTGAAAGATGCAAACAGAATTTATGTTAAGAAAGGTATATAGCGCGGGTGGGGAAGAAAGGGAGAAAAAAAATGCAAAATACAAGCCAGACTCGGGTAAAGAAATGTGGTTATGGAAGAGAGAAAATCTGCAAGAAAGGTATGAAATATAACGTAAAATAATAAGTGTTAGGCAAGATTTATATAAAGAAAGCTATATAGCAGAAGGAAGAAGAAAGAAGAAAAAAAATATTTCCAGGGTTATAATGAACCGCTACTGGGATTCACAATAAAGAAAAAAACAAACAAACAAACAAAAAACAAATTAAAAACGAAAGGAAATTACAGGCTAAGGGGATTTCCGGGGGGTAAAGAAGTAAACCTAAAAACCCAGGTCCCATGGTTGCCGGATTGAAGAGAGTGCCGGATTGAAGAGAGTGCCGGATTGAAGAGATCGCCAGAATAACTAGAGTCAATGCATACAGAACAACGAAGCTATAGTTGGTCGGCGTAAATCAAAACGGTGTAAAAACAGGACAAAATTTGAGAGACAGACTACAGGTAAAGAAAGCGGAGAAAATTTGATAAAGAAAGCTATATTGTAGGGAAAAAATCTTATTGTCTGTAGGTGTAAATCAACTCAGCGTGAAAATAGATAGGAAATTGAAAGAAAGAATTTCGGTAATGAAAGTTATACAACCGGAGAAGAAAATTAGGTAAAGAAAGCTACATAGTGGAAGGAAAAAAGGTTACTGTCGTAAATATAATCAAACTGGCGAAAGAACAAAACGAAATCTGAAAAGCAGAATTTAGGTAAAGAAAACAATATAGTGGGGAAATTAAGATAAATAAAGCTATATAGCAGAAGGAAGAAAAAAGATTTCTGGGTATATAGTAAACTGCTAACGCGATTCACAATGATACAGTTTATTAGTATAAAGGAAATATGTATAAGTGTATTAATTAAACAAATGCAAATATCACAAACAATAAATGAGCCAATTGCATACGTCTCACAAAGTTCCTGTATTGAAACACCGCAGTCGAATTTTTTTCCAATTCCTTTTTCTTGCGTATGGACTTGTGTTTGTGCTTTACACCACTGCCAACACATGCACTGGCTTGTAAGCCATCATGGAGGTAAAGGTAAGCAAATCAGGCTTGGAATTTTAAAACATGGATGGAACAGTAACCACTGCAGTTTAAGCAATTGTAAGATGACTCCACATGCAACGCCATGTATGGCCCTCAATGAACTTGTATCAGAGGCACAAGAAATTCAAGTGTCCGCTCGTAATTCTGTGATGATTGAAAGAGGTATTGAACCATCAGTTCCCAGAAACCTTAGTGTATCAGTATAGAACATTTTTTTAGTGTTTATTTACCAGTTTCAAAATTAATGAGACCGAACAAGAAGCCTGCTCATCACTGGCATTTATTAAGTTTAGTCTTAGAGAAAGCTACACATGCGGGGAAACCAGAGAGAATCGAACTCACAACAAAAGTAATGATATGCGAGATTAGCTTGCTAACTATTGCTCCAAGACGAGGCGTCTAAGCATGTTTTTTTTTCGTTCAAGTACAAAAATGTCATGATCAGGTCAAAAGTCGCTTCCCAGAAGTGAACATGCCTTCGAATCAGGTGTATTGTAATGTGCATGTGTCAGTGTCACCTTCAGGTAAAACAATTTTTTTCAGCTCTCTGACAAGGTCTATACATTTATTTAGATTTTAACTTTCTTTCAGCTCCACCCTGTGGTCTGCCCGAGCAGCGAAATCCACCATCAAGCGCTTTTTTTTGTTCAAAACAACCAGATCTGGTCTCCTGGTTTGGATTGGATGATACGTTTGAATCTCAAATTCCCAAAGGATTTTTTTTTATGTATTTCGATGTCTACGACAGATTATGATTTGTGCATATGACGTTGGTTTGTAATATGGAAATGCAGTCGCTTATCCGGAGGATGTAACTTTGTGCCATGCTGATACGATCTGTCAGATCATGTATCAGGGAAATATGCGTAACATATGGATAATGTGCCGGAAAGCGTTACAGACTCCCGGTCATGGGTTTTAAGTTTTGTAGCAAATTGAATTCGTGTATGTATACATAAGAACTTTCCAAAGCCGAATATACTTTAAAAAAAAAATTATAATTATTGTTGTGCGGGTAATTCAGTTATATTTGTATTACGGGGCTCATTAGGTTTTACCATGGCCCTGTTTCGGGCGCACACACACTCACAAATCTTACTTATTTATACATGTATCAAGACAGGGATACATGTGATCCGACAGAATGGGTTATAAATTGCGTTATATCATATAGAAACGTAATAGAATAAACAATAACAATGTAAATAGAATAAACAATTAAAGAAAACGGTGCTGCTGCAGGAATCGAACCTGCCACCGATAGGATAGCCACTCCAACGTAGCGATGCTCTTACCATTGAGCTAAACCGCATACATGCATATTTATCGCATTTACATATGTAATAGATATTTAAATATTCTACATGTTTGTGTTCATTATGTATGAAAATACTCAGAGCACAAATATACTTTGAATATATATATGTGTGTGTGAGTGTGTATGTGCAGGTGTGTATATACTTCTTACTTATTCATATACACACAAATATGTATATATATATATATATATATATATATATATATATATATATGTACTACTTAATTGTTTATATATATATATATATATATATATATATATATATATATATATAAGTATATGTTGATATTTTGACAATCGGAAGGCGAAGAAAATTTAAGAGAAAAAACAGATGTTACATCTCGAAAATTTCATTATCTCGTGGGCATATTTGACGCATTTCGATGGCTGCCAACCATTTTTTTCAAAAAACTTCGCAGCGGTTGCAGAGGAAATTTCGTGCTGTTTACATGTCTGAGATCTGAAATGAAGAGATTTCCGTGTTGCTGGTCGTTTTCGAGATGTAACACCTGTTTTTTTCCCCTCTTAAACTTCTCTTCACCTTCCAAGTGTCAAATTCCCAACATTCTGTCGGATCAACTCCATCCACATAACAAACATATATATATATGATTATAAATGGCGTTACATTACATACAAACTCTTATTTGAAATGATCTCCCGTCACTACGCATTCAGTGGATCAATTGGCCTAAATAACGAAAATAAAATAGAATAAAAAATTAAAGAAAATGGGGCTGCTACAGGAATCGAACCTGTCACCGTTAATGTAGCTGCCTTAACGTAGAGTTGCTCGTACCATTGAACTAAACAACCGACGGTAATCCAAAGACCTTCATAACTCTTTTGACTCCAAATTCTCATCTCGTTTATTCTTCGGTCTCTATCTGCTCTATTCTTATCTTTCAACGCGACAAATATGTTTTTGGATATATATATATATATATATATATATATATATATATATATATATATATATATATATATATATATATATATATATATATATATATATATATATATATATATATATATCACCCGACAGAGCAAATAAGAGTTTATATATAATATAACGCAATTTATAACTCAACATAACTTGTGGATTTTCAAATGCTGTTCAAATTGCGTAACCCACTTTGTTCTTCATATAAGAAAAACGGACGAGAAATTCGATGACGGCTAAATAAATGACCAGAAACGATCAATCAAACACATTTAAAAAATTCTTACATCGGAAATTCGAGAGGTTGGGTGAAAAATTAAAAAATATGTTACTTGTCTGAGACTTTTAATCAAACATGCATCAATGAACGATTGTTGCTTATGTACACAAATCATATATATACTACCTGGGTTTAGTGTTCTTATTGTAATCTGGATCAGATAAGCAGGTTTTGTCCACACCCTATACGTTTCTTCATTTCACTGGCCCGTTCTTTTCTGTGTCTGTTGTTCGTTGGGCGATGATCAAGGGAGGATACTCTTGCCACCTTCCCTGGTTGATTTTTCAAAGAGGAGAACAGCTCGTACACACCGAGTTCATACTTCAACCTCGATGTCGCCCTTCAACTCGTTGAATTGAAGTCCAAGGCAGCTGTCAAGCTGTAGGTTCTTTTGTTAGAGTCGTTCAGTGGTCCCAAAACTTATTTTGACTCAAAACCCTTGTACTATTTTCCCCAGATCGTGGTACACATAGCAATATTTTGCGGACAATCCTAATTTCAATAAGATATTGAATATAACAAACATTGATCATACAGAAAAAAATATTCATATGAAAGAACCATCATAAATGGAACATTGAAATTAAAAAAAACCAATTATATTTTTCACTCGTTATAAATTTGTAATTCTTGTGAAAAGAATTATTAAAAGCTGATTAATGCAAATAATGTTGCTGCCTTTTAGATACTAATTTCACCAAGTTTCATTAAAAGACACCTCATCTCGTGGTATGTTTCACAGGACTCTTGGGTTCCGCGGAACCCACCTTGAGAAACACTGGAGTTGTCTTTTCTTGGAGTAATAGCTTTACAAGACTGAAGGGCTTTGTCTGTCTTGCTATTTTGTCCAACTGGCGGCCAAGAAGTGGATTCATATCATCCTCAAGAGCACTCATATAAAGTGATCACAAACTACCTCAGCCGGAAATTGAACTCGGTCCGCCTATTCTATTTCCCATGTCGTTAACTGTTAGGACACTCCTCACCCCGTACCTTTCTGTGTTTAATTCATTACTCTCTCACACAAAAGTCTTCGCTTGATTTGTTCCGAGTGGATTAATGATTTTAGGGGAAATGATGTGTCAAAAAATCAACTCAATTGTTACTTTGAATCAAGTACTGACAGCAGAAACGATCTCATCACCAATGTCCGTGACAAACGAAAATTAGTCGAAATTTAATCATGAGATCGGTAGCCAATATATTTTGGACAATGCTAGGTAACCTTGCTAATTTGCTACTGCCAATTCGTGTCTGTCTGTCTGTCTGTCTGTCTGTCTGTATTGTCCATCTGTCCATGCAATATCTCCAGAAGATCTCAATGAATTTCAAAGAAATATTCAGATGAGGGAGATTGGTTAAATTTTGGGAAAGGATCCAGGAATTCTTTTTCTATTGAGTGATACTTCTTTTTTTCATTTTTTTAATCTTATATCTATATAATCACTCGTGTTTGCCTCCGCAATGTCTCAAAGTTTTCAATGAATTCCAATGACATTTTGCGAAAAGATGGGCCATTGGTTCTAGAAGAATTGATCAAATGATGTGTTGGATCCAGGAATCTTTTACAGTTATCTCTCCTGTATCGTAGCTATCTATGCACTGATTTTCATTCAGTGTTGGCGACAATGGCGTTGGTAGGTACGTGTGCCCCCTGAGCTATTTCTATTTATATATGAAATGAGAATGTTTGATAATTATTTAAAACTTTATGACTACTTTTCATCCTCATCCTAATTAATCAATTGCTTTTTATTGCAGCTTTTGCTCTGAGAGATTACCCTTCGGCAGTAAGATCAATTGATAAAGCAGGCGGGTGTAAATCATTCTTTATCCATAAGGTTCAAATCCACCTAAGGCTTAGTCTTCATTTTCCGACCAAGGCTGTTTGCTCCCTGCTGAAGGGTAATTGGTTCGGGCAAAAGTTGCAATGAAAAGCAACTAAAAAATTAGGATGAAGGAAAAAGTAGTCATTAAATTAAAAATATTGATTCATAATACTTCATCTGATAAGAATAAAATGAAGATGTATTAAAAAGTGGGAAATCTTTTCTTTTTTTCTTTGATAAGCATTTAACACATTCGACATTAGTTGTTGATAATCGATATTTCGCCAGAGGGAAAAAAAATAAAAACAAAATAAAATATTGTCAGTACGTAATTTGTTTTTCGATTCCAACTTTTTATTCGGCACATTTATTTTCGTACATTTTAATGCTCCCCTTTCGTTCGTTTCGTTCATTTTAGTTAATTCCTCCCGTTTTTCATTTTTCTTCCTCTTTTTTTCTCTTTGAATATATCACCAACCTTTCTTTTCGATTTTGTCGGTATCTTTATATCTCGGAAGCTTTTAATTTTTCTTTTTCTCACAGATACGATTTTGACTACAACATTACAGCAGGATCAAGTTTCACATTGATTACATATACCACTTACAGCCCAAACCACGTTGGATATACCGGTTCTTGTGTGACCAACGAAGTTAAACAACGTTGAGCCTAGTCAGTACTTAGATGGGTGGCTGCTTTGGAATACCTGATGCCATAAGTGAAAATGGTAATGCGATCAACGAAGTTAAACAACGTTGAGCCTAGTCAGTACTTAGATGGGTGGCTGCTTTGGAATACCTGATGCCATAAGTGAAAATGGTAATGCGATCAACGAAGTTAAACAACGTTGAGCCTAGTCAGTACTTAGATGGGTGGCTGCTTTGGAATACCTGATGCCATAAGTGAAAATGGTAATGCGATCAACGAAGTTAAACAACGTTGAGCCTAGTCAGTACTTAGATGGGTGGCTGCTTTGGGATACCTGGTGCCATAAGTGAAAATGGTAATGCGATCAACGAAGTTAAACAACGTTGAGCCTAGTCAGTACTTAGATGGGTAGCTGCTTTGGAATACCTGGTGCCATGAGTGAAAATGGTAATGCGATCAACGAAGTTAAACAACGTTGAGCCTAGTCAGTACTTAGATGGGTGGCTGCTTAGGAATACCTGGTGCCATAAGTGAAAATGGTAATGCGATCAACGAAGTTAAACAACGTTGAGCCTAGTCAGTACTTAGATGGGTGGCTGCTTTGGAATACCTGATGCCATAAGTGAAAATGGTAATGCGATCAACGAAGTTAAACAACGTTGAGCCTAGTCAGTACTTAGATGGGTGGCTGCTTTGGAATACCTGATGCCATAAGTGAAAATGGTAATGCGATCAACGAAGTTAAACAACGTTGAGCCTAGTCAGTACTTAGATGGGTGGCTGCTTTGGAATACCTGATGCCATAAGTGAAAATGGTAATGCGATCAACGAAGTTAAACAACGTTGAGCCTAGTCAGTACTTAGATGGGTGGCTGCTTTGGAATACCTGATGCCATAAGTGAAAATGGTAATGCGATCAACGAAGTTAAACAACGTTGAGCCTAGTCAGTACTTAGATGGGTGGCTGCTTTGGGATACCTGGTGCCATAAGTGAAAATGGTAATGCGATCAACGAAGTTAAACAACGTTGAGCCTAGTCAGTACTTAGATGGTTAGCTGCTTTGGAATACCTGGTGCCATAAGTGAAAACGGTAATGTGAGTGACTTGTCCATTCCACACATTGCTAGCTGAGACGAAGAATTTTTTGGCATGGGATGCAATAACCAGCGTAAGGGCTAAGCTAGTTAGCTTACATTTACGTATAGAATTTCAACTGGACCCAGACCACTGTGACTGATCAGTCAAGTAATTGCTTCCTAGGGAGTCCGTGTCTCATTTGGATTACCCAATTTGTAACCCTTTACCAGACTAGTGCAATAAGACAGACAGAGATAAAAAATAGGTACCCTCCAAAACGGGAACTACAAGTTCAACGATGCAGCCTCCATACTTACATCCATATCTATTCAAGTGATTGTCTCAATTATTAGTAATCTACAATTAGTTACGAACTTTGTAGCAAGAGACTTCTTGGCAATACCCAATAATTAGCAACGATAACAATTCGTGAATTTTGCTCATAAATACGAAAATATAAACAAAGAACAAAAAAAAAAGAGTGATTAAGAATAAAAAATGCAAATGTAATCATTATCGTCGATATTTTTTAACAAATGTGAAAAGTCTTTTCATTTTTATGAGAAAATTGAAGAAGTAGTAACTGTAGCCACGGGCGTCCGCTTAGGGTGGTGATATACCCCTTCCAGGATAAAGCATTTTCTCCTAAGAGTGTTTGAAAGCTGAAATCTCATCGTCAATAAAGGATAATGGTGCTGTACAACTGTTTTATGTAACCCTAACTTAATGTACCAATATTAAAAGAAACAGTATTATTCTTCGCTAGTAACAGGGTTGCTGCTAAGATTCATTCCAAATATATGCTTTGCCCCCTACACCCCAAATATACCCTCTTCATTGGTAGCATTACTAGTTATGGTAGTAGCAGCAGGAGGAGGAAGAGGAAGAGGAATATGGTTCACTTGAAGGTCTGGACCAAGTTTCATACCAATCCAACATGATACGACTGAGAGAACTGCTATTGAACATATTAAGGGCCAACAGACAGACCGACCGGAAAGACCCTAAAATGCATGGACGCATTTGAAAACGCTCAGAAGAAGAAAGAATATTCTGGAGACGAGTATCAACAGCAGAAAACTAATCGAAGGAGTGAAAAAGAAAGATATTTACAGAAAAAGAAGAGAATTTCGTTGAGTACAGAACAGTTGCGAAGGAAAGAAAGAAAAACAAAAGGCATAAGGAAGAAAGAGATAGAAAAAGGAAGAAGGAAAACAAGAAAGAACAACATGATGTAAATGAGAGGGTATAAGAAAGAAAGAAAGAAAGAAAGAAAGAAAGAAAGAAATGATAGAGGTTGAACAAAGAAAAAAACAAGAGCGGCGAAACGAAACAACGGACGGAGAAAAAACAAAAAAGGGATAGGGAAATGAAGAAATATTGAAAGGAAGAAAGAAAAAAAAAAGGAGAAAGGAACAGAAAAAAAATAAGAAAAAATGGAAAAATATAAACGACAAGATCAAATTGAAAGAAGAAAATCAGGAAGGAAAAAAAAAAAAAAAGATTCCAGGAAAAGGAAGGATATAAACGGGGGAAAAAGAAAAAAGTAATAAAGTGAAGAGAGAAAAAAAAAGGAAAAAAAAAACAAAAAGAAAGGAAAACAAAGATGAAATAGTGAAGGATGAAAGGAATAGAAGACATAGGGAAAAGAAAGGAACTCGTAATTTTTCGAATTTCGGAAAAGTAGTAGCGACAATGCAAACGCTAATTGAGTTACCTCCAATGCACTATTAAGAACACGTCGCCTTAAGCCACGTGACCAGAATGCATCAATACATAAACACATGTCTATATATCTCTGTTCTCTAGCACCCATCCGAAGAGCAGGTGTCATGCTAATTCCGTTACCTCCTGGGACCAGAGACCACAGCACAATACAGCAAGCGTTAGGCCGACGCCTGTAGACGTACTAACAATGAGGACAACATACTAACAAACTATTTGTATGCAGTACACAAAATACCAAAAAAGTATATATATATATATATATATATATATATATATATATATATATATATATATATATATATCCAATGGTATTTCATTATCATTCTATCCGAAAGATCCCGATATCACAGCAGTGTACGTTCTGTATCAATAATGACCTAGGTTTTCTTTTCTGCTTTTTCAGCTATACGGAAATGTGCAACTGTTAACATTTTCAGAGTATTCAAAGTAGAAACAAACCAAAACAAAACAAAACGACACCACCAGAAAAATGAACAAAATATCTGTGAGCAGCAGAGGCACATCTGACTAGTTGGAGGACAGAGAGATAACTGATTGGTCTATTTGAGCCAAATATAACAACTTTTGCTTAGCTCTACGAGACCTGGCAGAGCTCAGTGGAAATAAGTGAGACGGCATTGGTTGTGTGTGAGCCGCTCCGTCTCGTGTTTGGCGCCAAAACATGAGCTCAGGTATACAGACGACATCCATGGAAAATGTTCGGTTTTCGGAGCTTTCCAGCTTTGAAAATTTCGGAGATTATGTATCAGTAACATCGAAAACCACCATATCAGTTTTTCATTGATATATCTTTGAAAAAAAGAACAGAGAAGATATTTGCTTTGTCACTAAAGGTTATCAGAAAGAGCTTCGGTATGCAGACGACATCTAAGGAAAATGTTCAGTTTCGTAGCTTTTTGGTTTTCGGAATTTCAGATAAGAGATTGTGTATCTGTAGTATTAAAAATCGCGATATCAGTTTTTCATTGATTTATCTAAAAAGAAGAAAGAAAAAAGAGATTAGCATTTGATTTGTCGCTAAAGGTTAGCTTGAAGAATAAGATCGATGATGAAATCACCAATCAGTCCATCAGGAATCAATATATCGATCTGTTCTCTAAACAGTCGTTATTTGATTATCCTGGCTTGGTTAGAAACTAGACAGAAAGCAAGAAAGTAAATTTGCGGAAGAAGTTTGTCGAAAATTGACCGGTTAGAATCTATCTTTACTTGTGTTAGCTTAGTACGGTACAAGGCTAGGTATGGAAATAAAGATGTTTTATTTTCTGTATGAATTTTTCAGATAAAGGATCATCAGTATGTATAGATTTTTTTCTGTATGTTGTCCTCATCTCGGATTATCTTTCGAAACAACGTTTCGGTCGTTGAACTCTACGGCGTTTTTCAAGTAGCTGTCGTAATTATGGTGGGTCAGGAGTGTTGGAATTAGGGAGCCCCTTTCGGAGAGGAGGGTTGCACGTTCCCATTCCACAGTCTATTTTCAAGTGGGGGGCACCTAAAAATAAAGAACATATCTTTCACCCTTTCTCTTCTCCCTCCTAACCCACCGTGGCAATGCCATTAACAAGGGTAAGAATAGAAGAGAGAGCCATGTTTGAACAGGATCAAAAAGAACTTGACTTTCGATATAACGATTATTCATTCATTACTACTCCCTAACACACATAAAAACTAAATTATTGTTGTAGTTGACCGCAGGAATTTAGATAGACAATAAAAGGAATCAATAATGATAATACTGATGATAGATATTCTAGTTTCACCTGTCTTTGTTATCATAGTTAATATAGTTACATACCATTCCATTACTTTACCAAAAACCAAAGTCATATACTTTAATTGCAGAAATATATATACGCAAGAGTAATGATGATATACCAATTGTCAATACCCATGGAATTTCTCAGGGTCTAGCTTGTATTTTTTATTGCATGTATTTTACAATATATTGTCTTTATCTGTATTGTGTTTTTTGCGCAACGTTTCGTCTGATATATTCTTCGGTCTTCCTGTCATGTTAATCATTTTAATCATTATCATTCGGCATTGAACGTAGATCTTCCCAAAGATTTGCCTGACTTTTCTCTCATGGGTGTCGCCGAGCCAATACTTTTTGGATTTGCTTAGTTCGTCAAGCCATCATATATTTTGTTTGTAACTAAAACTATCAGCATCAACAAAAGTTTCTGCAGTTACTAAGTGAGTCTGATTGGCTATGTATGTGTCGCGCGTACATGCTGCACCAACACAGCTAAAAGGTTGAAAATTTCAACATTCACTCCTTATTATGTCAAGAAAAACGTTTTTTGTTTTTTGCTCCCCACCCTAAAGATTTTTAGTCAGGGTTTCGATTCATAAACTAAATTTACGCTAAATTGCTTCCTTAGTTTGTGGCAGATGTCACGATCGTTTCTTTAGAATTCTGACTTTTTAGTGATCACAGCCCAAGGGAAAGGGGATGGAGAAGTAACTTTTTAATTATGTTTTAATTGATCACTTCCAACAAGGATCACTGCCAAAAGCAGAGTTGCCAATTTAGATGTGATTTTTCAATTTTTCGATTCTGGAAATCACTCCAGAAGAAAAATCTAAAGAAAAAGAAATCTTGAATAGCAACGCTGGATTTTAAATCAAGAAAAAAATCTAAATATTGTCGACACAGGATTCACAGGTTCCGACCCCCCCCCCCAAAAAAAAAAAACTAAAAAAACAAAACAACAAAATCATCTGAATTAACAATCCTGGCCAAAAGACGTTGGTCACGTGACGATTTCAATTCAGTGACTAATTGGACCTGTTGTTTCAAACACTGTTCCTGTCGGTATATTATTCGGACAATCGCAAGCATATGTTGCATCCAGCAGCCTTTCAGAAAAAAAAAGCTTAGTATTTTTCTTGTAATCTTCTTAACAAGAGCAATGTTTCACGAAGTCACGGAATCGAGTTTCGTGTCTACGAGAGAACTTTCAGACGTGACTTGGAAACACGTCTATTCCTAAAACAATTCTCTTTTATTAAGAACCGTCAACCAGAACTGTCACCATATTTGAGGCTTTTGTCAGAAAGGCTAACAGATTCAATCAAAATAACATTGGTAGAATCGGTCACAGTACGTAGACAGTGAAAAACTTCAAAATGTAAACAAGACCCCCATCCAACTGCAAGGGTTATACAGTGTTTGAAGAAAGGAAATATAAAATAAGATAAAATGAATCAAAATGATAAAAAAAAAACTGAAAATAGATATAAAGAGAATGTATGTATGACTTACATGGCTTAAAAATGGAGATTTTAAAAAATGTCACGTTAGAAAACTCTCAACCAGTCAACATAGGTTTCTTTAGTTTTCAAGTTAAACGGTTGGCTGTCTGGCTGGGTGGTGGTGTATGTATCACGCGTACAGGCCTCAACAATGGAGCCAGAAGGTCGACATTTTCAACATCTACTCCGTATTATGTCTAGGAAAAACATGTTTTTGTTTTTACTTCCCCCCGTAGGTTTTTGATAAGGGTTCAATTTGCAACACAAGTTTATGCTAAATTGATCACTTAGTTTGTGTCTCGCAGCATTCACGCTCATTTTTTTTGTCGAAATTCCGACTTTTTTTTGATGATCACCCCTCAACAAAATGCGAGGGAAATAACACATTCATTGATCACCCCCTTTTCCAATTTCTCGATTGATTATGGCATCTTGCCAAAAGACATCGGTTACATAATGGTTTCTCTTGAGTGACTAACCAGACCTGTTATCTATTTTATTAGATGCAGAGATGGAAATGTGGTGTACGCATGGGTACAGGGTATACCTACATCTCAATTCTTGTCTGAATTTTATAAGACATCATGTATGATATGGTCAGACTATTTCCCTCGTCTAAATTGTCCGTCCATATCATACGTAATGACTACTTCTCAATTCCTAGGTTTTTGTACGTTCAATGTCTACTAATGAAGACAGTATCGTATACCCAGGTCCCAAAACCAATTTCCATTACTGATTAGATGAAGTATTGTAAACCATTAATATGAAATATAAGTCACAGACACACACACGGACACACACAGACACACAGACATACATATATATATATATATATATATATATATATATATATATATATATATATATATGGATATGTATAAATACTAGTAGAAATACCTGACGTTGCCTGTTTTTCTTTACATTCCTTAAATAAATGCAATTATATGAATTAGCTATATAATTGCTTCAATTAATTTTCTCACGAATGGTCAGACGGAATTCATACCAAGAAATTGCATGGTTTTCAATATTGCGTTAATTTATCATTCTATCCAGGTGGGCGAAAAATGGAGTAATTATTTCTATTACTATCCAATGACCTTGAAACATTGTCTCCTTATGTGTGTGTGTATATATATATATATATATATATATATATATATTAACTGCTCATAAAAAGATCTGTTTGATTCCTTTTTGAACCCGCTCTCACTTCAACCAATCTCTCTCTCTGTTGGTGTCTTAAAAGGGTCTTTAACTTTCGCATATGGACACATTTACTCCTACTACATCAGTGCTAATTCTCATTCTCTCTGTTCTTCTTCTTCTTTCTTTTCCTTTTCACGAACAACATATCAAAACACACAAACATGAAATAGCACAATTTTACTTTTTTTTCAACAGTTGCAGAAACATAAACAGGAATGGAAATGTTATTTTTTTTTACTAAATATCCCTGAATCTATGTGAAATGTTTCCAGCGTCTTTGAATAGAAACATTTCTGTTGAACGGATGATAATCTTTCGTCAAGTTATTTCGTAATATTTCTTTACGAAAACAAATATTGTTGATGATTTTAAATCAGAAGATCTTAAACGAAAAGTAATAATTGAGAAAAAAATTAGTCTGAAGGCTTTCGTTTTTCTATGGGGAAATGTATCTTCTGTTTAGAAAGATAAAAGTAAGATCATTTTAAAACTTTTTTCTTTCTGAAAAACTGGTTTTGTCGGTATTGTTAATACAAAAGGGAACAGTCTTTTCTATTCTTTAAATTGCTCCACGTACAACTCAATATAAAGTACAATTACAATATGAAATACAATATTAATGACAATGATAAATACAAATTACAAAAATACTTACAAAAAAGACCATGACAGACTTCGGAGTTGTTCTCTCGTTAGATGAACCGATGACAACACCAATAAAGCACAAACAGCTAATGATTTTTTCCAAGAATTTTCCTACCGTTTAAATGAATAAATAAGGAAGTGAACAACAACGTTGCCGGAAGTATACTGACAAGACCATATATATGTGTATGTGTTCGTAGGGGGGATTCATAAATGTCGTATATTATTCTTTTCTAGTTTAAGCTGTAAGATTTAAGAATGAATTTAATGACAGCAAAAATATTTTCATTCTGTGTAGAGCTCCAGCAATTTTCCATGGCTGAGAATCACATCATTTCTCGTAACGGTTGTGATTTCACGGATCAGAAAGAAAAACATAGCTCTGGTCATAAAGAGCCTCCGCAATGGTTCGGCTCTCTGACAATTTTTCATTATACTTCATATGATGAAAATAGATAATAAAAGACAAGCAATTAGTATGATGCATATTTCTAGTAATCGTCAAAACTAAAAAAACTATTTTTCTCTCTCTTCTCCCTCCTATTAATCTATTCATCAACAGAAGGCTAACAAAAAATCAGCTGGAATGTTGTGTTAAAAATTACAAAGATGAAGATACTAGTCGCCTTCATCTCAGAACTTTCAACCATAAAAGAATGTCGAAGAATATATCAGTCGAAACGAAAATACTTATCTATCTTTAGACAACGCAGGACGACTGAAGAATATATCCATCTAAAGCTTATGCATTAAAAATAGCAAAGATGAAGACACTAGTCTAAAAAAATGTATAACAATTATCAGGGACAGCGGGGCTGCTGTCCCCGTGTTTTCTACACATGGGGACAGCTGTGTGCCCTCTATGAAAAGGGGAAAGTGTAAGACATACTGAATAAAACATAAATTTCTGATGATTTGAAAATAAAAAATTCTCATAGCTAAATCGACCATTTTTCGGCTAGATTTGACTGATTTTCTTTCCAATTTATCCGATAAAAATCTATGATAGCTGAAAAGCAGGCCAATTGAAAAGAGTGATATGTAAGTTTAATAAAAGTAAACGTTTTATTCTCATTATTGATTAATTTTGAGGTCTCAATCATTTTATTTGAGCTTTAAATGAGTATATAAAACATTTTCAGCAAAAAAGCAAGCTGGAAATGAACATTTTAGCTGATTCTAGCCATTCCTTAGCAATCTCAATAAAAAATATGTGTCGGAAAATGCCTTGCCTAAAAGGCTGCCCCTTGCTGCGAATTGCTAAAAGTGCCCTTTATAATCATATCATCTTTAGATATGCAGGAAGATTGAAGATTTGGAGAAGAATTGTTTAAAAGACTCGTCTGAAAAATGTGTGGAATTAAAAAAATCCTACCTCTCAAAACATTAGACAATGTAGGAAGGCCAAAAAATATACCATTCAAAATGTCGTCTTAAGAATAACAAAGATGAAGAGACACTAAGCTGAAATTTTGTATCATAATGAAGGTATTTTATCTCAGAACATTAGACTATGCAGGGAGGCTTCAGAATATATTCATCCAAACCCTGTGCTGTGAAAGATGAAGACATTAGTCTGAGAAATGTGTGGAATAGTGGAAATATTTCTTCTCGGAACCTGAAGCAGAACAGAAAGGCCTAAGAATATATCAGTCGAAATAAAACACTTCATTGGAGAAATTTAGAAAATAACACGAGAAACATTTTTCAAACATGCGGAAGGAAATAAAAAAAATATGAAAGTGATTTCGTCTATCTCGTTTTGGGTTAAACTTGTCTTGTAGCACGCGAAGCATGTCTTTCAGACATGAATCAATATAACTGTAACGTCGAAAAATGACCTTCTACGACCTACCACCCACCTAGTGGACACGGTCGATGCAAACAGCTTGTTTACTTAAACCGACTGGAACTGTTCATGTCATGACATATAGATCTTGATCACGATTTCGTTTTATCAGTAATAAAAGTTATTAAAGCGACGTGACAAAGGTTTCGTGGTATTTCTGTGTTTCAATAACAATTGATTTTGAAATGCAGTAATACTTCGATTAGCGCAGTTGATCATCATCATCATCATCATCATCATCATCATCAGCCTCCTCATCATCATCAGCCTATAACATCCATTATTGGACATAGCCCTCCCCACAATTTGAAATATATTACCCGAAATGTATTTAGTATCTTTTTCTTCTTTCACGAATGTGAAAATAACTTCTTTGTCATCATCAATAAGTTTTAATTATTATCATTATTCGGTGATGCTGGCAGGGTATGAACGTCTTTCTTTTCTCCTTTTCTATCCAATAAAACCATTTCAAAAGGCAAGCATCATTCAACTGTAATTGTGTTTTATTACGTAGCGTGATTCATGCTGGTATGCATATCTTCCCTGTTCTATTTTCTGGGCATGCGCAGTACTGGTAAGTTGATCACGCTGATACATTTACAGTACTGTCAAAATTACTTTGCATTTTTATCAAATATGACTTATTCCATACTTGAACCCTATTTAAACTTCAAAGATGTAAACATATTCTTATGCATTTTGGATCCGGTATCCATTATAGTATTCTGTGCAAAGATAATTTAAATCATTGTTTGACTTAAGGTTGACCTCAAGCACGACCTCATCCTGATCAAGGATTGTGGCTGATCTCAGGTGAACAAACACGCCTCTTAAAGACCCCTGTTCCTTACCGTGCGTCCATTTAACCCATTTATAGTGACAGGTATCAAATAAAACATGTTACTCTTTAGTTGTGATTGGCATGTGTGCTTGTCCAATATTGTCAGCAATGGATCCGTGAAAGATTTGAGCCCAAACGAAAGCGTCCAGATGGAGGTATATCCGAAAGATACCCCCTTAAATTGCGATGGTATAAATAATCAAGGAGAAGTGTATTCCGCATTTGGGAAAAAGTGATAATGGTTAAAATGTGTTTCCTTAGTGTCGGGAAGTGTTGATGAATGTATGTTTCAGCTCAAATACAAGACGAAATGTTGGTTTTACTTTACAAAAACAACGATCTATCTATTTCGGTCTATTTGAATCCACAAGTAAACTGTCTATTTTTAGGTTCTTATTCCCAGTCAGTATTTCTCCTCATTTAACTATCCATCTGGCTCTCTTATCTACCCCAAGTGTATACCACATCCGGTAATCTTCAACTTTATTATCTCGGAAGAAAATTAAAAGATTACCGGGAGTAAAATACGCCCGAGGAAGACTTGAAAACCAACCGACTGAAACTTAATAATCTAAGCAGAACTTGAAATAGAATTTGGAAAACGGATTAGCTATTTGGTCGGAAGTAGTGATGAAAACAACAAAGGTGACTATACCATTGAATAATAATGTATTGTCACAGAATTTCAAACTGCATTAGGACGGTCAGAAAACCTACCAGCCGATGTGCAGCGATATAAGCAATACATACAAGGATATCAGTCCGAATAATTCATCGAATCACTGTATCACTCTACCTTAAAACTTCAGAAACATAGTTGTTAATTACGCTCCGGTGCCAGCAATTAGCGTTCAACCCCAGGGTGAAAAAACAGGATTTTGAATACTGATTTTTAAGGCTGACAGACTGACTGTCTCTACTCGTAAGATTAGCGTAACTCAACCAGAAATCAACAGTAACACACACATATATTTGAAAAATTTGCGGTATAGGTACTGAGTAAGCCAAGCGTACTTTGACAAAAGACCACAAGTGCGGGGCACTTGTAATAGAACTCGCTCAAAAGTAGTAAAGGTCGGATAGATTAGCTCTCTGATCATGAATCCACAACGAGACTAGTAGGCTGCACGTTACAAATATCTACCAGTCGTAATGGTTAACGTGCTAATTTTGTAAGGCGTAACTCGACGACTGCAAAGGCAATCATCTACCGTAGAAATATGTATAGAAAACTAGTCTAAAGGTTTAAATTCTCAGTGAGTGCTTCAGTAATACTGCACCGCTCAAGATTATTGACGTTGAATCTTTCTGTATAACCTGTGCAATATCTTTGGAAATGAATAGAAATCTATCAAATTTTTGTCATCAGGGTATTTTGATAAGAGTTCTATATTAATTTAACAAAGAAAATCGTTTTATTTCAACTCACATGGAGCAATTTCAAATAATTAGAAAAAAAACCTGGACAGTAATATTGGCACCCTTCCTTTATATTTGTTTGCAGGCCCTATTCTGCATCAACGACTGCCTCTAAACATTTCTTGCAATTATGTGATTGCTCCTTGCACTTGTCAACGGGAGGCTTCTCCTGCTCTTCCTTTACAATTTGTTCAAGCTCTGAAATGTTTGCAGCATTCCTGCGGTGTATAGGACGCATTAAACACTTGACTCCACATTTATGCTGTCTTCAAAGATTTTCAAAGGGACCGAGATTAGGACTCATAGCTGGCCAGCTCAGAACAGTCCATTGTCCTTTTTCCAACCATTCGTTTGTGCTTTTGGATATTTCCTTAGGTTTTTGTTCATGCTGGAGTACCCAAGATCCTCGGACGAAACCTGGTTAGTAGTAAATTTAGCTCTAAAATCCCTAAGTGATCCTTTGGTTTCATGCTTTCTTCGATACGATCGAGGCTTCCGGAACTAGCCCCATAAAACTGTGGATCCTCCACCAACTTTGGGAACGGATGTTCTTTCCTCAATTGGGTTCTCACGGAATCCAAGTGCTCCGCAAAATTTTTATACATGCTTGAAAAAAATCACCTGACCTTTGCTTCATTTGAGTTTTTGTTTTTATCTAACGATTAGCAGTCTTTATTTTGATGACATTTGACATAAGAGCCACCAGGAAACAGCGGCTGTCATTTTGACAACCTTTTTAAATGTCAGTTTTTAAAGGAAAAATTCTGAGTTCTTACGTTTTTATATAAATATATAAAGTTTATGAAAAACATAAATTTCCCGAAAGGTAAACCAGACTTCCAGGGAACTGACTTCCATAATACATTTTTCATATTAAATGTCCTTTGGTGAAAAGGGATTGGGAAAATATCTCAAAATGAACAAATATGTAGAAAAATATCTTCCTGTAAACTGCAGAATATGGATAATTACTTTTATATTATAATACATAAAATATATTTGAAAACACTGATGTGTCATTAACTGTCCATGTAATGTTTTTCATCATATTTCCTTTATTTATTTCAAGGGTTCCTTCAGTCTAATTAAAGAATAGGAAAAGAACATACAAAAAGCTGACCAATCAATTCGACACTTCCTGTACAACAATATTTTGCAAAATCGTCTCACAGACTTATTTGCTAGTATTGAAAGTTTTATATAGACAGGATGAACCACACATGTGGCTTTGTGTCAGACTAGACCAAGCTTGGTAAATAGCTTCGGTACCTTTCCATGGAGTAATGGTTAGCTTGCTAGTCTGACTGACTATTACAACGGCGTAGAAAATTCGATCCTGGTCGAGAGCTCAACTCATAGTTCTTTGAACCAGACTAGGCTAAAGTTAGAAAATAATCATGCACATTTTCAGCTGTCGCCAGTTCGGCCCTGGGGAAAATCCAATATTTCAAATGATGATTTTCAAGGCAGGAAGACTTTTTCTTGGAAGACTGGCGCAATGCAATCTTCACACCAATGAAATATCCTCGTCACCAGCAGCTGCCTTTTAGTGTCCGTCGTTGGACATAGACCTTACTCAAGATTTGCTAGACCTCTCTATCATGGATGTCGCAGAGCCGGTGCTTTCTAAACTTGTCTAGTTCGTCACGACATTTTACTTTCTGCCGGTCGCAGTTTCGCTCATGATCTCTGGGTATCCATGTGAATCATGATGTCGAGCCGTTGTCCGACGTTCTTGCAACATGATCAACACATAGCCAGCCGAGTTTTCTGATGCATTCTATGATATCTCTGACCCCTGTTCGTTCTCTTATTTACTCAGATACTTTTACACGGAGAATAATGTCAAAGATAGATAATTAACGAAACAAATGAAAACGATACAATCTTCCAGAAAACAATAAATGATATTGAGATGAAAATATGAAAGTAAAAATACGCAAGTTGAATGCTTAATCAAAAGTAGCCCGTGATATTTAACTTGACCACTTGACTCAGTTGAAAATATTATTTCTCCTATCATCTAAAAAAAAAAATAATTCAACTTTTTAAGATATTCAACTGAATCGTTAACAGAGTCAGATAGAATAAACACCTTAATAGATTCCTGGTTCTTCCAACATCGAAGGCGACAAAGATAAGGTATCTTCGAGCGTTACTTTTTTTTTCTTCATAAAGATTGTAAAGGTCTTCATTCGATGTGGAGAAACAGGAAAGGGTAAACCAAAGTCATCATAGACTTTGCCAACTGAGATATTTCATCAATGAATTTGGATATTTTTGTTGCATTTAGTTGTAAGAAATTCATCATTATCATCATCATCAGTCTTTTATTGTCCGTCGTTGAACATAGACCTCTACCAGGATTCGCCACACTTCTCTAACGTGGGCGTCGCGAAACCAGTATTTTCTAAATTTGTCCAGTTCATGTCTCCATCTTGTACTTTGTCGGCCTTTGTTCGCATGTGATCTCTGGGGATCGATGTCGTGAGTCGTGATGTTCATTGGTTGTGTGTCATTCTTGCAACATGGCCTGCCCATTGCCATTTAAGTTTTCAATTTGATTATATTTTAGATATTGGAGTTTAGATATTTTTTCAATGAGTCTCAGATATCTTTACATGGAGAATAATATCCATGATGGCAAAACTGTATTTCTATTAAAAATGCATCGTCTCTTTCAAACGCTTCCCCTGCTCTGTTGTAGAATGTGTGACCCAGTGACTGATGATCCACAATGTTGATAAGCTCATTAGTACGGATATTGTTCCACGATTTTATGTCATCAAACGAACATTGCTTGAGCCTCCCTCTTCCTCGTTTATCCTGATCTTTTTCACCTACACATATTCTTTCTAGTCCTATTGGTCTGTGCTCGGTATGACCAAAGAGTTTTAACTTTCTTTCTTCCAGACAAAATGTTATAAGACGTACGTTTGTGAGTTTTCTAAGATGACTAATATTGATCCTGTCTAGCATTGTGTTAGAGGTCATTAAGCGCATGATGTGATTTTGAAACACTTCAAACATCTGAAGAGATCTTTGCTTCCACGTGAAACCGCTCAGACCATAAAGTACAACAGGAATTATATATGTTATATATACTTTCGTTTTTATCTTAATCGGTATTCTTTAGGAGATTAGATGTGTTTTGTTCGGATCAAAAGCGTCCTGATTCCATGTTTAAAAGCAGCAGACGCATACCTATCGGAGGAAAGGTGATATTCTAAATAATCAAATTTTTAGACTTGTTTCACTTGTTCTTCATCAATGAAGGTGTTCAAAGATTTCTAATTTGTTGATATACATTTTTGTTTTATCAATGTTTATTGATAGTCCTATTTCTCAGGCGTTTTTCACCAGAGCATCAATGGAAGATTGAAGGAAATCAGCGTCATCATTTAAAGCTGCAATGTCATCAGTCTAGCTGAGGTCAGAAATATTGACACCTCCTATCGTACGTATAATGAATTTTATGTAATCATTGATTGATTAGATTTCTCGAATGTTATTTGTTATAATTTGATATAGCATGCAGTGGATGAACGCCTTATAATATGTAGGGTACTTTAGATATTTTTTTTCAACTTCTAGATATTTTCTATCCGTCGAGACAAATTATTGCTGGGCGAGTAAACTTTTCCTCTAAATCGGTTGAGTTACTTAAAAAAAAACTTACAGGCTGATCATAAGCATTATCAAAACAAAAATGATTACTATTACCGTAAAATTAATTCAAAATAATGACAATTATCATAATAAAGAACAATAATAAGGATATAAATAACAATTACCACCATGAGTAATAATAAAAATAAATAATAATTGAGGAATATTAGATTATCATTATTCTTGCTACGATCAATAATAATAATAATAATAATAATAATAATAATAATAATTAAAAAAAAAAAATAATAATAATAATAATAATAATAATGATAATAATAATAATAATAATAATAATAATAATAAGAAGAAGAAGAAGAAGAAGAAGAAGAAGAAGAAGAAGGAGGAGAAAAAGCAGAAGAAAAATAATAGTAAGATTTAGTTGCGTAGTGAAAACCGACACAAAATCCATGAATAAATAAGCAACCAATGCAATCAACTGACTAAGAGAGAGAGAGAGAGAGAGAGAGAGAGAGAGAGAGAGAGAGAGAGAGAGAGAGAGAGAGAGAGAGAGAGAGAGTGGGGGGTGAGAAGTAAAAAAAGAAAAATGAAGAAATGGGAAGAAGAAGAAAATAAAGGGAGCGAAAAAAGAGGAAAGCGAGTAAAAATAAATAAAAGAAAGAGAAAGAGAGGAAAAGAAAGGAAGAGAGAACTAACATTCAAAGGGAAATTATGAATCTTCTCACAACATTTTAAATGTTAACATTTCATTCAAGTATTACGCTTAAAAGCAATAAAACTATTTTTTTTTTCAATTCGAATTTGAAAAAAGGTCTTTCTTGGTGAGATAATCTCGATTATCGTATGTTTTATTTAAACCCTTTTGCTTCTTCTAACAACATTTTAAATGTTAAGACTTTAAGTGTAGCGTATAAAAAGATTAAAAGCAGGTATGGTTAGTTACACAATAGTTATCGTCTTGTGGCCGATGTTTTTAGACGGGATGTTGTGTTGGGAGAGATCAATTAAAATCTCGGGAAAAGAGGGTGATCAAACCATAAGTTACTTCTCTCGCATTTTGTTAAACTGTGATCACTGAAGAGTCTAAATTTTCCAAAAACAATTGGGAACGATGCCGGGGACAAATTAAGGGACCCATTTAGTATAAACTTGAATTGTAAATTGAATCCCACAATAAATAACTTTGGGGATAATTTAAAAAAAAAAAGAAGACTTTTCCCTACTCTTTGAGAGGAGTTTGCGTGTAAATTTCTAAATTTCTACTATAAGCAATTAGTTCTGGAATAAGTTCATATATATATATATATATATATATATATATATATATATATATATATATATATATATATATATATATATATATAATTAAATAAAGGATTTGCTATACAAACACCTTAATGTTGAATGTATTGAGGACTTTATGAAATAAGTCCATCATAAATCGGATATTGTATTACTAGTTCATAATTTGCTATATATATATATATATATATATATATATATATATATATATATATATATATATGACAGAACACATGAATAACCGAAACCCAGCAACTGTATTTAAACGGGTCTATTGTTGGTAGCATGCATAACAGAAGAGATAAGAAAAAGGAAAAAAGAAGAAAAGAAAGGAAAAGGGAAGAAAAAATTAGGGAGAATGGAAGAAAATGAATGAAAAAATAATCCGAAATGAAAACAAAGAAAATGGGAAAAGGAAGAAAACTTTTCTGAAAAACATCAATAAAAATAAAGAAAAAAGGCAGTCAATAATTGAATTAGCAACCACCTCACTAAAATAAAATGAAGAAAGGAACAGGTTTGGTTAGTCACTCAGTGGAAACCATAATGTTACCAACGTTTTTTGGCAGCATGCCGCATTGGGGTGATCAATTAAAAATTGGAAAAAAGAGTGATCAATGAATGAGTTATTTCTCTCGCCCTCTCAGCCAGTGATAATTAAAAAAAGTCTCAATTCTCAAAAAACAGGTGGGCACAGAATGAGGGATCAATTCAGCATATACATACATTGCAAATTGGTTCCCCTCAAAAAACCTACATTGGGGCTTGGATTTGGAAGACTAAACGTTTTCTCTGGATATAATGAGGAGGGAATGTTTGAATTTTGATTTTCAGCCTCCTAGCAACATTGATGTAGCCTGTATGCGTGATGTATACATAGCCAGCCAGCCAGCCAGCCAGCCAGCTGGACCAACTTAAAAATTGTGAGAAACCTGTTGACAGTTATGGTGAAATAGAACAACGATGAGATGAAATAGAAAAAAATATCGTGGAAAGAATGATGTCATATAGAAAAAATACATGGAAGAGTAAAAGGAAGGAAGAAATTAATACGACGAGAAATAAGATGAGAAAATTGAGAAGAAAAAAGAAAAAAGAAAGAAAGAAAGAAAAGATTCTCCCTCAAGATTAAGGGGAACAATGATGACTTAGGAACAACTCCACGCAAGTTTTGACTTGCCTGGCTTCATTTTGCAAAGACAATTGAATTAAAAAGCGCCCCATCTTTTTCCCGACATTTTATCTTATTTTTGTGCTCCAATATTTTTTTCAGTGACAATAATCCCAAGCAGCAGCAGCAGCAGCAATATCAGAGTATTGGAGTTTCTATTCTTGTATCCCTAGTTCTATTCTGGCATTCCATTATTAATTTTTGCTCTGACAGAAAAGAACTCGTTCGATCTCACCAAGCTGATCCATAACGTTAGTGGCTGACTAAAACGTTCACTCATGAGACTGAATAACAGTTTGAAGTATGATCTATAAATAACATAATCCATCATCATATTTGTATGACCACATCACTCTCTCTCTCTTTCTCTCTCTCTCTCTCTGGTTCCGTCTCTTATTTTATATATACCATATTTGACGGAATATAAGACCCCCTCCCACCATCACAAGAAAGTTTAAAGGTAGGGGAGGGCGGAGCACGCAGGACCACTTTTGAAACTTTTGATTGTCGAGTGAAAGGTTTGTAACTAGGTACTAAATTCTTGCTTAATGTTGGTTAGTATCAAGTCCTTCCCAAGTTGTTTTGGAAATTGAGATTAGGAAAAGGTTTGTTAAAAGTGATAGTGATAGGCATTGGACCATCACGTAGGACAAATTGGACCATCACGTAGGACAAATTGGACCATCACGTAGGACAAATTGGACCAATGACAAAAAAAAATGAAAGTAAAACATGAATTCTAGTTAAGAAACCTTTAGAATATAATTCAACTTGACAACTGGAATTTGCAGTAGCTAACTAGTTTCAATTTGTATTTTATTGATTATCAAGTTTTTGTACAGTCTGGTATGAGTTGGTGAATGTGCTTCCATACAAAGCAAGGCCTACTCAGGATCACTCAGTTAACCTAAAGGCAGTTAAGTCAACAGAAGAATGCAGAATTGACTTTGCGTTTTCGGTACCTCCAGCTGAGATGGGTGGAGGTATGCACATGGCAGCATTCTCTTTGTCAATCTTAGAAACATTTGGGGGTTGACGTTTTTTTGATTACCTTAAGTAACTAACAACACACTCCTTATCATCCTTGTAGATTACTGCAGTGAAGTTCTTTAGCAGCGTTCTCATCAACCAATTTCACCAGAACATAGGTTACACTATCTATGAGTCTATGATCATCAAAATCGTGGTGTAGACACATATCTGCTATATTTCCGGCATAAGAGCTGGCATCTCCATGAAAGCTGTCTCTGTCATTAAAGTCACTGTCATCGGCGTGGGTGGTCTTTAGTACTTTATTCTTTGATACCCTCGTGGATCGTTTCCTCTTATTGTTTGGCGTTTCGATCGACAGATCAAACAAATAATACTCCTTGGGTATGCAGCGATTCTGAATCGGATCAGTGTTGTCTTCACAATCTGCAGATCTTTCGAAATATCTCTGAGAGATTTTCCCATTACAATCTATTCCAAAGCTCTTTGAACCAAAATCACGATCAAATGTTGTACGATTGATCATACGTTTATATTTTCTAACCATTTTTCCTGAAAGAAGGTTTACATCCGATGAACCTTTACTGAAGATAAAATCAATATGATGTTCCTGTATATGAAAAGCTTTCAGTGACAACTATAGTAGCCTATCTTAGATGACTGAATATAGATGAACTTTCCTAGGAAAATTCCATAGGGCAGTTTGGATCACCTAACCAAAATGTCCCAAACTACCCCCAAAACTAAATCACTGTTCTAGAGATCCCTATAACAAAACTTCGAGGTTACCCTGATAGGAAAACTAAACGGAAGTTGAGCTCCTAAACCAAACTGGTGGTAAACTCAATCTCCTTTTGGCAATCAAAAAGTTGTCACTCCCTGGTGATTCATGGACGAGGGAAGTTTATGACTTTCTGGTAAATCCAGCAACCGATAGAGTTATGATGTCTCCTCATACCACTAGAAAAACGACCTGGGAGACCAATAGAGAGGACTGATACCGCACAAAAGTATTCGTGTGCAGCCTCAGCCACAGATCTCGTTGGAACAATGTCCACCAACACTGATATCTGTATGGCACTCCTCGGAGATTTTGTTGTACATATCAACACAGAGAGCACTGACAAATATGGGTGCCCGCTGCCACTTTTCCGGCACATATTTGGGTGGGCTCATATTTTGGAGGGGGTGGGGAAAAGGGTGTATTCGGAATGTATCTTAGTGGCAACCCTGTTACAATATGGGCTTTCCATCCATCATTTTTAGTAAAAGAAAATACGTCCCACTGTAGGATCTGGATGTCAGATGGTGCACTTGACTGTTAAAGGAAACGTATCATCTGGCTCTGGTATGACACCAGCGAATAATGATAGTCTTTTTTATATGAGGAAAATTAAGTTGGGATTCCATAAAAGAATTGAACTGCACCATTATCGTTTGTGGACTTCAAGTTTTAAACTTTCAAACACTCTCACTTCGGTGAGAAGTGTGTGTGGAGGGAGGGGGCAAATGCCCCGTTGCCCCCCCCCCCCAAGCAGACAGAAATGCTGATAAACACTGTTTATTTTGAAAATATTCAAACCTGTCGCTTCAGCAATAGGTACTAAATCCAAACAAGCGACCAAGATGAAATCCCTAGTCCACAGCAAGATAATTCATTGCAAGAGATCAATTGCAATATAAAAGCTCTGACTCAAAGATGGAACCAAGTTATCATCAATCACATTGAAAAGGAAATTTTATTGAGTTAGACATTAAACTCAATTGACGGAATTTCCCGTCATTTGCAGTTAATGAGTTGGCCGAAACGTTTCTGAAGTCCAAATAACAAAATAGTTGCTATGCTACTAGCTTGTCATTGATATTTATTCTGGTTGGTCGAATTATCATTATCTGTACCATCGGCTGTTTGAGGACGAATCGGAAAGTGTCAAAGTGGACACGAACTGTGGCTCAACGAAGTAGCACAGCGTTCGATGTTTGCTCATCAGGGAGTTTAAAAGTTCGTGAATGTACAAACAGAAATGGACATCGTATACAGTGATTTGAATCAATCAATCTCGACGAGGGCCATGAGGTTCCCTTGGGGTCTCGGGCGCATTCGAAGAGGTCTATTGACTGAAATGATCATCCATTAATTGTTGTCTATCTATGTCGTATTCCTGTTTGACAGGAGACCATGGAACCCGAGAAGAGCTCTCAAGGGGGGTGCGTAGTATATTTAAGGTAGTGAATGGCTTCTTCTGATGATTGATTTAAAAATGAACAGGACTCGCCATCTCAGTCAATAATTGAACAATGGTCACGTCAAAATTTGAATTCATGTAAAAACGATTCCTTTGAAGGATAAATATAGTCAGAATAAACTCTATTTATGTCATCACTGGCGTTTTCCAGTGGAAAACATCTAAAATAGAGTGAAAAATATCTAGAAACATCTAGATTCTCCAGAATCTAGATGTTATCATCAAACTGTACCCGTCAAAATCAGGTGGATACGGTTGTAAAATTTCAATATCTGATGGATATAATATAAAAAAAAAGGTCTAAAATCATATTGATGAAATTGATTCAAGTTCCAAGTACTCGAGACATTTTCCCTTTTCTATGGAGCCATTTTCGAGTGACAGATATGCACATTCCCAACAAGCACTTCTTATCCGTGTTCCAACCCAGGTAACAGGCCTCGAATGCTGATTTCCAACCAAGGTAGACACCAACCACAATTCAGAAGATTGACGACAGACAATACTCCTAGCAGCTACATTGCCCAACTCTCATCTGGCCATGTGCTAGACTAAGCTAAGCTTAGCATCTATCTCTGTCTCTATCTATTTGAAACACCGCAACCAAAACTGTCAACATAGCTTTCATCAGTTTTAGATTGGTCTAGTCGACCCTTCTTTATGTCTAGGAAAAAATTCACGTCTATATTTTGCCCCCCCCCCGCCAAATAAGTTTTTAGTGATGAGGTTCAATTTGCAATGTAATATCATTCTAAATTGATCCCCCAGTTTGTGCTTAGCATTATTCACGTTGTTTTTTGAAAATTCCGACTTTTAAATGGTCACTGTCCAACAAAAGGCAAGAGAAGTAACATTCATTGAACAACCTTTCTTCCAATGTTTTAATTGATCACCCCAATATAGTATACTGCCAAATAGCACAGGTCACATGACAGTTTTTAGTGAGTTAATAATCAGACCTTTATCATCCATCTCTCTCTCTTTCTCTCTCTCTCTCTCTCTCTCTCTCTCTATATATATATATATATATATATATATATATATATATATATACATATATATATATATATATTCAGAGACCTTGTTTCGAAACATTCAATCAGATGTCGGCCTGTTTCGTACCTGTTCCGTATAGTTGCGTATTTTCCATTGGTACTAAAGGTTGGTTTTCGTGCCCAGCTAAGGTGTTTGGATTTAGAAGACTGAATATAAAAAAACCCCCAAAAAACAAGCTGACAGGCCTTATCTAGTTACAAGATTGAAGCAACACAATCTTCTCATTTTCAAATTCATCAAATTTCAATAGTACTGCAAGTTCAAATCATTGTTTTTACCAACGCATTAGGATGATTGGAATTAACACAACCGGATTATTTAGCAGAGAAAAAAATAAATCTATCAATTCGCATGGAATAATGACTATTGTGAACTCCTACCAAAGCACCATAGTTAGCGGTAAGAGAGAGAGAGAGAGAGAGAGAGAGAGAGAGAGAGAGAGAGAGAGAGAGAGAGAGAGAGAGAGAGAGAGAAAGAGAGAAAGAAAAAGAGAAAGAAAGAAAGAAATATTCTGCCAACAATCAATCTAACTATTGCGCAGCTATGATGTAAATTTGGTGCGACCAATCTTAGGGGGCCCTTACTGCACATATGTAATCAGACACTCTCCTTTGATAAGCCATTGAGTGAGCTTGTGTACCGTGTGATTGTCGCACTCACAAAGACCATTATTCACGTCTCATGCATGACTTTTTAGCAAGACATTGATTCACCCAGATCTATCAGTTCCCCTTACTGTCCAAATTTGACTATCTGCTACTTCTGGATTTGCCCTAAAAGATTCCAGACCGTAGTAGAGAATACAAAGAGGCAACTGATGGTAATCTTGAAAGAGGACTTTGCAAACTGCAATAGTTAGATGCATGTCTTGAGTATGTATCTTAATGCTGCGTAATTTTAGGCGAATAATATTGTATTGTGTTGATTCAAAGAAGTAATTGAATGAAACAGACGACAGATGGGAAGACAGAAAAGACGCAATAATTGGAGTTTGAAGAGGGCCTGTTATCATCTTGAATAATACACAGCTAATCTTGGAACTTCAAACGTCAACAACCTTTTATCTTTTCAGTCCAGCTTAGCGTTAACTCTGGCTCTGGCCTCTTAGAGATTATTTTCGTGTCTCGTAGCTGAGATGCTTTTTTATTTTTTATTTATTGAAGAATACTAAATTCGTTTCACTGGAAGAGTCTATTGTTTCAAATGGTTGAGATGAGACATTTTTATCAGCGAACTTCTTATTTTGAGTGACAGAGTCTATTAAGAAAATCATACTGTCAATTAGATAGATACATGATTCTTTCGGACTTGCAACCCCATATGTTTTTTTTATCACAAACATTTCATCTTACTATTCATATGAACCTGATATTTGCTAGGTTTAGCTTTGTCTGTGTCAAAGCCATAAGTCAGCGATACCCATAATCGAACTCACTACAGTGGCAATAGTTTGCGAGCCTTCCTTGCCTAACTGCTCCACTGTGAAACTAGGCGTCTATTTCAAATAGTTCTTTCATTAAATTTAGGTTAATCTGACAAGACCACAAGCACGGTGCTCCCAGAAAAGATCGAACTCATTATATTAGAATCTAGAAAGTATTCAAAGGGCGCATGCCATTGTCATTGTCAGAGGGAGAAATTGTGCATGGAAGCATCCCAAATCTAATCACTTCTTTCATGTCCCATAGCCCATTTTTCCATTGAATGTAATTCATTGAGAACTTTCGGAGGTATTGTGTGGACAATCATGAACTTATAAATAAATATAATTACGTCGTTCGCATGACCATTTGGAACCTGACAGACGCAGTTGTGGCGACATGGCCGATTGGGGCTCTGCCTCATGAGACCTAGTGCTCTGTGTAGTCAAGTCCAAGGGGCTCAGGATTCGTCCTGAGACCTCAGGACCAGCACTGTTATGTCCTTGCAGCAATAAGTGCGAGAAGTTTTGAGTTATCCTACCCACGCATTCTCGTGTGTAGTATCCTCACCCTGTGTCGCACACTGTTCTCGTGGGGGCTCGGACAAATAGGATGGACTTATAAGCTCTCAATCAAAGAAAAAAAACTGCTTCAAAATTCAACCAACTCTTACCCTATTGTCCATCCTTCCACAAAATTCAATCAATATTCATCGAGTATTTTTGGAGATATATTCTGGACAGAAAGACGCTAAAACGGACACGGCCGAATACGTATACCTCTCCAACTTCGTTGGCCAAAGCAATTATATGGGTGACTGCCTTGCTTACCTTTGCTCCACGGTGAGACCTCTACACTTCCTAAAGTTCATTTAGTCTTACACAAGTTACAGACCTGGGACACCTAGTGTAGATCGAATTCACTAAACAAATACGACTTGCTAATTATTGTTCCACGGTGAAACGTCCATGTACATAAATGTCTGTCTGGAAAGTATTCAGCCATTTTGAATATCCCGAGAAAGGGTTCCGTAGCCTTGATGTACCTTGGCAACCAATCAGAGGGGACCTCACTGCGCGTCGGAGATCGTTTACCCTCCCGTGGTGGTTACTCAGTCGGCTGTGAAACACTAATCAGTGACTTTGTCTACTGTATAACTGTCTCATTCACAATGACTGGATCTGTCCATTCTCCACGTCTTTCAGTCCTCTTACAGTCTAAATTGGCTCCCCGGGACTTCTAGCCTTTCTGAAATAGATTTCAGACCGTGTCCAAGATTGAGAAAAATGCAGTGAGATATCAGATCAACTTTTCATACTGTTTTTAGAAGGTAAAAAGGTTGCAAAGATAAATGCATGAAATGCCATGTGGAGTAATTTGAAGAGGACTAAGGCGCTATGGCCCAATTTAAGCAATTTTTTTGTTAATATTAAATGGCTGCATACTTTTCAGACAGACCTCGCGCAAAAAATAGTTCCAGACGTAAACTTACAAACCTTATCTCATATTAGAACGAATTGAATTATAACCAGATGATGATTAGAATTTGACCATAGAAAGGGATTCGATATTTTGGGAGCATTTGGTTTTAGGGCCAGGTATCTGTATGTGTGTGAGGGGCGAACCCAGAAAGCCCAGGGGGCCGGGAATTTCTTGGGTAGATCTAGGTATCAAAACTTCTCAGTTGGTATGATTAGTCCATTGATAAAATATGTTGACTCTATCGTTCACCGGCAATCGAAGATAGAATGTCGCGATAAAAAGATTAGAGCAGATGAAACGGGGGGTGGGGGTTTGGCTAAAGGATGAGAGTGTTTGGGCAGTGTGTGTTGGGGTCCCGAAAACAGCCTTGCATCCACTTATAAAATCCCTCTCGAAGGCCCTGTCCAAAACGAAATTTATTTTGGCAAATATTAACAAAATCTTTACTGGTTGAGCCAGATGTCTACCCCGTGTCGAGTCGAATATCCGCCACTTGTTATTGCATCAACCAACGTATGTTTTCGTAATGTTGATTATTGTGATTCAGTCTTTTGATTTCCTGTCGGACACTTGGCAGCAGCTCTTTCAGAAAACATCGAGAAATCCGGTCAGAAGGAAACATATATCTACTAATATATATATATATATATATATATATATATATATATATATATATATATATATATATATATATATATATATATAAGGTTGTTACATATGAAATGTCGTTTTTTTAATAGTATGATGAGAAATGTTATAAACAGCAAAAGCAGTAAATATTCCATCATATTATGACCCAAGCTGTTATCTGTGGTTCTTCAAAACTTGAAGATTGTAAAAAAAAAAAAATGAATACTAGCTCAAAATATAATCTTTGAAATAATTTATTCCCCAGCTTATTTTATGGTTAAGCGTTTTTTTAAATATTCATCCTTCGTGAATGGTAATAAAACAATTCTATTTAAGAAAAACCGTTCCATCGATCGAAAAAGGTAAGTAACTCTAATATTCTGAAGATTTCTAATAAGATTAATTCATTAACAACATATTTGCCTAAATTTCCTACTTTTTGCCCACAATAACAACGTAAATATATTTTCTAAGCTAAGAAAAAAAAACAGTCACTGTTTCTTCCTTCACTTATGGTCGTCCATACCAACTTAAAATAAACCGTTTTAGAGACGTCGTTTTGTTTTGATTACCTTCCCATAATTCTATGATATCAACAATTTTATTTTACAATATATTTCAAGTAAAAAATGTAATATTTGTACAAAACTTCGTGAAATAATCGTTGAAGTAAATAATTTTCGTACAAAATTATCTAAACTAACGACCAATTCTTTTTTTGAAGGATTTTAGTTACAGAATTTAAATTTGTCTGTTAACGGTGTCAACATCTGGCAAGTGGCGGATTCAATGTAATCTTTTTTAATGGAAACTGAAAAAGATATTGGTCTAAAACGTGTTTTGAATGCACAAAAATTAATGTACAAATGTAAATTTTTCTTTTTTTACAACTAAGTTGAAGCTATTTTCTGTAGTTCAATCCAAAATTAAAACTCCCAAGAAGATACTTACAGTTTTGTGGGCGTTATATTTTTCTTGTCGTCTCTCTTTCGTCAAAAGTGGGAGATAATTACCACATGGACTAAAAATGTTGCATGGTAGTTTAGCGTGCAGTGAGTTTTTAAACTTCATCTGCTGAAGACACTTTATGGTTTTGTCAAGAGCTATGGATAAAATATCAGGGAAGACAGGATTCTCTAGCCTTGAGAGGTGACCAGTCTAGGAGAGAGACAATTCTGAATTCTGATGGCAACGGGTGAGTTTAATTAGCTACTACCATTCCAGAACAAATATGACCACACCATCGTCATAGGTGGAGTTGGGGAAGGTCTTTGTTCAGCAGTGAAGCTGAAATGGATGATAATGATATCTGCACATTTTTATTTAAGTCATCATCATCATCATCATCATCATCATCATCATCATCATCAAAGATGATTTTGTTTGGGTGTTGAGAAACATTTTCTGTCCACTTTGCCAGTTTAAGAACTAGAACACTAAATAATGGAATCAGTCTAGTTAGTCGCTCAATAAAAAAAAACCGTCACGTGGCCAATGTCTTCTAGGCGTAATGCCGTGTTATTGGGTGATAAAATAGGAAAAAAAGGGTGATCAATGAATAAGTTTCTTCTCCTGCATTTTGATGGACAGTGATCGTTTATAAAAAAAAAAAAAAGTCCGAATTTTCCAAAAAACAAACGTTGATGTTGCCGAAAACAAACTAAGGGATTAAATCTAACAAAAACTTACATTGTAAATTGAAACCCCCACAAAAAAATTCTTGCGATTGGAGTCCAAAAAACTTTTAAAACACCAATTTTTTTCCTAGTCACAATGAGGCGTAAATGTCCAAATTTTCAGTCCTCCAGAGGCATGTATGCGTTATACATAAGTAGCCAAAAAACTGAATAAACATGTTGACAGTTTTGGTTGATGTTCACTAATATCAGTCGTGCAGATCAGGGAAGAAAGTATGACGTGACGCAAAGTTCATTTTATTCATTTAACACATAAATGAGAAAAAAAGGGAATGCCTGAGGCTGGAATTACTTGACGGTTTTTATTCAATTATTTATTTATTAATTAATTTTTGATTCCTGTTTGCGGGAAATCGTGACAACACGCATGTAGAAATCCTCTTTTTTCATCGGAAGATGTCACCAGTTATTATAAGCCACACATTTAACAAGGCTCATAGATTAATATATCGTTGTAAGAAGGTGCAAATGCCACACACAATGAATTCGACGAATAGAGTTCAAACTCCGGCTAAGACAGTTTGCATCAATCATCATCATCATCATCTGTTTCTTAGCGTCCGTCGTTGGACATACACCTTCCCCAGGATTCGCCAGATCTCTCTATCATGGACGTCACAGAGCCAGTACTTTCTGAACTAGTCTAATTCGTTGCACCACCTTATATTTTGCCAGACACAGTTTCGCATGTGATCTCCGGAGATCCACGTTGTGAGTCGTGATGTTCATCGGTTGTCTGCCTTTCTTGCCACATAAGTAGCCCATTGCCACTTGAGTTTTCAAATGGATTCTGTGATATGTCGGACTCCTGTTTTTCTCTCTAATATACTCAGCTGTTTTTGATCTCCCCATATGATGTTGAGCATAATTCTCTCGTGTGCACGTTGCATGGTTCTCAATTTGAGAGTCAATTTTTTGGTTAGGTTCCATGTTCCAGCTCTATATGTGACTATCGGGAGGATGCATTAGTTGTAGACCCATCTATTTTAGACTAATGGGATCTTCTTGTTCTAAAAGGTTGAGCTTGCTCTACCGAAAGCTTGCTACCTTTGAATCATTCTTCGCTTGATTTCTTCTTCTTTTGAGAGTTTCATACAGACTCATAGGTAGATGTAATGCTTTACTTTTTTCTGGTCTACGTTTTGGATTTGTATTTTTGAATCTTTGCCAACAACTTTCTTGCTCTCTTCGTTCAGTTCGTCTCGCATTAGAGATCGTAGAGTTTTTGTGCGAAAAAAGCTGATGTCATCAGCAAATCTAAGGTTACTTAGGTATCTGCCGTCTATTCTGATTCTTTTATTTTTCCAGACCAGATTTCGGAAGATCATCTCGAAACAAGCTGTGACGAGTTTGGGTGAGCTGGTATCACCTTGTCTTTCTCCCTTCTCAAAATGAAAGGGCCCAGAGTCATTATGTAGTCTAATAAATGATATGCTGTATCGGTATAAATGTTGCAAGACTCTGACATACACAGACTCTACGCCTAGTTGTATGATAGCATCCATGACCTTTGGGATTTCCATTAGGTCAAGAGCTTTCTTAAAGTCGACCAATGCTACAGCGAGTAGCATTTTATATTCTGCTGCTTTCTCTTTTAGTTGATTTACTAATTGGAGATGGTCAATGGTTCAGCAGCTTTTTTCTGAATCCAGCTTGTTCTCATGATTGGTTTTCATCTAGTGCTTTGGTGATTCGGTTGGTGATCACTTCGGCAAAAATCATGTAGATGCAATTGAGTAGGCTTATTGGTCTGTAGTTGTTTAGAAATTTCGTTCCTTTCTTGTGTGATAGCATTATGATTGCAGCATTCCAATCGTGTGGGACTTCACTCCATCTTAAGCATGAGTTGAATAGGATGACTAGTTTCCTGGTGATGACTCTGCCAGCTTTTTTGAATTGGTCGATGGTGATGTTATGTGGTCTAGGGGCTGTTCTTTTTTCGTTTGTTTGATGGCTTGTTTCACCTCCCTCGGGGTAACTTCTGGGAATTCTTCAAACTGTTTACTCGTAACTTGTTTGTCCTGATTGCTGTCTTGCGTTGTCTTGTGTCCCTTGTTTGGAGGAACAGAATTTTTTGTTGAATTCTTGAATGCAATCGACATTTCAGTCTCCATCTGTTTGTAGGTCTCTTTCCGAACACGCCAGTTATTTGTGTTTTTCATGTAGTGAGAGCCATTTCAATAGTTTTAAAGCCTCCGATGGTCGCTGTTGCAAGTTTTCTTTTATCTTCTCTTCGTTTCTTTCGGATGGTTTTGTTTAACTAGGTTGCTTCAATCTTTTCTCTTGTTATTGTTGGTAGCACGAGGTTTCTGTGTTTTTCCATGAGATTCTTGTTATTTGATTGCTCTTTGGCTTAAACATATTGACGGCCTCTATCAAAGAGGTCGTTACCTGTTGCTGAGCTCGTTGATGTTCTTTTCTGGTTCTGTGAGAAGTTCATGCTTAATTTTCGCTTTTAGCTTGATGGGTCGAGTGAGCTGCTTTTGTACAGTAATTAGTTGCAGTTTTGTACAGAACATTCTCCTGAATTCATTTTTGGTATTAATTTAAATTTTACATCTTATTGTTCTGTGGTCGCTTCCTACATTGACTTGATTCAGGACTTGAATGTCTGTGTCGCTTTTGTCTGCTTAGATGTAGTCGATTTCTTGGTTCCATGATTGAGGCTCCTTCAAGTTCATTTTCTATTGCGTTTCTTGAAAAAAGGAGTTCATGATTTTGTAGCCGTTTATTGTTCCCAAATTGACTAAATCGTCACCTCTTTCATCTCGTGCTTTGTATCCGAACTTGTCAACGCAGCTTTCGTGTCCTTGTCCTACCCAAGCGTTAAAGTCTCCCGTAATGATGTTGAAGCATGTCTTGATATCTTGGAGTATGGAGTTCAAGTCATCGTAGAAATTGTCAATTCCTTCCTTTGTTGATTGTGAAGTGGGAGCGTAGAATTGGATTAGGTTCAGTTTGTACCTCTTTGAGAGTCGTACAGTGACACTGACTACGCAGTTGGAGACAGTTTTGAACCCTACAACATTGTCTTTATGTTCTTCATGGATAAGAAAGCCAACCGGCTTTTTTTTCCATCTATACTTCCGTAGCGGTAAAAAAGATGTTTATTCTTTAGCTTGTTTATCTCGTCTCCTGTCTCCCCATTTCGCTAATGCTGATAATGTTCCATTTGATGTTTTCATGTCTCACTAATGCCAGAGAAGGTGTGAATCCATCTCGTCTCTCCTCAGCTATGGGTAAATTGCTGGGTTGACTGGCTTCTCTTGTTATGGTTGGCAAACAATCTAGGAAACAGACAACTCCAATTCCAAACCAAGGAGTGAAATCCCTTTAAGGCGGGTGGATACTAACTTTGACTTTCTTCCAACAGCTGATGCCAAATATATCGCACCACTTTTAATTACAATAGCGATGCCAGGAGGAAAATTATGACGATTGGGCATCCCAGAATCTCCATCTATTTCAACCAGACTTGCAACCTAGAGAGATCACTTCAGAGTTGTTCCATTTCTCAATGAGACAGACGGAGGCCTTTCATTCTGTGCCAATATCTCCCATAAGCTTTGTCTGGTATATATTGTTTGTCTTCATAGCTTATATGGTAGGAACTGGGTGAATATTTTTCATGTCGGAAGTCAAGGCCTAGGAATATCTCTTCTTGTCCTACCGTGACGACCATGACTGTTCTGACCTCTTCCATGTTTAACCGGTAAAACTTTATATCTGATCTCCCCATCTGTGTCTGGTCTTTTCCTTCTCCGTTTACAGCACAATGGATATCAATCAGTTTACTGTTTGCTCTATCTCTAGTCATTTATTCTTGTTGAATGTCCATCCCATCTTCATTTTTTACTTGATTATTAATATAATATACTTTACTTTAGTCCTCCATCTGTTGATCTTTTTCAATCCCTTAGGGTTATCCCCACCATTGCTCTTTCCGTGGTTCTCTGTACGATCCCAAGTTGCTTCTCGTTTCTCGAATTTCCCCATGTTTCGCACCAGTAAGTCATAGATGGTATTAAGCATTCATTGTATATATTTTATACAGTAAAAACATTGGAAAAGTGCTCTCCAACATATCTATATTCATACCAAATGCTTTCCAACCGATCATTATGCGTCGTTTCATCTCGCTTTCGTGGTCTTCCTCAAACTTTATTATCTGAATTCTATTATTATAGCCTAAATTCTTCGAGATGGAAAATTGACCACTACATCTATGTAGGACAACGAATCTCCATGAGATACTCAAAAGAAGAGAAAGTTAAGCGAAGAATCACTCTAGGATGGCAAGACTTCGGCAGAGCAAGCTAAACCTTCAAAAACCAGGCAATCCCAATTATCCTAAAAAAAGAAGAGTATACAACCAATGCATTCTCTCAACAGTCACTTATGGAGTTGAAACATGGAACCTAACCAAGAGACAGACCTACAAACTGAGACTCATGCAGTGTGCGCATGAGAGAATCATGCTCAACCTCACATTGAGAGATCTCAAGACGTCACATTATATCAGGAAGAAAACGGGAGTCCCAGACATCATAGAAGAACTATCAACAAACTTAAATAGCAATGGGCAGGCCATGTTGCAAGAATGACAGACAATCCATGGACATCACGACTCAAAACATGGATCTCCTGAGATCACATACAAAACGGAGACCGACAGAGTACAAGATGGGGAGATGAACTTGACAAATTCAGAAAATACTGGCTCCGTGACGCTCATGATAGAGAAATGTAGCGAATTCTGGAGAAGGTCTATGTCCAATGACAGACGTTTAAAGCCTGATGATGATGATGATAAATTGGGAGAAGCTTTGATCCATCTCTTTTACCCACCATAGCTAGCATTGAGATAGCGGTACAGACTGGGCTCCTTAGCCCCCGGGGGGGGTATGCGTATAGGAGAGCAACAACTATGAATTCAAAACCAGCTTAGAAAACAGAAGCAGCGGATGAGCACAATTAACTACTCCCTTCCCAAAACAAACATAACTATACCATCATCATAACAGGAGCAATATGGCTTTTGTCCAGCATTGGGCGTGAAAAGATAATGAAATCAGTAATTATGATGGTATACGATCCTTTTTTTGCTTATCATTATTTAATTAAACTGCGAAGATGATCTTGTAAGTTTTGGCTTTGAGAAAGGATTCCCTTTTGACCTCATCTCTGACCATAAACTAAACCACAAAATAATTGAATATCATTCGTGCGTATCTAGGAAGAAAGTATGACGCGATGCAAAGTTCATTTCATCTATTGAACACTCATGATAACATACAAGAAAAATGAAAATGCCAGAAGCTTGAATTATTCGTAGGGTTTTATACAATTATTAATTAGTTAATTTTTCTTTTATTCCTGTTAGTTGGAAATCGTGACAAGACGCATGCAGAAGTCCTCTTTTTTATCGTGGGAAGATTCCGCCAGTTATAATAAGTGACACATCACACAAGGCTCATACAATAATGTGGTGTATAATGCCGTTGTTGTAGCATTGTGAAAAGAGATATTTGGCGCACGATTAATCTCAAGACTTCCCATTAGAACATTGATACGATGTTATCTTCTTATACGATACATCGCATTTGTCAAGGGATATAACTATTAAACACTAATTATAGAGTATTCTCCTTTATCTATTCATTTTTTTTTGCAAATTAGTAAAGAATCTGTGTTCATTCTGATTGAACACAAAGAATAATATTAAGCACTGCTATCCACGACAGACCGGTTTAGATACTCTTTCTGGGTTTAGGTTGTTCATGTGTTCTGACGTTTATATATATATATATCTATGTATCCGGTTTTTGCTCAGTTCCAACTGTTCATAACAGAAACTTGGAATTTTGCACTCACACTCCCCTCAATGAGTATGGTGTACGGTTTTTATTCAAATTCCCCACCAAAATAGGGTTTTAGTGTGTGTGGGGAGTGAAGGAGATGCTAAATAGGATATTCCTGTGTTCTGATATGTATATGTATGTATCTATGTATTCGGACTTCGCACAGCCCTAACGATTTACTGTTGAATTTCAAAGAAAAATCATGAATTCATGATACAATCCACACTGGTAGGATTTTCATCACGGTAACTTAATTCTTCCACCACCACCACTGCTTAATTTACGAGGTAAAAAGAAGCATACTTGGGTGGCAGTGATTCAACATTTTCTTCAGTATTTGATGTTTGTGCTGTGTAATTGCAAAATTATTCAAATACAGTATAGATAAACTAGTATATTAAGATGATGCAATTGTTTCGAGCATTTTTGATGAAATCTTTCATTGATATAAATTCAGGGTATCATTATTCAGTAATCAAGGTTGTTATCCCGACTTCATACGACTGTGCGCCTTTTTTTAGCCAAATATATTATGCTCCATTGGAATAAATTGTCTGAATATGTGGAGAATAAAAGTGGTATTAATAACTTTGACGATAACTTTGACAAATATTGACAATTTTCGAGGCCAGAATTGGGAACTTTCGGATGAAATCTTGAAAAAGATTTGTTATCAAGTAAACTGTATAGCAAGCCGACGTGTGATGATGTGATGTTGATCTGGGTAAAGATTTTAAAAGTCAATAAGTCAATATATCATGATGAGTTGCTCATAGAGACATTTAAAACAAATGAATAAAATTGTACATTCCATCATAAAAGAAGGATTCCACTTTTGATCCCATGATTTCTCCGTGGAACATTTCGATTATATGAACGCTGACAAGATAAGGAACGTTACATAGAGTGAAACAAGAGACAATCCTCAAGTGACACGTCTGGAGGATACAGCATGTATTTAGGAAGATGAAACGATGCATGATATTTTTAGATGTGTCTGCGCATCTCCATAACACACTTTTCGGTCGGTCGATCCCAGTTATGCTAAATAACAAAAAGAGAAAGGAGATTTGTGTTTTATTTACATTATTATGTCATGAGAGGTTTGATATCACCAATAGATGACATATCAATCGTTTGTGTTTTTACAGTATTGCTAATTATCAATTGTTAATAATAACTAAAACTGGCCCAATCGGCTAAACTTTTCAATTTCCAACTAACTTTATAGCTAAAAATTTTGTATACACCCATTTAAAGCCTGCGTATCAAATTAGATAACCATACTCCAAGGTCACAGAACAAATTATTGATGAAAATTGTGCATTTACTTTAATTTAAAATTACCAAATATTTTTGATAGCCATGTTTTCGGGTGAACCATCCTCACTTTCCATTTCCTCCCCCTCCTACTACCGCGACTGGTAATGCTACAATCATTTCGTCCGAAATCCCTTTTAAATTAGAAGTCCAAAATACGGACAGATAGATTAATGGATGTAACGTTGAAGTTATGGTTCTTATTATAAAAGGAATAGCGAATCACAAAACGAATGATTATGATTTCGCTTTAGAGTGAGAGCACCGCCAATCTCACAACACGAATCTCCTTTACGTACCCCTGACTACAACACGCCGCCTTAGTAGCCGACAACGTTTTCTTGTACAAACAATCGCTGCTTGCCCTAACAGACTAGTGCGGACCTGTTCCTACGCAGCAGAGCGTGAACAGAGAGAACATTACAGACCCATACCGGTTTTTTGCTTCTTTTAATTCTTTTTTTCTTCTTCGATTCCCTTCCCATTCAGCCTTGCAATGTAATGGACATGGGCAAGAATGGAAGAGGGTGCTTATGATCGAATGGGAGCAAAAGGTACTCAACCTTCACTGAAACTGTCATTCATTCATTGCTCTCCTCTCACAAGTCTAGAGTTTGAATATATCTTATAATGTGGAGATCCAAATATCGTCACAAATCGAGTGTATGCTAAGGTGACCGATAAAGGCTTCCGATACGGTATCTCAGAATGTCAATCAAAATGTACAAATAGGTAAAAATTATCCTTTTGTGCACTGTATGTCATTATGAAAGTCTTGCCCTTAAATAGCGATGAACACTTTTAGATTATGACGCACGGTGGTGTGTGTGTTTCGCTATACATATGATATTTTAAAGCTGGGGTTCCTTGAGAAATGAAAGTTATTTCAAGGGGTTCCTCTGGTCCAGGGGTAACGAACCTTATTGAGAGCATTGACGATATTCTTCTGAAAAATTCCTTCATGTGAATTTATAAGCAGCTGATGATGATTTCATTTTAGGTGTTTTATACAAATCATTTTATGGAGGAAGAGTGCAAAATGCTTGAAAGAATCCTTGAAGAGATCGGTTTAGACAATCAATAACTTCTGAATTGTTTGAATCCACGCATCCACCCCTGAGATCATCATTACCATCATCGGTCTTTTAACGTCCGTCGTTGGACATAGACCTTCCCCAGAATTCGCTACATTTCTCTATCATGAGCGTCACGGAGCCAGTATTTTCTGAATTTGTCAAGTTCATCTCCCCCATATTGTATTCTGTCGGTCTCAGTTTTGTATGTGATCTCAGGAGATCCATGTTATGAGTCGTGATGTCCATGGATTGTCTGTCATTCTTGCAACATGGCCTGCCCATTGCCATTTAAGTTTATTGATAGTTCTTCTATGATGTCTGGGACTCCCGTTTTCTTCCTGATATACTGTGATGTCTTGTGATCTCTCCATGTAAGGTTGAGCATGATTCTCTCATGCACGCGTTACATGCTTCTCAGTTTGCAGGTCTGTCTCTTGGTTAGGTTCCATGTTTCAACTCCTTAAGTGACTACCGGGAGAATGCATTGGTTGTATACTCTTCTTTTTTTGAATCATTGGGACTGTCTGGCTTTTGAAAGCTGAGCTTGCTCTGCCGAGGTCTTGCCATCCTAGAGTGATTCTTTGCTTAATTTCTTCTTCTTTTGAGAATCTCATGGAGATTCGTTGTCCTAGGTAGATGTAGTGGTCTACCTTCCCCAGTTTTGACACCCGATATATTTAAGGCTGCAGATTTTCTCTTTATGAAATCACTGACCTAAAATTAGTTCTCTTGGTTGCCAACAAAAATTTTTTCGCGTGTCACCCTGGGTGCAAATGGTTAGCCACCCCTGCTCCGATCTAAAAAGCATCAATATAAAAAAATGACGTCATACAGAAGCGTTTACGGGAAGCTTTTGTGAAGCAGAAAAAAATGACGTCATTTATGGAAAGATGTGTCAACGAGTCATCAAGTCTGTAGTCAAGATGCTAATCGATGACGTATCACAAGTGTTGGGGAAGCAGTTTTTTACTTTTTTCCCCTCGTTTTGACTATCTCCGAAAAGAGGCACGCAATTTGAATTAATGAAGGTCTGGTTGATCACGTGACGAACGTCTTTTGGCAGCATGCCGTGTTGGCGGTGATCAATCACAAAATCGTGAAAAGGGCTGATCAATGAATAAGATACTTCTCTTGCATTATGTTGGAGATGATCACCAAGTATCCGAATTTTCAAAAGACAAGCATGAATTCTGCCGGACATAAATTACCAATTTATCATCAACTAACAATGTGAATTGAGAGCTCAAAAATAAACATAATCATTTTTATGGAGAGTAAATGTTTTAATTTTTTGCCTATAGCTCCATAGTTGCGGCCTGAACGTGCGATACGTACATTGCCAGCCAGCCAGCCAGCCAGCTAGCCAGTCAGCCAGACCAACTTGAAAACTGAAGAAACTTATGTTGACAGATTTGATGACATTTTTGGTGACAGTTTTAGTTGACGTTTTCTAGGAATGGACTCGGAATAATCAGAGAAACCCTTGGCGCTCTTCAGATGCTACTTTTTCTGTTGTGCGACATTCAGCGCCGAATCATTATCTATACCAGATATGATTATCATCATCATCACTTTAAATGAATATCTCCTTCTTCTTATCATCATCATCATCATCATCATCATCATCATCATCATCATCTCATCTTGTTCCCCCCGTCGCTTCCATTTGGGTTATTTATAGCCTCGGTGACGTACTTCCTGTTCATTGTGGAGGCAAGGAGGAGAGATATGATGGCGTCGTGACGACTTGCTATTCTCAACTGACAGGAGCCACTGAACATTTTTTTTCTTTGTCGTATTTTTCTTTTTTTTTTCCATAGCACATTTCAAATGTTCTCCTTCATGTTCACCTTCTTCGGTCGTCAGTGCTTCTTCTTTCCTGGAGTCACGTGAACCGCCTCCCCACCTTTTCTTTTTTTTTTTTTTTTTTACTTCAACGGGCGCACGTTATTTCTCATGCAATTCGAAAAGACACCATTTTATAATTTCAAAGTTGACTATTTTTTTTTCCAAAATGAAAAATGAAATCAAAATAATTAATCAAAGTTAAGTATGTGACATTTATGTACATGGATGAATAAGTTTATCCGTGTATTTCGGTCTGTTCATCCATCTATCCATGTCTATCTATCTATCTATCTATCTATCTGTCTGTCTGTCTATCTATCTATCTATCTATCTATCTATCTATCTATCTATCTATCTCAGTCCATTCAACCCTCTCCTTATCCATCTATATGTTTATTTATGTGTGCAAATACATATAAACACACATATACATACACATACACACACTCGCACACATACATATACTCAAACAGGCACCAATATAGGTATGTTAGGAAATATTTCTTTCTCTGCCCGTATTTCTATCTACTTATATGTACAAGTTCTGTGTCCTCGATTTTGATCTCAGTGTTCCTATTTCCGACGTGGTTGTTGCACATGATCTTCGTCTTGCTGAAGTTCATGTGTAGGCCGACTTTCGTGCATTCTTCATTTAGTTCATCTATCATTAGTTGGAGGTCGTGTAGGTTCTCTGCGAAAAGAGCAATGTCGTCTGCAAATCTGAGGTTGTTCAGATATTTGCTGTCATACACACACACACACACATATACATATACATTAACACTCACACACTCACCAAGTTGGTGCAAAAATAATTGCAGTTTTTGATATTTTGGGAATAAACTATTATTCAACTTTGTTCATGGATAACTCCATTTTGAAGAGTGAATTTCTCTCTATTTATTTAAGCTGAATGTTTTCCTTTCACTGTTTATTCTGGTCTATTTGAGACTGTCAAATAAAAAGTTGAAAAAGGCAAAATCGAGCAATTTTGTTGTACAAGTTTAAAATAGGACGTGAAGCAGCGGAAACTGTCTCCAATATCAACCGAGTATTTGGCCCAGGGACCGTCAACGAACGCACAGCTCAACAATCATCATCATCATCATCATCATCATCATCATCATCATCATCAGTCTTTTAACGTCCGTCGTTGGACATAGACCTTCGCCAGGATTTGCCACACTTCTCTATCATGGGCGTCGCGGAGCCAGTACTTCCTGAATTTGTCTAGCTCGTCTTTCCATCTAATATTCTGCCGGCCTCAGTTGCACATCAAATTTCGAAATGGAGACGAGAGCTTTTAAGATTGTGGATGTTCTTCTGTGAGTGACGACATCAAATTGAGGGTCATTAATGTGGCTGACCAGCGCAAAACAACTCGAGCAGTTGTAGGGGGAACTAAACGTTGACCATTCAACAGTTGTTTGACATTTATATCAAATTGGAAAAGCAATAAATCTCAGCGTGTCGCGCAAATGGCCCAACAGAAACTGGACAGACCAGGCAACGAAACTCTACCTCACCGAATCTTTCTCACCGGACCATTCTCCAACGGAATACTTTTTTTTCAAACATCTCGACCACTTCCTGCAAGGGAAAATCTCTAACAACCAAGCAGCAGCTCGAAACACCTCCGAAAAATTCATCGATTGCAGGATCTTAGAATTCTACATTTTTCTGGAACTTTCTGGGTGGCAAAAATATGTAGAATCTGAATGATTGTTTTCGATCAATAACTTTTATTCTAAGTTGACATATACCGCTTTAAATTTGCTTGTGAAAGCCCACAATCATTTTTTCACTAACGCAATATATATATATATATATATATATGTGTGTGTGTGTGTGTGTGTGTGTTTCCATTGCGACCTATATCATGGACACTTGACCCCTGGATGATCCCCACTCATATCAGCTAGTAATCAAGTCTCAATGCAGCCACTACTGTCACCAATCCACTTTGCTGACCCATTGCAACAGGGTGAACGTAGAATGTAATCTCTCATTTAACTGATCTTACATAACCATTTACTGCTCTACCAACATTAAAGTTATTAGACCTTTCCTTTGAGGACCATTTTTTTGCTTCGAATATGAACTCAATGTAAATGAATGACATGTAGACAACACACTCTGGCTCTGTCTAAACTTTTTTACAGTACAACTTTCTCTCTCTTCATATATATATATATATATATATATATATATATATATATATATAGTAATGTAGATATCTGTCAAGCTGGTGTAGTAGGTTTGATTCTCATTGGGTTCCCAAGAGTTATTACTCAGATCTAAACAATCTGTTAATATCACCATCAATCTACTCAAAAAGTTGGTAAGAGTGTGAATAGAAAGCTAACTATTCTATTCAACTTGTGTCTAAAACTGAATAAAATCCCAAAAGACTGGAACACTGCAATCATAACGCTTCTACATAAAAAAGGAAACCCGTTAGACTTTGACAACTAAAGACCTACTAGCCAACTCAACTGCATATACAAACTTTGCACAAAAATCATCTCCAACCAGATTACTAAAACACTAGATGAAAAACAACCACGAGAACAGACTGGACTTAAAAGACGTTACTCGACCATGGACCATTTTCATTCAATAAATCAGCTGAAAAAAAAGCAGCAGAATAAAAATGCCACTCGCTGTAGCATTCATAGATTCCGTAGAAATTTCCCATGGTCATGAAGGCCATCACCCGACAAGGTATACACCTTGTATACGTCAAAGTAATGCAACATATGCACAATCTCAACAACTACTTCATCAAGCTACATAAGGACTCTGAACCCTTCCTGCTCCAAAACGGAGTAAGGCAAGGTGGTACCAGCTCACTCAAACTCTTTACAGCTTGCGCCGAGATGATCTTCCGAAACCAAGACTGGGAAAATAGAGGAATCAATATAGACGGCGAATATCTGAGCAACCTCAGATTCAAAGACGACATAGTCCTTTTCGCAGAGAACCTACACGACCTCCTACTAATGCTAGATAAACTAAACGAAAAAAGCAAAAAAGTCAGCCAACACATGAACTTCAGTAAAATGGAATTGATGTGCAATGATCATGCTCAACCTCACATGGAGAGATCACAAGACAGCACAGTATATCAGGGGAAAAACGGGATCCTGAGACATCATAGAATGGACCGATGGACATCACGACTCACAACATGGATCCCCAGAGATCACATACGAAACCGAGACCGACAGAATATAAGCTGGAATGATGAACTAGACAAATTCAGAAAATACTGGCTCCGTGACACCCACGATAGAGAAATGTGGCGATTCCTGGGGAAAGTCTATGTCAAACGACGGACGTTAAAAGACTGATGTTGTTGATGATGATGATGTATAATTATACTTTTCCAAGTCTTCGTATGAGTCTTTGGATTGTATATAGCATTTTAGCTCTACAGTTGCTAAAAATATACATCTATATATTTCTGAATATGAACTCCACAACTGTCACCATAAAACATAGTGAAGATCAAAGTAAACTTTGCTTAATATCACAAGGCAAGACTAACTTGATAACCATCATTCCACGCAGGCGTCCGATCTAAGTAATTCTACCTCTCTTTTCATATGTATGTACTTATGATGATTGTTTCATCCTGTCAAATGATAACCGTCCTATCACTTTACCTGGTCACCCTGTTATGTTCCACCATACCCATGTGTTCGAAGGTGGCTCTTAATATCAGCTGCTGACCTACAAGGTCAAAGGTACTCATGACAAACAAAAGTCAGACTGCTCACAATATTGATTGGATCTTTGGAATGGATGTCTTGTGCACTTTATAACGTCTCTTCCGTTCCAAGGCACGTCTTAGACACCTTGCCAAATGCTGCACAAGTTGTGTGGTCAGTAAGAAAGAGGTAAAAGATCGTTATAATGCACACACGCAAGCGCACATGCGTGTACACCTCATCGTGGGGTGAGAGTTAACGAGCTTGTCTGGTGGACCATTACTACTGTGAATTGAATTCGATCTCCGTTGGATGTAACATACTTGTACCAAACTAAACTAAGCCTAGTATCTAAATCAATGGTTGTGAACCTTTTTTGAGAGCGTGTGCCCACATTTGCAGAAATCTTCTAAAAAAAAAAAATCTTTCGCTTGGCTATGAGGATATTTTAGCAGATGGTCCCTTGTTACTAATGAACATTTTTGTCTCTTTTTCTCTCCCTCCTTTGGAAGCCAGTGAGTCATCGAGTCCATGCATCTATTGATCAGGTGACAGCTGATAAATTAAAGGTTACCGATTTTTATTTTTAAATCACTAGCGAAAATTTATATCTCCAGTACGCCAATATAATGTTTTTCACGTGCCATCTTGGGGATGCGTGTTTCACCACCTCTGAAATTCCTGTTCGAAATGGGAGTTGCACCATGGACCCGTTTTTATTTTTCCAGTTTTCGAAGGTCTGCTTTCGCCATTTTTTTTTTTCATTTTTGCAAAAAAAGTGAAAAGTGACAATAGCGTACAGCGTTTGTTTTACAGCAAGCCTCTATGGAGCCGGTGTATAACCACTTTCTCTCTCTCCTATATCACAGTCTTCAGTACCTTCCAACACCCAAACTTCCGACTGCTCTGCCTGATATAATACCAAACATTTTCCCCGTATAGATAAATGCTAATCGCTTCTTCGCATAACGCCATTTGATCTTCAAAAATATTTTTATATGCACTCTGTATATTCGGATAGCAAAGGGAAATCTGTATTGAGAATAAATTGGGAAATATCTCGATGATTGTGACCCCCTTCTCTTCCTGTATTTCTCTCTTAACATTTGCTAGATAAATTAGTCAGTAAATAAAATGTTTCTTTTCATCAGCTATTCTATAGAAGTATAAATAAAAAATCAATAAAAAATAAAATCAATACATTTTTGAGTTTCTATGAATTATCTCCCTTGACTTCCACTCATTAGAATTATCATTATTGTTAGAAACAATATATCCAAATAGGTAACATTGAAGAGAAATAACCGAAATAGTTCGATGTTGTAATTTCGTGAATCATTTTACATGATAATTATGGCTGACAGCTCCACACACTATAAAGTTTGTCCACTCCCAAATATACACCTTTGGGGTTGGAACTGCCGTACTATAAGGAATCTTTCGGCAGAATTCACATGGCAGATTTAGGATGAAAATTCCATGAAGAAAATATATCATTAAAAATCGTAGATTGTGCTGCACACATAATCATCATTTGTGCATATACAATTTTTTACACATAAATTTCCACACTTCAGCGCCATGTTTATTTGAGGAACCATTCACACATGCGTACACATTTTTCTCTTTTCATTCGTTCTTCCTCTTTTAAAAAGCGAAGCTCCTTTCCACGCATGCGTGCGACTTATTTATTCAGTGGCCATACACATAAAGAGGACATTATTATTATTATTATAATCTATATTCCACAGTAACAAAAGGAGTGATTAAGTCTTGGCGTCATATAATAAGAGAAAGTCCTTGAGGCAGAAGTGAATAATGCCTGCATTTGCCAGTGTCTCTGATTAAAACTACACATCAAGAAGAAATTATCCGAAAGCCATCTTTTGGCTGCAGTCGATTTTCAATTGTATTGTTGGCTGCGATCACGATTTTCAAGTCAGTAGCCTTGTGAATTAATCGTATAGCTTAGAAAGACGTAACTTTTCTAAAAGCGATAAAAATGACGTTTATGATTATACCAAAGATTATGAAAGGAGAGAGGCAAAAATATTAAAAAAATAGTATCAATAATGATCGAAACAACATCGGTGACGTTGATAATGGTCTTTATATTAATATGCTTATTGATAATAATATACTTATTGATATCATAATCAATTTATATGTAGGTCAGTGTGGCTTAGCAGAATGAAATCGATATGCTGAGTTCGAACTCCGGTTAAGACAGTCTGCGTTCACTTTGCAAATGCACAATTCTATCTATTCTCTATCAGCTATGGATGAATAGCCAGGCAGACTGGTCCCTCTAGTCATGGTTGGCAACCAGTCTAATAGACAGACAACTCTTACTCTAAATCAGCATCCTGACTGTGTCCAGTGGTCTCGATCATATCTTGACGCTGGATCCATACATATAAGGCTGCTCACAGGATGTGAGAATGGGACCGGCGTTGTGCTCAAAACTTTATCATTGTAATTCAAGTCCAGCGAAAGTTATGACTTCAGACCCTACAGTGCATTGCACTCAGAACTGAAGCCATGGTCATCTTCGACCCCATAAGACGAACATGATGATGAGTTTAATTATATTAGTTCACCTATACCGTCAAAAAACGACGATTGTATTTATGCTATCTCATTGTAAATAAAAAAGATATCAAAAACATTATATGACATTACATTTTCTTGTTGGCTTTTTGACTTGAAAACAAAATCAAAGTTCTATTATTAGCATTGAATAGTTATCTCCTTTGGCAAATGTTACAGACAAAACATGCGTGACATATTAGATAAGTAAATTATTCCAAAATGTACATACGCATACTGCGAAGGTCAATAGTGCCCGATATTGTTCGGCTATTTGATGGGGGAGGTTCAATTTCAACAAAAGGATTACATTCTCCTATTCATTGTGATGTCAGATTTTAGCTTTATGCATGATGGTGGATATTTCCGTCATTCCACTTTTATGTCTCGCTAAAAAAATCCGTTTTATTAGGATTGATGGAAACTTATTTCTATCTATGAGGCTGGACTTTTCTTTTGCAACCGATAGCTTACACAGAATTATCTTGCGACGGACAAGGACTTTTATCTTGCAAACGATAACTATTGAACTTGCTATCCTCTACAGTTATTGCGTTAAGAAAAACGTTGATTTTTTTTAGGTGTGTGTATTTCATTCATTTTACCTTAAAACATCTGATATTGTCTATTCAGTCTTTCAACTATATGAGTTATTCTTTGAAGCAGGACGAGGACATTTTGAACACTTATAAATAAATCGTCCTATATTTCCCATCACCCCAATCTCTGACAACACAGCCCAACATATGCCTATGATAATTTCTTAAGTCTTTGAACGCTCAAAAATATTTCCCATATAAATTAATGGTAACAGCATATTTGCTATATACCATTTCAGCTTATAAAATATTTTGTAGGAATGTTTTACTTTGAATAGCAGTCGCAGCCTTTATCTGTTTTTGATAACCGAAAGAAATCCGATGAGGATTTTTTGCTTTTAGGAAAAAGTGCAAAAAGCAGAAATTATGTTCAGTGTTTGTTTTTCAGTGAGTCGTTATAAAAACAGCGTGTACTCGGAGCAGCAAGTGTAGGGCCCCGTAGCCCTTTCCTTGGGAAATACACTCAGCATATAAGCATCTCAGCATCAAACCGCCATAGTTTTGAACTGTGTCGGTGAGCATCCGTGCTTTATCCCGATTTATTTTGTGGATCTGTTAACAAGTTGTGTCCAAAGATATCAGAAAAGTTCAAGAGAGCTCGTAAGCGTATTACGATTAACGTAAAACTGGCAGTCGTATGATAAAGTTATTTTGAGGGACTGGGAACGCTCAAATAATTTTGAGACAGACACTAGTGAATACATATACCCATACCAACTTCGATGGCAGTAATAAACAATAGCCTGTATTCATTGGATGTTTTGTTGGGACTACGAATAGGCATGTGCATTGACTTTGAATGAGAATTACATGACTATGATAAAATAAACATTTTCGATGATGAAACTAGCGTAGAAAAAGAGTCAGAGCCCAAATAGTTTGGCTTGGTTACCAAAGACAATCACAGAACAAAGATAAATTGCCTTTTCTTAGATACTGCAAGGTTTGCTGAACCGAACGTGTTCTTGAAGATGAGCAAAAAAACGCATAGGTGAAATAGTTTGATCCTCGGACTAAAGAACAGATAGGACAATCGTTTTTCAAATTTTGAGCGAAAGCAGAGACAGTGGGGGCAAAGCCAAGGGAGATAATAAGGTGGGACTGTCCTCTCAGGTATCAGAATAAAAAGGAAATAAGTTTTTCTCTCTATGACACTTACGTAAATGCATATCCATTAGTAGCTACATGAATTTAATTATTTCACATGGCAAATATTTATCATTTTGCTGTATAACTATGTGGCAGTGTAGATATTCTACTAACTGGTTAGTTTCAGAGCTGAATTCCCCAAAATGAATAGACTTTTGCTCCATTATATCAAGATTTTTAGTATTGCACCCCACAAATCTGAAAGAGCCGGTGCTCACAGCGTAATTTAGAATAATATATTTTGGGTAGAAGTCAGGACCTCCGACGGTTTTCAAGGTTGCCAATTAAATGGAACTGCTAATTTTTTTAAAAATCTCCGAGAGTCCTATTAAACTTTGAATATCTGAAAACGAAGGCTCGCTGTCCTCGCATAATAAACTAATTAAGGATTAAATGAAAGAAAAACAAACCGAATAAAAAGATAGGACGGCTCAAAAGAAATAAAGAAAGGGAGGATTGTAAGAAGGAAAAAGGAAAGAAAGAGAATTAAAAAAGAAAGAAACAAGAAGTGAATCAAGGAATGAAGATAGAGAATGAAATTGACAAAATAATGAATGAATAAATACATGAAGGAAAAAGAAAGGAAGAAAAGAAGGGAAAAGAAAATGTTGGACGAAAAGAAAAAAAGAAAGAAAGAAATGAAAAGAAGGAGGGAAAAATAAGAATATGGAAAAGAAAAAAGTATGGAAAAAAGAAACACAAGGAAAAAGGAAAAAAAAAGAAGAAAGAAAAGGAACGGCGAGAAGAAATGAAGGAAACAAATGGGAAAACGGTGGAAGAATAAAAAGAAAACGACGGGAAGGAAGAATGAATAAAAAAGAAAAGAAAAAACAAAGAATGGAAAGAAGAAAAGAGGGAAAAGAGGAAAATAAAAGAGGAAAAAGAAGGATGGAAAAGAAAGAATTAAAGAAAGAAAAGGAAGAAGGTAGGAAAGAAGGCGTCAAGAGAGAAAGTGAGCAAAGATGCAAGGAAAAAAGGGAGAAAAGAAAAAAAAGAAGGAAAAAAATCAGTGGATATAGAAAGCTATGAATGAATAAAATCAGGAATGGTTAATTGGAAGAGGAAAGAAAATCAAAGAAAGAAAAATGTGCAACAAAATGAAGGATCAAGTAAATAATAAAAGAAAAATGTTATGAATAAAAACAGTGTCTTAAAGGTCCTAAATTTTTTTGATTTGATTTAAATAAATTTGAATTCAACATAGATTTAAATTGTATAACCTTTATCGTGGCTTAAGGCACTCCATTTACAGAACACATTAGGGAAAAATTAATGGATGAAAAAAAGAGGAGAAAAGTTCGAGAGTGATACATATATATATATATATATATATATATATATATATATATATATATAGAGAGAGAGAGAGAGAGAGAGAGAGAGAGAGAGTGAGAGTGAGTGAGTGAGAGTGAGAGAGAGGAGAGGAGAAAGGAATAGAGGAAGAGAATGATAAGAGAACGTTGTAATGAGAGGACAGAGCGTTATATATATATATGTGTTTGTATGTGTGTGTGTATTGCTCTCTCTTCTCTTTCTCTCGTTCTCTTAAAATGTATATGTATATATATGTAGAGAGAGAAGAGGAGAGGAAGGAATAGAGGGAGAGAATGATAAGATCATTTTAAGAGAACGAGAGAAAGAGAGCAATATATATATATATATATATATATATATATATATATATATATATATGTATATATATATATATATAGAGAGAGAGAGAGAGAGAGAAAGAGAGAGAGAGAGGGGAGGAGAAGAAAAGAGAGACAGAGAGGGGAAGAAAGAGTGAAAAACAGAGAAAAAGGAGGGGAGAGTAGAAATGCTGGAATCTTATGCTAATGTTTGCATAAATTTATTTTGAAAGTCACAAAGAAAAGCCCAAGGTATTAAGCGAAAGAAAAGGTAAAAAAAAAAATTCTGGTCAATTTCTGGAATACGACCTTTGCAGACGAAATGAAATTTAAAAGAAATGACAGTGACCTTTGGGAAATTTTTAAATGATTGATTAGATTTGAAAGTCAAGAAGAAATATGTTCAGGATTTATTGTCAACAACCATGTTTCGCAGTCGTGCAACAGAGTAAGTAGACTGTGCTGTCGAAAAATGTGAATTTCTGTTTTCGGCACTACTATCTTTTCAAAAACTGTTTTCTTCTTAAATTTGATTAACTTTTTTTTTACTATTAGGTGCAAGGCAGTGGCTGACAGAAAGAAAGGTGCTGCAATGAGCTAGATAAATTCAAAAAGTACTGGCTCCGCGATGCCTGTGATAGAGATCTGGTGAATCTTGGGGAAGGTCTATATCCAACGACGGACCCTGACAGATTGATGATCAACCTTAATCTTGATTTATTGAATTATTCAGGTGAATAATAATGATTTAAAACACTTCATCTTATAGAATAAATGAAAATAAAATAAAACTCTTTTATTCTGTTTGAGGTTGTCTAGCCATCAAGGAGAAGGGCAAGGCCTTGCAGCCACTTAAAGAGTGACAGAACAAATTGTTCTAGGTATATGGCTCCGTGATCGCGTACCAAATGGACACATGAGAAATCCTCCCGAAGTTCTGGAATGATGTAACGACAAAACTAGTTTCGCAGACCTATTCGCTCAATCCTTATTGAGTGCTTCACTGTTCTGGCCATGTGCAAGACTCAACTATGCATCATATATTTGATGTTTATCAAGCTTATCATAATATATATATATATATATATATATGTATATATTTGTATATATATATATGTATATATATATATATATATATATATATATATATATATATACATTATACTTAATAGTTGTGTCATCAGACAGACAGCTGTGTCGTTCTATTACAACTGTTCAGTGTAGCTATAGACTACCCAATATCCCATTCAGTACCGCGAGGTAGGATCGAAACCTTCGCTCCGCTATATATATATATATATATATATATATATATATATTATATATATATATATATATATATATATATATATATATATATATATATATATATATATGTATGTATATATATATATATATATATATATATATATATATATATATATATATGTATGTATATGTCTTCCCAGGATTTGAACTCGTTTCGCCAATTCCAGTCCCCATACCGTTAAGACATCAACACATAAAAAATCCTGGGTATTGTCTTTTTTAAAAGCGTGAACGTCCCAAGTTTTTTTTTTTTGCTTTAGAAATCAGAGTAGGAAAAAAACAGGTATGGATAGTCACTCAATAGAAAACGTTGCGTGATCAACATCTTTTGGCAACGTCATTAGGGATGATCAATGGAAAAATTGGAAAGAAAGCTTTATTAATGAAAGTTTGAATCCTCAAAAAAATAAGCTTGAATGGGCATAAACTTGGGGACCAGTTTAGCATAAACTTACTCTGTAAATTGCCCCCAACGCTGAAAACCTTCTTAAAAAACAAAACAAAACAGAAAATGTTTTTTTTTCTTTAGATATAATGAGTGAGTATTTAAAGTTTCAGTCCTCTAACTTCATTGGTCCGGATTGTACACGTGATACATACATACAGTCAGGCAGACCAACTTGAAAAGTGAGGAAACCTGAGTTGACAGTTTTGGTTGACAGTTTCTAAAAAGGAAGGCGAAAATCTGTCCGAGTGGAATTAGCCCATCATCTCACTTAAGCAGTCAATCAGGATTTTCTTTTTATTCCTTTTTGCTTTCATTCAAAGATAAGTGTTGTCCATTAACCGGATTATTGATGCACAGTCAGAGGCGCTACATTCACCTTCAACAAGTCGAACAGGCCTCCCATTGGAATAAAAGTGTGTTTGTCCATGGCTAAATCTCTACCACAATAATGACGACAGTGGCTTTCTCGCCTTCTTTCTTTCTGTCTTTATTTCTTTCTTTCCCTCCCAAGTTCCAATATTTTTACATTCAGCTTTCTTTCTTTCTTTCTTTCTTTCTTTCTTTCCAGTTCCCATCTTTTTACATTCATTAGAAAACGTCAACTAAAACTGTAATGAAAACTGTCAACATGGGTTTCCCCAGTTTTAAGTTGATCTGGCTGGTTTGCTGGCTTACTATGCATATACCATGAGTTCAGGCCATACCAATGGTGTTAGATTGTTGAGAATTTCAACATTTACGCCTTATTATTTCTAGAGAAAAAAAAACTGATTTTGTTTTTTTGAAAAGTTTCCCCTTAACTGCTACATTAATCCCTTAATTTATGTCCAGCAGCATCCGTGTATCTTTTTTTAAATTTTTTAATTCAAACCTTTTTTTAGTGATCACTACCCAACAAAATGAGAGATAAGTAACATTCGTTGATCACCCCAATATGACATGCAACCCAAAGATGTTTGTCACGTGAGGGTTTTTATTGAGTGACCAACCAGACCTGTCTTCCCTCCTTTCTTTTTCTTCTTCTTTTTGTCTTTCTTAATTCCTTCCTGTCTTGTCTCTTCCTCTCTTTGAATGTTTTATTCTTGCTTTTAACCATCCCTCCCGGACAGTTTCTTTTAGTCAAATTTTCTCTCTATCTTTCTTGGTAGTTCTAAGTATGGATGAAACACGCTCGTTGAAGATGCCGACTTCAATTCCTCAGCCAGCAACCACATTTCGCAATTTATAGACAACCCACTGATCTTAGCTCTTTACGATTTACATTACAGACATCTTCGCTAAGTACAGGACAGCTTCCTTTAGATTGAACCGAATTTCACGAAGTATATAAGAGCAATATTACTTTTTCTCGCTTCTCCAACATTCCTTACCAAGATGGAAGGGCTTCTGGCGTAGAACGACACGAAACTAATTTCACTCATCATTTGATTATCACTGGGTACTGTAAATTTGGAGATCTGTGACAAGCTTCGTATAATGCGCTAACTGTAGAGCAATGGTTAGCAAGCTAGTCTCACTAACCATCCTTAACAGTATCAAGTTCATTTAAGTCAAATCTTTGTTTCAGTTATATCGCCATTCTCCTAGGACAATCTTTTTTTATGCTTATTCTGCTTTCAATCCATTCGACCAATATTTTTTGTGACGCATTACTCAAATATAATTCGAATTTTGCATCCGGTAAAAAAGATAAATAATCAGATTTGGCTTAATTTCGCGACACACCTAGAGATCATTAAGTGTCGCAGCACACAGTTTGGAAAGCCCAGCATTAGAACTTCGAACCTGCTTGAAATTCGTGAGTTTCGAGAAAAAAATCTAAAATGTTTTAGAAAGGGTTTTCATTGTTACTATTATAATAAATTAAATCGTTTGTTTTCTTCTGTCGTATGAAAGTGCTGATGTGAAGTATCCAGGTACTATCTGTATTACCATCATGGCGACTCCCTGCGAAGGTAGTTATTTGATTTTTTTTTAATTCGATCAAGACGTTTCACGAAGACCAAGATGTTTTAGCTTTTATCCAGCATTCCATATGCTTCCAGGTTCCGAGTGGGTCATTTTTGTCTCCTTGTGCCAGATTAAGATAAGCTTGATAAATATCAAAATGTGTAACTTTGGAAGTGAATCCTACCACTTCGAGACTGTAAATGAGCAAAATCATTTTTCTAAAAAACGACAAAAAAATTTTTGACGGCACACCTAAAAATAAAAATAATCAATAGGCACAAACAAAGTTATATTTTTCAACCAGTAAAAATAAGGAAACTAGACTCCAAAAACAATATTTTCTGGAGCCTATCTCAAAGCTATAAATAGGACTCTTTAAATTTGGTTAATCGGTTGGCGTTTAAACATCAGTATGACTCTACGCTACTCACCAAAATGCATTATCTTTTATTACACTCACAACGGAAGATTTTATGCTTGAACCTTTTACAATGATTGAATCGCCATGGATCGTTCGAGAAAGAGAGACAAAATCATCGTTCCATGTATTGCATGACACAGGAGAAATTAGTTGAACGATATTTAGCAATCACATCTTGTACAGAAAAATGAATTCGATCCTGGCTGGGTGCCCCACTATTGAGGGCTTAAACTAGCCAGAAATAAAATGGGTAAATATCTGAACGCTTGCTGCAGGTTAGTTTCGTTGAATGCCTCAGATCTGCTGCCTTGTATCAGAATAAGATTAGCAAAGAAAAAAAAAACCAACAAAAAAAACCCAATCATTTTACCTGATTTGAGATGTTGGAAAACTCATAAAATTTCAATCATCAATATCAATATACCCTTTCCAAAAATGAAGAAGTACAAGAAATGAAGAAGTACAAGAAATGTCTGCTGAAATCCAATAAATATTTGATTTTTTGGCAGATTAAAAAAAATCTGTGTGGTTCGCCTATCACTGTTTTCAAAAGTGCGTGCGCATGCACGCAGCCCCCGCATCATACACCGTAAGAAACGTTTTTGAAGGTAAGTACAATAGAAAATTTATTTTATCACCAACTTTCCAGTTTAAGTTGCATCATCGTTCTCCTGGAAAAAATATATTGTGTTTTTGTGCTTTCAATCAATTAGTTTTTCGAACCTTTTTGAGATTAATCAGTTTTGAGGAAAAAATTAAGACCGATTTAGGGGATGGGTGGGATTTGTAATTACAATGTAACTACGATGCTAAACTGAACCTTACTTTCTGTTCGTAATACGAAACTGGTGGAGTGAAGTATCAGAGTATTTTCTTTATTACCATCATGGTGTCTACCCTTTGTGAAGATATTCATTCAAGCTCCTTTGATTTTATGAAGATCTTCTAGAAAGGCGATCCTGAAGGAGTTCTAGCTTTTATACAGTATTCAGTGATTCCGGATTTCACATTTTCTCCCAAGGCTACGAACGCATGACTTGAATCCGATGGCCCGCTTTTATGTGCGTACTACTAACGCAAAAAGTGAGCACATGAATCCTTATATATATTTTTAAATACTAAATATTTTTTGATTCATATTTTCGCGATCAATTGTCTAGGAAGAATAAAGATATGCATATAGATATATATCTACACCTTTTTGGTTTTATGACAATGTTTCTAGCCATTTAATATCAACGAATAAATAGCCTACCCTGGGCGATGGTATCTTGAGCCCTCCTCCACGTCAAGTTGCTTCTCTTGGCACTGCACACACTTATGCCAGCGGCTTTTCAAATCTTTAAAACAGTCTGCAAAATTCTACTTTGGGATAGCCATCAACTGCCTTATAGCATTCTCCTTAATCTCGACCACAGCCTGAGATATCCTCTCTTTCAGTTGCAATTTCAGCTTTTGGGGAAAAACAGGAGTCATAGATGGCCAAATCAAGACAGTTGGATTGGGTGTTGACAAATGCAGCTGATGCAATGTGTAGACAAGAAAAATACCCCGTACAAGACGTGAAGAATGAAATAACTGATTGATCATTGTGAGTGCAACGGCCACATGATACATGAGCTCAATCAATAGCCTCTCAATGTTGACTGAGAGTTTCTAATCATTAAGGTCTTCTCAGATTTGTTGCCAAGTAACATCAAGGCCATGCAATCGGTTCACAAGATACTCAAGATGGCTGGATACTTTTCGGACGGACCACGTATCTAGATTTATAGACATGAATAAAACACGTTGATATTATTCGGTTTATTGTAACATCGACTTAATAGATACGAGCAAGAGAAGCGTTACCGATGGAAAGCTTATTTATCATTTCTGTTAAACGACACCTAACGATAAGGGTGGAGAATAAAAGATATTTTTCACTTGTGTAAAAGTACGCTTGGCACATTCCAACTGGAGGTAATTCTTGATAAGTGGTAACTTATCGAGGGATTTTTGAGAATTCTTTACGTGGGTGCAGTGATATTACTCGTGTATTACGCAAGTGAATAACTGCTTACTGTCTGTGTACTTGAGCAATATCTATATATGTAAATGTGAATTTCTGTCGGTATGTATATATGTTTCAATTTGCAGGCCACAGTTTTGCACTCAGGAAGATGAAAGTTGGCATAAGGACATATATTTCCAAGGCGACAGTCATAGGCTATGCGACTTTTTCTAATTGCGTTTGTGATTGGATGAAAATTTTCAAATTTGACTGAATTTTCACTTGTTTTACTATTAACATCAAGTAAACGTGCAACTGAACAGTTTTACGGGGTCTATCCGCCGTGGGGTAGTTATTGACGAATTATTCTAGCAAACCATCGCTACAGCTTGGAATTTACCCCGTACTTCACACTTATTTCATACTAAGCTAAGCTTAGTATTATGAAACCACGGTGGTGTGCGTATTACAAGGTGAGATAAAAGGTAAAGCGCCACGTTTCTGGTGAGGAAATCCTCAATGGAGTATGACTGTCGTTGACGGAGTCCTGGTTTCTGTTGCATACATCAGATTAGTGATTCTTGCTAGTCTTAAGTCTGGTCGAGATCAGGACTTTATACCTCCACACTCATCACAAAGCTTAAAGTGTACTCAATTAGCTGCTGACTGAACAGAGAAATTTGTCCAAAAGAAGCGTTTTCCACACTCTTAGCTCATACCCGGAATCGAACCCTGGATCTTTTGTGCGTGGGGCAATTGGGCTGACTATTAACTAACCAAGCGGGCGAGTTTTTCAAACAGGATAATTACAAGATCGTTATCAGTGAAAATATAGGTCACTGAAAATTAGTTAAATTGCTTACAAAAGCATGGAAACGAATCTTTCACATAATTCGAGCCAAATCGAAACTTTTTTATTCACAAAATGAGAAGAATTGAGATTTTTTGATACGAGGGTTTCCAGGACCTCTGTCCCTCTTCCCAAGCAACGCATATAAATATACGCGAGTGTGCACGCTTGGCGGAACAGTTTCTTTGAGCCCCGGGATGCCTATAGCAGTTCCTCTGAGCCTGGGACTCGTGTCGTGGGAGGTCGCATTTTTCTCTACGCCTAAAATTGTCGTTGGGGACATTTTGGTACTTGATCCTCACTTAAAAACACCAAGAAAGTTTCAGATAAAGAACATTTCTCAAACTCGATCCAACAGTCAACATTAACAAGCACTTTATTCTACTCGCTTATCAATCCAGTCGACCACGACCTTCTCAACAGAATTTTGTCATTACTAGACGATCTTTCCCGATTAACTTCTTGAAAAAATAAATAAATAAACAACTGATTACTCTAAACTTCACAACAGGCGTCTGAATTCTTCATTCCTTTTTATATTCCCATGTGACTTGTGTTGCCAGACGCTTGAATAACAATACTAGAGGACTCCATCAGAATACGTATGTAAGAGTGCCTGTATGTGCTTGAGTGGATGCATCGCGTGTGTTGCAGTCGTTTATGGGTTTGGCTCGTTAGATATTTCCAGGATATCTTGAATACCATTGTCTCTCATGGTACTGCTCGTTACAGGAATTACCAAACCGTTAACATGCGTGTGCAGGGTGGAGTGAGTGACGCCACTCCAGGTGCTAGTTACCTCTAAGTCTATTCAACAAATCGCAAACCAGCCAGGTAAGTAGAAATGTGATATGTGGAGCCCAAGCATGGGCGTCTTAAGCCGTAGCCAGTGTAAGTGAACTGCTTACTCACTCAAGATAGGTAATCTTGTCAAAATGTAGTGCGTAACCCTTCCACCCCCCCCAAAAAAAGAAGAAATGTAAAAAGGAAGAAAACAATTGTGAAGTAGTACAATTAATGTAGTATGAAATGTTCATCATCATCATCAACAGCAGCAACAGCATCATCATGATCATGATAAGTCTTTTAACATCCGTCGTTGGACTTATACCTTCCCCAGGATTCGCAACACCTCTCCATCATGGGCGTTGCGGGGCCAATACTTTCTGAATTTGTCTAGTTCGTTTTTCCACCTTGTATTCTGCCGGCCTCAGTTACGTATATGATCTCTGAAGATTCATGTTGCGAGTCGTTATGTCCCTTGGTTGCCTGATATACTTATAACAGGACCAACCCATTGCCATTTGGGTTTTCTAATGGATTCTACAATGTCTCAGACTCCTCTTTTTCCCCTGATATATTTAATTGTCTTGTGATTTCACCAAGTGAGGCTGAACATGATTCTTTCATGTGCACGTTGCATGCTTCTCAGTTTGAGGGTCAGTCTCTTGGTTAGGTTCTATGTTTCAGCTCCATTAGTGACTATCGGGAGGATACATTGGTTTAATACCCTTCTTTGGGGGGGGGGGATCTTCTTGATTTTGAGGGTTGAGCTTGCTCTATTGAAGGCTTGAAAGCGATTCTTTTCTTGATTTCTTCTTTTTTTTTAGGATTTCATGGGGAATGAAATTTTAACTCGTATCTTTTGTTGTCTCAGTGTCCAAATTAGTGAAGACAGTGGTACGTATGAGAAAGGTCTCTGTACAGAAGCGTGTTCGATTATTGTTCAAGGCTATTAATCCGAATTACCATAATTAGGAAATAGTAGTAATTTAGGCGTGAACAAGCACACAAAGTAGATCCTTGCTATATGCCTTCCTCTCTTTCTGTTTTTTTAGCGTGATAGAAACCAACAAACAAACAAGAGTGACAACGGCTTTTATAACATAAGATGAAGGTCTGTTCAAAAGTTGGATTAATTTCGTAATTCTTATCGGTGCCAACGGTCAGTGTTCGAAACCAAATCAAAGCTTGAATTCCGAATGCCGATTCTCAATGCTGGCTGGTTATTTCTATTTTAAAGATTGTTGCAATACAATATTCCTAACCCCACATTCACCTTCGACTTCTTGTCATAGAAGGCTAAGCTTCGGATCGAATTGACGATAAATAGGCCCAGTTACTCACTCAATAGAAACCGTCACGTGACTCAAGTCTTTTGGTAACATGCTGTGTGGGGGTGATCAATTAAGAAATTGAAAAAAGGAAAATGATCAATAAATAAGTTTCTCAACTCACTTTTTGCCAGGCAGTGATTAATAAAACAGTTTGAATGTTCAAAAAAGCAACAAAAAAAAACACAAAAAAACAAAACAAAAAGCACAAAAACAACAACAATAAAACAAGCTTGAACGGTGTAAACAAACTAAGGGATCAATTTAATATGAATTTAGATAGCAAATTAACTCCCCAGTAAGAATCTTTTCAAGGAAAGAAAACGTTTTTTTTTCTGGACACGACAAAGAGTAAATATTCAAATTATCAGCCACGTGATACATATGTACATCGACAGCCAGACCAACTTGAAAACTAGGGAAACCTATATTGACAGTTTTGGTGACAGTTTTGGTCGACAGTTTTGAATAACCGATGAAGCAACGCACAAAGCTAATTGTCAAGTGCAAACTAAAAATCAACAGAATCAAGGCTTATACAAATACCTGCCTAACTATTGAAATGGATACATATTCCCCACTGGCGCCAGTGATTGGTGTTCGTGCCCAAGTAAAAGCCATAATTCGAATACAAGTTATCAAAGCAAGCAGCTTCTCAAATTAAAAGACCGACGCAACATAATCTTCCAACTTTCACTTCTATCCATTTGGTGTTGTGCCAGAATATGCTCAGGGTTGGTTTATCTATTTATTTGGATGGAATAATTATGAACAAAATCAATCATCACTCTTACAAATAGAATATAATTTAGGGGTAATCCCATCTTTCATGCTGTAAATGTGCCTGATGTACAAATGTTACACACACAAATGCACACACATTCATATATATATATATATATATATATATATATATATAATGTTTCTGCGCGTGTGAAAGATCATATATATATATATATGTATATATATATATATATATATGTATGTGTGTATGTGTAAAAGTTCATGTGTATATAGGAGAGTGTACTCTAATGTCAAAATCATTGTGCCTTTTTTTTTTCAAAATTGACTGATTTCATTTTAACCTCCTATTTGAACTACGAGTATGTAAACAATATTTCATGTTCTTATGCATTTGGGATTCTACATTCATTTTAGTATTTTATACAATTCAAACTATCGTTGTCCTCATATGAGCTTAGGTAGACTTTGAACAAACACGCACTCATCCTAACCAACAATTGTCCCTGATTTTAGGTCAATTAGCATGTCCTTTTAAGATTCCCCGACCATTACCGTTCGTCCATTAAACCCTATTTCTAGTAACAGGTTATAGTGACAGATTTCAAATCAAATGTTATTCTTGCAGTTGTGATTAACATGCGTGCTTATTCAATATTATCATCATGGAACCTGGTAAAGATTTGAGCTCAGAAGAAACGTGTCCAAATGGGAGTTTATCTGAAAGATGCCTCCTTATGTTGCGATGAAAAAGTCAGATATAAGTGTATTCAACTTCAAGGAGAGAGAGAACAATTGTGAGAATATATCTTCTCAGTGTATCGGAAAGTGTTGACGAAAGCGTGTTTCAACGCTATGACAAGACACAACGTTGGTTGCACTTTATAAAAACAACGACTAAAATGATTTTTACAGAGTATTGTCTTGTACACATTTTGAATGGAATCCCTTGCTTAAAAAATACATAAATTGTTCTATAACTTTTTAGCTTCAATTTAAAGTTAAAAAAGCTGTACTACAATCTTGAAAAGTTTATCCTTATTTTTAAAATATGATATTCAAAGTAAAACACAGTGCTTCTTGAAGAAGGCAATATCGTATAAAGCGCACTGGGTCGCTGTGAAAACTGCTGTGATGGTTTTGCAACCAGCCCGTGTTGCTCAAACGGAGTTCAGTTTGCACTACCACGAAGAAGCAATGACTGTGATTGCCTCCACAGTTGTGAACGAAAATATACAATTATTGGATCTATCCATGTCAGAAGGTCAACAGTTGGTTGAATTAGGGTGCTTAGATAGTTACCGTTAAAGTTCAAGTTTAGTGAAAAATGACCGCCAGTTGTTTTGGCGGGCACACGTGGACGTCAGTGGAAAAGTTGAAGGAGGAAGGGAGATGTATAGAGAACATGCGCGTCAAGTACGAATGTGGATGCAGGTATTAGACGCAGTTAAAAAGACGTACAAATATTTAGATGCGAAAATGCACAAATAAAGAATGAAAATGAAATACATTTAATGGAAGCCTTAATACGATCGATCGTGTGAAGAGAAGAGATGAGAAGAGTAAAGGTCTGTTAGGTCTAGGTTATCCCTAAGCGTAAAAATGAGATATACGATGGAATAAGAATTTAGGAGACACTTGTCATAACGGATCTAATGTCGTTTGGTTTATCTATCGAAAGGAACCTGATGAGTTGTGCTTGTTATAATGAAAGGTATGGTTGACAAAGCTAGATTATAAAAGTTGGTTAGTTCAGGTAAGGAGCAAGAAGGATCTAAAAGGGGTGAAATAGAAAGTGCAGCGTTTGCGTTGTCGCTATGATTATTAGTTGTATTATTCGCATTTAGCAGTTATGAAGTTCTTGTGAATTCTCACACCGTGGAAGATAAGTGACAAGACGATATATATATATATATATATATATATATATATATATATATTTATATATATATATATATATATATATATATATATATATATATCGTCTTGTCTTTTATCTTCCATATATATATATATATATATATATATATATATATATATATATATTGTCGTGGTCAAAGAACAGAAACTACGCCGGCTGCGAATTTAGAGAGAGGGAAAGGAAGATAAGGTAACCGGTGAGAAAGCCAGGGCATCAAAGGTGTGTTTAGGGCTTCTACAGGGAGTTGTCGTAGAAAGTGACATTTTAGATACCTAGCTAAAAGAAGTTTCTTATCAGATTCCCGACTAGAATATAGGGGTTGCCACACAAGCATATATAAAAGCATTATGTATCAACCAAGACACAACATGATCACAAAATGGGAAACAATGTGTTAACTTGTTTTAGTTCCTATGAGACTGAAATATGGGATAAAGGTAGATTTTTTCACGACCAAAGAATTTAGAAATGTAATTTTTACTTCAAGGTCATTCTAGGTCACTATGTGTCATTTCTGGTCATTTCTAGATACTTTACTAAGTTGTTGTCCTCAATATTGCGCGTAGGGTGCAGGAGTAAATCTTTAGAAAATTATAAGCAATGTAAAGTTGACGCTGAAGATCACTGGTGGGGATCACCTTGGGTCATTTCTGGAAATTGTAGCAAGGCAGATGGGCAATCTCTCAAGATCACCTTTACCTGATTCCTCTATGCTTTTACCATGTACGGCACTATATCTAAAGTTCTAGGGTTGGATCCTGACCCACCAATGGGGGACCTTCATGCAATGTATCCAGAAGCCCTATAAAACTAAGTGACGTCATTTGTTCTTTTTTTTGTGCATCAGAATATTTCTACCGTTACGGCTCCTTTTAAATGTGCACATAGTGTGAACCGTTACTCTATCGGTTGTTATGTAAGAAAAATATACCAAAGAATGTATTTCTCCTGTTTGGTTATACTTCAAGTTATTTCTCTACCGGGCAACGGTATCCCTGCTAGTCTCGTATACATGTATCACTGATTATAAGAATACTTAATGAGCAGCAGGGCTTTCGAAAGGAATTCTGTAAGGCGGAACAAAGCTGGTTTTGCACACAGCAAAAACACACTCGTCCTTCAGCTAACATGCTTTCATCTTCAATAACCTGTTTAGCACGATATACTATATTCACTGACTGGCTTAAGATAGAATCAACGCATTTTATTTCTGGACATACCGTATCGACTGAAAAGTTTAACATTCGGGCTCCCTTTTTTCTCTCTCGGTCCCTTTCGGCTCTCCAGCCCCCCTTTGGCTCTCCGTGTCCCCAGAGCAATGCACCCCCTCTAGCATGACCTAGTGAGCGGTTCAAATATGAGGCCTACATTTCCTATCTTGCCTGGGTCTTTGCATAGGGCTAGTGGTCGTAGTCTGATTGAATGAAAGACCAATATTATTGAATTTAACGAATCCATCCCGTGAAGTAAAAGATTAACAGATATTAACATCCCAGGAAGCGAAAGATAAGCCCATTACTAGAGTGCTTGTTTATGAGGCTGGAAGAGTTACTCAATTTACCGAACTGTGTTTAAAAAGAAAAGAAAAGAAAAACTCCGGCGGCACGAAGTCTCTAGCAGCCTCTTTAAAAGATAGCATATTAAAACACAAAGAGCAATCGCTGGAAATGAAATCTTTCCTTCAAAGTTCTCTCGAAGTTTTCGTTGTCAATGTTCAAAAAATATTGCGTAGCGCAAATATTTTCCAATGGGAAAAGTATGTGCGCACCTTTCTATACTATATTTTCAATAAAGCAGAGTTTAAAATTCTTTTGTGCGCACAATGTTTTCCTTCGTGTGCTGGTTGCAGAAAATGTGCGTGAACAGCTTAGAGGAAACTATGCTCTCCATAGACAGTTCTTAAAGCCATCGGATTAACTTTTCAGCAATAAAGAGGCGTTGCGTGCAAGGCTTCGAATCTTCAAACTCGGAGGAAGAATTGAAAACATACCGGTAAAAGCACAAGATATAGCAATGGACAATAAATTGAACATTTCCATTTTCCTTCAATAATAATTCACTAAGATGATTAACAGTGTGACTCTTTGGGAGTTTTGTCCGTAACGGTGGACTCCTCGTTTTGAACAATTTACTTATGGAAATATGTCATCTGAAACAACGGACTTTTCAACTCAAACGAGTTCATAAGTGCCTTTTCTCTATAAGATCATCTCATAGAAGTTCAAATATGTCCCTGTTTTTTTCACGGGCATCAACAAGTATCAACATTAATAAGGAATCTCATCGTCCCATAAAGAACACAAGAATAGACACAATCGTGAAGGATAGTGGTTCAACTGGAATCGTGAAAACGACTTGAACTTGGCTATACAAATATTATCTGCCAATCTCCTCTCTAATCAGTTGTCCATGGGCGCAACATATCTTATGTAGTGCAATTTTTTTCAATGACGAAATTATGTGCGCACTTGTGAATTCGAAATAACGAATCAATATTTTTCAATAAAACTCAGTAAGCTTTCGACAGAATTTGAAATCTTTTGTGCGTACATTGATTTTCTTTGTGCCTAGGTTCAAAAACGGGTGTTCGTGCGCACACGTGCACAGCTTCGTAGGAACCACGGTATATGCACAAACGAGAAACTATCATGAAGGAAAGTAATGGTGAAATTCGAGGGGATTTTGAAATTCAAACAGATCCCACAATCCAGACCGAAGGATACGATCTCGCCATTGCAAGCAAAGAAAAGGAGATGTGTCGGAGAGTGAATGTTACCGTTCCAGCAAACGATTGAATGAAAAGTATTTGGACTTGAAGAAGTGGGAAAATAATTGTGGAAATATGAAGATGTCGACAGTACCCATCATTATCGGTGCACCTGAAACAGTCATGGAGACGCTTTTAAAAAGATTGAAAGAATTGGAAAACAGAGAAAAAAACTGACACCACCCAGAAGACAGCTAACAAAAAATCAGAAAGAATACTGAGGAGAGTATTGGAGGATTGAGAAGACCTGCTCTCACATGACCTGCATTGAGAACCACCAGATACTGCTAGCGTAAATATTCATATGATGATATTATCAGATGGAAAGCCCAGAGCCATCACCATTAATACTCCAACAAATTTCAGCATGTTTTTCCTTTTTTTTTTTTTTGATAATGATGATGGAAAGTGCATGGTTTGCAAAACAGTAGCAAGCGCTGAATATTTAACTATATCGAAGGAAAAAATGAAAAAAAATGGAAGAAGTTGACAGTGAGTGAAGAATTTAACAAGCGTCTTCCCCGAATAAAAAACACTCGCTGTGACAGGCTATCCAGTAATGGCACCCATCCAATATCCATAAAGTGAACCAATTTGAAAGATATCTGCACAAGTCAATTTGCAAGGTAACAGACCATAAATTGGGACGTCTATCATAGTCTGTTGGTTTGCAAGCTCGTCTCACTAACAGGTTTGAAAGGAGAATTAAAAAAAAAAAAAAACGTGAGTGAGAAGTAGCGAGTGGAAATTATACAAGCGACATAGAATAAAAACAATTAAATTATATGAGCCCAAGCTTATTAAGCAATAAAGTTAGATAATGACTATAGGTCTTGTGCCGATAAACTCTAGTAACTGCGAACTTGAAAAATAATTTCAATTTTTATACCTCGATAAATCGTTTTTACTCCATACCTTGTTTTTGCTGTCATTAAGCGATAGAATTAGTTAACGACTATGGAAATTAAGCTGATAAATTCTAGTGCCTGCAAACTCAGAATAATAGTTTCAATTTTTGTATCCTAATAAATCGTTTTGAGTCCATATTTTTTCATTTCTGGTCTTTACACTGAATTGACGGTGCGGAATTTTCTTGCATAGAAATATCAGTGAACCAATCACTGAACATCTACAACTTTGGCCTGTCCAATGGTTGAGATAGTAAGGTGTTTCCCATCTCTGCCGATGCTTACTATTCGAGACCAGGTAAAAAAGAATGTTGATTTTCAAGGCAGGCAAGAGGTGCTACCCCAGACAAGACATTTGCGCAGTACAATCTTTCTATACCAATTTGTTCTCAATTTATACTTGTACCTTATCAGGCTAAACTTATTAAATATGGAAGGAAAGAAAAATACGAAGAATACTCACTCTCTGATCAACAAACCTTATTTAAGCTACCTCAAGAATAATCGCCAAGAATACCCTTTCTTTCTATTTTCTATCAATTCTATCAATCCTTCTACAATTATCAGATTTGAAAATTGCATTCCCGTATTGTAGCTCATGGAGATATCAATATTCCAGCAGTTTGAATCTGCAAATCTGTGATCTTAATCTCTCTCTCTCTCTCTCTCTCTCTATATATATATATATATATATATATATATATGTATGTATATATATATATATATATATATATATGTGTGTGTGTGTGTGTGTGTGTGTGTGCGTGTGTGTGTGTTCGTGTGCGTGGGTGAAAGTAAGGTGACAATATCAGGAAACTTCTTCAAAAGCAAATGATTTCTTAAATCGTCATTTTTCTCATACCGATCATTGTCAAGAAAATAAAGTGCTGTAAGATGCACAACCATCTCTACCCACCACAGCTCACAGACCAGCTATACAATATATAGAACACCTGCTTTCTTGCACGAAACGTCGAAAGAAATCTTTTGTCTTAAAAGAGTCTTTCGATATTCTCATTCTACTCTCATGTTATAAGACTAACCATAAATCCATACCAATATATATATATATATATATATACATATATATATATATGTATATATATATATATATATATATATATATGAGAGTGGATCAATAAGCCCGATCAATAATGTCGCTGTGTAATCATAGTAATGTAACGGAGGAACAGGATTTTCAATTTATATCTTGCCGTTGGACCCATGCAGAGAGGGGTGAGAGAACAAGGTTGGCGATGTGTAAAACTCCCCTCGACTGTCAAGCGCAAAACATGACCTGAGACCCCACATTGCACCGCAAGTGCCGCACCTCTCCGAACTGAAGCCATGGATAGATCCGACCACGAAGAACGAGAACACATTCATGATGTGGCTGAATATTCACCTCTACTTTCCCTTCTCCAATCGCTTGTTATCAAGGTAGCCAGCATCTTTACGTTGATCACAGCATCTGCTGTCTGTACCTGGCCTTCCCATATCACAAGTTTATCTCGGCTTGTAATAGTTGAAATGGACTTAAGGGTGACAATCACCCAGAACGCTTCACCATTCTTGCTTACGGCACCTGGTATTCTCAAGCCGCCATCCATCTAAGTACTAACGAAGCTCGATGTTGTGTAACTTCGAAGATCGCACCAAAAACCAGTGTATTCAACGCCTACTTATCTAGACAAAGGGGGTTTCATAACTGACATGCCACGATGGTTGATTGAAAAGAGAGTGAACAAGTGAGTGGAAACTTTGGCAAACCTTTCCCCAATAAGAACTTTGAGGATCTTGGCAATTGCTGCAAAAAGCTGTTACCCCTATTGAGAACCTTGGCTGAAATCAATCACACACACACACACACACGAGATCTTTGAAGGAGCGTTGAGTTGAGTGTATTGACAAGGAGGGTGATGACGTTGAAAATTGATATGAAATATTACTTCAAATAGAGTTTTAAAGTGATTTAATGCATTTATAATCATTTATATCGGATTATATATCCATTACTTAGTAATATAATTGTCCACGTTGAGAAACAAATAGAACAGATATTGACAGATAGATAGATGAATGAGCAAATTGAAAATTTGGAGTTGAAGCAGTTATCTGACCCAAATACTTTGTAATGGGTCTCTAGCATAATATATATTTTGTGCAGTATATATATATATATGTGTGTGTGTGTGTGTGTGTGTGTGTGTGTGTGTGTACTTCCATTCATAGTATCTCAAGTTCATGATTTTGCTAATAATGTTCGATTTTTTCAAATTAATTTTAAAATGTTTGTTTTTGCAATATTTTCTTCATTATGTTATTGGGTTTTTATGAGATGGAAAATCCTTTCCTATTCGAAAAAAACAAAAAAGGAAATTGGAAAAAAAAAGGATATTTTGGGGCTTCAAAACGGAAAGAGCTCACCAGAAAATATACTACTGAAATGCTCTCGACAGGGTCAACTAAAAACCATTACAAAAATCTGATTAGAAAAAAACAAATACATACCAGAGAAAATTTAAAAAATAAATGAAGTCGAACGAATTAACGACAGCATTAAGCAGTAACTGCGGCTGAACAAGAAGGATGGTGTTATGACTTGGTTCAACAGCATCAAGCAGAAAAACACCTGAGCATTTGTTTGATTTTACATGAAGGACTTTTACCCTTCAATATCTAAAGGAATCTTCAAGGAAGCTATGGAATTCGCAAATATATACCAACATCAGCAAAAACAAAATTGAAATTATCAAACATTGTAGATGTACGGTACTGTTCAATAACCACGAGAAACGGTAAAAAAAACCGACTTTGACGTAAGTTTGGATTTGGCTGAGATGTCGGATATAATTGGTCAGTACATTTATACAATAGAAAATCAAATTCTAAAAATTCAGGACATGGTATAGGACGGTCTGTTAGTTGTCAGAAATAGCAGCTGGCAAAAATGCGAAAAAATTAGAATATAAGTTATTAAGGAAATGAGAAAGATGAACTTTGAAGTCAAAATTAATGCCAGCATAAAAGTATTACATCTTCTAGATGTAACTTTCAACCACAATGATCATACCCACAAACCATATACAAAGGAACACTCTGAACTTATATATATGAACACGAAATCTTACCATCCAAATACAGTCATAAAAAGATCCTTTAAGAAACTAGACTAATTTACAATTCTTCTTACGGAACAATATTTAACAAAGTTTGCAACAAATACACTCAGGCCCTAAAGAACAGCAGTTTTATTGGGATTAGATTTAAATACGTTGATAAAGTGAAAAATAACAGAGTAAAAAACAGCAAAAACAAAGAGAGTAGAGGTAGAAAAAATATTATACAGGTCAAAACTAACCTAGGGAGAATCTTCCTCAAAATAATAGAAAAAACACTTCTCCTAAAGCAACCATTTTGCAAAATATTTGACAAACTGAAACAAAGCTATAGCTATATGTAAAGTTTTCACAAAATCATAAAAAGCATTACAACAAAGTAATAAAGAATAATACCAGTAAAGAAAATAAAAACAAAACTGATAGCAATCGTACAAATACCAATAGGTACCCTTGCAAAACAACTGTTTAAGACCTAGTATATCAGGCTGAAATATCAGCCCCCAGAGAAGAACCCCCCCAAAAAAATTAGTTCATAGAAATATCCCAAACATCATTCATTCAAACTTCATCCTTTTCAAATGAAAAAATACAAATACAATACATTACTATCTCACTCCCATAGCGGAATGAAAAATATTAAAACAAAAACGTACTGCAAGAATATCAAAACACTGTGCTACCTATTCCTATATGAAAAATCCAAAATGGTTCCCTTGACAAAGAAAGTAGACTTACGAAATAGGAATAATAATGCAATTATCTATTGTCAGCACTGCTCAAAACATCTACAAAATAAACTACGATAACTTTTATCCGAAATATCTCACTTACAAGTATGTTAAAATCGATCATCCTCGTTACCTTATTATTATACCCCAAACACTTTAAGCACGATTCAATCTTCGAAGACGAATCATAATACCCTTTCATAATCATCTTGAATGTATTGTAGCTAACCCAATAAGAGCGTGAGAGGAGAAAATCAAGAACAACTGACACCATGTAGAAGCGAACCCTTAAACTATTAGACAGCTATATGACAACTATACGATATATCTCCTGTAACTAATTAAAAACCCATAAACCAATAGCATAACTAAAACTATAAAAATAATTTTAAAAAATCAAACTCAGTTATCAAAATCAAGAACTTGAGATACTACAAAGGGAAAATCACAAACAAACAAAAACAGAAAAAAAGAAGTATAAATATGATAGGGTGGGCTTCCCACCCACGAAGACTGACGGATATATACGTACCTCCCAAAACCGTTTTTGAAAAGGGATCTGAAAAAATCGAACTATTCACCTGGAGAAACCCGAAAGGCAGAAACACAAGCGTGCCTGTGTATCGAATCTATTATTTCATCATATATAAAGCTCTACTCCGACTAAATGTTTTTGTATCAAGCACTTTTTATGAAATGAACCCACCCTACATCGTATGTTAAATTATAGATCTTTACCTTGGTATACGTGTATATATATATATATATATATATATACATATATGTGTGAGTGTAAACAATTTCTCAGACGTTGGATTTACAGGATGACTGATCTTGTTCCGGCTTTCTTATCCATAATTACACTGCACTCAGCAAGACTCAACCTGGTTGATCCATATTGACTACTGAGAGGAAAGCATTCATTTCCATTCTTTCATCACGTATCACGTAGCGGCAGATGAAAATTTGACACACAACCTTTCCAGCAACACTACGCTGGCATACTTCGCGTTTATTTTAGAAAGGAAGCCAATCTAAGAGATAGAATTTCTTGTTTTATTAACAGTTACTCCGCACGTTTATGAAAGTCAAGAGATGAAGGCAAAGCAGAGAGCAGAAGAGACGAATTACATGAGAATTTGCGGTCTGGAATCTTATGCATACAACTTGTCATTAGTCTTGTCTGAATTTTGTTAGACAAGGTGTATTAATCATTACGTATATGGTCGAACTATTTTCCTTGTCTATGTGTTCATTTGTCCTCAACGTATCGGCTGTGTGCTTTCCAGCATTAGTCCTTGACTCCATTCTGAGTGGTGAGTCCATATTCTAAAACCAGCAACAACCGACGTCGAGTGTGGAGTCTGCGTTCGCACTCAATCCAATAATGATCATATGAATTCTATCTATCCATCAATCTGGTTCTGTTCATCAGTAAGTAACCTCTAATGGACCGAAACTGTACTCGTTGTCAGTGGTATTGAATTGAGATACCGCCTAAAAAACATTTTCCTTCTATTTAGGCCTTCCGTAAGAACTAACTGAAAACTGATTGGATTGCTTACCAACATGCTCCAACAGGAAACTCCCTACTCTCTCTCTCTCTCTCTCTGTCTTTTGCTGTCTCTCTACCCCCCCTCTCTCTCTCTCTCTCTCTATATATATATATATATATATATATATATATATATATGAGAAATGGATATATAATCCGACAGAAATAGTTATAAATGCGTTATACTAGTTATAAACTTTATTTGAAATTACCTCCCGTTATGACACGGCGAATGGTCATGTCAGATAACTGATGGACGTAACGACTCACAACGTGGATCCCTGGAGATCATATGCGAAACTGTGGCCAGCAAATTATAAGATGGCGTGACGAAACAAAAAAAGTTCAGAAAGCATTGGCTCCGCGACGCCCATGATAACGAGGTCTTGCAGATCCCGGGGAAGGTATATGTTCAATGACAGACTCTGGGCTGCAACAGGAATCGAACCTGCGACCGATGAGTAGCCACTTTAGCGTAGAGTCACTTTAGCGTAGAGTCACTTTACCATTGAGCTTAAGAGCTTACCGGTAAGGCCCAAATAACCGCTTTATGTCCTAATTCTTATATTGCTCATTCACTGTCCATCTCTACTCACGCAGAGAGAGAGAGAGAGAGAGAGAGAGAGAGAGAGAGAGAGAGTGTGTGTGTGTGTGTGCATGCATGTGTGCGTGTGTCGCGGGTCGAGGGTCTAACAGAATAGTTATGTCTTTTTAGTAGTGACTACCTGAAAAATAGTTCAAAATTTAGATATTATATCAATTCTACAATGGTAAATATCATTTTCCATCCGCCACTTGTAGACCATAACATAATTTCTGATTTTGACTATATTTAAAAATTTGGCTCCTATATATTGGTCATAAAGTGCTAAGTGAGTAGAGTTTTTTAATGTTTTTTAAAAGTCGAATATCGAATAGGTTTCCTTGGATATCCGAAAGTAGAGCGTTCCCATAAAAAAAAAATCTTCGTGAGCCGTAACAGCGTGAATTGCAAAGAAGCAATCACCATTAATTCATATAGAACTATCTTTGAGTGTTCCCAGACCCTCTAAAACGTGAAGGTGGTTTGTTAGGCTGAGTCGTAGGAGATGGTGGTTGTGGAAAATGTAAAAGGCAATCATACAGGAGAAAGGGGAGGAGAAGGTATGCGCTGCCTCTCCAACGCTATTGTCACTCTTCGCCTTTTTTCGCAAAAGTTAGAGGTACCTGTAATGTTCCGGCTGATTTATAGTAGTCAGTGGGCGTAGAAATGTTGTGCATTTTTCCCGTGATTAGGGTATGTGCGCACTGAATACTTTTGCAAATCTATATTTGAAATTGTTTCAAGATAAAGTGGTACTTGAAAAACCAAATTACTAATAAACAGAAACAGTTAACCGAAAAATCATCTTAAAGAATGTAATTGAAACTAGCATTCCAAGGCATATTATGTATCACCGCCACCCATATGCTATGGTTTGGGAGTGTTCAATTGAAAAGTTGGAAAGAGGGGTGATCAATGAATAAGCCGCCTTTTGTTGGGCTGAGATCACAAAAAGGTCTGAATTTTCGAAGAAAAAAATAAGAAGCTGGTACAAACTAGTGATCAATTTAGCATAGATTTACAATGCATATTGTGCCCCTCTGCTAATAACTTTTTTTTTGTGTGTGTGTGTGTGGGGAGGGGGGTCTTCAAAAGACAAAATGAAACAAATATTTCCCCAACTCATTGAGGGGAGTGTGTGTGCTAAATTTCAAGTTTCTACTATAGATGGCAAAGGCTAGGTGAAGTCTGGTTAGATCGATATAAATATCAGAGCACATGACTAACCTAAATCCATCAACAGTGTTTAAATCGGTCTATTGTGGGCAGCAGTGATTATTACATAATTATAATACTTACATTTACAAGTATAAATATTAACTACCAAATTATTTTACGTAAGTAACCTTTGGTGAATATATCAATTCCCTTTGTGCACTGGTTGCAAAACGTGTGAGCGTGCGATCGAACACATGCAGCTTGAAGGGAACCATAGATGCGTGCACTTTCAAAAGCTGATCTATTGCCTCTTGGTTAAAGTAAAGCCAATCACTCCTAAGAATATGAAAATGGCTCTCCTTCCCACGTTTTCAATTGTGGCAGTCTTGATCTCTTGCAATCTTGTTTCAAAATATTAATTACGAAACGGAAGATGACAATGTGATCGCCTTCAGACATCTGCTGATATAACATGGGTCAATGCAGACACCATTAATTGTGATATTCGTTTAATGAACATCTTGGTCGATATGACAACAAGTAAAATCAGCTTCCAGTCTGGTCGCCTAGGTATGAATATGAGGTCCGTCCAGGAAGTATACAGCGATTTCCAATATCTCGAGAATTGGTCACACAACCTAGGTGTAACTAATCTGAGAGGACCTTAATGCGTGTGCATGATCAGACTCTCTCCCGTAAGGTTATTCGGTCAGCAGTGAGGCGCTTTTTGTGACCAGTGCAATTATATTTTTGTTGGTTGTTCTTGGGTAGGATCCCCAGACAAGCTTTTGATGCTGTCACACAGTAGGAAAAACACTGATGCTGTGTGCCTAGAAATACAGTCAACATAAGGGACTACATCTGTTTCGTTTTATACATCAGTGTCTTCTCAGCAACTGCTACATTTTACCTGCTGTAGACAATCCTAGATGGTGTAAATATCCTTCTTTCTTTTATTGTGTCGCTTGTTTTCTCGTGTACTTATATTTGGAGTTATTTTCCCTACTAATATATATATATATATATATATATATATATATATATATATATATATATATATATATATATATATATGTATATATATATGTATATATATATGTATATATATATGTATATATATATATATATATATATATATATATATATATATATATATATATATTCACTGACTTTAGCGATAGAGCCATTAGGTCTGCTACATTGCAGCAATAGTAGAAAACGAATTGGCAAAAAAAGAACAAAAGTGAACTGGAAGAAAGGAGATAAAAGTTCAATACAAAATATATTAAAAAAAGAAAGGAGCAATATCTCTCTGTGTGTATGTGTTATGTGTGCGCACGCGCGTGTGTTCACCCGCGTGCGCTCACAAGTATGCGACATTTCTTTCTCGGTTTGCTTTTGATCTTGGTCTACAGATTGCAACGACAGGCGTTAGTTACCTGAGGCAGAGGTATTCGTTTGATCTTGCACAGTTGAGAAAAAAAAATTGCAAATCGAATACTTCCGTAGACTTCAAAGAAAAATGCTGCTGCTGATTCAAGTTTGTCATCACAATATCACCAACCACACGAAAGACTACAACGTAGAACTAATATATATATATATATATATATATATATATATATATATACATATTTATTTATTTCTAATCGATGGCAAATGAACAAATGCATGAAGCGTTCAACCTACCGCCGACCCCCAGAATTTTAAAGAGTTTCTGAGAAAGAACATAATAGAAGCCAAAATACCTTTTGCACTACAGTACAAAAGTACACATTATACATATTTACATATACTAGCTTTTTATGTCACCCTCAATATTACTGGTTTTATCTATAAAGCGAATACATCAAAACTTTCATTCACAGTAATGATTCCATAAAAAGGTATACCTTGATTAGGGTGGTCAATTCTTTCCGAAATTTTCCGTACTTTTCGGGACCGCACTGATCACTGTCTACTCTACTATGTTTTGATGCGTTTTTCTCTCAGCTTATACTAAGTTACATTGATTCGTACAACATTGCCTCAAAATTAAAATATGTCCGGTAAAAAACCCTGACGGTAAAGCAAAAAATAAAACAATAGTCAAGGTTGTATTTTAGCGGAGACTTTGTTTGAACTAGGTGTACGTAGGCAAGATTCGGGCTCCCCCCGCCACCTTAGCTTTACCGTAAAATCCGCCACGCCTTGACTTAGCTTTCGTCATTTTCTGTATAAACAAATTAGATATTCTGTTATAAAAGAAGAAATTCGATGAATGTCTGAACTTCGATTGCATTATTTTTACCTTGAATTTGAGTTTCGGTACACTGAAAACCAGGAAGAATAGGCTTGTCAGTGATCAGGAGTTAATATAAGCATAACTGATAGAATAAGACAATCACGTGTATTATGACGATGTATGGCTAAGTCCGCTCAGATGGTGTAATCGTTAGCACGTCTACCTCATACACAGGAAGATCCAGGTTCGATTCTCGATATGAGAATTTCTCTGTGTGCATCCTAAGCTGTGTGATTGTGGAATCAATTGTTATTGGACTCACGACCTCCCCTGTTCGAGAAGAAAGTAGCGAACGAAAGAATAGCCTTCAGGTCGCCTTCGAATGTATTGCTAATGGCTTTACTATAGGAATGCATTAGGCATTGCAAAGGGGTTATTGAATTAACGAAAGTGTTACTGACAGTATAGAGCTGTGAGATGTTTGCCGAGAAAGTATCCAGCTACTTTTTTTTATCGCGGTTGCAGTGTAACTTGGCCAGCAATCAGCATGCATGAATAAGCACTCTTACATGAAGTTATTCGGTCGGTACTGAGACGCCATCGAGTGACCTTGTGGATTGTGTGACCGTCAATTTCACAACGATCGGGCCTGGTCATTGTTCACGTCTCGTGCAGGGCTTTTTGCAAAACATAGCATCACCAAAGTCTGTCAGCACCCTTGATCCGTTTGAATTTTTACAGCCCAGATAATGTTATATCTTCATTCTCGAGGAGAGATTCTAGTTTGAGCATATATCATTGACATGAGCAGTCAAATTTAAGTCATTTGCACGATTACCAATGGATAACAGCCATCACACTTTCTTCTTCTTCTTCTTCTTCTTCTTCTTCTTCTTCTTCTTCTTCTTCTTCTTCTTCTTCTTCTTCTTCTTCTTCTTCTATTATTATTATTATTATTATTATTATTATTATTATTATTAGCAGTAGCAGCAGCAGAAAAAATTGTTTTCCCGAAAATAATTTAAGAGAAGAAAAACGAAATTGTTTTATGAAGCTTTTATGAAATTATGAAATGTTTTGAAATTCAGTGTATCTTCATCAGTCATCAAATAAAATGGAAGTATTTCTGAGCTCATTTCATTTGATGGCTGATGAAGATGTATAGAATATCGAAAATTTTCATAATTTCGCAAAAGTTTCATGAAAACAATCTTCTCTTAAATATTATCAAGCAAGGTGTTATCGATCGATACAAAGTATTATTATTATTATTATTATTATTATTATTATTATTATTATTATTATTATTATTATTATTATTATTATTGTTGTTGTTGTTGTAATTAAATAAATTTGAGAATGCAGTTTCATTCGCATTGAGTTGGTGCAAAATTAAGTTTTCACTAAACCCATAATCAACCCCGTGACATGAGTGGTAATCGAACGTACAAAAAAAAAAAAGAAAGGAAAAATCAATTAAAACCAGAAGAGAAAATTAGAGAGAAAAATGATCCGCCATAATGATTTGCTCATAAAAGTGTCACGTGATTCTGCACTTCCGTTCCCGTTGATGTTGATGTTATTGCTCTTCTGTTGTTGTTGTTGGTGTTGCTGTTGTCGTTGTTTCATTTAAGAAAAAGTAAAAAATCAACCAGGAAGCAATTAATTTATAGTTAGTTGCGTTCAACGGGGAGCTTCAAAATGATTTCCATTCCCGTCTCACGTTCAACGCTTGTGAAAAACCAAGGCGATTGTTTCGCTAAAATGCGGGTTAAATATAGCGAGCAACGGTCACGTGATCGAAGGATTAAAAATAAAATCATGTCATCGATCAATTCTTGAACATAACCATATAGCGAACATTACTTTTTTTAATGACCTGGATAGAAAATGTTTGTTCTTTTTTTTCATTTTTTTTTTGTTTCATAAACGGAATAGAATTTTAAAATATATGAATGCTCAATATTTTCTTTACACAAATCCATTTATTCCTGTCCAGTGACATATTCTTTCTGAAAATGTTGCCATGTTGATTTTAAGTGATTGTAGAAATGCTGGACGCTTCCGACGACTGAGGCGTGCTTAGTGAGGATCGAGTACTCTTTACTCGCAATAGGATAAGCTAACCATGCCTCATTTTTATTTTTATTCGCATCACCTGTTACTGTGGCGTAGGCTTCGCCAAGGTGGTCTATATTGACCCCTTGTGGTCGATGGGATAATACAAGGGGTCAATAAATGCCAGGGGTCGAAAGGAGGTCTATAAATGCCGGGTGCAGTCTATCAAATATTTACTGTGTTTTACATCTTTTGACGTATATTCTTGTTTACTTCGTATTTTACTATTTCTTTATTATCCCTGAATTTCGCTATATAATTATAAACTGAGGATTTGATACGTTTTCGGAAGATTTGGTACATTTTAGGCGCTGATGAGAGAGCAAGGATTTAATGAAGAGGTCGATGGTCTAAAGAGTTCGGTGATCTAACCTCGCATCGTTAGCTATCCAAGGGCTGACAAAAATTGAGATTGGCAACAAAAAGAATGACGTGAGATCAGGTATCAAACTTGAAAAACGAACTTTGTGCTAAGTGGGTAGGTCAAATTCGTCAACACTACTACTGAAAAGTCACCCCTTAGTACTTGTTATTCAGCTAAGTGCCAAGTCTCGCTTTCAGCTTGCTTTTGCAAGAGGCGCATTACAAGATATCCAAGTTCAGAGAGTAGGAGTCAAAGCTATTGTACACAATAACGACATTGAAGTCGCAAATCGTTCGTGGGCTTATGTAACCAGTAGCTTTATAACTGCGAGTCATTTGTTACTGTGTGCGACTACAGGATTACAGTCAGGATTACATCGATATAGGCGAAACAAAAACTAACATACATAACACCATCATTGTATCGTCAGTAAAATAATTGGAAGTCAGAGTTCCAGTTTATGTCTGAAACAACTTTGGCAACAGTTTAATGTATCCAAAGCGTAAACCTCTTTCATGAGGAGTCCAGAGGGACCATCCGAAATGTTTTGGGTTCAACCCTGTCCTCCACGCTTTCAACTCAAGTACCAAGAGAAACAGTCAGGATTTTAATATGACCAGATTAAGAAAACGGTCACTCTTATTCCAAAAATCATTTTACAGTCATTATAAGGGTAACTGGACTTGAGGATGAATATAGGATACGTGGCACTTACCTCCCAGATCACTAAGGATTACCTCAAATCGATTTAGGGCCAAAACTGCTACTTCTGATCAAACTTCCAGGAACGACATCTTTTTACTCAACATCACATAAACCGGAAAGCAAATTGTAGACTCTATGTATTGTACATATAAATTGATTTAATTTTAAGTAACATCAGTGGAGGTGCCAGTGGCCGAGCTGTTAGCTGTACAGAAAATGGAATCGGCTCGCCGAGTTCAGACTCCATAATCTGCGTTCACTTTGTACTGATTGCCCTTGGAAATGCATGAATTGGAATAAATGGTGCAATTGGCTTTGAAAAGAAAACTATCCAATGAGAAAAGAATCTACGTGCGGCAATTATGTAAATTAGTACAGTTTGAAATAGATTTTATTTTACAATTGTAAAAGGAGAATCTCATTTTAGGTCCGATATTTGTTGATTTATATTTTTGAAGAAAATCATAAAGACGAATTAGCATTTTTTCCTTAATTGCTTGAAAGCTTTAATTCTGATAGAATCAGTATTAACTGACGGATGGAAGATTGTCAGCATTGGTGCCTGGCCACCTACCTTCTAGGCACGGGGTCAGTGGGGCAGCTGCGTGCACTCAATGTAGAAAGGGAACCGTAAGTCATACTGAATCAAGTATTTATTTCTAATCACAAAAATATAGTTTTTTTACATAACCGCCAAAACATTTTAATTGAAAAATAATATCTTTTCGGGATTGTTCAAGAGACAAATGTCGTGCTTAGTATGCTTTAGCATCTTCAAGTTCTCCGGCATCGTATACATGCATTGCTTTAAGCGGGAATACAAGTTTTGTTTAGTAAATGAGAGAGTTTAGTGGTTGTCTTAGTGTTGCTAAGTATGGTTAGTTATTTATGGCAACAAGTATTCTATATACTTTATAGGTTGAACCCCAAAACACACACACACACACACACAAAAACAACTTTATTACTTAAATCTGTAGAGTAGCAAACATCTGTCTCTCGTCTAATTCATTTCCTCTCGTTATGACACAAACAAGACGCCATCAATTTAGACTTTTGATCTTCATCTGAAAACCACAAACCAGATGAAGGATTGGTGAGTAATAGAATACAATAAAATGTTCTTGCATGAACCCGATCGAAAATTCACGTTCCGGTGTAGAGGACCCAGTGTTGCCAAATCAGCCATTTTTCGGCTAGATCTGACCGTTTCTTTCTATAATTCATTCGATAAAAATCAACGATAATTGGAAATCGAGCCAATTTTTAAGAAATAATTAGTGATTTTATTGTCATTAATGGTTTTGTCTGAAATCTTACTTATTTTATTTGATAATTGGAGTTTAAATGAGTGCATAAAACACTAAAGCTATAAATTTAGCTGAAAATGAAAACTTTAGCCGATTTTAGCTATTTTTAGCAGTAGGTTCTGAGAGGACAGAAAAGAAAGTTAGCAAGCGTAATAAAAGAGTGGGAAGGGAAGGGACAGAGGAGAAACTTACATAATTTGCTGAAGGGTAGGAAGATTTTTGCATATGAAACTTATCCATATTTTTGTAGCATAAGAAAGCAAAAGAGTCGGCCAACATATTAACTTCTGTTAAACAAAAGTAATGTGCAACAATCACATCAAGAATAAGGACATAACTATCAAAATTGAAGATGCAAAACTGGGGAAAGTGGACCACTACATCTACTTAGGACAACAAATCTCTATGAAATCCATAAAAGAAGAAGAAATCAAGCTTAGGATGATAAGCTTTCGGCAAAGCAAGCTCAGCCTCCAAAAACAAGACGATCCCAATAATCCTAAAAAGAAGAGTATACAACCAATGCATCCTCCTGATAATTACTTTGGAGCTGAAACATCGAACCTAACCAAGAGACAAACCTGCAAACTGAGAAGCATGCAGCGTGCGCATGAGAGAATCATGCTCAAACTTACATGGAGAGATCTCAAGACGTCACATTATATCAGGAAGAAAACGGGGGTCTGAAACATCATAGAATCCATTAGAAAACTCAAATGGCAATGGGATGGTCATGTTGCAAGAATGAAAAACAACTGAGGGACATCACGACTCACAACATGGATTCCCAATGCAAAATGCGAAACCGAGGCCGACAAAATACAAGATGGAGAGATGAACTAGACAAATCCAGAAAGTGCTGGCTCTGCGACGCCCATGATAGAGAAATGTGGCGAATCTTGGGGAAGGTCAATGTCCAATGACGGACGTCAAAAGACTGATAATGATAATGATGATGATGATGGACGAGTAACACTGATCAGAAGGAACAAGGGTGAAAATAAGAATATACAGGTGGGGATGGTGTGGCAGAATCATGGATAATGAGTAATTTTAGTTTCCAACTCCCGTGGAATTTCCACATGTTCGGTTAGTTATTATTACTATTGATTACTTTCACTATCAGTCTGAATTCCTATAGTCTACTTCTATTATAACAGACTTGTGAGTGAAGAGCAATGAATCATCATCATCAATTTGTTACCGTCCGTCGTTGGAGATAGACTTTTCCCAAGATTCGCCAGACCTCTCTATCATGAGCATCACGGAGCTTGTACTCTCTGAATTTATCTAGCTCGTCACGTCATCTTACTATCTGTCACCCAAAGCTTCGCACCTGATCTCTGGGGATCCACGTTGTGAGACGTGATGTCCATCAGTTGTCTGATATTCTTGCACCATGTCCAGCCCATTGTCATTTGAGTATTTTAACAGTCTCTATGATGTCTCAGACTCCTGTCTTTTCTCTAATATACTGTGCTGTCTTATGAGCTCTCTGTGTGAGTTTTAGCATGATTATCCCATGTGCACGTTGCATAGTTCTCAGTTTGAGGTTTAATCCTTTGGTTAGGTTCCATGTTCCAACTGAAGAGCAATTATTAAGTGTCCGTTATATTGAGTCTCTTTTGCTTCCATTCAAGCATGAGCACGCTCTTCCATTCTTACTCTTCTTAATTATATTGCAGGGCAGAAGAAAGGGTGAAAGATATTGCGAAATTCAAATCGTATTGCTGTTAGATACAATGCTTTACTTCCTGTTGATGGCAATTGACTTGTTGCCTTTTTATCCATTTTGTAAGTGGTTAAACATCAAAAGGGGAGATGATTAATAAGACTCAAGGAGAGGAAATGAATAATAATCAGAGAGCGTAACGACCCTGCATACAGATAAGCAGAATAATAATAGCATAGCTTAGTCTGGTACAAGGTCACACTAATTAGGCACAGAATTCATAGCACAATTGTACTGGTTGACGATACGAGCTTGGTAACTTTCACACTCTGGTAGACGCCCATTTATTTGTAGACTACGGCACTGCTTGTCCCAAGGGTGCATGTTTGGAAGTGACCGGAATGAATGGTGCATGCAGCAGCCTGCCATAATTGTCATGTAGACTAATTTCCCGTACGCTTTACGAAACTACGGCGTCGAAGTATTCTGGTTACTCATCTTCGGTATTGCCAATTTAGACATTTCATATCTGAATTTAGATAATTTTAAAGAGCAGAAGTCAAAGGAGATAATTGATAGAAAACATGACGGAAGATCTATATCCTATAATTTCTTATTTATTTTTTATTGGATTCCCCAAGAACCACTGATTTTAAGAAAAACAACGTACAAGACATTGTACTGTCATGTGTGCTGACTAATATATCTGGCAAACGTTAACTTCGTACAATGACCAGTTGTCGAGTAATCGCGATACGCACGTTGACAGACAAGAACTGAGATTTCTTCAATTGTAGTTAGATGATGATAATTACATAACATCATGACATAACTGAGATCTTGTTCCCTACTCTTAGATATGATTTGGATTGTAAACATAAAGAGATACAATAGACCTCTAAAAGGAGAGATCCCTGTACTCAATGATGTCAATGTGGTTAATATTCTTCCTCAGA
>OY735219.1:6238665-6696165 GCA_963457665.1 Thysanoteuthis rhombus | reverse complement strand
TATTTCTTTTTTACGTCACACAACGTCATATCATTTTTTTAAAAAAACGATTTTCGAAATAAAAAAAAGAATTCAAGAAAGAAAGGAATGAAGGAAGGAAGGTGGAAAGGAAAAGAGAAAGCATATTCCTAACCTTTTCCTTTGACAATGAATTATATTGCATTCCAGACGATATTTCCCTTTTATTTTTGATGTTATGATTATTTTTTGATTTCAGACGTTTTAATGGGGATTCAAAACTCAATTGGAAACAGCTACATTTTTTAATATTATTGATACTTTTATAAGAGAAATAAATGTTGCAAAATGCTGTCAAAAACTGTACAAACAACGTCGCAGGTTTTTAACAGAGTCTGTTCTTTTCCTCCTAGTTTCATCCTTCATTGCGTTTGCGAGCATTTGTGTATGTCCCTGTTACTATTGCCACTGGTACATTTGAATAAGCGATACTCATACCCCAAAATAGTTTTAAGAGAAAAACAAACAAAACATTTTTTCGAAAAATAGAAACATACATTTTCAGGAGGCGTCTACAAAGTTTACTCATCTGTATTCGCAAGGTTAAAAAACCAAGGTGTATCTGGTAGCGCTGGCACAAGATTGAATTTTTTTTTTTCAATCCATAAAAAAACTAAAATTACAGGAATTTCCGAAAATCCAAGAAAAGTTTTTAGAAGATCTATAATGGAGTACTTATACGGATTTGCAAAAATTTTTAAAAGTAAAAAAAAAATTCATTCAAAAAAAATTATCCCCAATCCTAAAAACGTTTTTAGAGTATGTTTAGTGGAGTACTCATGTGATTTTGCAATGTTCGAGGCCAAATAGTGTGTCTGATAGCGCTACCACAATATATTTTTGTAGTTAGAAAAATTCCATTAAAAGATTTATAAAAAACATCCCCAAATCTATGTATTGTAGAGAACTCGTGCGAATTTGCGATGTTTCAGGTCAGATGGTTCGTCCGTTAGCGCTACCACAAAAAAACACAACATCCGAGTGAAAAGAGGACAATACCTCGCCACCTTCCTTGTTGTTTAGTCGAGTCTATTATTGTGGCTATAGTAATTCAATAAATGGATAATGGAAAGCCTTAGATAGATAGATAGATAGATATGAAAAGTCTTAGATTGATAGATATGAAACGCCTTAGATAGATGGTTTGATAAATAGATATGAAAAGCCTTGGATAAATAGATAAATAGATTGATACGAAAGGATAGATAAATAGATAGATAATGAAAGGCCTTAAATAGATAGATAGATATGAAATACCTTAGATATGGAAAGCCTTACATAGATATAAAAGTCTTAGTTTGATATGAAAAGCCATAGAAAAATAGATAGATATGAAAAGTCTTAGATAGATAAATAGATATAAGATGCCTTAGATATATAGAAAGATAGATATGAAAAACCTTAAATATATTGAAAGATATGTATAACTTTTGATAGATAGATAGATAGATAGATAGATAGATAAGAAAGGCCTTAGATGGATTGATGGATAAATAGATATGAAAATCCATAGATAGATAGTTTGTTCTGTGGATGTGAAGTGATCCGACAGAATGTTAATGATAAGTGACAATTGGAAGGTGAAGAGGAAAAACTCAAGAGAAGGCAGGTGTTACATCTCGAATTTTTGGGCATGTTTCGATGTATCTTTTTCAGTAGAAACTTGCAGCTGTTCACTCTTATATACACAGCTACAAACACCTCCCCTCCTGCTCCGACTAAACACACAGACATTTTTCCATTTCTTTCCTCAACCTCAAACTTGTAAACAACAGAAAATTTCCTCAAGACCTCTGCAAGTGTTTTTGAAAATGATGGCTAGTACCCGTCTGAATGCATCGAAACATGCCCACATGATGATAAAAAAAAAAATTCTCCTCAGTTCTTTCTCTTCACCTTCCGATTGTCACGGCTCAACAACATAGATAGATATGAAAAGCCTAAGGTAGATAGATGGATAGGTATCAAGTTAAAGCGATAATTGCAAACCTCCTTGGTCGTAACTCTTTCTTGCACGAACCCTGGCTTCTTCGGGTCGTGACAACCTGCCAGAGAATTGAGTAGAAAATAAATTGTTAACCTTCAAGGGATATCGCTAACGAGAACAACTGATCCTCCATCCAATGTAATTGTTATTTCAACCAGCAATTGAAGAAGGTCAGAACCGACAGGGCCTTGATTACTGGGGACACTGCATGCGAGAAACGGAAGTTGAAACCCTTACGTCGTGTACGCAAATTAAAGTTGTTTCGTCTTGAGATCTGATCCTAGGCCTTGGGGTAGAAGACAGGACAATCTAAATACTAGGTGTCCATTATATCGTTATCTATTTTATTATTACACTGTTTAAACAAAAACACAGTACACGCACAATATTACAGGACCTTCAGGGACTGTTGCTATAACGAATTTTCCGTTACAACGGATGGATTTTGTATGTGTATAAATTACGAGAAACCAAAAAGTACAGACAATTACCATTTATTATCCTTTTATAGCATTAAGGGTTTATTCAACTGAGTTTTTCAGGTGTGCCAAACATCTCTATAAGTCATCAGTCAACTGGCGTCATTTATTTATTTTTGTTACCCATTCTTGTGATAGAAAAAAATATCTGCAGTTCCACCTCCAGTCGTACGTTCTTTTTTTTGTCATCAAAGAATTATCATTTACTCTTTCCTTTTAATCAATTCTCGTGAGAGATATAAGATTACGTCATCTGCGTTCTCAGGCACAGGATTATTGATTAAAATTGTTTTTTCAGATATAATTTATGGAATACAGAGTTTCCCTTCTACCAACCCCTTTATCAGCGGTCTCTTGTTCAGTGACACCTTTATCTACGGTTTCCATTCTGGCAGTTCTCTCTTATCTGCGGTTTACCTTTCAGATGTTCCCTGTATCCACGGTTTCCATTTCGGTCGTCTCCATTATCTACGGTTACCCTTTCAGTGGTACTTTGACGCATCATTTGAATTCTGTCCTCGTTGAAATAATGCACTGAAATCTTCGTGTGCTGTTACTACAAATCATAACGGCTCGAGGCAAAAAAATGCTGAATGCCATTTTAACTTTCCGCCTTTTTTCGTAGAAGCGAAGGATTTTTTAAAAAAGTATTTGCAGACATTTTCCGAGGATTTGAAAATAGCACGTATTTTCGTCAGACAAACACACGCGCATGCGCACACGAAATGATCTTAGATTGGTCTTTCACGTCCGAAAGGAAATATAAGTCATTCTATGGAGTTCAGTTCTCGGGAAGTCACGTTTCGTCACGTTTTCAGCCTTCGTGTGGTTCTATTCAGAGGATGTGGTGAGGAAGACTGAGAGGTCCGGGCTTTGTTCTCCCTAAATAGAACAAATTCTTCATTTGAAATAAGTTTCACTTTGCCTGGTTGAATAGAGTTAACAGTCCTAAGACATGGGGAATGTTGATTTTTTTTTAATGATTATCGGAAGGGAGAAAAAGAAAACACGGTGAGAAACAAGAACAACTAAATGAATGCACACAAATACATAAACACCATTGACACATACACACACACGCACACATACATAAACACACTCACATATACACCTATGTGTGTGTGTATATACATGCGTATACGATGGATAAATCATAACCGACATAATGGTGAAATGTGTTAGATTAGAAAAATGAAAGATTTGTATGTGTGTGTGTACACCCACGTGTGATAGTATGTATAGTTCAACACACACACACACACACACACATATATATATATATTTATGCATTTATATGTATGTTTAATATATATGCATATATATATATATTTACATGTGTGTATATATATATATATATATATATATATATATATATATATGTACTGAATAAATATATGCACGTGTTTAAACATACACATATTCATACATTTTATAAATATGAACCCTGTCATATATATATATATATATATATATATATATATATATATATATATATATATAAAGAGGTGAACAATAGGGAATGAGACAGACTCAGAAGTAAATGTATATGGATACTTTATTTGTTAATCAATTAATTCATAAATTATTTAATTGGCAGGCTATACATGCTTCGGGGGGTCCCATCTTCAGTAGCATGTGTGGCTTCTAGTGGTAAAAAGGTTTCCCTAAAAAAACAAATTTAGTCTCAGATGCTTTGCTTTGAAAGTAAAAATGGAAATCAGGATTCTTAGGTGGTCATACTATGAGTCCTGACTGTATTGTCTCAGTGGATAAATCTCAAGTCGTATGATTGGATATTCTGTTGGAAGTAGTAGCAGCAGTTATGGGTATTTCGTTGGTTATGCTGGTCGGTGGGGTGGACATTCTTTAGCGTCAGTTGTTGTGGATACAGGGGAGTTGGATAATCGTTTGGTGTTAGACTGTTTGGGTACTTGGTAAGTTGGGGTTCAGGCTATCTTTAGTGTTAATCAAAATTGGGAAATCTATGTTCTCTATCCTTGATGGTCATTGTGGATGTTCTGGTATGTTCTGATGTCTTTTAGTTGTACAAATGAAATACCATGCATACGTTTCTAAAGGTAGTGTGACTGAGTGGAGTTCCCAATGTAGGATATATATATAAAGGGGGATTGGTTGTGTGTGGGGTTTTCGAGAGGAATGAAAATATATGAATATTAAGGGGTGTTCGGGCTTGGGTAGAAGTATAGTCTAAAGAATAGTGAATTGGTGAGGATAGAGTACTTAGGAGTGAAAAGATCTTGGTGTTAGAGATCGGCGTGGTTATGGCTTTGAAGTTTAGTGTTGGGTCCGATGGGAGAAAAAGTTTCAAGTTTGTTAATCCACATATCTTCATGAAGTTCTTGCATCTTCGTCGTGTCGGAAGGTGTATTCTTTCTACATTTCCAACGATTGTGAATCTAATGTATATACGTGTGTATGTGTTATTTAAAATAATCCAAGTAAAACTATGTGTGCAAGTAGAGGAAAAAAAGATTTTCAATATCGTATGCATAATGTTTGGTACGCACCTTTCGAGTCAGGCAATCTTTGACTGGGTTGACATTCCGGAAGTTTTGCTTATTAATTATCACCATACACTTAGTGCACAATTTACTAGGTAGCTAAGAACAGCTTAAAGTCGACTAAGAGATGAAATATAGTTCGGAAGATTATTTTAAATTAATCTTCCAAGTACTTACCTGCCTTGAAAATCAGTATTTGGAATCATGATTTGTTTTTCGTTTATCGCTTGAACACTGCCCTCTGGTTCCGGTGCGAAACCAGCAACCATCTAACCATTAGTCTGGAGCGATATTGACGTTTTGCACAACCAGTCAAAGTAAGAATCCTTCAAAATTAAATGCAAAAATTGGGTCACAAAAACAAATTGATTTTTTTCTCCCAGAGAATTTTGAAATACTTGGATAATTTGATAACGTAATGTGATCAAAAGTACGAGTGTCCATAATTACAAGAATAATTTTGACAATTTAGATCAGCTGGAATAGAAGAAATTGACAGGGTATTTTGGAGAGTTAAAAAGAATTTAGGGGAAAATGTTTCTGGTGAATGTTTCTCTGTACTGATTAGCTTTTCTTTTTTTTATGTTTCTTTCACATTTTTTTTTGTTAACTTGTAAGTTGATGTAGAATAAGTATTTTTTAAACGTGAGTTGTACATAGAGATTGCCATGAAAGGATTTTTATTTGATAGATCAATAAATAAATGAATAAATACAAAATCTTTGATTCAATTTTGTACGGGAAAATAGGAGCCAGTGTAAAAGCAAAAGAGGAAAAATAATAATTACATAGCATTGAACTTCCTCAGCGAATTCCGTTTTTCAGTAAATCGAACAGACAAAAAGCAATTCTATTATTCTTGTCATCGTATCGGGGATATATCTTCATTATCACATCGATATTTGATTTGGCAAGACGATAAGTGGCAAAATTATAAGGAAATGAAAAAAAATTGGGAAACATCCCCGATAATCTCAAATAAAATTGCTTTCTTTTTGGTTATACAAATAATCTTAAACTGAAAAATAGGTTCTCCATCTGTAAATTAGATTTATTTTCAATGTGTATGTATACTCGAATTATTTTAGCCAGTAATAAAGTTACACACAATCACAGTCTTGGTTTCAACAATGATGATCTGAAATCAGACCCGCTGATGGCTGATGAGATCAATACCAGAATGGTATGTCCTGTTACAGCAGCATCAAAGGAAGATTTGAGATGAATGATAACGATTTTTAATGAAACAAGTTGATAATGTTAGTGACCACATTTTTGGCATCCAGCGAAGCTAAAATACCTTTATAAGGTTTTTAAAACCTTCGTTACACAATACTAATGAAATCTACTTTCACCCTCGGGGTGGGGTGGGGGCTGTTCTCAAGATGCACAAGCATCAAAGTCGTAAGTAGAGCATACAACTACCACCTTTCATCGTTGGTTAACTTGATATTTGTCCAGTCAGTCACTAGTATCCGTCGAATACTCGTAAACCATACTAATGTGGTAAATATTTACGCTTTGGTTTGTGCCCCAAGATGCATAAATATCAGAGTCCTACGTTGAATATACAACTACTATCCTATCCTGTGGGTTAACTCGGTATTTGTCGGATCGAAGTGCCATTCGTAAATAACGTATAGTCTATGACTTGGAGAGAAGTTATTAACATACTAACTTTTGTTCGAACAATCTAAACTCTTCTTTCCGTCTTCGATGTAGACACAACGTTTCGCCGATTCATTCTACGGTCCTCTTCACGTGTATAATGTAATGTCCGTAAGGAAAGAAAGTCTTTTTTATAGGCCTCTTTTATTTTTGTGACCATAAACGTTTGGACAATTTTCATCATCCACTAGATTCAGACATACGTTCTTTAGCAAGTGAAAAAGAAGTTAACTAGAAAAATTAGATAAATCATTCCTTGTCCATTATCTTTAAACAAACTATATATATATATATATATATATATATATATATATATATATATATATATATATATATATATATCAACAAATACCTCAGATAGAGCAGTTTTGATTTCTGCAAGTTTAGATGTAACACGGTTATAAGGTAGTAATATATTGCTGTACAAATTAATTTAACAGAGCATAAGCTGAAAAAACACATAGATAATAATAAGACCTTCAACAGAATGGTTTTAAACAGTGTGGAAAATTTTAGAACAAATTAACTGCAATACACGCACATGCACGCACACACACGTGCACACACACACACACACACACACACACACATATATATATTCAATTGCCAGAACAACATATTCCCTTCAATCTACTGGAAGAGAAAATTTCATTACGTTATCAAATTAATTACCACAGGTGGAAATATTATTAGCTTCTGTAAAACCCAAAACAATAATTTGATTTCACAAAAGCGCCCTTTACACTCGTTCAAAAAGTATTATATTCATAAAAGAAGTTCTCTTTACTTCCAACCGAGAACAGTCTTAATTTCGAAAACAAGTTGATCTGATTTGAAGTTCTGTGGTGAAGAACTAGATTGATGCGAACGTTTGCAGTGCCAAACCTTTCGCAATATCAGGGAAATCATAGAAGTATCTTGGGAGTTCAATCAACGTTTTATTGCATCCATATTCCACGAGTTTTTGAATTGCTCTGGGTTGGCAAAACTTTAATAGAGCCAGCTCAATCTTCAAGAACAAGAAAATCCCATTAATCTTCAATAAAGGATAAACAACCAATGTATAATCCTGATAGTCACATATGGAGCTGAAACATAACTAATGAAGAGACTGGTCCTCAAACTGAGAACCATGTAACGTGGACACGAGAAAATCATGTTCAACATCACATGGAGACAGTACAGTATATTAGGCAGGGAACAGGGGTCAGAGATATCATAGAATCCATTAGAAAAACCGTGTGGCCAAGGGTTGGCCATGCTGTAAGAATGTCAGATTACCGCTGGAAATCACGACTCAGTGAAATTTTGTTTAAGGGTAAGTCACAGGGTAAGGAAGAAGCGATTGAATTTTGGGGTGGGTCCAGAAATTTATTTTTGATTGATTTAGTGTATGGTGTTTTCAGAGGCATGCGATCCCTGAGAGCTTTCTAGTTTTGAATATATATATTTAAAAAAAAATGTGGTTGACATTGCTTCAGGAAAACAACGACTAATTCAAGATAATATAGCCGCACGTGAAATTATAGAAAGGTTAGGGTTGGATGAGTAAAAATCTTTCAGACGTCATTGAAACAGAGAAGATATTTTTCTGAACAAGGAAGTCGATCAATGATTTTACAGAATAACAACGCCCGTCCTCAAAGTGTAAATGCGACACAGCAAGCAACCATCCAGATGTTGTTTCTATATTCCCCAGAACTTTTACTTTCAGACTATCATTTAATTCGCTCTATGGAAAACTTCTTGTCTGATCAGCAGCTCCAAGGATTTGAAGGTATCAGAAGATTCCGAGAAGAATTAATCGAATCAAAACCGGAATGATGGAATGATTTACTCGCCATCGCAGTCAAAACATATAAAATAGAGTTTTAAAAAAACATCTAGAAACATCTAGATTCTCCAGTATCTAGATATTATTTGTATTGGAAAGCATCTAATGTTGAGTTAAAAACATCAACAAATGCTGAGATTCTAGAGAATCAAGATATCATTAATGAACCCGTCAAAATGAAGCCCCAGAAAGATAAAAAAAAGTCTTTTCCCTGAAGTATCAAAAACAAACATTTTCGAATGGGTACTGATGCCAATGTTCACGTCTGTAGAAAAAACAGTATGGCCAGGAGCGCTGGAACATACATAAACACGTGTATATATAAAAAGGGATAGAACCCATTGCCACCCCTGGTAGCTACGATTGTTCAATTTAGCTGAAAGATGCTATAATGTGACAGAAAGTTATGGCTGCAGTTCTGATTAGTCACTCAATAGAAACTGTCAAGAGATCAGCATCGATGGGCAGCAGCCATCTTAGATTGATCGATTCAAAAATAGAGAAAGGGCGTGATCAATTAAGTTACTTTTGTTGATCACTAAAAAAAGTCCGAATTTTCAAAAAGTCCGAATTTTCAAAAAGTCCGAATTTTCAAAAAGTCTGAATAAAAAATAGAAAACAAAACAAAACAAAAAGCCCCAAAACAGGCGTTCTCGAACTTGGCAAGAACATACAAATCGAATCCACACTAGAAACCTATTTGAAAAAAATGTTCCTTCGAGGCTTCATAAGATGTAAGTGTTTGAATTTCCCGCCCTTTGGCTCCATTAATGCGGCCTGTGCGCGCAACACAAACATAGATAGGCAGCCAGATCCACTCAAAAACTGAAGGGTCTTATCCTGACAGTTTCGATTAACGGTTTCCCATAAGCAAACATCACTTATTTACAACCACGAATGCTGCCCGGCTATCACAAAGTTCAGAATGGTAATCTGTCGCATTTTCTCTTCAATGTTCGTTCGGATTCATGGATCAATGGACACTGACCACAGTTTCTCTATAAATAGGTGACATTTGACTTGAGAGACACTTGCCTTGTTGAACTATTGGGAGTGGATTCAGTTCAATCAATGCCTCAGAAATGAAGGCTTGGCTCTGGATTGGAGAAAAAAAAGTTAATCTGTCGACACGCACACACAGGTGGATATATATATTTTTTAAACACAATATATATATATATATATATATATATATATATATATATATATATATATATATATATATATATATATATATAAGTGAATGAATGAATGAACGGCGTGGCTTTGCAGGCGAAGCTTTTAGGAGTGTTTTCCACGATCATGAGATCCTTGGAGTTCTGAAAAAAGTGATTGGCAACCATCGAAATGCATCAAACCTGCCCATGTGTTGATGAAAATTTCGAGGTGTAATACCTGTTTTTTTCTCTTGAATTTCTCTTCGCTGTCCAATTTTCAAATTACCAACACATGCACACGCACGCACGCATGCACACACACACACACACACACACATATATATATATTTAGTTTTTGTAGAAATGTGGATGTTTGACTGATTAAATGTTGGGGCGGATCCCAACTTAATTCACTCCCTTACGAAGTTATACATCCAAACCGTATGATGCTGATATGCTAAATTTCCTGTCCTTTCGCAAGATACCTCCAAAGGCCCTCAGAGAATTTCAGTGATACGGGAGAATTGATTAGATCTTTCGGCGAATCCATGCACATTCATCTCTACTACATCGTAGTTATATATCCAAACCACATAAAAAAATCCTGCTTGTCCATACGATATCTACAAAAAGTTCTCAATGAGTGTCAATGATCTTTCATGGGAGAGTGAACAAGAATCTATTCAAGAACTGATTGAATTTTGGGGTGGGCCCATGCATAATTTAAAAAAAAACTACCTTTATCATCAAGTTCAGAATAACAATGGAGTTTTATAGTGATCAAATCAATACACGTTAACCATGAATATTTATATATGGTTAGTATTCGTGTGCATGTATCATACGTTGGTATATACGTAAACACGAATACGAATTACACACCGTTATGTAAGTAAACACTCGCTGAAAGTGGAAGTCGCTGAGAGCGAACTCCCTGGAATTAGAATCGCTGAAAGTTGATCCAAACACTTATAAAGCTGAGCTTACTTAGGCACAAGGCCACATAACTAGATGACGTCGTAAGAATCACTAAACGAGCGAACGGTCTGTAAGACTAGCCAGCACAGTAGGTAGTATCCTTGCGCTGGCTACTGCTTCAGCCTGTGCTATTTCTGTGCATGTGGTTCATATGGCTCATGCTTACAATTTTGTGAAGACCCATTACAGAGGTGTAGCAAGAATGGGTCTTTTGCCAGCCCTGTGTGTGTGTGTGTGTGTGTGTGTGTGAGCGAGAGAGAGAGAGAGAGAGTGTGTGTATTATTGTAAAGTATTAAGGTTACGTTTAGTTTTTAACTAGGCTTAAGATCATTAAATGTTTGTAATATTGATTCTGGACTGATCTCGGGAACAAACAAAGCGATTGAAAGAAGTCACTCATTTAATTAAAGTCAACAGCCCACTTCGTTAATCAAAGTAGAAGAGAAGCTTTCGTTCCAAATCAGCTGAATGCGACGCTAAAACCACGTCGTGTATTCTTTGTATAATTATTTACTTTCAGTAGTTTACACACGCCATCAAAAAATAACGACAATAATTAAGTAACTTAGCAATTGCCTCGTACTTATAGATCATCAAAAACATTATGTTGCTCCGTATTTCCTTGTTTACGTTTAATACTTCTTGTATATGAAATCAAACTAAAAGTGAAATGAAGTAAAGATTTGCCATTGCAGTCAATATTTGAACAATCATAGCGTCAAAATTGAAAATTATGTAAAAAAAATTCAATCGAAAGAAAAAATGGTCAGAATAAATTCTCTTTTTGACACTAATGGCGATTTCCATTGGGGAAACATCTACAATAGAGTTTTTAAAAAAAACATCTAGAATCATCTACATTCTGGAGAATCTAGATGTTATTAATAAACTCTCAGAATAAGGCCCCCAAAAGGTCAATTTTCACAAAGTCATTGAGTTACGCATTAGTTACTATTGATCTATTGTATATAATTAGTAGTTTTGTAAAATTAGGGATTATTAGTATTGTATAACTGAGATTTAATCGGTTAAGCCTTAACATGATTCAGTTTTGAGTCACAGAACGCTTTTGCTTTTCACAATCAACTATATTTAAATTGCCTCCTTAAGGGCCGTGCACCTCACGTTCAGAATCAATGCTGTAGCAGTTTTTTCGTCGCCTTCATACACTTTAGCATCAGTATCGGCACAAAGGATGCATTTAGCCACACAATGAGAGCAAAGGAAGCAGATGTGACAACAAATCAGGAGAAAGGGAGAGATAAGGCACCGTTTTTTCCCATCTCCTTGATTGAAAAGATTGACTTGACAATGGAGCCGCCACTATTGGCTCGTCTTTCGATGTCGGACATGTTTACAAAAGTGACTTGTGTGGCTCTTTGCCAAGGAGAACGTGACCGAATACTGAAGTGGGATAATGGCTTATTTCACTATTTGGCATCTGAACGTATCCCAGCGTGCTTGAAGGGAAAACAATTAATTGAATCTGTTGGCTTCATGTCGAACATGGATTCTTCTCTATCGATGTGGAATCAAAAATGAGAGAGGAAACACGTCCGGACACGTCCGGTCCCGCGCTGACTACTAATGTAATTGTCACTAACAGACTTGGTAAAGATTTGACATGCGCAGTTTGGATGTAACATTTTAGATCGCAGATGCTCCTGTCTTAGTTATACTGTCACGTGATCCATAGAACAACTCTACTGACTCGTTAACCTCGCCTTTTTAAAATGGCGTAACGATCACCGACATGGAAAACGGAATCGGCGAACTGGGTTTTAGTTTCAGTTAACCACTTCATATCAATTCCCTCGAGAGTGGTATGAATCCACTTCTCCACCGAGTTATGGGTAAATAACAGGTCAGTTGGAGTCATTTATCCTTTTTAGCCAGTCCATCAAAAAGAAAGTTACTCCAACAGAAAAAAAACAAAACAGAACTTGACAGTCCCCGTGGTTGGTCCCAAGTCCGGGTAAATGAGGAAGGCTGAGTGTGGGGCAAGCAACCTTACCCCGTTAGGAACCTACTTGCAACTGGAACCACAGCAGACTGGTCATGACCCTATATTTCACAAGGAGTCCACAGGAATAAGTTAACAATAGTTCAGGAAACTAGTAAACTGACCACTACGTACCTCGTGAGTTCCTGTAGATTTGAGAAATGGCGCAAAGCACTCCTTAGATTAGAAAGCACTCGGAGAGCGCATATCTCTGCTAAGGCATTGTCAGAGAAAGTAATTGTGCATGGATCCGTCCAAAAATTTCAATCATTCCTTCAGTAGCCCAACCTTGCACAAAATTTCGAAGAAATTCGTGGAAAAATTTAGCAGATATTGTGGACAGACACGTACATTTGGCGATATTATGTGTTGAGGACATGAATACGATGTAGGGAAGTTAATTGTGTATGGATCTGTATCAAAATTTAATCACGTCTTTCAAGGCCTGTTGTTCAGCCTCCCACAAAACTTTATTCAAACTTGTTGAGGACTTTTGATGATACCGAGTAGAGTGTATATATAAACGTATGAAAAAAAAAAAAAAAGAAAAATAGGAAAATCTCTCTCAATGAAAGCAATACCCTGAAGCCACCCTAAAATTTAAGCAATTCTCTTTTATCCCAGTACCCACCGTGCCACTATGAAATACTTTTTGAGATATCGTCCGTACAGCCGCATGGAAAGGTGGAGGGAAAGTCGGAAAGGCTCGACCGAATACATATGCCTTTCCAACTTCGTTGGCTGAGGTGATTAACAATTCGTACGGACTGACTCCACTCATAGATAGAAAAAGGATATACCTGGAGAAAACGTCAGCAACGTATCTCGATATTCAATGAGATTTCCTTTCTCCGTCCGAGTAGAACCATCTGTTTTTTTGTTTGTTTGTTGTTTTTTTTCGATCTCAAATTTTATTTTGAGCAATGCTATGTTGTACCGATGAAGCTAACTCGCGCAAGTCGTAAAAAGTCAAAACGAAAAATGCTTTTATGAAATACTAATTTACTTGCACTAATCCATTTCTTGGTTGTTATAGTCATAAAGTTTTGGTCGTTGTACCATCAGACACTCTTCATCTGCGTTTTGTAGTTGTTTACTTTCTCATCCTGCTGTATGAGCCGGTAGATATCTCGTTTCAGTTGAATCTTCCTAGTTAATTCGTCCATGTGATGTCGCTGGTCTGCCTCTTTTTAAGACTTATTTTTACTAACGCAAGGACTGAACTAACGACTGTTATGTTACAAGATTCGTTCAACCAAAGCTTTTATCCATTAGGTAATCTTGTCAGTTATTTACGACTCTTTCTTGAGCCACCATTAAGACTTGATCCATCCTGACGAGAAAAAAAAACTGCTGTAATGCTTTACATTCGTTTTGTCTGTTATTTGACTGCTTTTGTCGCGACACACATCAACTTTTGATTTCAACGATCGATTATTGTACTGTAGGAAAGATAGATATAAATAGACTGCGATATATATATATATATATATATATATATATATATATATATATATATATATATATATATATATGATCGTGTTCCGATAGATCCAGAAATAAACATAGACCAAGATAAATCTTGAGATAGACAGATAGATTAAGATCCCTTCATCGTATTTCATTAACCAGCGAAATCTCTGTGTCATGGTGAGGTGCAAGATCGGATGTCATTGAGATTTGAGTAGGATGGAAAAAATGCCTTGTGAACCGCATGAAGTTTTGTTGACATACATTTCCATGAGTACCATATTTTCTATGAGCTTCTATAGACTTTTACATATATTTTTCATGACTCTAACTGACAGACATACACACGCATATGCATACACATACACACACGCATATATATATATATATATATATATATATATATATATATATATATATTTATTTATTTATTTATTTGATGAAACTCTATAGATGTCAGATGAGAGCATTCCATTTCGTTGCATTTTCTGGTCGATACCCCAGATAACAAAGAAAAAACTCTTTCTTCCTAATTCATTTTAGAGACGAGATATTTATTTAACTTGACTTAGTACGACACAAGACAACAAGAGTGGAACATCCAAAGTGGTTCGACCTCTTTACACAGTAATACACCATTTTGCCAACGATGGCTCCATTGATAATTGCCCTCCTTACCGATCTTCCAATTAGAGAATCCTTCTATTTGCAGAAGGGTTCTAGAGTTCGAAGCCAATCTTCATTAATTGGAATTATTAGAAACCGTCAGTCAAAACTGTCACCGAAAATGTCAACATGGGTCTAATTCTGTCTGTCTGTCTGTCTTTATGTCTGACTGGCTATTCATGTACGTGTCACACGTACAGGCTGCACTAATCGAGCTATAGGGCTGAAGTTTTAAACAGTCACTCCTTATAATGTCTTAACGTTTTTTATTCCCTTCAATACAGGTCCTTAATGAGAGCGTACAATGTAAAGTTCAGCTAAATTGGTCCCTTAGTTTGAGCCAAGCAGTATCCACGCTTGTTTTGTTTTTTGTTTCTTTGTTTTGTTTTTCTTTAATCTCGAACCCTCTTAGCGATCACTGCCCAACAAAAGGTGAGAGAAGTAACTTATACATCGATCGTCCTGTTTCGTCATTTTTTAATTGATCACCCTCAATATGGTATGCTGCCAAAGGATGTTGGTCACATAACGGTTTCTATTGAGTAACCAACCAGACCGGCTTTGCTAACCATTGTTCCACCTACAGTTGCCCTCTTGGCTGACCTTTCAATTAGGGAATCCTTCTATTTGTGTAAGGTTTATAGTTCGAAGGCAATCTTCCTTAATTGGGATTATGTTTGATGGATTCGTGTTCATTAAAGCTTCTATTGACCCACCATAAGCCTCGTCCGATTCCGACTGTACATCCTGTTACTTGTATATCCGGTTACCCTTCCACAAATGATGGAGGTCACAGAACATTCGAAAGTTGGAATGTGTGTCTTCAGGATTTAGAGCAGTTATGTATGCAAACTAACAAATTTTCTGGCAGTCGTCTTGACTACTTCACCTTCACCGACATATGAAAATCTAACGTTTGTCGTCTTGGCAACGGAGAGCCGTCATTTAGACTCTACCTTTCCTGTTGCAATTCGAAAAAAAAAAAAAAAAAAAAAAGAGCACGAGGGCATTCTCTGACATCTGCGAAAGTGTTAGTTGCAAATCGAACATCCCTTCCACCCCCAAAGATACCTCTTTGTCTCTCTTTGCCGTATTCCATGTTGTCTGCAGATGTCAAGAGTATCTTTTCAATATTTCATTGTTACGCAGGAACGTATTTGAATATCATGACAACGAACAGGACGATATTAAAACATCTTTGCTGGTTGGGATTATATGTGTATAGTAATTGAGGCTCAAACTGCGTTTCTCATTGTATTTCGAGGCCACTGTTTCAATAAATAAGAATTGAGCCAAGGAGAACTTTCTTCTTAATCAGCTCAGCCCGGATACAAGAATGTCTTGGATAGAGCGGTTTCGATTAGTGCGGGTCTGGATCTAGAATGGTGAAGGTATTACTGAACAAATCAATGTAATCAAGTATGAGCTGAAAAAAATACCAATTAAATTATAGTTCGGAAAATTTTGGAGCGACTTAATCGCAGTAATCAAGGTATAACTGTTCATCATACCTATCAACCGAGGAAGTTAAGCTCAGCGATCAAGTGTGCTTAACTTCACTTGGGATATGGCTGTACAATACTCAATCTTTCTATAAAAAAATAGTCGCTTATTTAAATAAAAACGTGATAAAATAATTTTCTGAGGATTTCAAAAAATAGTTTTTTATCGTTTCTCATTTCGGCATTTTCCCGTTAGTCCCCCCTCCGAAAGCTAACGTCCATATTTTGAAGTACAGGAATACGAAAAGGTGACTGAGCTGCATTTTCTTTTTCTAACCGAAAAAATCAAAATAGTTATGTTTTCACCAAACAAATTTGTAATGCAAAGTATAACATCACATCGTTTTGCACTATGTAAACAACTTTTTCAAGACCAACATCTCTAGGTTTATAGTGTAATCACAAATAAGTTTCAAATCAGAATGTTTATGAAAAATTTTTTCACAAAGGAACAAAGAAATATCACGATAAAATTAAAACGCTCCAAGGTTTGGACGTTTTTATCGACATGTCGCATGTACCATTCTTGTCAAAAGTATGTGGAGATAACAACTCTATACTACACTATTACATTTAGACCAGCCACGTAAATATATGCATATTTCCAATCGGTTTTCCAGGTTCGTGTTTGAGCCGAGGTAAAAAAAAACCCAAACAAACAGACTCTTTAAACTCAATTTTCTCATTCTTCCCGCAACGTTTTGGTCGAACCATTCTAAATTCGCTTCCACTGTTGACTATCAAATCGAAGGAAAGAGAGTTCGATACTGAATTTCATTGTAATCCTATAACCATACTCAATTTGATATGCGCTAAACAATCTTCCTAAAATATTACCTTTGCTAGAACCAAGATAGCTAATGCTGTGATTATCATTAGCATTATTGATTAATTTGATCAATATCCTTGACAATTGTCTTTCTCCTAGTCAACGTATAACTTAAGATTTAATCAATGTTTTAAGCTAGCAGGCTTTCAGATTTAATACTATGCACTGGGTAATTTCTGCATAGGGACATTTAGAAAATTAGAAAAATCACTAGTTTACCCGCCAAAAATGCCGGCGTAAATGAAATATATGTAAATATTCGTTCAATTTTATGTACATAGATAATAGGATTTGCATTCCAGCTTGGAGAATAGCGTTCTGTGGACTACGAACGTATTTTTTTTTCATTCCTGGTTTTTGTTTTTATTATATTTTTTTTTTGTTGAATTTTGATATAAATTCAGGAGATAAAATTTTATTTTTACTGCATCATAGATGAGTTGTGTTTCTTGGCGTGATAGGGTACAAATATCATTGCTAATTAGTAACCATCAACTGAAACAGTCGCCAAAATTGACAACATAGGTTTCTCTTGGTTTTTAAGCTGGTCTGGTTTGTCTGGCTATGTATGTATTACGCATACAGTTTACAGCAATGGAGCTAAAGGACTGACAATCTAAACATTCACTACCCTCCCCTTCTAAGTAGATTTTTAGTCGTTGGTTTCATTTGCAATGTAGATTTATCCTAAATTGATCCCTTTGCTTGTGTCTGTCTGTTGTTGTTTTTTTTTATTATTATCAAAACCTTTTTTAGTGATCACAGCCCAAAAAGGTGAGTAGAGTAACTTAATCGTTGATCACACCCCTTTTTCCAATTTTTTGATTGATCACCGCAAATACGACATGCTGCCAAATAACGTTGGTTACGTAACGGTTTTTATTGAGTGACTAACCCGGCCTGTTTCTGTTATTCTTTAAATTCGGCATTTTTGCTACGTATTCAGGATATAATTTTGTTTTGCTATGCCTGTAGCATCCCTCAGCGGGACAGTACGTATACACATATTGCTAATTATTACATGTGTGGATTGAAAAGAAGAAAACGAGGCGAAAAGAATACGAAATGCAAAGCAGATGTTTCAGTTCAATTCATTAATTATCAATTCATAACGTATATCAAATGCACAGAAAAAAAAAAGTAGTGCGACACGTGCACACGCGCGTGCGCACATACTGAATTATTTACTTAGCCAGCGATATTGGAAGAGGTATAATTATTCACTCGTGTTTGTCTATTTTTCCTCAAAATATCTCCTGTAGTTCTCAGTGAATTTCAATGAAGTTTCTTTGGAGCTTAGGCCATGGGGTAAGTACGAATAGGTTAAATTTGTGGACGGATCCATTTTTTTTTCTTTTGATTGAGGGATATTTTAAAAAAAAATTTATTCATCTCTGTATTCACTCGTGTTAGTTTGCAGAATATCCCCAAGAGTTTTCAGTGAATTTCAATGATGATAAGTGGGAAGGTGGACCCTGGTCTGAGGGAGAGGTGATTAGATTTTGGGGTGGGTCAAGGATATAAAAAAAAAGTTACTTATCCAGTATCGTAGCTTGATTTTGAACTGATTTTCATTCAGATTTTAGTGACAATGGCGTTCGAAGGGGAATGAGCTCTCTGGGTGCTTCCTAGTTGTCGAATCGCTGTAGTCTCACAAATAGCCCGCCCGAGCAACCAGCCAAGTGAGCTACAAATTCCTCTCTCTTTGGGTGTGTCACTCGTCACATTTTCGAGTCTTACAACCTTAAAAAAAATGCATAAATACACTACTAGATACAATCTAAAAAAAAATCATTTTATTGTTTTTTTTTCAGACGACTGTTGTTTTTTTCAAGGATGATGATGATGATGATGATGATGATGATGATGATGATGATGATGATCATCATCATCATCATCATCATCATCATCATCATCATCATCATCATCATTCTTTTAACGTCCGTCGTTGGACATAGACCTTCCCCAGGATTTGACACAATTCTATATCATGAGCGTCGCGGAGGGGTGATGTGCTCCAACAGCGACTACCCATTTTGGACTAGCAATGCTCAAATCTTGCGCTGTTATTTCGAAAAAATGATTTTAGATAAAAGATCTAATTTTTTTCAGACAATATGAGACAAAAGATTTGAATTTTTTAGATAATTTTAGATATATTTTTTTCTCACTCGATTTGGTTTCGTACACGCACAGGCTACGGTGATACACCTACATCTTGTCATTGTGAGGACTATATGTATTTATTTATCGAAGGCATTCTCCAATTTTGACGTTTTATTTACCTTCAAAAATAAGAAGATTCCGTTAATCCTAAAAAGAAGGGTGTACAAACAATACATATTCTTTATAGTCACTTATGGAGTTGGAACATGGAACCTAACCAAGAGACAGATCCGCAAATTGAGAACCATGTAACATGCACATGAAAGAATTATGCTGGGCCTCACATGGAGAAACCACAAGACAGCTCAGTACACCCGAGAAGAGACAAGAGTCAGGGACATCATAGAATCCATTAAAAAACCTCAAATGGTGGTGGGCTGGCCATATTGCAAGAATGGCGGACAATTGATGGACATCACGTCTCATAACATGGATCCCCCGAGATCACATGCGCAACCGAGGCCGGCAGAATATTAAATGGAGAGACGAGCTAGACAAATTCAGGAAGTACTGGCTCCGCGACGCCCATGATAGAGAAGTGTGGTAAATCCTGGGGAAGGTCTAGGGTCCAACGACGGACGCTAAAAGACTGATGATGATGATGATGATGATGATGATGATGATGGACGAGTAACACAGATCAGAAGAAACAAGGGTGAAAATAAGAATATACAGGCAGGGATGGTGTGGCAGAATCATGGATAATGAGCAATTTTAGTTTCCAACTCCCGTGGAATTTCCACATGTTCGGTTAGTTATTATTAGTATTGATTACTTTCACTATCAGTCTGAATTCCTATAGTCTACTTCTATTATAACAGACTTGTGAGTGAAGAGCAATGAATCATCATCATCAATTTGTTACCGTCCGTCGTTGGAGATAGACCTTACCCAACATGATGATGATGATGATGATGATGATTTACATAGGCGCCAGAAAGGGTCGACCAGTCTCCGCAGTCATTATTACCGCCGTCACTGTCCCTGCAGCTCAAACGTGTGTTCCCTTGTTTGGTCGATAAAGAGAATGAGTGGGGCGGAGAGAGCCGGTAAAAGAATGCGTGTGCAGTGAGTGAAAAAAGCAGAACTGAACGCGTGAGACGAGCCAGGTAAAAGCAGGAGAGGGCACCGAGCACAGTCGGTACGCATAACTCGCGAATTCGCGCAAGCTGCAAGGAGATGCACAGACGTGCGCATGCGCAGGTAAACAACAGAGCGTCTGCGCATTCGGGACGAGGTACGGAACGCCGAATATGAAGTCTAGAAAGGTGCACAGGCATCTTGGGGTTTTTTTAGAGTTCACTTTATGCCACTTTTCTGCTTTTACGAATTAAAAATGACGTTCAGCATTTGCTTCGCAGCGAAACAGTATAGAGGGAGCGTACACCCCAATTCTTTCCTCTTCAACACCTCAGTTTCCTGTACGTACCACCTCTTGTTCATCTCCTGTACATTCCAATTTTTTTTTCTTTTCTTCCAGTTGCAGCTAGACCTGCCAGAACGGGAGGGGACGAGTCTTTTGGCTGAACCATTGGGCGTTATTGCAGAGATCAGTCTCTCCCTTAGAGGATTAACGGGGTTGCCTCGGAAGGCTCCTTGTATGATCCCACCTGTTATTTCGTCCATCGGGAAAAAACGGATTAATGCTTTTTCCCAACGGCATTAATGACCAGGAAATGTTCCTGTCGGGGTTTGAACGAGTCCATAGTCCGAGCTGTTGCCCCCACAGCCACCGCATTTCTTGGCGAAATTCTGGCTAAAGTTCTCGATGAATTTCAATTCAAAGTTTTTTTGAAGGGGTTCGGAAGACTTGGTCAACTTTGCAGACGGATCCAGGAATTTTTTTTCTTTTTTTCGATTAGAAAGATATCTTTTTTATTTTTCTTTAATCAATATATACACTCATGATGTTTATCCTCAAATTATCTCCAAAAGTTCGTTTAAAAAAAATTCCAATGATAATTTGTGAAAGGGTGGGCCAACGTCTAAGGAAGGGGTAATTAGATCTGGGGGTGGATCTAGGTTTTAAAAAAATTAACCTCTCTCTGTATCGTAGCTGTATACGGCATATGGCGCCATCAAATTTCTTGGCAAAATTCTGGCTAAATTCAGTCAGATTATCTAAAATCACTGACTAAGGTTGTTTCTTCCATCTGTTGCACAAAGAGAGAAACAAACAGATGCAGCCAAATTGAATCAAATCATTCCATGCATTAAAACAGTGAACTGAGGTTGCACTGACTATCGACAAAATTGATCGTGTTGTTTCACATCAAAATGAAAAGAGAGAGTAAATAACAGAATAAGAGAATGAGTCCAAACCTAGTATAGCAACGTCTTGAATAGTATCGTTTTGATTGGTCGGGGTTTAATCTAGTACAGTTAAGGTATTGCAGTACAAACTAATGTAACTAAGTATAGACTGGAAAAAAAAAACCCACCCACACTAAATTATGATAAGACCTTGAACAGTGCGGTTTTGAACGGTACGGAAGATTTTGGATCTAATTAACTGCACTATTCAAGGTGTATAGGTTTAGTGCATACAATATTTCCTATTTAAAACAACCAGCTATAGTTATTACCTATAAGTGAATCGAACACTTTCATGATGAATAGATATTTACTAACTTGTCTAAATTTCTCAATTAGAGCATTGTCATGAGTAATTTTCACTCATCTTTTCTCATCTTACGTTTGTGGTGTGATGCGTTTTCATTATTCAATTTTGACAGGTTTTTCTTTCATCTGAAATATATATATATATATATATATATATATATATATATATATATATATATATATATATATATATATATATATATATGGTACAGATCAGGCTTGCAGAATAGCATAATATGATAATATATAAATAATATAAAGCAGCTTCTATTATGTGATGGATTTATTTCATAGAGTGTTCGATACATTCAAGTTTATACCATGAAAGTCATGTTGTTTTAGAGTAGAGCTGGAAATAAATAAATAAATAGTAGAATGTGGATTCGCCACACAAACTAGCTCATGTTTCTGCCCTCTCCGGGCCTTAGACCAGGTTCGCCTGGTGAGGCCCGGAGAGGGCAGAAACATGAGCTAGTTTGTGTAGCGAATCCACATTCTACTATATATATATATATATATATATATATATATATATATATATATATATATATATATATATATATATATATATCAATGGGTTATGGTGCTTTGTGTCTTGGATGTGTTGTGTGCTACGGATGCACAAAAATCGCGAAAATATCTTAGTGTCTGTAAAAAGCAATGGACAATAAAAGCCTTTACAATTTTGGGCCCTAACTGTAAATGGTAGTTTCACAGCCTCGTTCATTCGATGTTAAAAAAAAAACGGTGTCTGTATTAATAAGTACGTATCAGTATAGTTGATACACATGTAGGATATTGGCGTCTTTCAGTAAAAGGAAACTACTGTCAAACCTATGACCTAGAGGCCTTGCTCTATTGATTGCAAACCCTTTGTTTAAAGGGTAGGGTTGATCCTTCGTCCGTCGCACTTCACCTTGAAACTCTATCGCGCAGGCTTGAAGTCAATGGAAAAACTCAAATTCTCCGGTTGAATATGTTGGTAACAAATCCACTCGAAGAAGTTTTTGTGTGTAATTAATATTCTAAATGATGATATCATAAGTTGGTTTGAATGCAGTCTGAGATTAAAAGAGACACAACAGATTATTTTTTTCTCATTGTTTAAAGTTGCAAAGCTTTCAATACTCTCTCTCTCTCTCTCTCTCTCTCTCTCTCTATATATATATATATATATATATATATATATATATATATATATATGTGTGTGTGTGTGTGTGTGTGTGTGTTCTATTTTCCGTTATATTTTTTTTTTAAAAATACTGAAAACTTCCCCAAAAGATCTTTTGTGAAGACCTCGGTATTATAATGACCGTGATTCATTTGCTTTCAAAGCGGAAAAATAAATGAAAGAAAGAAGAAAGAAAGAAAATAAACGAATAAATAGATAGGTAAAGGGAGGGGGAACTAAAATAAGAAAGAAAAATAAAAGAAGGGAGGAAAGCTGACAGGAGAAAAAAAGAAAAAGAAAAAGACAGTTAGAAGAGTAGAAAGAAAGAAATAAGCACAGAGAGGAAAAATAAAAGTATTTATTTATTTATTTATTTATTTATAAAAATGCCTCTGTGGACATCTCTGCATACAATTTACATTAAAAATACGAATCCAACATTAAAAAAAAAAAAAAACACATTAGAGTCGAAATAAATAAATAGGTCGAGTTAGTCAGTAAATAGGAACAGTCATATGACTAACGTCTTTTAGCAGTATGCCGTCTTAAGGGTGATCAATCAAAGTTTGGAAATAGGACTGATCAATGAATAAGTTACTTATCTCGCCTAATGTTGGGCAGAGATCACTAGAAAGTCTAAACTTGAAAACAAAAAAAAAAAAAAGAAAAAAAAAAGGGCGTGAATATCGTTGGACACAAAGTAGGTGATCATTCTAGCATAAACTCAATTTGCAAGTTGAACCCTCCCACTAAAAATCCAATGGGGGGGTGTATAAACCTATAGACCATTTTTTCTTGACATAATAAGTGGTGGATATTTAGATTTTCGGCGTTTTAGTTCCATTGGTACGGCTTGTACGCGTAATACATACGTGCACACATGCATACATACATAGACAGACAGACAGCCAACCAGCCAGACCAACGTAAAAACTGAAGAAACATATGTTGACAGTTTTAGTTAATGGTTTCTAACAGACGATTGGAAGAGTAAAAATAAAGACAGAAAAGAAGAAAGAAGACAGGAAGCAAGAGTGGGGTGAAAAAAATAGCGATAAAAACAAATGAGAGGATAAATAAAGGAAGGGAAGGATATAAGATAAAGACAGGCGAGCAAAAAGGAATCATAGAAAGGGGGGAAGGAAGGTAGAAAAAAATCAAAGGAAGTTCGAAGGAAGGCAATTTCTAAGAAATTGGATGAAATATTCAAATGCTAGTGCCGAAGTCAGGCCATATTTTTTTTTCAATCCTCTGATGTTATTTTGCAAATAACGTAAAATAAAACGGACGGATGCATCGAGAATCATTATTCACTAATTTCCCGTTTGCTTATTGGCGACTTACTTTCTAATTTTTGTATCGCTCGTCCGATTTAAAGATCGACCGGGTTGTTATTTCCGATTCGATATGGGCTGCTCCTGTCCGGCGTGCTTCGAGTAAAATTGAAGGGTTTAGAAAAACATCCGCTCGGAAATTTGAATCGTCGACTTGTCAGGAAAGATCTTCATAGGGAAAAAAAGAAGCCATTCTGCTTCAGAGCATTTCGCCATGGATGGATTCTTGCACGTAACGGGCAACTGTGACCATCCCTAAAGAGAAAGAAAGTGGGGGATATATCTAAGGACATACCTTGATTAGTGCAGTTATGATAGGTGTGCGTTGTGAAGCAGTACGATTATGGTATCGGTGTATAAATCGATGTAATTAAGTATAAGCTGGAAAAAGGTTAAAATCATGATGAGACCTTATGCAGTTTTAAACAGTACGTAAAATTCTGGAACAAATCAACCGCATAATTCATGGTGTTACTGTACTTGATTAAACCAAGTATGGCACGAGGCCTAACTTTGGAGCAATTTAAGTTGATTTCTGTCTACGATTGCTCGCAGAGGCATCACTGGAGACACCAGATCGTTTCCTTTCGCCCACTTCAATTCAATTTTTCATGTAATCGATATTCACACGTACACACACAGACACACGTACACACACACATAGCATACTCTCTTGTATAAGTCGACCTCGTATATTGCAATGGTTAGCAGACTCGTCTTAAAATCCATTTCAGAAGAGCAATGAATCCGTCCTTAGTGTGTCCAATGCGATTAGGTCGTAAGGGCCGATCACTGGTATTGGTGGGAAATACGCAGCTATTTTAGCCATAGGACAGGAAACCGTGTAACCGTGTAATGTGTCCGTTTTCTGTGAATTGTGGTCAACAGAACAAGTGGGGAAACCGAGCAGATTGCTCAAACGGGTAAGAAGAACGATTTATTATTCTCGAGAATGCTATGCAAGAAATTAGGAATTAAGTTGTCGCTGCTAACAGTAATGGAATCGGAAAATAGCCACCACGAAGATTGGATATCACAGCAGTAGATCGGTCATCTGATGTGTCTATGCGTGTGTGTGTGTGTGTGTATGGGAGGATGTCTCAGACACTTCCCTCATTGCATGAATGTCTGTTTTTCCATGTGTGTGGGTGTCCATGAAAAGGGGCTGAGAAAGAGAGGGAGCTTATTACAACGAGCGATGCTATTAACGTATTCATTTTCATCTTCATTGGTAATAATGTAGAAATTAGTAAGACGGGGTTTTCCTTTTTATTTTCCTTAAGGCGTATGAAATCAACGAACGCTTTGATGTAAGACATGGTTCAGTGGTTAGAGCAGAGTACTGAAGCCGAAGAAGCCTGATCTTCTCTTACCTCTTCTCAATGTTATTGACTTCTATAAGGGTTAACGATGAGGCTTCTGTGGCTGGACTGCTTAAGACGTCGTACAGGTAAGGCGAGCTTCCAAGATAAAGAATGCAAATTCAAGTCTCTTCATTTTAATTTCATGTTTCTTGTTTAGACAGTTGAAAAGTATTCGACCTAGAATATTGCGATAAGGAAACAATAGAAATAAGGAAGCAATCAGTAATAAAAATGCCTCATCTGAGGATGAAGAAGAGCAAATAGTCTTGCTTTAAATCAATTGATTCTCATACTTGTAAAACATTGCCACATGGAAATATTCTGCAAGAATTTTTAAAAAATCATAAATAGCCATTTTTGGCGGTTTTATGATATTTTGGGCGCTTTGGGGATATTTTTGTCTTTTTTAGATACGAAAATTCGGACTTTGGACATTCTATCATGACATCATTAGCGGCTAGTAAAAAAAGATCGAGTTAGAATTTTATTTAATGACGTCACACCTTTAATGACATCAAACCTCTTGATGACATCACACTTCGTCCTGCCTTCCAATTTCCGTTGTTTAACGTAACTGGGACCGACCGACATGCCGACCGAAAAACGTCTAATATCTGGACACATCTAAAAAAGAATTCTTTCGTCTTTGTTACGATTAATTAACGTCTAGGAAAATGTGACACTTAATTATCGTTGATTATGAATTATAATCTGATAAGAGTTTGTGAAAAATATGATTTTATGTACGAGTTGATCAAATGTAAGACAAAGAAAGACGGTCACAAGTGAAATCAATGCCTGCATACAAAAACATTCAGAGAGCGCATAATTCCGCCATATTCTAACTAAAAACTGAATGAAAATCAGTCCAGATATTGCTACGACAAAGGAGAGGTAACTATGTAACGATGTGTGCGTAAATGTCGTTCATACCTTGCAGCTCACAAACATTTGAAGTTCATTGTGTGTGGCTCTCACATTAACCAAGTTTGGCCAACCCTATCATAGGGCGAAATAATTTGGATTCTGAATAAGTCTGCAACAAACCATGCGATGAATTGACGGGACACACGCTACAGTGGAAAAGAAAATGGAGAGAAAAATTACAAGCGTGGCTGCTGCAAGGTCAAACCCTACCTCTGGGGATGAACACTGCATTTTTTTTTTGTTATATATATGATAAAGAAATTCGTAAGTATCTAAAACTTGTCAGTTTGACTTTGTTGTTAAGACAGTCGCCAACTAATCATTTGGCCGTGATTCCAAAATAACGGTAGGGAAATGTCAATTTTATATTCATAGGTCCGATGACAACGTGACCTTGATATACAAACAGCGAAGAGTTCACTCCCCTAAAATTTGGTGAGTATGATTTTTGTTCTTGTTGTTCTTATCGCAGGGGTGGGTAAAGTCAACTCAACTATACACTTCGATGGAGAAAACGAAAGATCTTCTTGTCTACTAAATTTTAAAAGTACAAAATGGATTCGAGTATGATTTCTGCCGCTGGAGTAAGAGATGATTTTGTGTTAGATGGAAAATCATAACTGGCTGTTGTCAAAATTTAAATTTAGCTCGAGACTATAATTTATTTAGCCGAAATTTAGATTTTAAAAATGAATCCATATTGAGTTTCTATGATACTTTTAAGAGCTCAATCTAGTACCCAGTGAGGATCGAGCTCGCTACAGTATTCATGGTCTGCAAGACGAGGTTACTAACCGGTGAGGACCGAACTCATTACAGTAGTAATGGTATGGGAGACTAGATTGCTAACTATTGTACTACAGAAAGGCGCTTCACTTACTAAGCTTAGTTTGTTCTTGCACTAGACTTCAAGTGCAGTGCCTCCGGTGAGGATCGAACTCATACAATAATAAGTTGGAAACACATTGCTATCAGGTCACGTAAACATATACAAGCTCACTAGGCCTAAAAAAAATGGGAGCAATAGGATTCACACTTGTGTTATGTCACCTAACATGATTTTAGATATGGTTACCAAACATTACATTTTTTCCTAAGTCAGTGTTACCAAGTCTAGATTAGAGAAAATGAAACCGTACAATATCACCAGATTAGCAAGGACTTGTAATGCCAGGTAACTTGCAGCCATTACAGCAGTGTATTTCCTATTTCCAATTTAAAAAAAAAAACCGATAAACTCGCCTGCACTCATCTGATGCTCTCGTGAACTCCCGTGAGTTCACATAATGTGATAGCAAAGCGTTTCCGCCTTAATGGTCAGCTAAACTTGTTCGTTAACGACTGTGCTATGTCAAATTGATGAGGTTCAACCTTGCAAACTCTCGGTCTTTAAATAACGCTTAATATTTTTGTTAATACGTGTGCTTCTTCTGCCTGTCCTCAACAAGTAAGTCAAGCAGAAAAAGGAATCAGATGTAAATATCGATAGGAAACCCGAAGGAAAATGAATAACTGTAGACAAACATTTTACTTGAAAAACTTGAATAGAAAATAAATATTGTATGGACGGCTGGTAAATGAAATACCATGGTTCCCTCTAAGCTGTGCATGCACACACACATGTTTTGCAACCCGCACACAAATGGAATTAATGTGCACACAAAAATATTCAAAATTCTGCGTATAGCTTGCTGAGTTATAATTGAAAAATATTGATTCACCCTGTTGTATTCAAAAGTACGCGCATACTTTCACGGGAAAATTATTTGCACAACATATGATTTTTACGCCAGCAGACAACACAAATTTAGAGGGTACATTCGTAAGCATCCATACCTTTTGTAATCTCGATCCCAAGAGTTTTTGGGACTTGATTTTTTATATTTCTTTTGTTGCAATCGTATGAGTTCTAGGTGGCTTAACAGTTAACAGCACCGAGAATGGAATCAGTGATCTGAGTTCAAACCCTACCTGTGTGTTTCCCTTCGTACAAATGGCCTTAGAGAATGGCATGGATCCATCTCTCCAACTTGTCAAGATAAAAGTAAATAGCTGGGCAGAATGGGTTCGCTGGCCATGGTTACCAACCAGTAAAGTAGACGAATAACTCTTATTCCAAACTAAAGAGTAGAGCTCCCTTTCATTTGGTCTACATCAACGAAGCCAAGAAGGATTCTGTTTGCTGGGAATCCTACGACATCCATACACTTTGCCCAGTGTAAACTGGGGAGAGGTCTCTTCAGTGCTGTTCCATTGTCTACAGAGGCAGAAAGGAGTTATCTAATGCTATCACACTGCTACTGCCTTCTTCAAATATACAAAATGTATTTTTAAAAGGGATATTTTGATTCCAAGAGTTTTTTCTTACTATTAATTCAATTATTTTGTTGCTTTTGTTGTGATCAACAACAATGGCTGATCCATTGAACGACCTTCTTCAGGTGTACAACATGTATAGAAATAGAGGGTCATTATGATTCCAAAAGTTGTTCGTGCTATTGATGCCACCTTTTTGTTGTTGCCACTGCATTTTGACCGAGCCATTCTTCAGCCCTTTCCAGGTAAACAACTTATTTAAAACGAGGAAATCGTTATGATTCGAAGAGTTCTCGGGGATGCTGATTCAATTCTGTTTGTTGTTTGTTTTTCTAACTACAATGTTTGGGTCGATCTATTCTACGGCTTTCATTCGGTATACAATACAGATGGAAAGAGGATGTCTTTATGATTCCAAGTGTTGTTTGAGTCATTGTTCTCATCTTTTTTCTTTCAATTCTATGCCTTTCTTGGAGTATACAGTCCGTATGGAAAGAGATGTCTTTTTTTTGATAGAATCAAATCAGAAAATAGTGACTAACAGAAAGATAAGTTGCAAATATACTGATCAGACCAATCCATAAACCTGACTAAACCAAGCGGCTATTTAATTGCAATGGAATAATAAAGTTTTCTAAGACTACTTTATTACCTTAATTCAAAGCTTTTAATGGAATGTCTGTCTAGAAATGGCCAACGTTGTCTTTTTTCTTCAATTCGTTAAGTTTACTTCTATAGATGTTAGCAAGATCATAGTTCTTGTAGAAGACAGGACAGTGACCTTCCTTCAACAAGCATAGACTGTCTTTTTCGTAGAAGTCCTGATAACCCTGAAGCCATTCAAATGTTTTTGTTTCTTTCATTCTTTCATTCATTGTTTCTTCCTTTCTTTTCTCCTCTTTTTATCTTCTATTTCTTCAGTTATTGATTTCTTTGTACCTTTACTATTCCTGCTGTCACTTTTAATTTCTTTCTTTCTTTCTTTCTTTCTTCCTTCCTTTCTTTCTTTCTTCTCATTTTTCCTCCTCGTGTGAGTGTTTTTCAAAAATTTATTTCGTTGTTTGTTTGTTTGTTCATCTCTTTTCCCAACCTTTCTTTCTTTCTCTTATTTCTTTCCTTTTCAACTGTCTTTTATGTTGTTTTGCTATATATATAATCATACACACACACACACACACACATACTCACACTCACACACACACACACACACACATACATATATATATACATATATATATACATATATATATATATATATATATATATATATATATATCGGCTTGTAAGCAATTTCAGAATAGAGGGTGAATCATCTTAGCAAAATGGGGGCGTTTATTGTAGTGTCTACATTGCTCAAACCAGTTCTTTGAAATAGTTTAAGTCGTATTTATTCATCAAATGGAGAAAAAAAATTCTAGCAGACGCTTTTAAGACACATTGGATGAAAGTCAGTTTCTTAAAATATATTTTTGTTAATCAATATTTGATGAATTAACAAGAAAGTCTGTTGGCAGATTTTATTTTGATGTTTATTCGTATCATCCTCAGAGATAGAGACTGTGCTTTCCGGCCTCGAAGATTCGTGATTTACTTCTGGCAGGATTTATCAAACGACTGCGTTAAAACTTTCATTCTCTCTCGTGATGTAATGAAAGAGTGATCAACGAATGAGTTACTTCTTTCGTCATTTGTCGCGAAGTGATAACTAAAAAAAAAGTCTGGACTTTCAAAAAACAAGTACGAAAGCTGCTTGACACATACTAACGCATCAGTTTAGCATAAACTTACATAGTAAACTGAACATTCTACTAAAAACATATTTAGGAGGAGATTTTAAAAAAATTTTCTAGACATAATAAAGAGTAAATGTTCAAATTGTCATTCCTTTACCTCCACCGGTGCGGTCTATACGCGTAATATACACATATTTGGGAAGCCAGTAAGCTAGCCAGACCAACTTGAAAACTGAGGAAACCTATTATGACAGTTTGGTCGACGGTTTCTTATAGTGTGGTTTTCTGTCAGACTTTCTGCTTGTTGACTATTATTCCAATGATGCCCGTGGCCGTGCTGTCATCAGTGGACACGAATGTGACCGACGAGTCCAATTCTTTAGACTTACAATCGAGCAGAGTATAGACACTGGAGTGCTGTGGATACGAATGATGAGCCCCTTCGGCGTTCCTTGGTGCTGGTGATCTGCTTTCAGCTTTTTCCAAATGATGCACACGCAGATAGGGTTACAGCGCGCAATGAGGTACCTGCTCATTTATGGGGATGGCTGAGTGCTTTAGATTGTCCTTGATGCAGTTCTTAGAGTGTCTCTTGAGACGTCATCTGTTTCAGTGGCCCAATCAGTGGTTCTTTGGTTCGGTGGCTGGGCTCCGTAGAGGGCTTAGCGGGGCATATGTAAGCTGCCCATGCAGATCAAATTCTACTTACCTTAACCTCTACTTACCTTAACCTTCTACTTACCTTAACCCCCACGAGAAAAGTCGGTTTATTGTAGATACCACGCTCACCGACGTGTGGGTAGGAGTGCCTCAAGAATTCTCCTAGTCTTCGAAACTATAAAGACATTAGAGTGTTGGTCCCGGGGTTTCAGGGCGAAACCCGAGCCCCCGTGGACTTGATTACGCAGAGTAGTTTGGCATTACATCTATTGCACCATTTTTGCGTCTGTCTTGTCGGAAATGATCAGGATTCTGATTCGGAAAGCAGAGCTGAGTCTTCAAGATCATAATCTCCGCACTGTTGAGGTAGGCAGTATCCAGGACTTCTTGGTTGGTTGGTGAACCCCTCACGCCATCCGATTTCCATGATCAAATGCAAACGCCCTCGCTCGGAAACTCTGGAGCTGTCGGATGTATCTCCGATATCATAAATCAAGCGGCCATACAGTAGACTATTGAACACGATTGTCTTGTGCACATTGATTGTAGTTGTTAGATTGATACTCTCATGACTAATCTAATCCAACATATTCAACAACATAGCTTAAGCAAAGAGGATCATGACTGGCGTAATCAAAGGACGAGTCTCCCATATTCAGTACCATGACAAGATTGAATGAAGACATCGCCATTTACTAAGCACGTGACCGAGTAAGTAAATATCGTGAATCCTGTCACCTAATAAACATCAGCTCTTATGGATTTCGCTACGGGGTGCATATATAAAGCAATGAGTAGGCAAATTCTAGAGCATTCGAAAAACATTCGTTTGACCCTGCTTACCTAGCGTCCAGCGCATTAGACGCGAAGGTGATACAACACAGTATTGGAAATAGTAAAACGATTTGAAATAAGGAAGAATTATCTTTTTTTGCTCTACATCTCTTTCTCGCTCGATCCTACATCCGAATAAAACAAGGATTCCCAATAACAGAACTGCGAGCAGTGTTGTATCTTCCCATTCCTGACCACAAGACAGAAGATCATTTGCCGTTGTCGACCATTTGCATATATTTCATTGGTTCGTAGCTATCGAAACTTGTATTTTTACGATTGGGGTCGTGGCCGTTTATAACCAACAAGTAGCTTTTATTACATTAAGCTTCGTTCATACCTGTATATCATCGGATGAATAAACGACTTGAAAAGGAAAACTGTTTTTAAAAATTGCAAAATGCTGTTTCTTCTGTGGAATGAGCGACTGGCGGATTTACGTTTTGAAGGTGGAGGGATGCAGTTTTTTTCGGCCGTCTGAACTAGAATTGATAAGGCCAGCCATACTGTGGGAATGCTCCCCAAAGGAGAAACAGATCTCCTCAGCCAGCTCGGGCATTTACTTGGAGACGGAAACTCCAACAAAAACTACGACATAGTGACCTTGATCCCATCTTTCCACCTGAATGGGGTCGGGGCGTGGCGTGCACACTGCCAGCCGTTGGAACTTAACTGTGTAGGAATTCGGGTTATTCCTGTACAGGCCCACAGTGTTGGAGCCTGAAAAGACGCAGAAAACCCTCTTGTATCTCCGTTCGCAGAGCCAAGCCATCATTAGGAAGGATTTTTCTTTTTGTTAAGTATTCATACCTGGATAAATATGTTCGTGGGCGTATTTTTTCTGGCGGATGACCTTCTTAGAGAAAGCTATGTTAAACCCGACTATCACAAAACGACTTTATCACCACCACTTTATGTTAATTATTCCTTTGGTAGGAACCATAAGCATCTACATGACAATTTATCATTCCCGGTCCGAGAAAACACATCTAAATCAAACAAAGATAATATCTGTCTGAAATAAGAAGAAAAAAAATTATGTTTCTGATTTATGTCTGTAAAATATGCTCAAATGATCTAAAACTTTCTGCTTATTAAATCTATGCAGCGTTATGGCATAGTGTATCATCTCAAGTAGTGCAGGGTGGCCAAACGGTTAAAGGCACTGAGAATGGACTCCGTGAGCTGAGCTCAAACTCCTTTCGTTTGCTTCGCGCTAATGCTTTTTGGAAAAGCATGAATCCGTCTCTTCTCAAATGTTCCGTCTAATTTTTGTAGTCAGTGAGCGCAATGTTTCATTTTGTGCATTTTTTCCTGTGACAAAAGTTTAAGCGTACTTTTGAATCCGACACAGGGAATCAAATTTTTTTCAATAAAAACTCAGTAAGCTATCTACAAGATTTGAAATCTTTCGTGGACACAGTAATTTCATTTGTAGCGGAACTATGCTTTTTCTCCTTAGCTAAGGATAAATATTAGAGTAGACCGGACTCTTTAGCTATAGTTCGCTACCAGTCAAAGAGACGGACAACTCTGATTCCAAACGAAGCTGAAGAGGGATAGGCTCTGTCAGGCTCTCTCGCCCTTGGCACACCCATGATGAAATCACCTATAGTGCCCTAAGGGCCGTGCACCGGGCTACGGGATTTAGAAAAATCTTTTTGAGAGTCATGTTGTCGATCGTAGTCTCAAATCAATAGACAAGATATGTCAGAAAATGTGTGTTATCATCGGAGAAATTTAAAAACCCTAACGACGTTAATTTTATCATGTCTATAAGATTTTATATCTATTTATTGGTAAGACTTTATATGAATAAAACACCTAATCAAACTAGAAAGCACTCAGACAGCGTATACCTCTGTCTACGCCATTGACAGGGGAAGTAACTGTGCATGGATCCCACCCAAAATTTAATCACTTATTTCGTTGTCACCCTTCCACAAAATTTAATTGAAAATCTTTGGAGAAACCGGGTAGACAGACATACAGTCAGACAGGAACATAGACACGACCGAATATATCGTCTATCTAATCTAATATAACTCATGTCTACAAAGCAAAAGTTCAAAAAAGTTCTTCTTCAACCCTGTCATCTTCAGTCTCTCAATTATTTCACTCTATCCAACACACCAGGTCAGCGATTACAGCAAGTTCAAGGTTGAAAGAAACAATTAAATCAAAACCGGAATCATTCTTTTAAGATGGAATGCACAATTGATTCGAAAGTTATCATAAGCACATAGAAAAGCAGGGACAATACATTGATGATTGAATAATAACGCTATGAATTTGTATAAATAAAAGATTTGATTTAAAGAAATGCTGGAAACTTTCGTATCAACCGAATATAACCCATGTCTGAGCTATCAAAGTCATTTGGTGTTTGCTTTTGGCAAGCTTTGGTATCGGATCAAATCACAAAAAAAAAATATCCACATCCCGTTGATTCGCTAAGGGTTATCATAAGTGCGCAACGATAGGTTCGACTGATGGCTTCCGTAGATATAATAAGTGTAACAGACTCAGTAGGAAAAGTAATGGCTCTCGACTTTAATTTTGAACCGAGATATAATCTTTAAAATTGGAAACTGGGTCAAATGCAAATACAATGAATGCATTATGTGAATTCTCTTTCCTAGATCACATAACCCGCTGAAAATGAGTAAAGTATGAGATGCAATTTTCTCATGCACAGTTTCTATGGACGATCTTGAATAGAAATTTTCCCTCTCTTTCTGCAGACAATGGAATGATACTGCGGTGATGTCTCCCATGTGCAAGCCTGGTTGAAGCTCATTAGGATCCTGGGATGCCCTGTCAACAGAATGCCCCTCTCAGCCAGGCTAGACTTAAGATCAACGTGCGACTTGGTACACCAACAAATAAAAGGTGGTTGGAGTCGATACAACAGTAGTAGAGAAAAATATCCAACAATAAGACATACGCTGTATTCCTAATTTCGAAGGATTTCTGTCTATACCTAACTACAATTGAAGAAATGCGGTGAGGGTACCGCAATAACTCAGCAACTGGCCACAGTACGAAGTTGACATATATATTAGTCAGCACACAAGACAAGACAGTGTCGAGTTCGAATTTGGGGGGATCAGTAGTTTTTGAGAAATTTATGCACAGCGATTACTCCATAACAGGCAATTGAATGAAATTGACATTCTTGACATTGACAGATCTTTCTCCGTAGTCCCTATAAATTATTTCCTTTCTTCTGATCTTTGGAAATATTTAAATTTAGATACAGAATGTCTAAATTGGCAACACTGAAGAGAAGTAACCGAAATACTTTGAAGCTGTCGTTTCGTACAAAGGATGGAAAATTATTTTACATGTCAATTATGGCAGGTTGCTCCATGCATCATTAATGCAGTTTTGGGCAGGCAAATGTATGAATATCTATTTTTCTTAGTATGTTATTTGTTTTAATTGAGATCCATTTGGATTTAAAAAAATTTTTTAAAAAAAATCTATTAGATATAGATTTGTGTCACGTTTAGTCATAGGCTTTCATCGTCGAATTTGGTTAGACAATGTCCATGAAAGATGAGCTCTTGGAATATGGGATGCAAGTTGAAGCCTCGTTGGAAGCTATTTCTGTACGTTACTTACTATGATGGTGGGAGAGTATGTCGGCCTAGAAGTTTTGATACAAATCAACAATAAGTCGAAAAACAAAACTCGACAAAAAATTGTTTGTGAAAATACTTCATCTTCGAATTCAAATAACCTGTAATGTCGTCTACAATTCCTTTAAAAATTGAATGCATCACTTCTTTGCATCAATCTTGAATAGAATTTGCAAGTGAAGAAATGCGAAAACGTTGCCTTTTCAATCCAAAGAGGCTGAAAGTAATTCTGAAATAAACATTCATTATCAAAATAATCAATAACTTATTCACAAATACAAGAGATATAATCAATACAGCTAACGCTTTGATGTCTATCGATTTAAAAACGCAATGATGATGATGATGATGATAATAACCATTCTTCGTTATTGAAGATGACCATGACTTCGGTTCAAAGTAGTGCGACAGCTGCAATGAGAACTGAGGTGGCTGATGAGGCCAATCTGGGCTCTGAAGTTTCTCTCACGTATGGGGCACACGATTGTAGACACCATGGATTAATGACAACTCGGGCCTCGAGCGCCATACGTTTCCTCCCAGCTTCGCCAATTCACCTGGCTTCTGCAGCATTAACCCCTTTTTATGATCTTAGTCCACCACACGTGGGGGTTCTGGGCAATACTCTCACAGGAGCTGACGTCAGTTAAGGGAGGTTCATAAGCAGTCCTTGAATCGTTTCTCCTGTCCACCGATGTCATCTAGTTTGGTGATTACACCATGCAACGTATTTTAACTTCCTTGTTGTTCACGGGTAACGTGTTATTTTCTAATTCATTATATCTAAAAAGTGTAGGAAATGTCAATTATTCCCTTCAGACCATGGTTTTGTGACTACAAGAGTGATAATTTGAAATCTAGTTATTTTCAGTTGGAGAACGGACATTTTTAATCAGATAAAGTAAGAAAAACAATTATACATGAATATCACTGTTCTGATCACAAAGGCCAATTCTTGAGGGAATAATAGCCATTTTCAAACTTTTTACACATAAGCATAAGTAGGGAAATAACACTGCCCAAGAGACTTTGCCAGCCCGAACACACCCCTCTTTATTTATTTCATGAAATCTCTATACAATATCGCTTGCTTTCCGGTGTTGTTAGAGTTTTTTTTTTTCCACGGCAACGCCTGTTATTCCAGATAGTTATCTACATAATACAAAAACTTCATCGTAGACTGAGGGTTTGGATCGAGGTGCTCCTATTACGCGCTAACTTATAGAATACAAAGAAATCCGGGTGATTTACAACATTTTGAAGGTTTAGAGGTCTCTATTCATCATATAACTATAATGTTGAACTAGACCCTCAGTTTGTGTCCGGCGAGTAATAACACAAAGATGTAATGATTATGCCACAATCGAACGTACACCCTGACCACACATACTCTTGGAAAGTTTTTTTTTACGTGACTTCATATTCTAACGACACTATATTTTTTTAAGTAATTTTTCTACATGACCTCATATTCTGAACAAGACTTTATGTTCTGACGACACTTTTTTTTACAATCAGGAAAAAAATGCAAAATAGTCCAGGTGATTCGTAATTGGAAAATAATATTTATCTATTTACTACTTATTGAATAAAAATGTCTTTATCGGCATCTCTGTAAACAATTCACATTAGCAGTACGTATTCGACACCAAAATGTACATTAATTCAAGTTATAAAAATGTATGAAACTTGACGAAAAAGAATTACGAGCATACCAGTACAGAGAAACATTTTCCTGGTACATTTTATTCATTAAAGTTTCCTAAATTCTTCTATATATTTCGGCTGATAACTCCACAAATTGCCCTATCAATTCATTTTCTGTCCGAGATGATCTTAATTTATTTATTGTGTGGTCTGCGCTGGCACTCACACCAATTGGTGACCTGATTGGTCAACGGATTGTCTACCAACTAGCATATACGGTAAACATTTAAAGAATGGAAAAACAAATAACACCTACAACTTTTCCCTAATCTAGATAATGGGCAGAAGAATGGTTGAAAACGCTAAATAACAAACGTTTGGACCATTGGCATTGACATACGCCCGAGTGGCACCATTAGAAGGTTGACACCATGATATTCTGACAGCGCAAAAATTCAACATTTACCACTACTTTTTGTGCTATTTTTCAGCGGTTTTAGACACAATATCTAGCAATTTTCTAGCATCTTCAGGAGAATATAACCATTTTCAACTATCAAAAATAGCCATAAAAAAGGTTAAGAATGTTTTTTAGCATTGGGACGGAAGTCTATTTAGTGTGAAAAACTTATTGAGCTCGCAACACTAGGGATGACACCCTGAGTTACCGCCTAGGGTGACACCAACCTCAGGAACGCCACTGGTTTGGACAATATTAAATCATTTGTTTCAACTCATAAATTGGTTGATATCGATATCTCCAAGATCTTAGATATGAGAAAAATATGAAATACAAATGCTTAGAAAAACAATCCCTTTTATATATCTTAATTTGCACATATCTATCAACGCAAATCATTCGATCTTAATCAGTTTGTTTCTATCTATCTGGTTTTATCAGTGTCAACTGCCTAGATCCATCTATCTATCCTAATCCCTTTCTTTATATTTTCTTCATATCGACGTTGATTCAAGCAGGAGTTCTGATATCGGGTCATTTTTATTTATTCAATTCCTACAATATTAAATCTTCTAAGACTGTCGTAGTTTGTTTTTTTCTCTCACTCGACTCAACTTGGATCAAAGCTTTGGCCGAGTGAAATGTGGGTATTGCTTTTATGAACCGAGGAACGAAAAGCGGAAAGGAAGCGTTTGTTTTTATCCATTTGCTTTTATCAGTGTCGTCTGCTTGAATCTATCCACCGCTTTCTCTTTCCCTCTCTCTCTCTATCAATAGTCATTCTTTCTTTCTGTTCATATCGATGTTGATTCTAGCTGGTAGGTTTGACTCTTTTAAGATATCGAGTAATTTTTTTATTTACTCAATTCCTACAATACTAAATCTTTACGGACTGATGTAGTTTTTTGTTTCCTCAATCAAATTAGATCAAAGCTTTGGCCAAGTTAAATGCGGGTACTTCTTTTATTAACAGAATAATGAAAAGAGGAGCTGAAAGAACGAATTTATCTATATGGTTTTAACCCTGTCAACTGCTTAAATGTATCTATCTTTTTTAGTCCATTTCTTTCGTTCTGTTCATATTGACGATGATTCTAGCTAGCAGGTCTGATTCTTTTGAGATATCGAGTCATTTTTTTATTTACTCGATTCCTGCAGTACTAAATCTTTTAGGACTGTCGTAGTTTGTTTTTTCTCTCACTCAACTCAACTTGGATCAAAGCTTTGGCCGAGTTAAATGTGGGTTTTTCTTTTATAAACAGGAGAACGAAAAGAGGAACGGATAGAAAGAGCGGGAGATGGAGACGACGAAGATCTACTAGTGCGTATTGCGAATCAATATATCAATAAATCGATACCTAATTGTGTTGGAGAAAAAAGGAGGACATTTTAAGACTTCGACATAGTTAAGTGGCTGATGGCTTTGAAGTTGTTTTGTAGCTCTTCGGTTTTGAAGTCTTTTTTCGGCATGATTATTTTTAATGACTTTATTGAAGTGAATGTGATCTGCTCGGCAGCGTGCGAAAGCGTGTCGGCACTGTCTTGTGATCGCATCAGCGAGTGGCGGGAAAAACATGCATCGTCAGTATCTAGTGTTTATAAATAGATGCTTTTTTTATTGTTATATTTCTATCTGTCTTTAATACATTGAACTAATAATCAGGACACGAAATGAGTGTTCTTCATTCGAATAAAAAATTGAAAGCGCTCAGAGTGCACACATCTGCCAACGCTTTACAATGACTACGAAACAAAATGAAAATCAGATCAAATGTAGCTATGATGTACGGGAGGTAACAGTAAATTTCGATTTTTCTTTCAAATTTTTGGACTGATGTTTTAATGTATGAAAGATTATGACTCAATCGAAAGAGAATTTTGGATCCGCCCCTTGATTTAATCACTTTTTTCTTTAGCTCATAAATTCACAAAACGTCATCATAACTTAACACGGGAATTAGGAGATATTGTGTAGACACACAAACGTAAGTGAATACGTATATCTCTACCAACTTCGTTTACCGAGGATATGATTGATGAAGCCTTAATTATACTTGTAAGGAAGTCTGCCCGGTACCTAACTGACATTATTTTTGGCTCAGCTTAGTTCAGCACACACTCAGATGAATGGAAATGGGGCTAGGGAGATTATGTTACTCTAATCTTTCAGTTTAGGGAGGCATGCCTGCCTTCGTTGAAAATCACTAATAGAATTCCTCTTTTTTGCCTTGAATCTAACACTAACCGTTGACATCTGTGGGACTTACTTAACTATCTCAGGTACTAGGCTTGACATAACTCATCATAGCGTATGAACAATAGTGCAGGTAAAAAGCAGTCTTGCTCCAGCAGTAATGGTTTACTAGACTAGCTCCCTAACCATTACTCCATAGTCAGGTTACCATGACAAGTTAGCTCTTCAGTACAAAAACAATGCGAAACTTCGTGGAGAGGAGAGAAAAAGGTTATCTAATCTAATTTCTGCATTGGGGACGGATGAGATCCTTTCTGAAATCCTCCTCGCCCTCACAACAACCAATACCAACAAGTGATCTGCGCCTTAATGGTTTACCACTAAAATCCAATTTCTTAGACACAGGATTGCAAAATGTAACACGGGAAACGAAGAAGTGTCTGTTTATTGATGGAGACCATTTCTGAGATCTTTTTGGTCGTCGATCATTTTTAAACGATTTGTTCGATTTTTGTCTACGGCGGGAAAAAAAGGCGCCGCAGGCGATCATTTGCTTATTTTGCTTATGAGTAACCGTTGTCGTCGTCGTCGTCGTAGTTGTCGTCGTTGTGTCCTTTCAATCAAATGTATTTTTTGTTCCTTAATGTATTGCAATGAAATGTTGTACGCAGGTGCGAGGAAAAATTTTACCTGAGGGATGGTGAGTTGTGGCAGATCCAATTGTGTGTTTTTATATGAAATAAAAACTTCTCTTTTTTTGTTTACAATTGGCATTTTGGGAAATTTTTTTCATAACTCAACCAGTTTTGTTGAAAATTAGCCGTAATGTTGACAAAACAGTCCTAATAAACAGTTGATATTTTCTCTCTCTCTCTCTCTCTCTTTCGTCCGTTTCCTGCCAGAGATCTTTATATTTTAAAGATTTCTTGACATGCATCCTTAATCTTTGATCCTTGTTCCCGAAATCCAGTACAGGGTTTTCCGTCTCCTGTGCCATGTAGTTGGGGTACCCATTTTCATGGATGTGTCTTGGGCGAGATGGCCGGACGGAGCCAGTTCATCTCTAGGTTTTTATCAATCCTACACTTCATGTTGCGTGCTTAGCAGAGACACATCGATAACTATTCCTCAAGTCCTTGGTATGACTCGGCTAAGGATTGAACCCCCAACTACGGTGCGTGGACGCCAACAAAGTTAATCATCTCCGACATCCTTTCGACTTTCACAAAATCTTTTGTGCCATTGAACACACGCGCACGTGACATGCATTTTTCTCGAGAAACTTTGGTTAGCTTGCGAAAAGATTTAGTAGTTTTGCGAAAAGATTTTGCTAGGGTTAGTTTATGCTTGGGCATTTGCCAATTCATACCATGTGATTCGTGTATGCGCGCCAGTGGTTCAACTCGCATAAACCCTGTTTGGCTATTCAAAAACCATAGCTCGTACGTAGCTCGACAATAGCCATCAATCTCAAAACAAAATGATTAACCTTTCGAAATTTCCACTCTTGTTATCATTCACATCAACCTGATCACATTGCTTACATCAAGACACTAGTTGTTGTATTGAATGTTGGCGTAGTTACAAAAAAAACAAACAAAACAAAACAAAAAAAAACGCAAACCCATCAAAGCGAGGCTGAAATAACCAAATGTAGCTGCCCCCACGCATTTTAAAACACACAGCAATAATTGAATATCTGCTTCGGAAGGTTCAATTTTGGTAATAATTTCAAAAAATAGATGAGTTTATAATTGCTAGAGATTAGCATAAGGATACTTTTGCGTACTTTCAGTGAGTTTGAGACCGTTTCAATGTAGTGATTACGTTTCCGACAAGAAAAAAATCTTTCAAAATAGAATTGACTACGGAGAAAATTCATTCGAAGAAAATTAGTTAGCTTAGTGAATAATTGACTTTTGGATTTCGGAAATATTTTGCTCTCTTTTTTACTTTTAGCGAGCGTTTATCCACACTGATGTCCCTGGGAAATACATGAAACCATTTCTCTCCCCGGCTATGAACAATTAGCAGGGAGGTCGGAACCCTTAAACTTCGTATAGCAGCCCATCTTGGACGTCAGGCTAGGATCTCCAGCCGTAAAAACACATTTACTACGGAAACAATGAATGGGTCTCCACGGATTGTTCCAGAAATAGGAACAAAATGATTTCCCTCAGCCAACAAATATACCCCCTACCTATGTCCGTCCGTCTGTCTGTTGACACAATATCCTCAAAGGCTCTCAATCAATTTCAATGATATCTTGTGGAGGAGTAGGCAATGGACTAAGGAAGAAGTGCTTATATTTCAGGACGGTTCCATGAAGAGTTTCCTCCTTTTCTGCATCGTACTTATTTTTCTACACCACACAATCATCCAAAAGCTCTAAATAAATTTCCATGAAATCTTCTGGAAGGATGGACAATGGGCTAGGAGAGAGAAAATAAATTTGGGGGGCTGATCCATGTACAGTTACATCTCCTGCATTGCAGCTATGTGCCTACACTACACAATATTATCAAAGGTTCTCAATGAATTTCAATTGATTTTTGTGGAAGGGTAGGAAGATTGGTTAAATTTTGGAGCCGATCAAGGAGGTTTTTTTTCGATTGAGATATATTTTTTCATTTTATTTCCACACATTCATGAAATTGCTTAAATCTGTCAACACAATATCCCAAGAAGCTCCCAATAAATCAAATGGCATTTTGCTAAAGGGTAGGCAATGAGCTCAATTCAAACTTTTGAGTTGGATCCAGGTATTTTCATAATGACTTCTCTCGCATCTTAATAGTACATATGAACGGATTTTAATCGAGTTTCTAGTGACTATGGTTTGGCAGAGGTATGCTCTCTCTGAGTGTTATCTAGCCACCACGTGTGTCGCGAGAAACGGAAGCGAATGAGTGAATGATATTCTCACACTTCTTTTGATCCATCTTAACCTGGCATTGTTTACACTGATGCACAAAGTAACAGCAGCAGCTGTACAGTATTTGCATTGTTGCCGAGAGAGACTTCTTATCTGATCTTTAATTGAGATTATTGAAATCTGTTGCATGTGACACGGAATATTGTGCTTCTTTTCATCGAACGTAGTTGATTATATTTTCTATAACTTCAAGAAGAGTCATTTACATTCAAACTTTTTTCGGACAATCAATCTCTTTAAAACCTAAACGTTTCATGTGGGGGGCCTTGCATCAACGGGGAAAGAGGCTGAAAACAAAGACTCTCTTCCCTAATGAATATCAAATATCATACCTTGAGGCAGTCGTAGAATGGGTTAACCGAAATCTTGTGCAAACATCAAAGATGGAAAGAAATTGGATTGTCCGAAAAAAAAAAGGTTCGAATATTGGATTATCTTCAGGCAAAAATTGAGGTCGGCCTATGCATGAGGCAAATGATAAATTGAAATATTAGTCACAAATCATGATTCGGTCCCTACACGAGAGACATATCCTAATCTATTGTACTATTATTCAGTTAGTTTTTATGAACGACCGTTACGCTTTTCTGCATACAATCCTAGTGTAGTATGTTCAGCTCTTCTGAGTTAGAATCAGTTACACTTTCTGGCCGAGAAACCTACATTATGATATTAAGTGGGAGGGAATGAGGAAAAGCGGAGGAGATGAGGAAGGGGAAAAGAGGGTCTAGAGGAGGAAAGGTGGGAGGTGAGAAAGCAAGAGGCAACGAAAAGGAAACCTGGTGAAACGGGGAAAATAAACATATATACATATAGAGAGGAAGGGGAATGTAGACAAGAGAAAGTTACAAACATGCTGGTCGGATATCAAGAGTCGATGAGCAAAAAGTTGAAAGACGTAAAAATTGCAATAGATTAAAATTCTTTATGGAGAGATAGAGCAAAAGAAGGACCAAAGAAAGGGCACATGAGAAAATATTTGAGTTTTCCTTTATCGCATATGAAACTGATCCATGTTTCCGATAATTCGACGTCTTCTTTTCTTCTTGAACGACGTTTCGGCCGATTCACTTCTTCGTGGCTACATCGAAGATAAAAAAAAAAAGAAGTCGAATTGCCTGAAACAAGGTTGGTATGTTTATGACTCTTCTCAAAGTTATAGACAACGGACGATAATCGTATAACATTTGAATTAAAAAAAAACAAAACATGGACAGGCAACGAAGATTGGATGGGATAGAAAGGAATGAGAAGATTGAGGCAAAGGATAGGAGAAGGGGCATAAAAAGGGACACTCTTAGTTTTCAGCATTGGTGGAATTTCCACGGGTCTAACAAGTAAATATGAAGAGCCTAGCTGTGGGATAATGGTTAGTAAGCTTCTTTCGTAAACCATTATGATCGTTGTGAGTTCACATACCTCTGCATATACCATACACTAACTAAAACCTGAATGAATATAAGTTCATAAATTAAAACCTGAATGAATATAAGACCATATATATATGCAGGGGGCTTGATGAACTTAACAAAGAAAGCAAAAAAGTTGGCCTACACATGAACTTCAATAAAACGAAAATCATGTGCAACAATCACATTCAGAATAAGAACATAACTGTCAAGATAGAAGATGTAAAACTCCGTAAGGTAAACCACTACATCTACCTAGGACAACGAATCTCCATGATATCCTCAAAAGTGAGGAAATCAAGAGAGGAAATCAAGCGAAGAATCACTCTGGGATGGCAAGCCTTCGGCAGAGCAAGCTCAACTTTCAAAAACAAGACGATCCCAATAATCCCGAAAAGAAAAGTATACAACCATTGCATTCTCCCGATTGTCACTTATGGAGTAGAAACATGGAACCTAACCAAGAGACAGATCCGCAAATTGAGAACTATGCAGCGTGCGCATGAGAGAATCATGCTCAATCTTACATAGAGAGATCACAAGACAGCTCAGTATATAAGGAAGAAAGCGGAAGTCTGAGACATCATAGAAACTATTAATAAACTGAAATGGCGATGGGCAGGCCATGTTGCAAGTATGGAAGACAACCGATGGACATCACAACTCACCACACAGATCCCCAGAGATCACATCAGAAAGTGAGGCCGACAGAACACAAGATGGAGAGATGAACAAGACAAATTCAGGAAATACTGGCTCTGAAATGCCCATGATAGGGAATTGTGGCGAATCCCGGGGAAGGTCCAAGTCGACAGACGTTAAAAGACTGATGATGATCATGATCATGATGATCATGATGATGATGATGAAATGCAGGGGAGGTAAACGTGTCTTGATTTTTCATATTTCGAACTATTGTCTCCATGTATGAATATGTATTAAGAAATAGATATATGTGATCCGACAGAATGATTATAAATTGTGTTATATTATATAAAAAACGTGTTTGAAATGATCTCCCGTCGTTATACGGTTAATGTATTACTCTCCCTAGACAACGTAAATATAATAAACAATTAAAGAAAATGGGGCTGCTGTGGGAATCGAGCCTGCCCCTGATAGGGTAGCTGCTTCAACGTAGCGATGCTCTTTATGAATATGAAAATATCTTTCAATTGAGAAGAAATTGCGGAGTCCACCCTAAAATTTTATAAAGTTTTCCCTAGCTCAAGGCCATCTTTCCACAGGATGTCATCAAAATAATTGAGAGCTTTTAGAGATATTATGTCGACAAATACAAAAACGAAAAAAAAAAATATCCCAATCGAAAAAAATGTTATCAATTCTTCCTTTGCCTATGGCCCATCCTTCCACAAAATGTCATAAAAATTGATTGAGAACTCCAGGAGATATTCAGCAGACAAACACACAAACGTGAATGCATGTATATACTTATCTAAACTTCGTTGGCAGAAGTAAAAAAGAAATGGTATTGTAAGGAAGTGTATATGTATAAAAAGCTGTAGCGCCTGTCTCTTAAGAAACAACTCACATTGAAGTATAAATGGCCGGAAACGAAGTTCCGGTTTTCCCTCTGTATGCGTTAGTGATCCTTGCAAGTTTCAAGTCAGGTCAAGACCAGGATTCAATTCTTTGACGTTTTTATAACTATCCCGGATCCATGGCTACCAAGGATATACCTCCAACCTAAGCACACAGCTACGAGAATATTCAATTAACTGTTTAGTGCACATGGAAATTTGTCTTACTTGAGAGTTTTCAACACTCGTCGCTCATAACCAGGAATCAAAACTGGAAACCTTCTGTATGTGATGTAGATGCGCTAACCATTATATTATCAGAGCGGACTTTGGATAAGGAGTTTGAAATGAAATGACATGAGATGCTGTATTGGACTCATTTCTGCTCGGTTGAACATCCTTGTTCTCGCGTTGATTTTCCGCTTCGGGCCGCTTTTTTCTTTGCCCTGCATGTACAGCATCCTCATCATTTCCGCTGCTTATTCTCTGGCAGCGATCAACTCAAAGTCTCTTTTTTCTTTTTTTCATCGTATAATAACACCGACCGAGAATTGACATATTCGTTTTGTTTAGAAGATAGTGTCAACAGATGATCCGTTCCCTAATATCCGCTCTCATCCCCAAGACTCAGTAAACCTTGATCTCCCGTGTCAAACTAAAAAAATCAACCTCTCCTTTGTTACCTCCATCAACGAAGTTGGAAATGTTATTTGTATCCACTCATATTTGTCTATCCCAACAATATCTCTTCAAGTTCTCAATGAATTGCAATGACATTTTGTGGGCTGATTGGCTATGGGTTAAGGCGGAATTTATTAAATTTTTGGATAGATAGATTGTAATAAAGATAATTATGGCATAAATTTGTAAGTCGTATTTATTTGTTTATAGTTTTGAGTAGGGTCATTAAGATTCAAAGAGTTTTTTTTATGATTAAACTCTTTGTAGTTCGTGTCATCAACTGCATAAACGATGAGAAAGGGGTTCAATTGTTAGCCACAGTTTTGCACTTATGAAACTGAAATATCAACATAGAAGTAGATTCTTTCAGGGCCAAAGTATTTGGAATTGTGATTGTTGATAATATCTAATCACAATGCTAAATATATAACACAGTACATAGAGCTACTAATACACAAAAATAAGAATTACAAGGATATAAGCCCGGGGAATATCAACAATTCGTGTCTAACACAATCATCAGCAATGAAAATGGACTTTTTGTTTTCATAATTACAAGAACAAAATATATTGCCTGTTGCTAATGAGTGCGTTAGGCACGAAATGTTGGCATTCATTGGGTACATATCCTTGTATTTCTAATTATATATATATATATATATATATATATATATATATATATATATATATATATATACATATGAGATAAATAAAAAGTAAAAGAAAAGCCACACTTATTGGAGATTATAAAGCAAAAATCGAATCAGTCAATTCTTTGATTACGTTCGATTGATACTAATTGCCTCTGGATCAAAGCAGTTTCCTTTGTAAAAATGAAAACGATAGGAATTATGGAAAGATCATTCTTAATTTATCATTTAATATTTGTTATCTTCAATTTGTATTAGATGAAGCATTGCCAATCATTATTGATGTCTTGTTTTTGCAAATGCGCAAAAAAAAATCGGGTTCATCCTGGTTGAACATAAGCGAAAAAAATGCAGAGCAACATAAAGTTGTTGTTATTTTTGAAAGTACAATGCAATAGCGGAGTTATTGAAGTACATCATCTGGTTTGTTAGTTTTAATATATTCGACGTTCGTAGATGTTTTCAAATAAAAAAAAAAGTGTGAGTAAAACACGGAGTTGGTCAATTCTTCGATCCTCTTTGAATGATACGAACTGCGCTTGGATCAAAAATAGACATCTTTGTAAAATAAAATAAAAATCATTGCAGACTCATATTTATTTTACGAATGGAGACTGGAGAGAGAGAGAGACAGAGAGAGAGAGAGAGACAGACAGACAGACAGATAGACAGACAGACAGACAGAGGGGGGAAGGGAAAATGGAGAAAAAAAATTGGAAACTGAAGAATGAAAAAGATGAAAGAAAGAAGCAAGGAGAGAGAAAGGAAAACGATAAGAAGTGACGAAAGAAAAACAATAAGAAAGAAAAAAGATGGTACCTGACGAAAGAAAGAAAATAGATAGAAAAAGGAGAAAGGAAGGAAAATGATAAGAAGTGACGAAAGAAAAAGATTAAGAAAGAAAAAAAAGGTGGTAACTAACGAAAGAATGAAAGACAAAAAAAAGATGGGAAAAGGATGGAAGTGAAGAAAGGCAAAGATTGAAAGGGGTTGAAAGGGATTATTGGACGGGCGGAAGAAAGAAAAAAAGAGACATTTTTCCGCTTCTTCACTTCACGAGGCAATATGGGTAACTGCAGCAATTTTTTTCCTTGAAGCTAGGACTCTGCTCTTGATTTTTCTTTCCATTTTCCTGTTTTGAGTTTTATTCAACGTAATTTCAGCCTGGCTGCTGCATCGTCAAAGTCCACTTCTATCTTAATTCCGACTGAAAAAATGATTACTTCAATTTTTGTATTGTATATATGACTAATAGAAAGAAAAAAATACATATATTTGTATATATATCAGTATAAACGTATCAATTTATCTGAATGAAATAAGCTCTCGCGTATTTCTAGCATAAATTTTTGTAGATATGCAAGGATTGTTAGTTTGACTCAGTCGGTAAAAAAGCCACCTACTGATTATTTGGTCATGATTTTAAATCACAGTCGGGAAATGTTAATTTCATAGATCAGCTTGCTTTAAAATGTCACTTTATCATCAGAATATTTATCTCATTAGTATGAACAGAGATTGGAGAGAAAAATCTGAGGAAGAATTATGTTTGTTCATTTTGTAGGACTGAGGATACTTAGAAAAATGCCTTGGCTAAAATTTCTAAGAAATGTAAATAAACAAACCGTCAGTTGTTGTTCGAAATTTGCGAAAACTTCAGCATGCAAACACACACGGTTTTTTTCAATTACAAAACATCAACCATTTATTAGATTTTAGCAAAATTTTCAATACTTATCTAATAAAGGTTGGAATTTTTCCCATGTTTTCTCTTCGGATTCCTAACATTACGTGTTTAAATCAGCGGTTTAACTACAAGTCTCACAATGCAAAGCGTGCAATGTAAAAAGAGCCCTCCCCCCCCCCGATTTACCCACAAACATAATTTTATGAGACAGACTAACCACCATTATAACCGACACAATGTTATCAACGATTCCAGTTGTGATTTTTTTTTTCATTGCGATAAAAACTGCAGTCACAAGAGTCGATAAGCTGTTGATGTGGATGCCCGTAGGGAATACGGGCTTCAACATTTAAATTTTATGTTCAAAGCATGTTCGAATGAATCATTGAACAAAGTGGTGAATGTAATTAATATATATTCTTTATTCAAAATAACAACAAGAAATATATTTTATCTTTTGTATGGATTGTCAGATTATGCCTGTGTTCAAAAGATTCCGTGATGAAATTGATATTATTCTGTTCATGTTCTTAGAAGTCAGTATGAATGTAAAGTGGTAAACAAGCCTTTTGGGGTTGCGTTAGATTGCGTGTGTGGTTGTCGTCGTAAATATATTTGTTAGGGTTGAAATACCAGAAAGTATTATACGAGGAAGGTAGTTTCTCTCTGTTCATTCATGTGTGCATATGCAAGTGTATGCATGTATATTCATGCCCACTTCCTTGTTTGCCGTTGACGAATGCAAGAATTCCAGACGCCAACGGACGCGTGTGAATATTATGAGTCAGGCAAACGTGCCCGAAGGTAGTGAGGTCGCGACTGAGTGACGAATTCTCGGTTGTCAGTTACCTATATACCATTTTGCGAGGCTCCTAGACGAGAACAAATTCGTTTCTTGAGAGCTAGCTTATGATGGTTCAAATATTCGTGAATGTATAATTGATTTTTAATATTTTTCTGGTTTTTAAAAAATTTTTTTTATTCAAATTATTAGTTTTTTTCAAAATAGTTTTCTACATTGAAATGCATTTTCGATCTGGTCCTCATTGACGCACACAGGGTGCCGGTCCGGTAAATTGGGAGGGTTGGGCAGGACCTCTATGTTCAACTATATCAGTTTTTACCCGATGGTTTACGAAGTGTCAGATCTCGCGTTATCCTACAAAATAGGCCCAATTCTGTTCGCCCCTGCTGGTCAAAATGTTAGCAACTTTCAATGCATCGGTTCAAAATCACGACAGAAAGACCTGGTTGCGAGAGGTTGCAATGAATTACTTAATTAGAGCACCATCAAAAGATTCGGTTTGGAGGAAGTTGAGAAGAGGGCAAATTGGTCGACACAGAGAAAGTCACGTTTCTAATTTGCAGACAGAAACCACTTTTCATCAACAGTCAGCAAACGGTCAAGAAAACGGGTCAGTTTAGGAACGAACAAGCGAACAGCAGCAAGTGCCCAGCCGTTTCAAACTACTGATCCTCAGTCAAATCACGGGGGGATCATCATCATCATCATCATCATCATCATCATCATCATCAGTCTTTTAACGTCCATCGTTGGGCATAGACCTTCCCCAGGATTCGCCACAATTCCCTATCATGGGCATCACAGAGCCAGTATTTCCTGAATCTGTCAAGTTCATCTCTCCATCTTGTGTTCTGTCGGTCTCGGTTTCTTATGTGATCTCTGGTGATCCATGTTGTGAGTCGTGATGTCCATCAGTTATCTTTCATTCTTGCAACATGTGCTGCCCATTGCCATTTGAGTTTTTTAAATAGTTTCTATGATGTCACGAACACCTGTTTTCTTCCTTATATACTGAGCTGTCTTGTGATCTCTGCATGTAAGGTTGAGCATGATTCTCTCATGTGCACATCAGATACTTCTCAGTTTGCAGGCCTGTTTCTTGGTTAGGTTCCATGTTTCAGCTCCATTAGTGACTCTCAGGAGAATGCATTGGTTTTATACTCTTCTTTTTAGGATTATTGGTATACCCATCTGCATTGTCTTCACTTTCCGATTCGTGTTAGATGTCTTCTGACAGTTGTACGGGTTTGCTTCTGTATGAGCCTCCGTAGTTCCCTTCAATTCTTCATTGTGGAGAGACGACTTGCGTCCCAAACCTACCTCATCTTGGAGATTTACGACACCAGAAGCTATTTTTTTTTCAGCCAACTATTCGCAGTCCGTTCTAAAGCTGACTCCAGCTCCTCAACACTGTTGATATTGGGAGTGGCTTTGGCTGGGCAATGGCCAGCCTGAACTCATGGACACAATGACACGAAAATTGCGTTTATTTACTTCGATACCCAATTAAAAAAAACGAATTACGAAACTAATCAAAAATCAATCAACACCTTAAATAGGAGACGCAGGCCTTTAAAATGAGACGTTGATGTGCGCATGAGCAGAAAGGAATGATGCAAAGATAAGAAAAAGACAAAAACGATCGTACTAATGCAACACAAAAATGTCCATTCATTTTGTTCCAGCATAATAGTTACATTACCCTGACTTATTTTTCATTAGATTAAGCATTGTCAACCATTATTAAATTTTGACTAGTATTTTCTTTCATCTTGAGTTTTCTTATCTTTTTATCGCAACTTTGCCGAGAGCTTATTCTTTAATCCTTTGTTTGCGATCTGCGTCGTTTACTCACCACCTTAGACTGACGGTTTGAGTGAGTTGCGATAAAAATCAACTAAAAAGATATAAGATGAAAAAAATACTGGCAAAAAATTAATAATAATGGTTGACAATGCTTCATCTAATGGAAAATAAATCCGGATGATATTCCGTTCTATATTACCGATTTTCCTTGAAAAGATGCATACACGCACACACACAAACACACACAGACACACAGACACACACACACATATATATATATATATATATATATAATGTGTGTATGAGTGCATATGTGTGTGTGTATGTGTGTGTGTGTGTGTGTGTGTGTGTGTGTGTATGTGAGCTCGATACTAACACATGCCGTGTCTGTGCAAAGTTGAAATATATATCACACTGCAATGAATCTAAGTCTAACACGTGTGTGTATGAAATATATGAGACTATGTACGCACGACCAACACACGCAAACACACACGTACACACTTATATATATATATGTATATATATATACGTGTGCGTGTATATATATATATATATATATATATATATAAATATATATATATATATATATATATATATATACCAGAATATACTAAAGTATACTAAAACGATGGAATTTTCATGTTATGATTATATAAATTATGAAAATATATTTCAGTATAAATGTTCCCTTCCCAGCGTCTCAACTTGTGCCCTGGACTAGGATGCGGACGGATCAGGCTCGGGCACCGGATCGCGCCCCTGATACCTTCCTACAAGCACACGCTGGTCTATGGAAAATGACATACATGGGAACACAGACTGAAGACAACTCTCAAGAACTACAATATTGACCTGAACCGTTGAGACCCTCGCGGCAGATAGGATGAGAAGGAGAGAACCATACAACACGGCTACACCCTTTTCTGTCTCATCATCAGTCTTTTAACGTCCGTCGTTGGACATAAACCTTCCCCAGGATTCGCCACAATTCTCTATCATTGGCGTCGCGGAGCCAGTATTTTCTGAATTTGTCTAGCTCATCTCTCCATCTTGTGGTCTGTCGGCCTCAGTTTCTAATATGATCTCTGGGGATCCATGTTGTGGGTCGTGAAAGAGGTGGAGATGTGTGCCCGAAATGCTGGAGTGAGATCCAGAAGAATGAATTATGTATTCCCTTTTGGACCAACGTTCTCATTTCGATGGGCATCGAGGATGAAGATAAAAGAAAAGAAAAATTTCGCAGCTACCAAGCCTAGATTTAGTAATCATTAGAAATAGACACATATTTTTGTACTACTTTGATCCGACGGTCCGGATTGGAATGTTGATGAGCTTTTCATTGCTACTCCCTGGATAGGTGGGAGGATGGTTTTACCAAAGTACACGTTTATTCACCCTCTTCTCTGTCAAGACAACCATCGTAGCATATGAGTGACGAGATGTTTTGTCAAAATATCAGGCGATGGGACATAGAAGCAGTGAGAACTGGATTTATACCCTTCCCAAGAACACGAATGCGAAGCAAACACAAGCAGCCACAACAGAAATTCGATCAAGGTGCACCGATTCAGTTTTCAAAACTGATGTGTCTGTGTGTTAGTCTAAGTGTGTGCGTGGGTGAAAGAGAGAGAGAGAGAGAGACGTGTTAACTTTCTCATAATGTATGTAAGTGTACGAAATATATGTGACACTGTGTGTGAAACTAACATACACATATGTGTGTGCGTATATATATATATATATATATATATATATGATTATTTGATGGATTGTTTATATCTGACGTAATAGTGAAGATCTTTTTATAGTCAATGAGGAAAACACAATTAGGGTGAATAGGTATTCGTTCACGGACGTTTTTTAGGGTGTGAGTCCAAATCATCGGTGAGATGGAGAAATGGGGGGAAAAGACAAGAAATGGAGTTTTCTATGTTGTGAGTGGCTGAGTTTTGGGGAGTGCCTGTGGATGGATGACCTTGTGTTCTGGATGAGGGGTCATATATCCATCATTATGATATCCATGTTGGATGGGTGAGAGGCACTTGGATAAGGATGTGGTTAAGGTTGCTTCTTTTTGTTTATCTGTGTACATGTGTGTTATTTGTGTCCTGAGTGTGTATGTGTGTGTCTTGGGAAGTTTTTTTTTTTTGTAATGATATATTTGATAAAATGAACAATTAAAGAAAATGCAGATGCTTCGATATAATATAACTCAATTTATAATCATTCTGTCGAGTAGAGCTGATGTAGGCCGTGAATCAGCAAAGTAAGAGAACTTGGAACTGTAGCAGTTATTTGGGCGTTTGCCTTATTGGCGACTACCTAATCGTTCGCAGGTTCGATTCCTGTAGCATTTTCTTTAATTGTTTACTTTATTTACGTTGTCTAGGTCAAGTGATATAATAATCATATATTTATACGTCCAACCATGTTACAAATGCATGTGAGAACGTACAAATACATTGGAAGGCGTAGGGTAGATAAAAACAATCATATAGCAGTATGTCCATGCAACATGCAGACCTGTAAATAGTGTACAGCTACATAATAGTATATGTCCCACTGGTGTACGGTCTGTATGTTTATAGCTATGCCGAGATCGGACGTAGAGTCCATGCAACACCGAATTACGTATATAGTACATCTATATGCCCCATGCCTGAGGTGCATAATACACATCACTGAAGCGATGTGACAATATGTCCATGTGGTGCACAGTTGTACAAACAATATGTACTCATACAACGATGTGCTTTGATCATACATACAGGCATACGTCAACGTGTGTCAGTTAAGTCACATCTATGATACATGCTTAACCATTGATGCTAGAATTGTACAGAGGGTACCGGTTCCGGAATATGTGTGCCTAAGCCAAACACATTCATACATTAGTCCCGGTATACAAACGTTCCCGTAAGTACTTATACATATATCCGTTCCAGGAGAAGATATTTCCCACATGTACTCGTTCATGCATTCGAGTTCATTTATGTCTATAATAATGTGGCTAACCTGCGTCTATCGGCATGTGACTCTGCGCGGAAATGTTTATGTTAAGGCCGTTCAGCACTGATACTATTTTTGCGTTGTATCTCATTTTTTGAAAATACTGGCCATTGCTTTCTGGTGTTGTGCGTTGCAGTAAGTGAGAAACGCACTTTTATCACACATCTCTCTATCTTACGACATATATATATATATATATATATATATATATATATATATATATATATATGTGTGTGTGTGTGTGTGTGTGTGTGTTCCCTATGCTGACAGTATGCGTGTAAGTAGACGGACAATTTATATCCGACAGAATCCTACGTTACCAGAGCATTGTTGATTTTCTTGGTAACTGCAGAGCTGCGAGAATGTCGCTTCCTGATGGACGCAGGTTCGATCTCCGCACGGCGCTAATTTCTATATTTATTTACTCGATCTGGGGCTGCTTGATTTGCTGCTGGGTAACATCGAATGGGAATTACTCCGCTGCATATATATATATATATATATATATATATATATATATATATATATATATATATATATATATATATATATATACTTGCTACACATCCACACACACGTATATACCATTATACCTTGCGCAGTGTGTTTAATTCGTTCCAAAATTATTCGTTCAGTTCAAAACTGCACTGTTGGAGGTTTCATTATGATTTAATGTTTTCTTTCCAGTTTATCATCATCAGCAGCAGCAGCCTTTTAACGTACGTGTCCATCGTAGGACATTGACCTTCCCCAACATCCGCCAGTCCTCTCGATCGTGGGCGTCGCAGTACCAGTGTCTACCGAATATGTCTGAATCGTCACACAATTTCTCATATGATCTCTAGGGATCCACGTTGTGAGTCGTGATGCCTAGCAGTTATGTGCCCATTAATGAATTTTATGATATCTCTGACACCTGTTCTTTTCTTTGATATACTGCACTGACTCATGATCTTCCCAGGTGATGTTGAACATGATCCTCTTATGCGCACGTTACGTGGTTCTCAGTCTGAGAGCCAGTCCTTTGGTTACACTTCATAACTGACCATTGGGAGAGTGTATTGGTTGTAGATCAGCCTTTCCAGAACTCATGGGATCTTTTTGTTCTTGAATGTTGAGTTTAATCTGCCGGAAACTTGCTAACCTAGGGTGATTCTTCGTTTTATTGGTCCTTCTTTTGGGAATCTCATGTTTTCAGTTAATACTTACCTACGTTAATTTTTACAGAGAGACAGACAGACAGACAGACTGACTGAACGCAGTCCCTCGCATCATGCTATTCCCTCCGGTAAGGCCTCTTCCTTGATTCCCATTTTTGCTCCCAAAACAAAACATCTCATGTTAAATTTATTTTCTCCAGAAACCTTTCAACCATTGAAAGGTATGCACAAAAAACACTGAAGAAGGGAACACCCTGCGAAACATGTATAGCACACTAGTTAATTAATCTATGGATTCATTAATTAATAAATAAAGTCTCCATACATTCTCACTCTCATCGTCTCATTCCCTATTGTTCACACACGCACACACACACACATATATATATATATATATATATATATATATATATATATATATATATATATATATATATATATGTAAGACGTAAATGATATACATGGAGATGTACCTAATACCAAACACTACGAAAGAAGAGTGAGCGAGAAAATGAGTCAAAAAGATGAAAGAAATCGTATTTCTCTGCATAGTTGTTGGTGAGAAGTTGTTACCGGAGGGAGGGAGATAGGTCGATGGGTGCGCGTGTGCGTGCGCTGTTCCGTGCTATTCCCTCCGGTAAGGCCCAGTACTTAGAAACACTATGGCGGATGGTAGAGTAAACAGCTTCTTCGTTTGGGGAGGAATACCAGCAGACGGCTTTTAGAAAGGACAAAATAATAATGATATTGATGAAGTGGACGACGACATCGATTCGTTAAAATAACCACAAACGGTTAGTTTGGTTGGATTGTTTGTTTTTCTCTCTTTTACGTGTATTGGCGAGTGAGAAACTTTTGTCAAAGTTGTGTTCGTCGCTTGAAGAAAAAAGGATGAGACATCGTCACCTTCGATCTTCTTCGTTTTAAATTTTTACTTGAGACTTGACGTTTATTTTTATGTCTTCATTTGAAGAAAAAATACGGTATTGATGGCTTTGTTTTGTTTGAATATCAGGATATTTTCTTTTCTTTTTTTTTTTTACGATGTTTCTCAAAAAACAATAACAATAAAAAACGTTGTACGTACATGGGCAAAACTCGATTAAGGTACAAACCGGTAAAATAATGACTTATTAATAATGTTCATCGTCCCTTTGATTTTTTTTTTAGACCCTTGAGAGGGTTTTTCTTGAAATATCTATTCTCTGTGCCCCCTTTCTGAAACCCTTCTTTCTCTCTCTCTCTCTCTTTCTCTCCCACTCCCAACTGAGAAACCGACTTCTGAGGTATGAGGTTCGATCTTGACAAATGGCAGCTTCCTTTCCTTACTTTTTATCGTTTTGCTTCAAGCATGACTACAAAATAACTTCCTTGGTGTTTTTAAAAATATCTTATTAATCAGACTTTCAACAATATATTTCTTCCCGAAATAAAAATTAAAAAAAAGGGATATATTTTTATGAAAAACAAAAATCCTAGTTTAATCACGCATTAGAATTATTGAGTCTTACATTCAGAGCCTTACTTGTAGAGTAAGATAAAAATTTATTTTTAACATAATTTGATAATTTTGAAATAAATGTCCCGAATAACCCTAATTTATGGCCGGTGTCCATTGCAAAAATGGCGATTTTACTAAAGATCAGGTAAAAATAAGAGATTTTTCACTCTTTACAGACATTCCACGCCTTGTACACTACTTGTTATCCGGTAGATTTTAATTATAATTTCGAATTAAAAAAAATCGAATGGAAAATTATGAAATTGAATTTTAGTACTGAAATTCCAATATTTTTCAAGTATTAGATTTCAAGTAATTATTTCAATGGAAAAGATCTAGTTTCGTTATCTTTTTTAAACCGCCATTTTTGCAATTGACACCGGCTGTGGATTGGGGGTTATATGACTGTTCTTATATTTTTCTTTGGGTTTTATTAAATAAATGTTCAAAATAAAATTACTCTCCTGGCTAGAGAAAGAATTTTTAAATGTATGTAAAAAATCCAATGTTTATTTAAAGCAAGTTGATTTTTGCCGCGTGAATAAACTAGGATCATCACTCCACATTCATTAAAAAGAAAACATGACGAAAAACAAAATTTGGTTTAAAATCACACAAACCAGAGACACTTTTTTTTACACCCTGTTTGGGCTTACGTTCAGAACAACTTACGATAAATTTGTCACATGTTCATGCACGTTTCATTCCTGGAATGAACCTTTATTTCTGTGATAATCGAATGTGTGACTGTCGTTAACTGAATTTTTCATTCTATCAAAATTGTTGTCATATTCGATTATTGTTTTGTTATGAAACCTTTACCTTAGAACGACAATTAATGCTGTGAAAACTTTCTAATAATACGTATTCGCCTGGATGAGACGTTGGAAGAATATAAAAATAAGACCTTGCTCTAATGCTTCTGTTTTTGCTTATAAGCTATGTCCAATAAATAATCATCTATGGTTTTATTTACTTTTCGCACAGAAAGATCGATAGAGTAAAGGTTTCTTTCTTTTATTGAATTCCTACATTATTCATTTATTTTCCTCAGGAAAAATCCACACAATTTACTTCCTTTCTTTTTTATACTTCAAATTGTTCGCTCCCCACCCCTGGATTTCACTATTTTCATTTTTTTCAAGAAAGAATTTATTTTGTAAAAACGAAAATCAAAACAAATGCCAATCTTCGCCTCTAATTCTTTGATTTACGTTAAATTATGCGATTTTGCTTAAAATAGGGAATTTACGGGAAACTAAATATTTTAGCACCACTAAAAAAACATCTTCAAAAAAAACAAAACTTTTGTTTGCTTACTAATTGGCGTACGTTTTTTTTCAAAAGCAATTCTTGACAAAAAAATGATTTTTATTGTCATATTTTAGAACCACCAACCCCTTTGTTTAAAATTCAACACTGTAACTATAAAATCAATTAAGATTGAATGAAAAAACAAAATAATTAACGTAAAAAAATCAGTATCGTAAGTAGGGAAAATAAAAATGAAAGTAAACCTTTTAAACTCTTCATGGAAGAATTCTGTGAAATCAACGAATTTTTTTTTCTTTTTGTTAAATGTTGCCTTGACTGTTAGATAAAAGCAAGCTTTTTGATCGGAAGCCGAGTTTGAGTATCTTTTATTCTGTCTTCGACTGTTATGGTGACGAGCTCAGCTATGAATGGAATTTTTCATATCAGTCCCCCGCTCTACCATTGAACCAGTTTTAGGGAAAAGAAAGCGTGAGACTGAGAACGGGATGAATGGACGATAACATTTTTTTCAATAATTAACAACGAAATGATTTGTAAATCAAATATTCTTTAAATGTCCTCATTAAAAATTGTCTTGCTGAATTATTAGAAGATAGTTAAAAGAAAAGAAAAAGATAAGATATTTTTCCTGTCTCACTATTAATTCGGAATGTTGTTTTTTTGATAAAATGAGAATCGTGGGGTATAATAGAACATGCCGTAATTTTAATTGATATATTTTGCTTATTTGATTCGCAAATTTTGTCTTTTTAAATAAGATGTGCAAAGAATTGGTGATGTTCATTCGATAGGGTAGGGGGAAAAGTGTCCTGAATTTCGTTTCCTGAAGAAGAAAAAATGGGCTCTTGTTTTCAACTGATGTTGTTTTTTTTTCAAAATTTATTCTGCTATAGAATCTCCCCCTTTTTTTAAAGCAAAAATGAATATATACACAAGCCATTCTAACCTTCGTATTTAGAGAATTGTTTTATCCTAATTATGCTGGAGACCCTTAGTTTCCTATTCATCGTAACCTTCCTGTTATATTCTTAATTCGAGGGAATGCAGTTGAAAACAAAAACATACTTGTGAGTATTTCATAAAAGAAGACGTTCAAAAAAATCCTGACTGCAATTTTGTTGTTTACTTTATAGTCACCCTAAGCAAAAAATCTTTTCTTTCGGACACTTTTGACATCACATTCAAGGGAAAGGAAGGTCTTTGAAAATCAAGACAGTTTTTAATCCCCCTTTTCTTGAAAGAACTAATAGAAACACATCACATGTCCCTTCCACTTTTTCTTCAAGAAAAATACACTTTCCTGTGCGAGATATATTCCATGAAATAATGATGCAATCAAGTAGTTATCCCGTGTTTTCTGTTTTTATTAATAAAAACCCTCTCAAGTATTGTTTTTAAAATGATTTTCTCCTAAAAAACGTTAAGGATCTAAAGGTAGATGTTAGTTTGATTATCTTCATTCGGAATACGCAGCATAAATACATCTTTGTTTATATTTTCACATAAATAAGTTAAAAATAAAAATAAAACGTGCAGTTTAATTAATTTAAACTTGTCAGCTTTTCCCTCCACCTGTGAACAAAATTTTGGGTCGTTTTTGACATGAGTTTTGTTGATGACTCATGACTGTGCCTTTAAAAAAGGATCACAGTCAGTAACGGATGTCAATGACTCTCATCAATGTAGATTGATTGATAAAAAAAAAATAAACGTAACATTGAAACCTAAATTACTAATATAAAATTGTATGGAATCTCATTTGCAGTTATTTCCTCAATTTTACAAAATCATTTCAAACTATATTTTTTTAACCCGTTCTGTTCGTTATGCCCCGTTTGGTGACCCCTCTATAAAATTGATAACATTCTCAAACGATCGGACTACCTAGCAACACTAACAAAACATTTCAACAACAATCGGGATATACTCAATGTAAAAGAGTTGGCATAACATTTCCATAAATTATACTATACATGGATTAGGACTGCAAGAAATCCTTATTTGCTTGTACTCACAGTAGTACCAAGTACCCGGTTGAAGAAGAAAGGAGGGAGCTTACATCGGACCAACAAATTCACTTACATTGAGAAACGAAGATAAACATGCGAAAACAGTTTTTCACGTGACAATTCTTTCAGTGTTCGTTACTATAGTAAATTACTAACCTCTGCATCCCATGAAACTGTTTTTAACGGCACATTTCACTTATCTTTTCTATGTGAATCTGTAGTTTCAAGACTTCTTACAACATTTCTTAAATATATCTGATTTGCAACTTGATTTTTTTTTTATTAAAAAATAACAAAACAAAAGAAAAATCAATCTTGTTTGAAACCCGGTGGACTCTACACTTACAGTGATGGAAATATCATTGTGTTTTGGGAGCTGAATATACGGTAAGGTGTGGTTTGGGGAAATAGGTATCTATCCTATGATGTCTCCTCGGTAGAAATTGTCTGTACAAAAAAAAACAAACTGGAAATTGAAAAATATATATACGCCGTACCCATTTCTACCCCTGAAACTCAAACCAGTTAACAAGAAGCAGCCCAAAGATTTTTTAAGTAATTAACGTTTAAGGTAAATCTATATATCTATTTTTCTGCTTGTGATTATCATCCTGTCTGTTTAAAGGGTTTTAGAATTGAAAGCACCTACACAAAAATACTTCTTAATGCATTCTTTTTAAAACCTGTTTTATTTTACTCAACATTATTTTTTTCATTTTCCTTCTAATTGTATTTCTAGCTTTTTGTGGCTTCAAGTTCATCAAATGTTGACTGACTCATCATGTCAAAATCCACTGCTGAGAATTGTCTCCGTGGAACTTTTCAACTCGCTAACTTGAGATTTATTTCTATAACAACATTGAGAGAAATAATCGACCTTAAAACTTGAACTTACTTTTTTGTCGTATGGAGATGAACGTTAATGTTTGATGCGTACAAATATCTATTTTTTGGGGATCTCTTTATTCTGATCTTGTTTTTGGTCAATAATTTACTTTTGTGTGTGTGAATGTGTAATCATTGGCAAGCAGTGGTGAAAGGCGACGGTATTCCTGATTATTTTCCCCATTTCGCCGCATAAGTTTCGAGAAATTATTTTAACATTTATGTTATGTAAATAAAATTGATTGGAAAAAATGATAATCGAAGGTCATCTGCTGCACTTTTTGTTTGTTTTGTTTTATTATTCCATTTTCCCCTTTAAATTCACCTTGTTTCCACTTGATCTTGTTATTTCTATTGAATTCGAATTCGTTTCAGTTCCGTGAGTGCCGTTGTGAAGAGGAATCAAAATTTGGGATTTTCAGAAATTCTTTTCGGTCGGGGTGCGATGAGAGGATTAAAAATATTTCTTAGAAGAATAGAATCAGAAGAAAATACTCAATTTTATCTCAACAGTCAAAACTTTTTTGTTTGATTGCTTCGAAATCGAATTGATGATCGACTGGAGCCTGGGGAAAAACTGGAAAGGGCTTTTTTTGATGATAAGGATGATGCCTGCATTTTGGGAGGGGTGGTATTTTATTCATTATTTCATTTTATCATGTTTGTTTTTACAACCCTTTTTTTAAATCTCTATTCTTCTCATCGTCATGAATGACATTATTCGTTATCAAACAAATATAAACTACACCTAACCACATCGTCTCCGCTGTTTTGTCTATGTCGGCAGTCTAGCCCTATCAATATTTTTTTTCTCTCTGAAATTCCACGAAACACATGTTGTGATCGTGTATCAAGCAGTGAACTCACTTGACTATTATTCGATTTATTCATTTTGACCCACCTTTTCTCTCCTATTCTTTTTAGATTTAGGAATGGATTTAATTTCGACACATTACCTTCCATTACCTCCACTATTTACTACTATAATTGCTTTTAGTAAGTGCTAGCAGCTATGTATATAGATATATATATATATGTATGTATGTAGACTGTGTGTTGATTAATTCCGTCTCCCAATATCCCAAACTGTAGAAATGTCACTTATTCTGTTAATATTCTACCCATTATAACGTGCACAGACAGCCTTGAAATTGGTTTTGGCAAAACCAAATTAACATTTTCAAGTGTTGTAAGCCATGAGCTGAGCCTGGTAATGTGTATATGTGTCTCTCTTGTCATTTTCTCTTATAAAAGATGAGACAATAATGCAGAATCAACATCACCCCTCTTCCTTCGAACACCACCATCACCATATCCACGCTGTTGTGTGAGAGAGAGAGAGAAAGAAAGAGAGAGAGAGAGAGCTGTTATTATGCTACGTTTATGAGTCACATTATTTTAGCAAATCTGGCAAAAGTAACCTGACCGTTTTATTTTATTTTATTTTTCAAGAAATGTGTGCAGCTGATGCATATATACAATAAGGTTGCAGTAATGACATGGATGGAGCCAGCCACGAGCCCAGACAGACTCGGACACCAGTCCGTTTGTAAAACGTGTTGTAGAACAACAGGAATAATAACAATAAGGAATTTCTGGACAATTTCCAAGATTAAAGGTAAGAAGAGGGAAGGAGCTTATTAAGTCAATTGAAAACAGTAAAACCATCTAGATAGACAAGGGTAGTGAGCAGGTGGGGTTGGGTAAGAAGTAGGGAGATGGAACAGATGATAGATGAGGATCATTAACTATTTATCTGCACTTTCGACTTTTCTTCGTATTGCCACTCGAAAGACACACACACACGCACGCTCGAAATGCCATGCAAGTCACGATTTGCCAACAATATTATGAATGAACGACTCTACTCAAATGACAACAAGCACAATTGTCTTATTTTCTGTCTACTGCTAAACAGATTATAATATCACTATTTGGGGAATTTTCAGGTGCACACAACCCTCTCTACGTCTATCTCATTTCAGGTGCCTTCTATCTTACTGTTGATGTTGTTACTCCAAAGTAAACAATTCACTACAGTATAGGTTGCCTCATTAATATTGAGATTTTTCGAAGTCAATGCCTTTTTTTTTTTCTTTTTAAAAAAAAATCTATTTGAATTTATTTCAGTTTTTCATATGATGTAAGGATAGAATTTGACTTTTCTACCCTTAAAATTTTCCATTGAAAAAAATTCTCATAATCATCCTAAATAATATCTATGTATATAATGTGCACACATACATACTGAATCAAAGATCAGACTTACATGCTTTACATTTGGTAAACTGTTGGAATTTCTTTCCTCCAAGAAGTCTTGAGTTCACTAGTGTATATCAAACCAGCAAGAAGATAAAGCAATTGGAATAAAAAATGTTAATTTTCTATCAGGAAATGAAGTTCCGCTCTTATCTTTGAAATATTAAGATAATTTTTTCATAGTACCTCTATTTTTCTGTCTTTATTTCCTGTTGTCCATCATGTTGGAAGAATGGTTATACATTTGTCTATTTCTATGAAATATACAAAATATATGAACTCTAATTCTATGTTTCATTCTATTTGGGCTTGATGGATGGGTGCTTTTGTCTTTGTCGTCTTATTTTCTGCGACGTTCTTGTTCAAACAGTTCTGCAGCAATTGAGACTTTGCAATCTATCGCTTATTTTCTCAGGTTTCTATTTTGATGTTGGTCTTTTTTCTAGTTTATTTGAGTTGATCTTTGGAAAATATGCAGAGGCCTTTTGCTGGATGATGAATTTATTCTTTCTTTATTCTGATGTTCCATAAATAAAATTCCAAGTGATTAACACTTCTTATTACAGTTGAGATTTGAAGAGAATATTTCTTTGTTTGAAGGACTTTTCCAACTAGCAAGTTTTCCTACATTGAGGCTTCATGATTTTTGTAAAATCTTCTTTAGGATAACCATGAACAAGCATTACTCTCCTTGAAAATAGGTAGTCTAGCTGAGGTGGGGGGCAATTTAAAATCACTCGGCAGGTGAAAAGTTTTATGAATAGTTGTTCACCCACTGCATTTCTACTAACATCATACAATGTCTGTGGACTTGGGGTTAGGAACCACTGTACTATATGTTAGTGAGACAGTCAAGCTCCCCGGGACCCAAACCTGAAATGACAGAAAACAAAATATGTGTGACTAATGCTAATTCATTTCCAGTCAGAAAGATAATATTTTGTTCGGTTAATAATTGTGAGAAACTAACAACCCACTTTGGAGTATCTAGATCTTTAAAATCAAAAAAGTAAATTGGTATGAAATACTATTTGATGATTTTATTAAGTAGACTTAATCTGGTATCATTTCAAAATTGGATGAGATTAACTATTCAGGGTAAATCAAATGGGTAATAAATATTTTTTGAGATTTTAATGATACAAGTTGAATCGTGTGGTCTTTAAGTGTGGCACCTCCTACAGAACTAGTAGTATTGCTTTATTTTTGAATCCTGTACTTCAATGACTGTGGTTCCGAATCACCCCAGCTTAGTTCTTACCGCGTATGTATGTATTACAGCAGTGGTGCTAAGAGAGGCAGAGCTCCCTTGTGTTTTCATTTGATGGCTGACCAGAAGCAAGTGTTAGGGAGAAATATTTATCTTTAATTGGCCTCTCAAGAACCACTGATCCAAACAATAACAAACTCAAAACTGTTATGCTTTGTGTGCTGATAAATGCATCTAGCAAGTATCAACTTGATACAATGGCTAGTTGTTGGGTAATCATGGTGAACACATGCAGATTTCTTCAATTGTAGTGAGATAATCATGACAAAATAGCAGAACATCTAAATTTACTCTTTTTGCCCATAACACATAAAAAAATCTAATTAGTAACCTGATAATTAGATTTACTCAAAGTATTTTTGGTGTTGTTTAAATAAGGAATTTTTTATGATCTACGAAGACTTGTATCCTGGAGAAAATAGTTGGTTTATGAGTTAGTATTATTCTTGTGTACTTTTGTTATTTGGTTAACTCACAATTGAATTATTTGACAAACTGTAGACTTTGTGTGGAATTAATTTTTCAATTTCTGATTCTGTGATATGTGCAATGCTAAAAGTAATAAAATTTCTGTATAAATTTCCATGAGAGCACACACGGAAACTTATTAGAAATTGTTTGAGGTCTTTGATATCAGAATGATGGGTTATACCTTCTTCAGTAAACTAAAAATAAGTAACTACACTTTGATTTTGGCCTAAAAAGGAAACACGGGAATTTTGCATTGATTTGAAATAGTAAAATCATTTTTTATAACATTTGCCAAAGTTTTTCCTTCCACCCTTATCTATTGTATATGTTGGTGAAAATAAAAATGGACATTGATTTTTATGTAAACCTTGAAATAATGCAGATGATTTGGATAGATTGATGCAAAAATTGCATGGAAGACCATTTTGTCTACCAATCCCTCTCTTATACTGTGTGATTCATTTACAAGTAAACAACCAAAGTTGTTTTTGAAACAACTCCTATTGAATTCTAAGGGTTTTTTTATAAAAGATATACTTGCATGGATATTGGGAAAAATCTGCCACACACACTCTATTTGGTTGGTCAACGTGAAATTGTCAATTCATTTAAACAAAAAAAGATTTTTTAAAATTTATTAAATGAAAATATTTCCCCTCAGCCTCTGTATATTTATTCCACTTTGACAACAAGTTGCCAAATCCCTTCCAAAATAATTGTTTATTCTAAGAATCCATAAATTCACTGAAAGCTTCTTCAATTTGATCCTGACTGATGAAGTTATTACCTGTAAGGAAATGGTTTAGGTGCTTGGAAAAAATGTTAATTCAGAGGAGAGAGGTTGGGTGAATTGGATGGATGCATTAAAGTATCCGTTTACTGATTCAACATTATTTTTGCAACTTAGAGTGGGATAAGCATTCTCATGGAATAAAATGACTGTTTTTTGAATGCATTATTTCAAGCTCCTTTATGTGGATTAAATATGCGGCTAGTTTCTACAAAGCTGTAATATATCAAAACATTCTTGTTCCAACAAACACAATAATCTTCCAGGGATATTAGCCCAGTTTTGGCTGATAAACCACATCCATTGGGCAGGAGATCTCCAGTTAATTGAAACCCTTTTTTTTCATTCCGAAAATGGACCAGTTTTATTCAGTTGAACATAATTTGATGCAGACCTCCATGCATCTGATTTTTTAAAATCCTCATTCAGTTCAAATAGAACTTATTTATCGAGCTTTATTTTTTACCAATTTGATCATTTTAGCTGAAGTCTGCCCTGCTTGTCTAAACTGAAATCTTTACTTACAAGATTTTGAAACCAAAATCTAATAGATTGTTCATTAGCATCATTGTTTCCAACTGCAGAATTTACATTCTTCATAGCTCTAGCTTAGCTTGAATTCGAGTAAGTAGAAAATGTGAAAATCGTGAGTTGAAAGGCTTTCCGTGTTTGCCTGAAGTCAATATAGTAAAAATTACTGAACAATCAACTGATAATATTTTATCTAAAAATCAAATGTCAATTGAAATGTCACGTTTTTTTGTAAAAAAATGTCTAACTTGAAACAGAAGCAGCAATTCCATGTTGAATACAGCATTACAATGATATGGAGTTTGTTTTGTTTTTGTAAACCAGGTTTATTTATTGTTGAAAACTTTTACTTCACTTTTCATTTAAAGGAGGTAATTTTTAGCATCTTCTAATCTTCTCATAGGTATTAGCGAATTCTCATTATGATCCAAAGCAGTTTTCTAAACAGTGGGTTGCCAATGTTGCTTATAATCTCTAGATGTGTTGCGAAATTAAGCATAATTCAAAAGATATTTTTCCTAAGATGCTAGGATAACATAAATTTGGTTTGGCTGACAGAAAAATTGTCTAAAAAAAATTTCATATTTAAAAAGTGTGTCACCATCAGAAAAAATTTGCAAAGCTTTAGTTCAAAGCCAATAGTTATAGCACCAAGATTTCCTGATATTGAACTGAAGAATTTAATTGATCACCAACTCTGTGCAAGATCATTTTGTGGTTTTGAAAATTTGTGCAAATTTGTTTCTGCTTTGAAAACATTTTAGAATTTATTTTTGTAGAAGACCATGAAAATAACTTCAGATGAAAATGCTTTGTCAATTACTGAAAACACCAGACAGATTCCTCCTCCTCTTTAAAAAAAAAAGATACAATGGTAAGGTCCAGTTTTTATAATGGACCTCCAGTGCTTAGAATATATTTATTGCGTATCATTTATTTGCATATTTGAAAACAAGATTAAGTGATTATGATTACAGTACACATCTTTTTAGACTTTCTCAAACTTCTTCCTAACTATGTGCATGCACACACACACACACTGTATTGGGATGCAGTGAATTCTAGCTGTGTGCCACCCTGGCTCAGGAATAACTGCTTGATGTTTAGCTCTGAAATTAAGCCTGGGCCCAGGATTCAACTGTCATTATACATATTAATTAGATATAAGAAAATATAGTTTCAATGTTGCATAGTACAAACCTGGAATAGTCTACCTAATGAAATAATATGTTCCAAAAATAAATTCTTTCAAGAACAGACTTGATAAATATTGGGATAAACAGAAGATTCTGTACAACTACAACTCCACAAACATTTGGAAGTCATGTGAAAATCTGAAATTTACCATAAAACCTGTTCCAGGAAATATCGCCAAGCTAAGCTAATGTTACCCTTTGTTAAATGTACCTAACTAATAGTTCAAACTGCTTCTGTCCATTCATTCTGTGTTGAAGAGTTGAAGTAACACCTTCTGTAAATATTTATGAATTGGTTGAAATTGCAAACCTTTCTTAATAACACACCAGGTTCATTTGCTTGATAAGCTTCCATTACATCATTGTTTGAAAAAAAAAACAAACATTAATAACAACAGTTTTAGTTTTAATGCAGTTCATGTGCAATTCTATTGATTCTGCTTCTACTTTGAGCTTACAAGGAATCTTGCAGTGTCAGCATTACTGGACTCCCCTTTTAGCAAAGAATCTTGCAAATGCAGATGAGCACACCTTACAGACACCTTTTTTTGGTGGGGGGGATGATTACGAGTATCACTTTTTCAAATAGAATAATAATGGTAGTAAAAGAGACGTACACAAATGCAAGCTGGCAGAATCCAGTCAAAAAGATGATAGTAATTTTTTTCATTATTTACTTTTTTTCAGATGAAGTATTGAAAATCAGGGCTTCTCAAAAAAGCGGTCCCATGAATATTATTGGGATTCCAGTTATATTTTAAAATCTCTTTTTAAAGAATGTTGTCGTTTTTGGAAGGCATTTTTCTTTTTCTTTTCATTTATTTATTTATTTATTTTTTTTTTTTTTTTTTTCATGGAAAAAAATTTGGAGGTGGACCTTTTTGTATTTTTGTGTTATTGTCAGTGCTACCGGAGACATACAATGATGATTAACTTAATGGTTGTTATAGTGTGTTTTTATCAAAATCAAATATCCGTCTCATGTACCAGTATATAGGGTAATTTTTGTCATCAAATTAAACTTGAAATCTTCCATTCCAGTGGGAGAAAAAATTATAGGAAGAGTATCCCACCCCCGCCCAACCCCGGCCATTTCCCATGAAGTCATTGGTACCTGCATATTATTTTTATGTTCTTATAGTAAAAACAAGATGAACCAATAGACAAAAGGCTTTTTTTCCTTGTCTGATGCCTGAGTCTTCCCTCTCTTTGATTAGTTGTAGTTCATGAAATTCTTCTTTGATGGTGGTTGGAATAAACCTGATTAACTCCAGCCCAATGATGGAATAATTTCTCATCTCACCTGCGACCTGATAGAAGGCTGTGTTTTCTCACCATTGTCTGTAAATAACAGATGGATGTTGTTCTCCTTTGTGTTGAATGCTTTCAGTTCAAGAGCACATTTTCATTATATTTAGAATAACCTTCTCCATTGTAAAACGAAATGTACTTCATATAAGAATTTTTTAGGATGGGTCAATAAAAAGATGCATGAACTTCTGAATGATGTAAAAAACCCAAACAAAACCCATAGGTTAATGTATTATGTTACTGTATACTAGATAAGCTTTATATTGGATTTTTTTTCTTGCAGTGTGTATAAAAATAAGTAATACAAGAATTGTTGAGATTCTCACTTCCTTTGGGCTCACATGAGCAATAACTTCATTTTTTTCTGGTAGAACAGTTCTTGAATTCTCTTTGAAGAAGAAAAACAGTTGATAAAACTAACATTTGTGTTTTAATTGTCCATTTAAGAACATTACTAGTTATGATTTATAATCAGTATTGATTAGCAATATTTTATCAAGTATTACTTATTGGATATTTTCATGGATATATCTGATTTTGAGATGATTTAAAAAAAAAATACTAATGAACCATTCAGCAATACCTTGAATTGTGTGGTTTTGATAAGTATCATTTGCTGTATAAATTTATGTAACCTAGTATAAGCTGAAAAAACCCACATCCAATTACATTCAGTTTATTATGTCAATTTATGCTAAATTGGCTTCTTAGTTTGTGTTGGCAACATTCATGCTTGTTTTTGAAAATTCAGACTTTTTAGTGGTCTTAGCTCAACAAAATGTGAGAGAGGTAACTTATTCATTGATTACCCTTTTTTCTAATTTTTTAATTGATAACCCCCAACGAGGCATGCTGGCAAAAGATGTTGGTCACATGACAGTTTCTATTGAGTGACTAAGCAGACCTGTTTCCTGAAAAATAGCTTTGAGAAATGTACTAAAAAAATTTGTTATACAAAAAAAAATGCTTTGTAAAAGAGATGTACTTGTAATATTTGCATGGAACTAAAATGATAGATTCAACTAATTTTACTAAACAAGATTCCTGCTTGGTATATGCTTTGACAATGGATGTATTTTGTCTTGTCATGCCATTTTCAATGTCCAGTTGACCAATTTTATGCCAATACTTGCATGTATCTTATTGGTTGGTAAATGCAGCAAACATTTAAAGTTCTCTTTTTTAATAGATTTGTGTCAAATCTGTTTCTCTTTGCACCATTATGCACCAGAGTACAGTTGTTGGGTCCCTACCCATCCCCAGTTGACAGTTAGCCAAAAGATAGTTCCATTTTCCTTCCACTTTAATCCATTAATTTACAAGTATGAAAATAAAATCAAAATGTCTATATCAATACGGTAAAAGCCAGGCTTCCCTTTCTATTTTCTATTTCTAAACATTCTTCTCTTTCTACATTGTGTGTTTATTCATGGAAATTTATTGGAAAGGGTTAAATAAACACCTGTTGCACATCCTGGCTATACTCAAGACTAGATCCATAATATGCCTAAATAATTCTCTTCTTCTCTCTATTCTTTTTGTATGTGATAATTACATTGATTTATAAGGAAATAGTCAGTTTATGCGTTTGTAAATAGTTTATAAGTTGAACATGTGGAGTTGGGTAAAGGTTGTTGATTTATCTGGTTTTCTCAGATTCCTTTTTATAGACAACTAGGGCAGCGCCCATTCCAAAAGTGCATGCATGGAAGGGCTTGGCTTTATGGTGTGTGCAGTTGCCTGCTATAATTATCATGTAAGATGATTTTTCCATCTGTTGTACTACTCTACGGCTTCAAAGTGTTTTGGTTACTTCTCATTAGTGTTGCCAATTTAGATATTATATATCTTAATTTAAATAGTTCTTAAGAGTCAAAGTGAAGCGAGATAATTTATAGAAACTATGAAAAGAAGGATCTATTATCTGTAATTTTCTAATTTTTTATAAGACTCTTGTGAAATGGTGATCCAAAAAAACTTCAAACTTGACACTGCACTTGTGTGCTAATATCTGGCAAATTTCAACTTTATACAATAGCCAGTTGTTGAGTAATTGTGGTGTATAGATTTCTCAAGAACTGTTGATCCCCCCACAAAAGAAACTCAACATTGCACTGCATTGTGGGCTGACTGATATAACTGGTGAATACAAACTTTGTACAAAAGACAGTTGTCTAATAATCACGTTGCATACATACACACAAACAGATTTCTTTAATTGTAGTAAGCTCAGACAGCCTGAAGCTATCTAGAGTCAATAAGTCCTTATTTCTTCTTGTTCATGAGAACATTAATAGGGTTTAGAATCCTTTCTTCATCATCTGTGTATAACATTATTTGTATATCCTAAATGTTTCTTAGAAAATCTGGTGTGTAATTTAACATCTGATTCTGTTCCTTGATTTTTCTGCAGTCAAAATATTACAGTAGACATCCATAATCTTTGTAATGAAGGATATTGAATCACTGTAGCCCCACAAATGGCCCACCTGACCGACCAACTAGCCAAGTGGGCTATTTCTCTCTTTGCTTGTCTTATATCAGGTGTTCCTGGTAATATTTTTTTAAAAAAAGTGCTTTTTTGGATCTCTATGGTCATTTTGGATAAACTGTCCAAACTTTGTGCTGGTATTTTTTTTTTCTTTTTAGATAACTAGTTCTGGTACAAGCCTGGGCCACAGTAATTTATTTATGCAAGGCATGAATAATTTTTATAACCTTTCTATTATATTTTTGAGGCAAATGTAGGAAATTACCTGCTAAAATAAATCCAATCTTCTGATTGAGTAAATTTAAAATTCTAACTGTATTGATTTACTCCAAAAAAAACAACCCTCTATTTTGCATGCACTTATAATATATACCTCATTTGAACTTGGCAAAGAAGTATTCAAATTGTTATCATTTGAGAATATAATTAGTCTTTCAGCTGTTTAATTTTGGTATCTCTCTCCTTACTTGTAAAGCCACTCATTGCACTTCATTTCTCCATTTAACAGATCCCTACATCTGTTCCCCATTTTGTGTGCTAACACCTGTTTCAGGTCAACAAAATTATCTAGATGGTTCACCATGGAGTGATGGAAACCTGTTGCATTCAACTCTTTGTTGGAGTAACCTGCTAACAATCTAAATAAATAGTGGATCCTTCTGTTACAGATTCAGTAGTAACATTGAGACTTTTCTGTGGTAGGATAGTAAAGAATAGCAGCCTGAAGAGTTAACTCACAAAAAGTATTTGGCTATGGGTGAATTGGAAGACTAAGCCGCAATAATAAGTGGTATATGAATGAAAAAAAGTATATTGTTTGTTTTTTTTTTTTTTTTTTTTTTTTTAAGTCATTTGTAGAAATTTAGATTAGGCTAATTTTTTAATGATAATGTCTTTGAAAATTTCTGAATCGGATACTTCAACTCTTTCACTGCTAAAAGCCAATATTGTGGCTCATTACCCAAATGTACTGGGCCATATTGTATCCAATCAGCCAATATATTTTCAGGTCATGATTGGGTGATTATTTGTTTATTTCTTTTGTTCTAAAATCTTTAAAATTTATCATGCTCTTAAAAGGCCATAAAATGAGTTACTTACAGGAATGATTATAAATTTGGTAAAATTTTTTTGTATGATGGAAGCAATCAAAATTCCTGTCAATAATATGTATACATACATTATGGCTTTTTTTGCAATAATGCATCATGTCATCATTGTAAATGGCTAAAAGTGGCTAGATTTTACCATTGTTCAAAGAACATCTTGATATAAAATAATACTGTTGTTTGGCAATCTTAAAACATTTTCTTTTTAGTTATAAAATATTAAATCTGTGTATTACAATGTTTTATTTAAATTGAATAAGTCAAAAAAATTCACACATGCATATTATAAATATGATCCTTTGATAATTTCATTGGTCACTTTTGAAATTAAAAATAATGTCAATACAGAGGAAATAAAATCTGCAGTTATCTGGCCATCAAATCTACTTCATAGCCCTTTTTTTTTCCTTTTTCACTTATAATTTAGCCACTTTTAGCCATTTACAATTGCCAATATAAAGAAGGTGACATGATGCCTTATTGTAAAAATAGCCCATATTATAATATCTCTGTTCTTTTTGTACTACTTGCCTTAATTCTTTACCACTTATGCTAAAAATTGCAAAATTCAGTGTTTAATCATCAATTTTTTTTCCTGCTAGAAATATTTAGTTTGAGCAGAAAATGGCCAAGTGGGGAAATGATAGGATAGCAGTAAAGTCAGAGATCAGCAAGAAGAAAAACCTAAACCTTGCTCACATATGGTTCACATGCAATTGGTGCTAAAATACAATCATTATTATGGTTCCATTTCATTCTTCCTATGGCTAAATTTCACTGTGTCACTAAACATTTAGTCATCAGAGTAAATAAAAATTTTGATGTTATTAAACTTTCAACCAAAACTGTCCCCTCAGGTTTCTGCCGTTCTCCTGTTGGTCTATCGATGTATCATGCATACAGGCCGTACCAATGTAGCGAAATGGCTGAAAAATGTATATATTTACTCCTTATTTATTTGAGAGAACTTTTTTTAAGGGGGGTCAATTTGCAATGTAAATTTATACTAAATTGATCCCTTAGTTTATGTCTGGCAGCCTTCACTATTCTTTAAATTCAGACTTGATCACTCTTTTTTCTAATTGATCACCCCCAACACGACAAGCTGCCAAAAGGTGTTGGTCATGTGATGGTTTCTATTGAGTGACTAACTAGACCTGTTTTTTAATATATATCATATAGTGTATATGACAGTTTATATGATGATGAACTTAGCAATAGGATGAGATAGATCTCTCCCTCTCTGCACTCTAAATTTAATGATGATGGGTGTGGCTGTGATGATGGCTGACCAGTGTTATACATGAGCAGCATCGACCCTGGCAGTCTGGGCAGATAAAGTTGTCACTCATGTCTGAGGTTGGTCTTGAGCATTGGCATAGCAGGCTCTTTGGCACTGGTGAAGCTGGTTGATCCTGCAGCGTTAAAAACGCGTTACATTAGTGTGGTAAATTTTTCACCACTCTGAATGTTTGAAGTGCCAGCCTCTCTTAAGTGTTGGTGGGGATGTTGAACACCTTGATGTTGGATTTCAAGACATCACTTACATCTCTCACACTGACTTCTTTGAAAATATCGACTGTTACATAAACAGCTAGTAAATATATATTGTAATCACGTTAATTACAAAAGTGCAATTATTAATAGCTTACACTGAGCAACTCTGACTGGCTAATGCTATCAGACAATCTATTGCTGAGAATAGCCAGAGAGATTTTCTTCTCAATGTCTTGGATGGTTTCAGAAATCTGCTTTACTTCCTACTCTGACCAAGGATTTTTTTTCATCAAAACCTCTTAATGTACAAAATTCTTTTCCAAATTAAAAAAAAAGAAATGTAAAAAAATCATTTTGTAGTCGGGACAAATACTACAAAAATATTTGTACTGTTTTTTGAAAAAATGTGTAAAAAATACATGAGAAAAAGTAATCATTTACAAAATACAGTGTAAAAAGATGAAATTTATTATATATTTAACTGTTTGTAAAATAATTGTTATAGTATATTATTTGAATAATTACTACTGCAGAATAATCGGCTTAGCTTTAGATATAGATCTTTTTAAAACTGAGAAAAATATTCTGAATTTTGATCAAATTTTTCATGACTTCATGATTTGGAATACAATTTTTCTTCAAAAAAGTTTTGCTTCTTGGTCAATTTATTTGGAAGGCAAACAGACAACGGACTAATAGTCATTTGCTTTGATGACATGAAATGTCTAGCAGTAAGCAGTTGTTGCTGTTACAAGTAATAATTCTAACAGAAACGATTAAAAAAAATTAAGTCGAGACTGCTAAGAAGATTTAAACACTTGCTGTTAAACTCGGCTAATGTATAAAGATTTTGATTTGTTGGTGTCTTCTTTTTTGTTGCATTAATTTATCGCTCTTGCTCCAAGGCATTGTAGTTTCTTTCTAATCTCCCTATATAATGAACTGAGTGACTTTTCTAATTTGTTCTCAGTCTGTAACAATGGACTATTCCATTTAAAGGTAACAGTGTTGCTGAAAAAAATAATTCTGCACAGAATTTAAAACAATGGACACCTCCACTTGAATGAACTAAAACTTGGATTAAATTGATGATGCATAAACATTTATTTACACTATTAACAGCTTTGAAGTAGTGAAGTATTATGTTTTAAGAAGAAACTGCTCCAAGTCCACAGAAACACAGATATTTTTACCAAATGCATCATGGCCTTCCATATATGTATGTATATATGTATCTCATAAAACACTTGAAGCTTCCAAAAAAAAGAGGTCAAAATTCAGACTTGAATTGGGGTTTCATCTTATCTGCAGGTCGCCTTATCTGCCAAAATACATAGTGTACATATATATATATATATATATAATATATATATATATACATAAATAATGACAAGGTCATAGTTGGTCACTAATGAAATGTCAAAGTGCTAATGTCCTTTTTCTGATTTAATTTTTTTTTCCATCTCTCAATTACTGTGCCTACCACATCTTTTACTCCGACAACTTCTCTGTGTTCATTTATTTCAAAATGTATCATTTCTGAAGCTTTGAGGCTAAGAATACATTTTTCCCTGTCTGTTGTATTGTCTCATTTGTTATATAAAAAGAGTTGGTACTACATGACTCAGATGTTGATATGTTCAAAAAAGCTGTGTTCATGATTAGATGTCTTGTCCTTGTCTATTTATAGCCATTCATTATATGAAAAAAAAATGTCATCTTCAACTCAAATAATTGGTTTGATTTTTTTCTGTCATCAGTCTATGTATGGGAGTCATTTGTAAAAATATATTTCATAGGCAATCATCAGATTTACAAAGAAAATTTTCACCTTAACCTATTTAATAAATATAGTGGCAATCTTTGCAATAACGCAATAGCCATTATTAATGGCTGAATGTGGCTAGATTTGTCAAAGCATGATTAAATAGGGTAGATTTAATTTCCAGGTAACTGTATACAAAGGCTCTAAAAAGTATAGATATCCAATGCATTGATCAGATATTAACATTCAAATAACATTATTCTTGATCTAAAGGATGAAACAATCAACTAATGTTATTCTCAATCTAAAGGTGCCGTTCTTTTGTTCATGGAGAAATATCTATTTACATTTATTCATTTATACAACTACTACTAATCTACTCCAAATTTTATCCATTTAAAAAAAAAAAGTCTTTCCATTTATAGCCATTTATAATGAATGATTCGAAAATGGTTATTCTCTCTTTGCATTATTACAAAGATTGCCAAATATGGTATTTAAAAAATCCTCCATTTTTTTTTAAAAAGCCACATTTACAATACATAGATTCACTTTATCTCTATTTTCAGTTTTTTATGTTGAAGTATTTTATCTTTTTATTTCATCTTTGTACATTGTACAATCCTTGTAGTTTAGGCGGGGATGGGGGGGACCTTGTTTACAATTTGAAGTTTTTCTCCATCTGTGTTCTGTAACCAATTCTCCCTTGATTGAATCGGTTTGTCATACTGACAAAAGCTTCAAATATTTTCGTATAATCTTCTTTTTGTTGTACAGTGGGCTTAATACAAGTGATGGCTATTTCTGTTTATCTTAAGATTTATCCATCTCACACGCAAGTACACACAAATATACACATTTTGAATTTTAACCTAACTTTAGTTTTGGTATATTTACTTGTATTTTATATATTCGATTAATTAGAGGGTATACATCAGGTTTATGTAAGTACAATTGACGGCGTCAAGATACTCCAATTACTGTTAGAATGGTGTTGGTATCTTGAAGAGTGTAGCAGAAGAAGCAATGCCAAAAATAAGCAGAATGAATGAATAAAAAATATATAGCCGTTCTCATGCAATCAAACTATTGTTGAAAGACCTGAAGCACCCAATGGCCCAAGGTAGCATCACTGATTATGTGTCCAGGTGTATTGCAAGGTTATGCATGTTAGAAAAAACAGAATGTATGCATACACTATGTTTCTAGCCTGTATTGATATACTCAATGTGTATTCGTTCAATATATCAATTTTTTAATCCTAATAATATACATTTGCTGCATGTGGCAATCGATTTCTAGTTATTAATCTTTAATGAACAGGATGCTTTGTCGATTTGTTAATCTTAGAAGTGCTCAGGAATTTGACAATGGGGGACTTCTAATTTCATTTTCCTTATATAACCTTTCAACCTGATTAAAATCAGAAATCTATCAGATTTGGATTTGTTTTTTTCTATAGACCCTGTTCACCCTTTATAATATGCTAAAGTGTATTCTTTGAACTTGGTTTTCTTTTGTTATTCGAAAGATAATCCTAAATTTCTATCTCTCTATCTATCTATCTAGATATACATATAGGTTGGGTGAGAATTGGCTCCCGATTACAAATTAATGGTTTACACAAAGTCCTGACCTTAGACCTAAATGATTTCTTGCCATTGGGGTTGGCAATGGATTTGGTATACCACACCTCACTACAAACTCTGGATCAACTCTAGGAGCATGTTCAACATGTTAAGGCCACCACCAAACTTTCTGCAAAGGTCTATTAAGGCCGCACCGGAACGCTTATGGAAATCAGTGCCTACATCGAATTTTAACATAGTAGGCAAAGTCTATGGTTCAAAGTCTAATTTGACTACAATCGACCAATAAATAATAAAGTTACTACCAGTTTCCAATTGGGAGTTTTTCACTAACTGTGTGTATGTGTAATATATATATATATATATATATATATATATATATATATATATATATATATATATAGTTTGATGAAAGAGTTTTGACAAGAAATGTGTTTGTTTTTTTGGCTTTTTTTCAATATTTTAGTAAATTTTTCTTGTTTACGTATAAGAAAAACCTTTCTAGATCCAATGAATAAAAAAAAATTCCTTTTGTGTGTACATGCACAGCATCCCCCCGCCCAATATTTTTTACCTTAATCTTGTCATATCCTGTAGCAAATTCAATGAACTTCCAGAATGTCATACTTTGCTCTTAAGTTAAGCTTCTTCATCTTAGAAGTGACCAACCATTCAACTTTCAAGATGTTTGGGTTGGAATCTGAACTTCACGAATGACCTTTTCATTTGAGTATTCTGAACACTGCGTTTGTGTGTTTTGGCATAAATACATAAATATATAAAGTGATACGCAGCCATATTTCTGTATTTAGAAGTATACATAAATTTGAGAAGAATGCTGTAACACTATCACATTTCCTTGCGTGCATATATATATATATATATATATATATATATATATATATATATATATGCATGTGTTTGTTTGGTGAAAAATGTTTACTTGAAAATAGTATTGGTGTTTTTTTTGTGTTTTTCTTCTTACTGTTTTCACTTATACGAATTATCTTCATACATTTAGTTGCTTGAATGTTCAAATGTGTAAGCAATGCATTAAATGTACTGTCATACATAACAGGATATTGTGTATATTTTATCCTATATTGTATGCATCTCATGAATGTTTTATATAATCATCTATTCATTGGCAATTCTATATTTGTATTTAGTGTCCTCACAGAACTATACATACATGTTTTTTTTTCTTTCATATACTTTTTTTCTCTCGTATACTTTTTTTCTCGTTAACATTTGTATATGTATTCGTGAACTCATATCTGTATTTTCCTGCTTATACACTGACTGCAATACTGGCATTTTACCAGACAAGGTATAAGATCCGTTTCTGTGATTCCATGTCTCCAAAATAGAAACGTGTGAATCTATTCAAATAGCACCAGGAATAATGACTGTGGTTACCAACAACCTTGATGTCTTTGTAGACTTCTAGATAAGAATAGGTTCTGTCTTTGATCTGTATCTACTTATAGACAATCACATGACAAATTATGTATTTTTTATCTGTGACAGTTGTCAATTGAGATAACTATTAAATGCTAATTGTAGAGTAGTCTCCTTCACTTATTACCTTTTTTTTTTTTTGTTTTTTGTGAATGCATAAAAAATCTAGGTTAATTCTAGTTGAACATAAACAAGAAAATGGAGGGCAACATAATGATTTTGATATCTTATAAGCACAATGCAATTGCAAAATTATTTAGACAAGAATAGATACCATTCCCCACGGGCAGCGTAAAAACAATTGATGAAATAGATGGAAATCAGATAATGTTTAATTCAATTTGTTTTCAAAGTTATTTATTACCAATGTTTCTTTACTATATTAGAAGTGGGGTGGGGGGCTAATGTTGGGGAAAAAAGGAGCCTAATACTTAGAAAAGAGGATGTGGGGGGTGGATGTTAAGAATGTAGAGAGAGGGAGAGAAAGAGTCTAGGTCTTTACAGCTTTAAACATTAAACTTTTTATTAAAATCTTCTTTTTTTTTTTGTGTGTCATTTCGGTCACAATATCTCTCAATGTAATTTATGCAATTTTCTTCAGTGTTTTTTTTTTTTAATGTTTCATGTATTCTTAGTCATGTGTAAATGTTCTCTGATCAGAATCATCAGTTGTTTATTATGTTGCTGTTTGGGGATTTCAAAAACAAAACAGTTATATTAACATGGCTCACCAGCAGTGTTGATCAAATACCACCCCCTTTTCAGCTCTGATTTTAATATATAGTTCGTCGTTATTTTATATAGCGAATTATCATAATGTGTATATACACACGCGCATGCACGCACACACACAGTGTATGGAAGCCATGTTACGTAAAAACATTTTGGCAGGTGATTTTCAAAAAATGATTATAAACCTGCTCTGGCATTCCATTAGTACACAGAAAATTTCATGGGGTTATGTTGTGTGGTTTGGCGCTAGGCTGTCACATACAGACAGACTTTTTAGAATTATAATATAAGATACTGCAATCATTTCCCAACAGGATGGGTAAACTAGTATATTTAATACAGTTAGTTTTATTTATAGAATTAATGGCAGAATGCTTAATTGATTATAGTTATTTTATATGCTCTTAGAATTGGTTGAGTGAATGTCACATACATATGCATGGAACTGTGTGTATATTTGGCACAAGTTTTTATAACGTATTGTTTCTCCATAATGACGAGGGTGTTAGTTTTGTTAGTTTGTTTTTTACACCTGTGGTTGGCAGATATCTATCTAAGAGCACACAATTATTGATTCCTCAATTATTTTTGGATGGGAAGTTTGAATCATTTGAGATTCATTCATATGGATTGCTACACTTGACTTGTTTGTGTTTTGCTTGTTAGTACGTAGAAATTTCATCTCTCAATGATAATTGGCAAATATACCATTCATTATAATGTTGGGGACTTGAAACCTGACAGATGAGAGCAGCAGTGCAGATGAACAAGCATCAAACCATGATCCTAAATTGTTAGCTTATTGGTTAAAGTATCTGGTTGAAGGCCAGTTAGTAAATGGTTTCTTACAACTCACTGGTTTTAAGCAATTTGATTTATGCAAAATTGTTTTATGCTTCATTCTACAAGGAGGATTTATTAGAAATTGTCAACATGGTTTCTTTAGTTTTTAAGCTGGTCTGGCTGGCTATGCATGCATGTATGAATCAATCATATGGTCAGGCCATGCCTAGAGGGTTTAATTGAACATTTACTCCTTATATCAAGAAAAAAAAACGTTTTTTTTTCTTTTTCCAAATTACCTCCCTAAATAGGTTTTTAGTAGGAGTTCAATTTTTAATGCTAGTTTTTGTTAATTTAGTCTCTTATTTTGTGTCCAACAGCATTTATGCTTGTTTTTTGAAAATTAAGACTTTTTTAGTGATTACTGCCCTGCAAACAAGTAAGTAACTTATTCATTGGTCACCCTTTTTTTTTTCTTCTAATATTTTAATTGATCTCTCCCAAGGCTGTATACTGCCAAAAGACATTATTTATGAGATGGTTTCTATTGAGTAACTAACCAAACCTGTTTTTGAATCATTTTCAGTTTAAGCTGAAATTAAAAATGTATGCAAATAAGTGATTTTGTGTTCCTTTTTTCCTGTTGTCTGGTAGTTTGCATAAATATTTGTTCTAAAATCCTCTTTATTTTGAAGTTTATTATGAACTAGCATCCTCATCTTTATTGTTTGTTCAAGTAAATCACATAGAAGAAGAACTACAAAAATAGCACTCTTGAAAACTGTTCCTGGGAAAATTTATTTTGTAAAATAACTTGGTGTCTTGTTGAAAATTAATAGTTTAGTAAAAACTGACACAGAAATCTTGAAACAGATTACTACTATAGTACTAAAACAAACTACCCTGATTTTATGCCATGGATGTGTTCCTGGAGGATGCAGTGTGAATTAAATCAGGACATAATAAATCTTTTATATAAATATGTTAATGTAAGTTTTTATTAATAAATATAATATTAATTAGTTATTTCAAAATATAAAATGAATAAATAATAACTTGATAAAAACTGCCTGGATGGTTGGAACGAAGAAAAAAATTGGGCTAATTTTTAACCAGTGGTTTGTCCATTGTAAATCAAACCTGTGTAAAATTGGGGCAGCCTATACGGAATTACAATAATAACAATATGAAAATTTACTGTCGCACTTGATCTTGAATGGGAGCCACCTGATGCTGAAAAATAATAGTAGTACTACTACCACTACTTCCTCCTCCTCCTCACAAAAATTTATGTAGAAATTGATTTATACTTGCTAACAATTTCAATTAGAACAATTATTGCAAATTGGGTTCTGTTAAAAATCTATAATTGTAAGGTTGATTTCCATTCATAGTGAAAATCACTTTAATTATTTTGCAATTTAATGAGTCCGTGCATTATGAACAAGCAGTGTCCGGTTAATTGATCACTGTCAGCAAGATAATAATGAATATAATATATATGCATTAGGAAGGGTTTCCTCCTTCAACTTTTAATTGGCAATCGATATTGCTCATAGAATGTACTCCAGATAGTTGCTCACTAAACTTTTTCATCTTATTCTGTGGAAATCAACTTTTTGACAGTTACTTGATACAGGAATGGCCTCAGTAATAAGTGTGTGTATAGTTCATCCACACTTATAGTGTATGTTTGTACTCTATCACTCTTCATCAGTAAGGTCTGGTGCCATAACTTCATAGAAATAAAATTTTATGTCACATTAAACTTGTTTGATTATAGGTCAACAGAATTCTATTCTTGAGGCTCACTACAAGTCTTGATTATCCAAGTATGGCAAAATATCAACTTTTTCAAAATAAATTAAAAAAAGTAGTTTTAATTTGATCAAAAGATTATTTAATCGAAACAAGGACTCACCGTCTCAGACAATATTTCAATAGCTGTAGCATCAAAATTTGGCGTGATGTTGCATCAAAGAAAAAATTCTATTTATGACATCACAGGGAAACATCTAAAATAGAGCAAAGAAATGTCTAAATTCTAGAGAATCTAGATGTTATTAATAAAGCCGTCAGATTAATGCCCCAAAAGGTCAAAAAAGCTTCTTTTAAAAAAAAAACAAAAAAAAACATGATGCCAATTTTCAAGTCTGTGGACAAAACGATATGGCCAGAATTAATCGAGCAAATGAACAAGCACACAAACAAACACACACACAAGATAGAAAAAGGAAAGAAGCCTATGGCATATTTGATGGGTATGCTTGCTCAATATCAAACAAGTACTTTTTTATGATCAAAAGTTTACATAATCAAAATGAAATCAAAGTTTTTTTGGGTTCTTTTTACAAAAACAAAAAATGGTTTTACCAACCATGCAATTTCACCGATTTTGTGTTATATGTAAAGAACGCAATGTGTGTCCATGTATTTCATATATTCCTTCATTTTTGACAGCATAAGTTATTTCATACTTTATAAATGTTGTTGCTGTGAATAATTGTTGTCCTCTTTTAATCTAGAGCAGATATATTAGTGTTGGCCACAGATTCAGTGTGAATCTCCTTTTCTGACTGCAGTATTGATTTGTTTACTTGTGCTCACTGTTCGCCACCATTTCCTTAGTGACAAGGTATTTTAAACAAATGTGCAGCGCTAACATCAACATTAAAAAATCTAATCATAACAAATGGCATGGAATGTTTTTTCAAAGAAGACTCAAAGCTTCATCAAATGGAAATCACTCTGTGTTTGAATTGGAGATAGAGGGGGTCTTTTGGGGGTTGTTTTCACTTGCCTGTCTCCATGCTGTTCATTCCTTACCCATCTTTAGAGAAATGGTGATTACTGATAGGATGAAAAGAAATAGATGTTTATTGGGTTCTCTTTTTGCTGCTGTTGATGCTGATTGTGGTTTATTGTTTTCTGATGGCAGCTGAAAAGATACAGATTTTTTAGATTTTTTTTTTTCTTTAATGATAAATCAGCTTTTTAGAAACCATCAACCAAAACTGTCAACATTGGTATCTAAAGTTTTCAAATTGGTTTGGCTATCTATCATGCATACAGAGTGTATCTATGGAGCTAGAGACCCGAAAATTTACACATTTACTCCCACAGCATTCACATTTGTATTTTGAAAGTTCAGACTTTTTTAGAGATCACTGCCAACAGAAGGTGAGAGAATTAACTTATTCGTGGATCACCCATTTTTCAAATTTTTTCAAATTTTATTTGATCCCTCTCAATACAGCATGCTGCCAAAAGATGCTGGTCTTATGATGGTTTCTTCAAGTGATTTGAGCAGGCCTCTTTCCTTCTATTTTTTAAAGTCATATAAAAGAAAACAGACAAAAAAAAAAGAGCAAATTCTAAACTTCTGTAATCTAGTTTCTTCGTCCAGATTAGTAGGGCAATTAGTTCTGGTTGTAAATTAGAAGCTTTGTTGGCTTTCATGAAAAGATCCGGGAGAAATCGAGGCAGACCTCCCAATTATTTAAAAAAATATTTCAAGGAATATGTTCTTAATTGTGTAATTAATTTGTCCTTGCTTCCAGAGAGACAAGTGGCTAATTTACCAGTGCTGAAAGACCATCCCAGACCCAATCTTATCATAAATTTTAAAAGATTGACTTCTTCTGCCTGTCTAATTTAGATTGATCTGTCCAGAAGAAATACTTTAGTTTGCCTATAAATATCAATGTCAATTCTGGTGATGATTATGTGGCCATAATCAACATTTAAGAGCTAGATTTCTTAAAACTTTCTTATTATTACATATAAGGATTTCAGATGAACAAGGAAACAAAACAAAAATCTCTATCTCCATTTAATCATACTGTGTGAAATCTTTTTCTGGTGAGTGAAGAAAGTCTTCTTTGATCTTGTCTTCTTGATAAAGGCCTTCATAGCAAAATTATTTGTGGAATGATTACCATCATGTTATAAAATCTTGTTAGGTTTCTCTGATTGGTGTCCTCATTAGACAGTTCATCAATTTTGGTGGCTAGCTGGGGGGATGGTCCAAGATAACACTTTTGAGTGACTTGGGTTCAGATTCATAAGAGTTATTCCAGATAGAACTCACAAATCTTTAATTTCAGCAGAATATTTTCATTGTTTTAATTCCAAATCTCTTTCTGCTAATTTTCCATTTTTTGTGTTGGAAATTGCACTACGGCATGGATGTTGACTCTGTCTTCCTACGGAATTCCATCTTTGACAAATAAAAATTTGGCAGTACGAAAATCGCTAGATTAGTGTGGAAATGCTCAAGTATTTCAGCCATTTTTATTAGCATCTCTGTGGCCTTTTTTGAGGCTATTTTTCATTTATTTTGTGCTTCTTGGCAACACTGAGTTCCAGTCTTTTGTTGTTGAAGCAAAAAAAATGGTGTGAAGAAAAAATTTTGGAAAACAAAGGATACTTATATTGGATATTTTAATTATTCGGACTTCTGATGTTACATTCATTATGATATAAGTGTCATGAAAGTCCACATTGATTTTGTGAATATACATTATTTTGTTTTGTAAATTTGATCTAGTAGAACTGTTTTTTGTTGTTTGTTTTTGAAGTATATATATGTGAAGTTATTAATACAGACAATGGTGGCTTCTTAGTCCAATCATTAGAAGTCTGGTCTTCTATATCAGTAGGTGATTTTGTGCTTCTTTGGGGGTTTCATAGAAAAGCTTTGAATTATAATAGCTTTTAACTTTATTTATTATGATTTTTGCTTGTTACATGTTGACAGTTGTTATGAATGAAACTGGTCTACTACCTACTAAGTGTTTGACAAAGATTATTAATTTGAAATTTAATGTTATTTATGAATTTAATGTAAATCAATCTTAAAAATATATCGGTTAATGTCAATCACAAAGGCAACAATGCCAGAAAATAGATAGACTATACATTTTAAAATGTTTACCATCATTGATTTTTGACTGGTATTTTCTTTCATCTTGAATTTTTTGTTTGCTTTTTATCACAACTTACTCCAACCATATATCTACGGCAGTGAGCAAACAATGTAGAATGGAAATAAAGGATAAGCTCTAGGCAAGACTTGAACTTGTGTCCCTTTTACTTCAGGAAGCTGCCTATATATAATGCTGCGCTCTACCAACTGAGCTACTAGAACTCTTACTGTTTGCAGAAAATCAAATCACCTCAAAATCATCCTTTATCCTTCTCTAATCATTCAGCACCATATGTGTTATTGTTCTTACATTTGTTGATTGTTATAATAATAATAATACTATCCTGGTTTTTTATTTTTAATCATTAGATGATGCATTGTTAACCATTATTATTTTTGACTAGAATTTTCTTTCATTTTAAATTTTTTTAAAAATTTTTTAGTTGTTTTTTATCACAACTTACTTGGACTGTCAATTTATGACTGTAAATAGTGCAGATCAGAAATAAAATGTAGTATTCAGTCTGTTTTAGAAATGAAATTCATTAGTTTTGGTAACAAAACACTCTCTTTGAGCCTGCATCAGGAAAAGTGACCTGTAGTAGAGATGCTTTCGATACTCTTGGTAAAATCTCCAAAAAAATTGCAAAATGAGAGTGTACTAAGCAATTGGCTAAAATCCTGTGAAAATTAGAGCCTTTTTGGCAGGTTTTTAGATAATTGTGTGTTTGCATCTGGCATCAGTGGTTTGCATTCAAGCCGAGGTAGAAGTGATGACTGCTGATTTTTAAGACAAACTGGTCATCATCATTTCGAAGCAACTTCTGGTGCTACATAATCTTCCTAATCCCATTTCCCTTCATTTGGCCTTATTCTGTACTAGGCAAAACTTAGTAAATACCAAAGAGCATAGTAAAAGGTTCTCAGTAAAATCTTATGAGGAAAATTCAATTTAGATATAAAGTAATGCCTGTTCGGTGGCTGAGATAGTTGTGTATTTCTCATTGACATAAGTTGTCTTTCAAGCCCAATTAGAAGCAAGGACTTGAATGCTAACTTTTTTCTGCCCCTTTCAGGAAAGTAGACTTTTCCCATTTGGAAGATCATACAACATAGTTTTCCTCCCCCTCTCTCTCTCTGTATATATATATATATATATATATATATATATATATATATATATATATATATTTAAAATCTCAAAACCCTATTTGAATTAGAGTGCATAAATAGTGTTTTCACTAGCCGTTTCACAACTTATTTCCAATAGAAACCTGTTTCCAAATTAAGCTGATCGTGTGTTTGGCTTTTTTCGGAAATTTAAAAAAAAAACTTTCCAATCCTACTAAAACCGCTGGGGAAATCAAAATTCTGGCTAACATCCTGGTAAAGTCTTCCATTTGCACAACTCTATTTATATGAAATGTCATGCTGTTATTTTTGGATAATTGTCATTTGCTTTACATCATCCCATTATAACATGTAGGTAATAAAACTAGACCAAAATGACTGATGTGGAAGCAGAGAGGAAGGAGGTTAAAATCTATGCCTTTCTCCAAAGCATCAGCACAAAATCTCACCAACACTTGAAACTATATTGTTTCATTTTCTGATGTCCTTTTTTTTAAAACTCCTTCCACCTCCCTCAGATGATGTTATGCCAACTTTGCTCTCAGTCTTTATTTCATGTAAAAGGAAATAGGAATAACTATCATATTGTTGACCCTTGTATTTGTTAAGTTTTACTTGACTATAAAACAAACGGTTTACGAGGGTATTAGGAGGACTATCATTCACCTCAAATGCAACAAAGCCTTATAACTGTCCAAATTGAGCTTGGGTTAATGGCTCCCTAGTCATAATCCTAGCTAATATGATAGTGTAATACTTGCATAGTTCTAAAAAAAACAATAAATGTCTATCTTATATACAGTAATTTGGTGGATTTTACTGTGGTATCTTCTTTTAACACCCCAAATTCATAACTCAGAGAGTCTGATTAATAAGCCCAATCTCCAATCTATTTTATGAGTTATCTTTAAAACTGAATCTTTTTCTATCGAAGCTGAAGATCTCATATCATTTCAGATGAGCAATAGAATTGTGACTTGGCAGTTTTTTTTTTGTTTTTTTCCCCCCTTCATTTGCTTATGTTTACACAAGTAACATATGTACATTTGTTGAAAAAGATTGAGCTCTATTGAAGTAATTGCTTTTTCATTCATCTTTGCATCAGTGGAATGAAATTATTCAGTTGAGATTAATTGAATGTTTGCATACATACATCAAAATTATCATCCATAAGAATATAATTCAGAGAGATTTTGCATTGTTTTAAATTTCATGCATGAAGGAAATTTTTTCATTCATGAAAACAAAATAACAAAAACTATTCACAATTCACATAATCTTATGATGTAATCACACTGTAGAATACTGATTTTTAGCAGTCAGTTATAAGTAGATTTATTCAATGAATTTATTTCTTATGCATAGGGTGAAAAGCTTTTGTTATTGATTAGGAAAGTTCCTGGAGTACAGGTGCAGCTGAGATAACAGTCGTGGACAAAAATACTTGTTGTAAAACTGCAGATCTAACCCATCTCCAGCCCTGCTGAAACAATGAGGCAAACATAATGTATAGAAAAATATTTCCCATTTATTCTTAGTGTCACCAGGAGAAAGAGAGCTCTTATTTTTAAAACACAAGTAAGAAGTCGTATGGATTACAAGCTAAAAACTAGGTGGATGTGGCTCTGTCACTCTCTGTATCTCTTCTCCTTTTTTTTGTTGTCAGTCTATGTTTAGTTACCCCATTCATCAGAGGTGACAATAAGAAGACTTTAGATTTTACCTCCCACTGATCAGAGGCCCCAACAGACTCCTGCATTATTGCTACAGCTATAGAAATCTGAAAGATTCCCGACTCAAATTGAAATAGATGAGGTGCTCTTTCCACCTTGCAGCTGCATCTTTAACATAAAAAGACCTGATGACATTATTGTAATCCTCATTAGGAATGGATTAACAAGAGAAAGGTAGAGAATCTCTATGACAAAAACATCCTGCCTGAAGATTTGCACTTAATGGATTCTTGCTTTATATTAATTTGCTTTCTTTTTTATTTTGTTTTCTTTTATGCACAAATTCAAGACCTGAAATAGTCTTTTAGATGCAATAATCTTAATTGCCTGTCATATCAACATTTTCTGATATCTTGTAATTTAGATCTGTAAAAGATAGTTCAGTCTTTTTCCATTTCCTTTCATTTCAATGTAAATTTCAGTTGTAATAAGTTCAAAGATTATGATGAATATTTCAGTATGACAATTAGCTAATTTAGACATAAATTTATTGATAATGATGATGATTATCTGAATAATGATATTCATGTTCCTGAACGTTAATTTGAAACTATGTATATGTTTAAGCTTGATTTCAACAGAAGAAAAACCAACATTTGAAGTTGAATTGAAGACTTATCTCTATTGAATATGAAACAATTGTAGTTATCCTCTCATTCATTTTTCTAATAATTCGGTTCAAGTTTTTATAATGTGATAAAATAATCAGGTTATTGAATAGGCTTTTTCTTTTCATATATTAGGATGGCATCTGACTTTAAAAAGGATTTGTAAAAGATTTTTGAAGTCCTAGAAAGTGTTTACTCTTTTGATTCATTTTTTATTATAATTATCATGCACTGAATAGATATGGCAAGATAGAACGGTAGATCTGCTTATAATTGTTTGTATTCTTCTCCTCTGTAGACATATTTTCACTGTTGGTCACCCACTCTGGCTGTCATTATTGGGTCATGTTTGTATTAGGCTCTGATGAACAACTGGAAGAACATATTTACATAGTCTAATTAATTCATACCTGAATACATTTTTGAAAAACGAAATGTCTCCGAAGACAACATTTGCTATATGGACTATTTTAATTAATCTTCAAAGTGAAATGTCTCTATTCATTTTTTAATTTGGCTTATAATTTAGTATTGGTAATCAGATTACATTTTGCAATGAAAAATTCCCCTTGAGTGCAGTTACAGACGTAATGAATACAAAAGTACATAAGGAAAATATGTATGTAAAATTATTGCTGGTTGCATATAAGTGATTTTTAAATCATATCAAATAGTGTATTTCTGTTTTATTGGCTAGGTATCATTTTTCTGAATATTCTGAATATCCAAAATAGAAACCAAGTTTCTTTGATCTTGACTGTTAAAACCTAACAAAATAAAATACAGTAACTAAATAAAAAAAATGAAAAACTGAAGAAGAATATATTAAGTTCTTAAGAGTAGCTGTATGGAAAATTTATTCAGGTTATTTTTTTTTTATTTTTGATATTCATGAAATTCACGATTCACATGTAAAATAATCTTGAAAATTATACTGCCTTGACTTGTAGTTTTGTTCATAATGATAATAAATTTTCGATATATAAGATTTATGAAAAACATTAAATTTATGATAGGTTAGCTAAACTTATCGATATTTTTTCTAGGAAACTAACTTCCACTTGATTTTTTTTAATACTAAATATCCTTTGGGTAAGATAGGCTGAGCATCTTGGAATGTTCACTAAAATAAACAAAAATGTAGAAAACTATCTTCCTATACACTGTAGAATACTGATAATTACTTTTATATTCTAATACTTATAAATTTTTAGAGGTGTCTTTGCCTTTCTATAAGTGTCTGTTTGTTAGTCAGTTGATTTTTCAGCTGTTTTAAGTCGGATTTACCTGAAATTTGGTGGAAAGGTGTCCCTTGACAAGATGCTTCTTACCAAGAAATTCTTCCACTGAGGCGCAGATAATCTGGCAATAATAGCATTTAAACTTAGAGTGGCTGCCTCATTGAATTTTCGGTTTTTAACATACTGATGTGTCATTAGCTGTACATAATATTTTTAAGCAGTGTTCCTTGAGATATAAAAATTATTTCAAGAGTTCCTTCAGTCTAAAAAGATTGAGAAAGGCTGCTCTACAGGTTTGAATAAAGTTGAAGATAATTGCTATGTTAGATATAGACCAACATATAATCATGTGTCACCTATGAACATTGGCTGGTAGGCAGTTGCCACATCATTTCAAATCATGTTGAGTATGTGTTTGTGGTTATTTACAACCATGAAATTAGTTTGTAGGTTTATAGACTGTGAAATTTCTTTTTGTACACAGTTTTTCTTTTGCCAAATAAATATTTGCTTCATATTGGGAGCACTTTTCTCTCCCTCCCTCCAAATCCATCAGAAAATTTCACTGCATCCAATGCACTGATGTTATAGATTGGATGCTTACCAATGGTTCTATCTGTACGCTGTGGTATAAGAGGGGTAGCAAATTCTTCAAGATTGGCGCCTCCTCAATTTTTTCACTTCACTTATGCAATAAAAGTTCAATCTCGTTATTTTTTGATTGATATTTTTCATTGGAAGAATTTTCTAGGCTCTTTAGTTTATTTAACCAACCTCCTTGTATTTTGAACAGTGTGCTTTGTACATATTTGTTATTTTTAGTTTTTATTATACAATTAAAATGTAAAATAATTAGATGACACATTTTTCTTGTGCTTTGATTTTAATATAGATCTGTGTGCCAACTGTAAAATTTCTTCATTGTGTTTTGATTTAAATACAAAATACCAATTATGTACTTCCCCTCAAGCTTTCTTTTTGTTTAGGTTTTAAGTTCGAAATGCAAATGAAGGAAGAATTTAAAATTATTTGGTATGTGACAAGGGTTCTCAGAATATGCGGGGGCAGTTCTGTGATATCAAAGGGAGGGCATAATTAATTATTGGGGTATTATAGGCCAAAAGAAACTTTACATCTAGGGGGTAACTGCCCCCCTTTCAACCCTGTCTTGCTTCGGCTCTGTGTCCTAGCATTTTTTCATGTACTTGCTCTTCCTAACTTTAGAATTTGGCTACATCCCTATCTGTACATGTAGGGGGTTGGGATGAATTGCGATGAGCACTTGTTAGAAAAATATGCCTTTGTAAAACATGTCATGTTAGCTAGCAAATATAGTAACTCTTGCTGTAATGCATAGAAAAATAGACTTTTCAATATGAAGCAGAAGAAATCATTGATTGAAATCGTAAAAAATTATCAACAGCAAAGACAAAACAAAGTAAAAATCCTTATTTTCATGTTATTTAGTTTGTGTAGTAAACACAATAGAAAATGGCTTTATTCTTTGTTCTGACCGAATAACTACATTTGAATCTTTGAACATTTTCCACCAATCCTTTATTTGACTTTTGCTTTATCAGAAATTGATTTTCTTCCCCAAAGAATAGATCACTCAGGGATTTGTATCCTAATAAAATTGAAAAACTGTTAAATTATCTAAGCAGCTATATGTGCATGAGTATATTGTTTTTGCTTCATGGGAGATTGTTCTGTGCCAAGACTTCACCCAGATTCATGGGATATTAATGTACACATAATCTGTCCCTCAATTGATTTGTTATGATAAGCCAAAACAGAGCCAAAAAATGTCTACTATTTATGGCATGAGCTCATTTTACTTATATCAATTTTACATTTATCCAGTGTGCTGCTTTGAAATGATTAATTAAACTTAAAATTGTTCTTGAAGCACTATCAAAATTACCTAATCTATATAAAACTCACTTAGAAACATGACACTAAAAAAGAAAATAACTATCAAAACCTGTCAGTGATTGTTTATATTATTTGATACTTAAAAGCCTATAACACTATCCAAAATGAATTTAGTTGCAGTCTGAGACATAATTCAGCACTTCCGATCTTTTGATAGCAAGATTTGGGATCAGGGAAGTCAGCTTCATTGATTAATTAGTATGATCGATTTTATATAAATTCTATGGTCAGAATTCCAGAATCCATTATTAGAAAATGCAGCTGTATTCAGAAAGTTATTGTAGTAGAATAGTTACAGAGAAGTCAGGAATTTGCTTTAAACCAGACTCTGAAATGAATACAATGATGATTTACAAATGCTTACCAGAGACAATGGATTAATATACCAAAAGTAATCATGTTTCCAATTTTCTTTTGTGCCTAGTTTTTACAAAATGTTATGTGTGCTATTGTCAGTGATCTTACAGATAAATTGGGAGGGTGGTATTGAATAGGGTTGATGAAATGGTGTTATGCTCAGAGACCATCTATTGTTATTTCATACTTATAAGAAAGGCATACCTATACAAGGAAAACCCAGACAAAGACATTGGCAAACCACCACTGTAGAATTGGCAAGAGAATTATGCTGGTGATACAATGGTAATAAACATTCTTTGGAATAGATGTTGCTCTTGGATAAGGTATTAGCTCGGCTTGTTGTCAAGAAAAAAAAAGGCAAGCATCTTTTTTCTTTTTTTTTTTTTTCAATCTTTTTTAAATTAAATTAAAAAAAATTTTTTTTTTTTCAAGGTTTAGATTTTATTTATATCTTTGTCTCTGGTTGCTATAGTTGATCTATTTGCAACCCTTTCTGGCTACAAACTAATGTAAACTGGAAGTTATAGCTATTAAGAATGATTGAGTATATTCTTTGATAAACTGAAGGTATGGTGTAGTGTTGTAATCCTTAGATTAAATGAAACCCTTCCAGAATTATGGATCATTGATCTCTTAAAAAACAGATTGTGTATTCAGGTTTGTGTAACATTTTACTACAATCATGTCTAATATCATTATACATTTGATTGCTCTATTCCATCAGTAATGCTTGCACTAATTCCTGACCTCTTTGATTCTCAGTGCATAAGAAGATAGAGTGCCAAAACTTGTTACAAAATTCCCTGGTTAGATCATCAAATTCTTATTTTAGGTGCTAATGTTATTATGTTGATTTTCATTCATAGCTCTATGAACAATCTTTGCTCTCTTACATGTAGAATAGCACCCGCCAAAAGTAGGTTATTATAATTCTTCTGTGGAGAGATGGATTCAGCAAATTCTACCCTTTATTCCCTCTAGAATCACCTCCAAAGTTAATATTTTTGCATGAGTTTTATAGCAGAACTTAGATATAGATCTAAAAAAAATTATCATCTCGTATTTACTTAATGAACTTTTGATTTAATATCATATTCACCATATCTGTTTACATGCTAATCTTGCTCTGGAATTTTTAGTATCTGCTTATTTTCCTATATATATATATATATATATATATATATATATATATATATATATATATATATATATATATATATATATATATATTAATATTTTCTGTGTCAATATGTAATCATTTGAGTGAATGGAAGTTGATATATTTAATAAATCTCAACTGTGATACTCTCTCTCTCACTATCTATCTCTCTATCTATATATGTCACATCAGTAACTCTTCAATTACTGACTACTGTCAATCACTCTTTTCTTATATTCAATGCAAATAATACAGATTGAGTGTCAAGAGTTGCTAAAACCAATTCAAGGTAAGAAAATGCAAAATTTGTTTATTCTATTTTTTTAAATTTATTTAATACCAGAGATATTTAGTTTTTTAGTGTTGAAAATGACTAAAGCTAAGCAGAGGAATGGTGAAGTTAGTGGACAGTGATTGGAAAAGTTGAAACCTTACCTTCATATACTAGTTTTAGATGCATTCACCGTCAAAATACAACTGTGATTGTGATTTCATTTTTTCCTCTGCTTGAATATGCTATTTCACTGAATGAAAGTTTGATGTATTTATTCAATAAATCGTACCCTTGACCCCATGGCTTAGGTCAACCATGAATAAAACAAAAATGTGGTCATTGTTTGAAACAATACAATATTGCAAACATTCCTGTTTTATTGAATAATATTCTTTAGCTTTTTATTTCTACAAAAACCTACAGAGTGCTAAATAACATTGGAAAGTTAAACCAGTGAAGCAGCTTGATCTTGATTTCTGAACATAATTGCAATTTTGCTCCATTGCCTTGGCAATTTTTCATCCATACACCTGTGAGTTTGGATATGCTCTGTGACACATCCAATCCTATATAATGGTCATGTTATTTTTACCATCTTTATTCCAAGGAGACTCTCACAGTATTAATTATATTTCTGAAATCTGATGTGTTAACCTGCAGCTATCTGGCATGCCAGAAATTGGTAGAAAGGATTTATTTTTCTCTAAACAATGATTGGAATTGTGCAAAGTAGAAGTAGTAATTCCCATACCTAACAGGTAAGAAAGGTTATAACTAGGAGATAAAGAAAAGAGGTAAATGCCACTTGATTGTAACTCTAAGCTCAAAGAAAGAAATCTCAGTGGATGAATATATCATTGCTGCTGATGCACCAATGACCCTCTGATAGTCAAGAAAAGAATGGAATATCATATGACTCTACACAACAAATGCAGATTACAATTGACTGTTTTTAGATGCATACACGCATCTCTATAAGATATTTTTCAACCTGTCTGTTGGTCCTTAATATGTTAAGTATCAATTTACTCAGCTGTGTGATATAGGATTGATATAAAACTTGGTCTAGACCTTTGGGTTAAACATCCTCATGTTGTCCTTCCTGCTACTGTTACCACAATTGATACTATTATTACTTCTTTTTGAATTTGTAAAACATTTTTCATTGGGAAATTCAATCATGTGCAGCTCTTCTTCTACTCCTTCTCTTTGAAAGTCAGCCTCTTGTCCTATTCCTCTTCTCATTAAGTGAGGAAAGATGTGCAACTTTTCAAACGTTTTAAAAGTTAGATTGATTTGAAACCAAGGTCAAACCTTCTGGTCAATTGGGTGTACCATTCTTATCCTCCTTGGTTGTTGAGGAAAGTTAATGTCCAAGGACGTAGAACTTATTAATTTATAGTCTCAATTCTCTCTCTCTTTCCTAATTTTAGATTGCTAGTAACTGAGGTAATCACATGAACATATATTGACACAAGGAGGTTGGACACAAAGTTGAACTTATGGTTCATTTATCTAAATTCTACAAAACAAGAACAGAAGTTTTTCTTGAAGAGAAAAGCATTTGACACTTGGATGTGTCTATACTGTGAGTCTTGCATGCTGATATAAAGGAGGCTGGAATTGAAATTTTAAAAAAAATCAGGGAAGGTGTCACCTGAGTATGCTTATAACCTTAAAAAAAAATTGAATTCAAATTTTGATTTTTGTTTTTAAATTTTGGTTTCTTATTATTGGATGGTTGTTAAAGCAGTGAACAAAGAAGAGTAAATTTGATTTTATAAAAAAGTTGTATTTTGAAATGGAGTGCCGACATGTTGTTGTCTAGCTTATCAAAAGACATGGACATTTTTTTAATTTTATTCTCAGTACCGAATATAATTCATAGGAAAATAAGTTTGAATCCTGGTATTCATTTCTGTTGTTACCAAAAATCTTGTTTATTACATAGTTTACATCAGTTTATAGTTATTTAAACTTGGTATTGTTTTTAAAGGCAGAGACAATATATTTCCTATTTATAAAAAAAAAAAAAAAATACTTGATAAATATGCATTTACTTTTTGGTTGATCATTACCTGTGTCAACAAAGTTGGAAGAGGTATATGTATTTGCTCATGTTGGTCAGCTGATTCATATGATATCTTCAAAAATTCTGATGAATTCTTATAACATTTTGTAGAAGGGTGGGTCATAGTGGAAGAAAGAATTTTCCGAATTTTGGTCAAGTCAAAGAATTATATTTCAATTAAAATTTTTTTTTTCATATATTGAGACAATAGTCTGAAATATGGAAAATTGAAACTTGCGCAGTTATCTACATTGCACCGTAACTACAAGATATCACTAAACGAGGATATTCACAAGAAGATACATATAACCAAATAAAAAAAGGCTACTACAATACCCAGAGAAAAAACCCTGTCTCTAACAAAAATAAACCCGACTGCATACCACTCATAACCACCTTCCATAACACACTACCACCTCTGTCACTTATGATTAATAATAGATGGAATATACTTACTGTCAAAATAGAACTCAAAAGAAATGTTCCAAGAACTATGCGTCATCGCCTACCACAAACCCATGAACATTAAAGACATGATTAGCAGTAACACTATAATAAATAACAAACACAGAGCACCATCCCTAAAACCGTTGAATTCTTCCTACCCTACAACACGAGAAATAGTCTATGCTGCAGCCACCTTAAGCATACCAACATCTTCACTAGCTCTACCACTAACAAGATTTTCTAAATCTATCATAATTCTAACTGCAAATGCGAAAATGCCATTTACCTCTTAGAATGTAATGAATGCTGATTGCAATATATATGATGAGTGACAATTCAACATCAGACTTAATAACTATAGGCATAGAATTAAATCACTCAATCATCCCAACCTACTCCTAGTAGAACTACAATTCTGTACAAAATTTTGACACTGACGCTAGATTCACCATCACTGAAAAATAGAAAAAAGTTTACTTCCTGACACTAATTCTAGAACTATATGAGGATATGTGGATTAAAAAACTTGAAACTCTCTCTCCTATTGGACCCCTCACAATAATCCTTTTACTCTTAATTACTCTATGCTTACCAACTCACTATCTTCATACCTGTACCTAAGACTACACTTCTACCAAGGCCCAAACACCCCTTGATATACATGCTCTTATTCCCCCCCCCATACCATCTAGACCCCGACCCACATATAATCAGTGTTACAAACTTATCTTACTCTATCCATACCTAACTCCCCTTTTATGTATATCAAACATTGGGAACTTCACACAGTCATCTAGACCCTTACCCATAGACACCTTTGTATGATCCATTTTACTTTACTCAAAGTCATCTACAATGACTATTAAGGATACAGAACATGCGTTTCCCAACTGATCCTCAACAAGGACCCCTTCTAACCTATATCGCACTACTTTGATCACTACCAGAGATAGCCTCGACCCCTATTTATTAAGTACCCAAATAGCTCAACACTATAACATTACCAAGCCCCCCCCATCCATTTTTACTGATTCTTAAGAATAAGAAAGCCCACCTCCTCAGACCAGCACAAACAATAAAATACCCATTACTGCTGCTACTACTTCCAACAAAATATCCAACCAAACTACCACAGATTCCTTCATAGACATAAAACAGTTTGGTTTCACTACCATTGCCTCCTATAAATCCTCATTTTTGAATTTGAAAGCAAAACATCTGATGCTAGATTTGTTTTCTTCGGAAACCTCATCTTTTAACAACCAAAAGGTACACACATGCTTCTGAAGATGGGAACCTTCCCCTAAAACATGTATAGCATGATAATGATTCGTTAACAAATAAAGTCCCCATATACTTTTACTCCTGACTTTGTTTCATTCCTTGTTATTCACACATATATATATGTGTGTGTGTGTGTGTGTGTGTGTGTGTGTGGATGACACATGATTAACGCTCACTTATTCAAAGTTAAAAACTCTGTAAGTGAGGTAATGCATTCATTGTAAGCTTACGCAGTGCTCTTCGATAGGAATAGAGCACTCTGGTGGATGGGGAACATATGCTAAATAAATATATTGCTTATACTCAACTTTACTGACCATCCAGTTCCATGGCGCAGATGTAGGATACCTGCCTCTGAGTCTGAAGCGAAGGTTTCTATCCTATCTCGTAGTACTGCATGGGATAATGGATAGTCTATAGCCACACTGAAGAGTTGTAATACAATGAAACAGCTGTCTGTGAGTGACACAATATATATATATATATATATATATATATATATATATATATATATATACACACACACACACACACAAACACATACATTGATTTTCCTTCAGTTTTCATTTAGTGTAGGGTACTGGCTTAGATGTACGCTCTTTGAGTGCTTTCTCGTTCTACATATTTTCACCTGTCTAAAAAAACAAAATTTGTAGACATCAAGTCTGCTATAGAACAGACCTTACATCTGTGGATGTTGTCTTATATTTGAATTTAAGCCTAATCTTGACAAATGTCTCCTGAAAGTACATCCGTTTTATGTGTAGAAAGATAGTCTTCAAGATGACATCCTTCTTAGGAATGATTACTCCCCAACATTCATAATATCAAAACGCGTTATTTTTCGGGGAAAAAAAAAAGGGTGGACCAACCTAGCAGATAACTACTCTAAAAGCTACATTGAACCTTCCTGGAAAGTGCTCAAGGTAAAGGAGGCTATGTACATTATTGTAAGAAAAACTGTATGAACAAACCTAGGTTTAGTCCATTAATCTCTTTAGGGTTTTTTAATTTTTCTATATTTGTTTTAATTTAAAATCATTTTTATTTTATTTATTTTTATTTTTTTCTAGGGTGTTGAATCTCATTTGGCAAAAAAAAAATTTTGATCACTAAATTAGGGCGGAAGTACTTGAACATTTCTGCTCTTTTTGACCATTTTGGGCCTCTTTCTGTGTTTTTAGCTATTTATTTTGTATAGCATATTTTGGCTGCCAGATTAGTGTGAAAATATCTTTCCAGTTGGCTACACCGAGTTTCAGTTGTGGTGATCTTTTCTGCTAACACCAGTATGCAATCTTGTTTTTGTTTTTTTGTTTTTTCAGAATCCAATAACAAGAAAATCATGTAGAAAATAATGCCCTGTGAATTATTGTAAGATATCTCATCCATGGAAAATTGGCAAATCACTTCTTTTGGACAGCCTTACTATATAGAAATTGACCTACAAGACCCATTTCTTCAAAAAAAACATAAAAATCAGCTTTTGTTTCTTTAAATCAAACACAGTTGAGTATACAACCCCATAGTACTCATACAAATTCTTTATGGAAGTTCATTCCTCTCAGTAACAACCTCCTTTCCAAGTATAGATGATGTTTCCTGCTAGTGCTTTTTGGCTCTAGCACCATCTCCTGCACCTCTTGGTCTCCTCGATAACATCTTGAAAGGCTAAAATACACCTGAATATATGAAATTCAACCAGGACTGTGTTACAAAAACACTCAGCTGCAGTGTAAACAAAATTCAGTGCCTTAGCACTGCTATTGGCACTGCCCTGGTTGTAGGTTCACAAATTAATGGCAGCTGATTCAAAACTGACTAGACCACGGGTGTTGCTGGACCACAGAATACTAGATTAAAGAAGTTGAACCTGTACTGTGTTTCTTTCCTGATTTTTTTTTTTCTTTTCTTTTCCAATGCTTATCATAGATGAAGCACCTTCTTTTCGGGGCTTTTTTCTCAGATGAAGTATAGTTGGTAGGTGAAGGAAAGATGAGGGCCTTGTAGATTTTATGGCTGGAGGCATAACACTTCTCAATAATATCTCTGATTATCTCCTCTCTATACTGCAGTGGTAAAAGTTCTTGTGTCCCAGAGGCCTTGAACAGAAGGTAGGAATTCAATGGAGCCATATCAAGCAGATGGAAAAATATTTTTCTGCGGTATTTCTTTGCGTGTTTCCTGAGAATAGGATAATTTGCCAAATTCTTGTCTGCCCTATCCCCCCCCCCCTCTTCCTTGAAAGGTTGCATTCACAGACTTGTTTATTTCTTGGGTCCTTCACTGGTTGTTCACCTCTTCTTGTTAATTATAAATGGTGAAAAGGAGTACATCTTTTTCTTGTCTTTCTTGCTAAGAAGCTTTTTTTTCTCCATGAAGCTTGCTATATCACCTCTTTTCATGAACTTATTCTTCATTATCATTCACTGATTTACTTTGACTAGTGTCCCCATCTTGGTTGTTATAGTCATAACGTTTTGTCTGCTGTACCCTCTGGCTTTCCTCAGGTGTCTTTTCTCATTAGTAACCTTTTGGGAATTTTGGACCAAACTTTTATTCAATTAACAGGCAGATTGTTCTTATTCCGCTGTCTTTGCCAGAGGATATTGTGTATCATTGGTTAAATTGTCTTTGCAATGTCAATTTTCTGCCTCTTCCATTGAACCAGAGTATATGACTTTCCCGCACTATCCTACCCAGGAATTGAACTTGCAACTTCCAAGCAGGTTACTAGACACATTCAGCCAACACTTTTATACAGATCCTCATGTATGAACCAAAATCAACTATCTTCTCTTCGGCATCTTCAACATAATTCTCAAACTTTTCATCCAGAATTCATGAGACAATACAGTCTTCCTATTTCAACCTGATGTGTATGTATTTGAACCAGTATTTTCACCAATGTGGTTGGTTTTTGATACATCTTTTCTCTAAGAGGTTGCAGGTGGATATTGACTTTGTTCCTTTCAGACTGAATAACTCCAGATTTGCCTTAGACATAAATATTCAGCTGTTACTTTAGATATGATGTCAATATCAAACCAAATCAGAACTTCCTGTATTTGAAATATGAAAAGTTAAGGAACAAAAGAGGGATGGAATGTATGCCAAGTGATAGCTCAAGGGTTTGAGTACTGGGCTTGAAGTCTGTTGATTCTCTTCGAGGCAGTCTTCAATATCCTAATGGATTTTAAAGGAGAAATCTTTGTTATACAAAAAAAAGGAAATAGAATTGGTCTCCAACTTTTTATCTAATTTGTTATCTCTTCTTGAAAGTATTCATTCTTTATGCTTTAAATATAGGTTGTCATATTTTTGTTGTGATTAACTGTTATTTGTAAAAAAAAAATTACTAATGTAAACTTGAAAAGTCTTATTGAATTATAGTATTTACTAAGCTTGATACCACATAAGTGTAGGATAACGGTATGCAACATTTCATACATGTTAAATAACCGTGGGGACAATGTCTGGGGACATTTTGCCCAACAATGGCAATCTTCCAAAAACTCTGTTGTATTCAGATCCGGTCAGTAGGAAACATGATGACGAATCTGTGAAAAGGAAAATGCTGCATCTGTGGGGAGATGTAAATTGATTCCATATAAAGAATGAAGAGTCTGACTATGGAAATATTCCATGTTTCATTTTGTCATGTCTCTCCCTTGATGGTGTAAACAGATGGAACGAAGAAAAAGATTCCTGCATCTAAAATGTTACATTTTCTTTTTTGACTTTTACACAAATGATATGCAAAATTTGGTCAAAGTTAGCTCCTTTTCTAAGAGACGTAAACACTCCCGCGGACCCCAAGAGCCTGTGGTGATGAGCTGCTATCTACCCTAACTTGCTACTTCAAAATCTGTTCCTATCTCTCCCTAAATGCCTACTATTCCTATTTCTCTGTGTAAATTCTTACTATTCCTATTTCTCTGTGTAAATTCTTACTATTCCTATTTCTCTGTGTAAATTCTTACTATTCCTATTTCTCTGTGTAAATTCTTGTGTTGATGTAAACACATCCATGCTTCCACATATTCCTACCTGTATGTCATTTATAGCATGTACATGCAAACACCTAAGTTCACACACTTTCTCTGGTCCTGTACCTCCCTTGTCAGTACTAACCCTAAAATTTTCTCTTCACTGGCCAGCTATCTTGGGGAAGAGGTCAGCTGTTCTTGACCCATAGCTCCTTTCATTTTCTCATAGGGAAGGGATTGGAAAACAGAATAACACACACACATACACAGTCATTTTATCAGAGAGATGCACACATAGATATTTTTGATGTATGATATCACTCTCAAATAGCTGGCCCTGTGCCTCACAAATGCCAATTATGTAACATAAAGCCAAGTAGAGAAAATTTGTATGCCATGAAAATCAGAATTTGAAGTCTTTGTTCTTACCTCGGCTTGTTCACCAACTCTTAGCAATGGTGGTAACATGTAACCATTTCATTCACAGGGCAGGCTCCAGAAGTCTTGTGTATTCATGCAATAAATCAGTATTTTTTGGCACTACACAACCTTCTTGACTCTTTTTGGGCTCCTGCTGCAGAGGAATGGTTTTTAAACTAGTTTCACTCGACAATGTTCAGAGTGGAGTGGGTTCAGTTTTTATGAGGTACTCCACTATTGTGAGCCACTGTTTGATTTATTGTAGGTTGGTAAATTTCTATTGGGCACCTTGCCAGGAAGCATAAGTTAGTCCTACAGATCATTACTACTGTGGGGAATTTAATTCTCAATGGGTTCCCAATATTTGTGACATTGTACCATACTTAGGTAAGCTATAGATATTCACAATAGTTTGCTGCTATGATTAATACTGACTATTCATACCTGAAATATTTTTGTTCTTGTATTGAACTGTTTTTTTCACTATTAAAAGATCATTAAAAAAATCTCAAAAATTTATCTATTTATCAGATGATAGGTAAATGTGATTATAGCATGTTACGTGTAAACAATTTTTGATCAGTTATATTTTGCATTTTTTTCAGAGGTTGCTTGGAATAAATAATTTTACTAATTATTTTTACTTATAAAAAAGAGATATATCTGCAAAGTTGAACTGTGTTAAAATTTTAACATAAGGCTGGATCTTGATGTTATGATGTTACAATGATAAATACAATTATTACTTTTTATGAAGATAAAAAATATTTAGCTCATGAGATTTGCAATAATGTTGATATAATTGTGATATTATCCTGTCCTGATTTATTCTTTATTTGAAGAAAATTATGTACTATTACTAATCTTTGACTATTATTTTCTTCCATCTTAAATTTTTTTAGCTGCTTTTTATGACAACTTACTCAGACTGTCACAGATTAGAAATAGAGAATAACTTATAGGCAGGATTCAAACTCGTATCTCTTCTACCTTGTGGAAGCTGCCTATGTACAGCTCCACTCCACCAACTAATCTTCTAGAGCTCTTATGGCTGGCGGAAAATCATATCTGACCCTTTAAACTCCTCTTCCATTCTCTCCAGATTCTTGTGTACCATATTTGTTATTGTTTTTTATATACACTAGTGGCAGTAGTAATATTATCCTGATTTATTTTTTATTTGATGAAACATTGTCAACCATTATTAATTTTAAAGTCGTACTTTCTTTCATCTTGCAGAACAAGTTGGTAAAGCTCTGCTGTACGTAAGGCAGCTAGCTTCTCAAGGTAAAAAGGATGTGAGTTGGTGTCTTGCCTAGAGCTTATTCTTTATTTCCAATCTGCTTTGCTTATTCACTGACATACATTGATGGTTTGAGTGAGTGCAAAATTGAGAGGTCTGGTTAGTCACTCAATAGAAACCACCATCATCTAACTAAGGTTGTTTGGCAGCATGCCATGTTGGGGAAGATCAATGAATAAGTTACTTCTCTTGCCAACTGTTGGATTACTGAAAAGTCTCAATTTTCAAAAATATGAATGTGAACACAGCTAGGCACAAATCAAGTGACCAACTTAGCATAAACTTACATTGTCAATTGATCCCCCCTCTGTGAAATAGGGGATGGGTGGTGGAATAAAAGGTTTTTTTTTTTTCTAGACATTAGGACTAAATGTTTAAATTTTCAGCCCATTGGTGTGGCCTAAACAGTAACTAATGATGGTTTATATAATTGTGTTCTGTGATAGAAAATATCATTATTAATTTTTGATTAGTTTTTACCTTCACCCTAATTTTCAGTTGCTTTTTTTTATCACAACTTAGAATTGGACCGTAATCCTATGCCAATGATTAAACAGTATGATTGGAAAATAAAAACCAAACACACAGTGAGAATCTCACACCCACTAGCCAGAGGGGGTCCAGGATATGCTTAGCTGCTTTTAACCATTCAGCCATGGGGACTCAGGTTGTTAAAATATTGTTTAGTAATGATGTACTGAATAGAAAAGATAACCACTGGTTCATTATCATAGAATCAATTATCTCCATTCAATCTTTAAAACATTGTTGTGACTGTTTTGTAGGGAAAATGCAGTCTGTCAACTTTCAAATATAATTTTCAATTCTATGCATTAATTATTCTACTTTGGTCTTTTCCTTTCCACCACAATGATCCACACAAGTGAACCAAGTAAAAAGAAAAATACCAATAGTAGCATCACTGAGAGACATGTTCACTTCTTACCAGCAGCCAGGTAGCAACACAATATACTGTGTACACATACACACTTCCTCTCTCTCACTCTGATGTTGGGCCATTGGTTTGGAATGTTGTTTCTGCAAATATGGCAACAGCCCAAGCTGGCCATGAAGATCTGGTTACTAGATAGTAGGCTGGGAACTGGCAGATTACATATCTAATGACAATGAATAAGGATTCAGTGCACTCCAAGGTAGATGATCTGGCAGGAGAGAATTATCTGTATACCTTACTGACATTTACCTCCAGATCCCTGCCTGAGAGCATTGACTGATTATGAGGTTTTTGTTCCAGTACAGCTGTGATATATCGTTAGCTACTGATGTCAGTTTGACTACTTTGGTAGATATGCACATGTGTTCATACAAAAATGTTGGTTGATATAGTCCTATCACATGGTTGGTAATAAATTCAGGTCTCTTCTCTTATTCTTTTTTTCCTCATCACCAGAACATTTAACCTTTAAGTTGATGGGTTTGGCTTGCTATGAAGCTACTAGCATCAAATGCCATGTAATATTATCTTTGAATGGAGGAGGAAAAAATGAAAAGAAAAAACAAAACAAAAAGTTGACTTGGGTTTCAAGATACTGATTGAAGATAATTATGAGCAATATAATGTGTTGCCCCCATAATGTGGCCTGTAATATATATATATATATCTTTTTCTCTCTCCAGTTATTGAATATTTCTGCGGACTACTTCCCAATTATTTTCTAATCCTAACCCCTGTATGTCAACTTTTGCAAAGAGTATTTTGCTTGAAATTTGCCAGCGACACCTTCTTATAGTTAACTCCTGAACCTGCCTGTTTTTGGCATTAAGTTGTAGTTTTCAGCTAGTCTTTTCCCTGTATGAAGTTGTTTAAAAATATCTTATAAGAATTCAAGAAGATACCATTTATTACAGTACTTTTTCTAATTAGTATTTTATTCAATACTCAAATGTTAAAATGATTCTAATTCAGTATATTTTATAAAATGAAAAAAAGAAAAGTGGTCACTATCTCTCTCACCATTGTTCCAACTAAGCTTCTCAAAAAATACCTCAACATCATAAAATGCTACATCAGAGCTGTGGCAAAATAAAAGTGTCCATTTTACAAAGATCATTATTGGAAAATCAAGCACCCCCTAAGAATAAGTGAAAAAAGATGGATTTCAAACAAAAAAATAAAAGGCCATTTTTAAGGTGGTGTCTACAGGATTACACATGTAAAATTTCAGGGCTCTGTGCCAAAAAATGTGACCGGGAGCAACTGAAATAATTTACGGGTGGATAGACAGATGAGTGAAAAGGGAAAAATACCTTTAGCTTTTGTTTTTTGCAGCTTGGTCAGGCTGTTATTGTGACTATGGTGATTAAATAATAAGATAGAACAATTTTTAAAATACTAGCTGAATACCTGTCCCAGGATTGTTTGGCTAGTGTATTTCTATATAATATATATATATATATATATATATATATATGTATATATTCAATAGAAATGACAAAAAGCGAGTCATGTCTGTACTTAGTGATCACTCATCGTTAAAAAAGTTTTTTGGGTAACCTATGTAAGTAAGCCCTGTTTCAAAAAATAAATATGTAGTATAAAATAATACTAATATTCATGTAAAACCTTATATAAAATGACAAACTACACGTATGATGTAAACTATAGAATAAAAGGAAGTGGTGTTTGATCCTCATTGCTTGAGTACCATGTTAATATAACTGTATTGTTTTCAAAATCCCTGAAACAGTTACATGGTGCACAACTGATAATCTGAACAAGAGACAATTTGTATATTTTACCATTATAACAAAGTATGTGTGAAAAAGGCAAAGAAAGAATGAAGAAAATTATATAAATTGCATTGATAGATTATTGGGAAATTGGTGACTGAAGTGACACGAAAAAAATATTTGAAAACATATTTTAATGTTTAGTGTTTAAAGCTATAAAGCTTTCTAGACTATGTATAATATGTTTGTATATACAATACAAATCAGAAATATAATATAATACAATATCTGATGTGTGATGTGTTTATTTCAAGTGCTCGATATATTAAACATTAAATTGATTTAGAGTAGAGCTTAAAATATAATGGAGTATGGATCCTTACTCCATTTTATGTGTATAGAATGGAAAATAAGGATCCAGTTTTTTTATTATAGTTAGTTACATTATAAATCTGCCCTCCCTCTAATATGTTTAGAAATGCTTTCTTTCTCAGAACATTTTAATCTATGAAAAAATCTCCTTCACTTTTGATCTTTTAAAGGGTGGGTTTCCTTTCACTTTACACCCTTTAAAGAATTGTAAATAGACTTCTAAAATCAAATGAAATGGATATTGGTGAAAGTAGATCCACTTTGGCATTATAGTTACATTGTAAATCGAACCCCCCTCTAAAACCCTTTAAAAGATATTTTTCTGAAAATATTTTGTCTCCACCTCCAGGTTCATTGAGTTGGCAAGCTAAATTTTGGGAGTTACGCTATTATCTTAACGCTTTTTATAACATGAAAGATAAACACACAGACACCTCTCACTTCTACGTTCAAGATACTATTATAAAGTTATGTGATTGATTGATCTTCAGCATGCATTTTTTTTTTTTCTCTTAAATCGTATACTTTCACCTTTTCACTTAAAGGAAGTTCTTTATGGTTTCTATTTGGTTGGCACCTACGAATTGCCAGCATTGCTACTCTGACGCTTTGGGGCCATTATTAAGTAAAACTTATTCATTTTTAATTTCTTGATTTGACTGTGGGGAATGAAACCACAGTTAAGGGAGGGCCAATGTATTTGCATATTACAGTATAAAGTTTTATTGAAGACTAATATTGAAAAAAAAAACTATTGATTCAGTGGAGTTAACTTAATTTCTCTCGAGAATATTAATTTGTAAACCGAAAGCCCACATGGCAATTTTGCTTCTGAATCAACTGCTTTAATGTTTCCTGACTGCAAAAAGGTTTTACAATTATAATTGGATACCAGTAGTTTATTATGTAATCTGTGATATCATGGGTGGGATTTACGAAGTACATTTGTCAAAACTTTCATTCACAATGATTAGATATAGAGTGACACAGCAAAATCTAACGTTGAGGGGAATAAATGAAATGATAATCACCATTATATTTTAGCACAGATTTTATTTGAACACTTTATATGCATACAAGGTTTAAGATCTACTTATCACTGCTCACTTAATTTATAGCTACTCCTCTACATTGTTCCAGGTGGTTGAGAAATGTGTTGATTAATTTGTATATTTTGCTTAATTTTTTTTTTTTGATTAAATTTATTTATTTATTTTTTTAATTTTTTTTTTTTCTAAAATGGGTTTCAGCAAATTTCCAGCACTCAATTAGTATGTCAGAAATTGTTAATTTTCAAAAGGGGGATTGTCATCAGTCTGGAATTAAAATAAGTGGTTCTGACAGAATAAGCCAAATTATATCTACAGTATGAATATATTGTTCATTTTTCTACTACTAGCATCGTACCCATAAATAATGATGAGATCATTTATGTATGCTTTGGCACTTCTGCCTATGAACAGAATATCTGTGCACTCTGCCTAGAATCAAAGTGTCACTCTCCAGTACTTCTCTGGCACTTCTGCCTAGGATCAGAGAATAATATCTGTGTACTCATTGAATAGTGTTTTACACATACAGACTGGAAAGCTTTGCATCTTAAATCACTGAAGATGTTGCTGGAAAAAGTCTTTCTGTTTTATTAGTACAGAAAGTTTCTCAGTATTGAAGCACTGAAGATGTTACTATGGAAATTTTAACTAAAGCTCTTGCATACAGAAATCCTTTTTGTTTATTTCATTTATGTTGTACAAATCAATTATTCACTAATAACTGTTAATCGAAAGTTTTCAAAGGGATTTATTTTGTATACAGAATTAGATCTTATTGTACTCTAAGTGAAATTTTCTTGCAGGGATCATCAGTTGTTTATAATGAAACACTTTTGGGGATTTAAAAACAAAAGTTATATATATATATATATATATATATATATATATATGTGAATGCACTGTGTTTTATTTATGTAAAATAGAAATGCATTGTAAATGATTTTACCACAGAAATGCTTTAAAAAAAGAAGGGACTGATGGTAGTTAGGATAAAAGGTAAGAGTTACTAACAAAATAGGATTATTATATATCTAATTCATTTATCTCGGTGATTTAATTTAGGAGACAATTCCCCCTCCCAATCTTTTCCTTGAGTGATTTTGCATGTAAATCGCATGCATCTAGAACATAGTATACTTTGATATTATTAGAGAGCCTGCACATTCATTTGCTTCTCTCCATTTATCTGCTGATCTTCCCTGTTGAGTTCAAGAAAGCCTGGCACTTCATGCGAGATAGATTCCAGGTAAAGCAGTAGGGGGTGTGCTCTTACTATTATTATTAATCTTATCAACAATCTTTTTATGTATAATTGAAATAATTTTATGCTTTGTTAAATTTCATCTCAATGCTGGTACAAGCCGTACAAAGTACTAATGTGCAGTAGCCAGCATCAGAAAAAATTTCTTTTTTTCTTTTTTCTTTTTTTTTTTTTTTTTGTTCACTATTATTCATTTGTGCTAGTGTGGTATATGGTACCAGGCTTTCCTGTGGTGTCATGGTCAGTTCAGCTTTCCTTTGTACTATTATCCACCAACAGGCTATAATTGCTTCTGTGAAGGTGTACTCTCTTTAAACATCTTTTATCTTTTAGGTATTTATTTGGTTTACCTGATACTCTAAATCTTTAATGATACCTTTGTTGATATTGTGTACATGGTTGCTGCCTAACTTGATGGAGGTTGGGTGTAAGTTTTATGATAGTCTGATGTCTTGAACTATGGTCTGCCTAGAGATGAGGATTTACATGTTTCCTTTTCATGATGCGTTGCTATTTTGATGAATTCTATTTTGTACCTTACTGGATGTGCGCAGAATTAAGCAAGATCACCAACTTGTTATTGTTAGTTAATCTTTGTTCAAGTATAATGTGAAAATAGTAAAGAGAAACTTTTAGAACTAGCCCACAACATACTGTGCTATATTTCAACTGGTTTTAGAACCATTCTGAACATATGGTGCCATAAGGAGAGATCCCTTTCTAGAGAATATATTTTTTCAACTTGATTTATTACTAGGTAACCTGATGTGACCAGAATGAACTTGGATTTTTTTATGCATTTGCAAATGAATAAATAGATAAGGGAGACGACTATTAAATGCTAATTGAAGAGTAATCTCTCTTGATCATCATAACATTGAGGTGAGTATGAATACTGACCCCACACTATTATTATCAAGTTGTAAATCCATGGATTTTTTTTTCCTGATTTCTTTACATTAGTGCATTTAAGGGGGTATCTCAATCCAGTACCTTTGGCAACAAGATAAATTTCCAGCTACTTTGAGGTCCTGAAGAGATAGAATCAGACTTAGTACTATGTAGGTAATGATGATGATGAAGTTTGTAATGATACAGTTGACAAGTCCAAATCCTTCCAATTGTTGTTCAATGTTTATCACAATGAATAGTGATTATTGGAGTCATGAGAGACAGAATTGCAGAGAATCCCCAATTAGGCTCTAATTTGCAAAGTGGAAGGGATTGATGGTAAGAACTGTATATTTTGTAATTTTTATTTTATTTTTTTATTTTCAGCAAAGAAGAATAACTATTCCCAAACTCACCAATCAAATATCAAGTTGAAAATGAGCTTGTTGCTATTGCTCACCCTAACTTGAATATAACAAGTGAGAAAGTGGCCTTTTCTGAGTGATGGCAAAGTGTTTTTTGAAGTTAATTGAACCCATAAGTTGTTGAATTCCACCTATTTGGACATGACTAGGGCTTGAATTGATTATTATTCCTGGCATTGGGAAATCTTGGAGTGTTTCCATACCAACTCACCAGTTTATTTCCCTGTGGTCCTCAGATTTTCATAGTATTCGGCTTCTTTACACAAGGAAGCCAGAGTGGAATGCAAGCAAAACATCAGATTATCTAGTTGAGGAAATGTTTGATCTCATCTCTTTACTTATCTACTCCATTGTTGATATTTGTTTTTCAGCAAATAGCTTATTTCTCTGTCTGCATTTATAGTTTTAGAGAGAAGCACAGGATTTGAAAAAAAATTTTTACTTGTTTCTGCATTAAAAGGTTGCGTTTATCAAATTGCCTTCTGTTACTCAAAAGAGAATGTATCATCAACTGCATGACAATTGTGTACTTAGTTTTACTCAATTAAACAAATGAAGCTTTTTCTGGATTATGCATGGAAATGGATTCAGTTCCTGAGGAAAAGTTCAATACTGTCCAGCTGATAGGGTGATCTTTGACAGCAAGCCAATCTAACGTATCTCGGTTAAGATGTCGAGCATAAATTTGCATACATTCTACCTGGCGTGCATTGATATTCTGAGGCTATCAACCTAATCGTTGTATGGATAATAGTCTGAGAATATCTGAATCTGCACAAACGATTTCCCATAATTCATAAAATCAGAAGAAATATTCTTCTTAATTGGTTGAAGGATTAGGCTTTAAAAATGGATTCCCCAATAAATCCCCGTCTTGACGTGTTCGTTTTTCAAGTGACCTTCTTAACCTACCGTGTGTACTGCTAAGAATGTATAGTCAGAAGACACACTGCTGCCTGCTTATATCAGACCATAGTGATTAGTTGTTATTGGCTTGTACAAGTGGAATACATGTTATAAATTTCTGTTATGGATGGGTGGCTTTCTGGCAGACTCTCTTGTCCTTTGATCTTGGACTACTGCCTGTAATTGCCATGAAACCTACCGCTGAGCAAAATCACTGTTTCCATAATAGAACTTACTCTCATTGTATACCTCTCTGGCAATGGTTACTCCAAATGAGTTTTACTTCGCTACAGAGCCTACAGGGTGAATAATCAAACAAGTTGTGAATATTTCACTTTCATTTTGGGGGTTTTACAAGTACGCGAATGTACTAATGAAAGTAAGCACAGGATGACCTTAGAGGCTATTTTTTTTTTCTAATGTCAGATTAGCATTTCCAACAGCTGTGTTGGTTATATACTTAATACCTATACATGTACATAAATACATTGCTATCAAAACTGATATTTCACAAAGAATTTGACAAAAGGCCAAATAACCTTATTCTTCTGGTGGATACTCTAACGCAATAATTTTTCTGAGAACAAATTTGTTCAAGATCTTTGTTTTACGTGTTGGATTTTGCTAGGATGCTGGAGCATTTTTGTTTTCTATTTTTTTATAAAAATATAAGCAAATTCCAACATATATTTGCAAACATGGTAAAGAGCCAAGAAAACTGTTTTGTTGAGTGTTTTCTTCACCAAAATTAATTATCAAGTATCAGTAGTAATAAACAGATGAGAATTTCTAATAGTTTTTATACCAGATAAAATTAGGCTTAGAGTAGATTAGCATTTGCAAAAAAGAGGGGTTTGTTGGCCTTTTGATACAATGAAAACACTAAAGTCACCTCATTATTTAATGATTTCTATATAACAATAAGATGATAACAATAAGATGAACCAATATGCTGAAGGTTAAATGCTCCTCCTCTGGTTCTAACCAGTGAAACAAATTTTGGTCTGGGTTGATTCATAAATGTTTAAAATCTGTGAAAGTGCAATAAATTTTCCAGTTGTTGATCTTAAACATTTGAGTTCTGTAGAATCTTGTGTATGAAGTAAAAAGCTTTGTAATGAGATGAGTTTTTGAAAAAAAAATTTTTTATATATATAAGGAATGTACTTCATATTAGAATCAGGACACTCAGCCTTGAGGCTCCTTATCTATTACTTCTTTCTTTGGCTTCATAATCTAAATGAATGTTTGGCTGATTTTTCATTATTCACAATATTGCTTTCGTTACTCTTGCAATTCAGTGGATCTGCTTGAGTTGCACTTTTAGTAGCTTATCTAAGTCCCTTTGGCTCATCATGTAAGATCATTCACAGCCAGACACTTTATATATAGTAGAAACTGTCAACCAAAACTGCCAACATATGTTTTGTCATTTTTTAAATTGATCTGGCTGGCTATGTATGTATCAGGTATGTATGCCAATGGAGTTAGGAAGCTGAAATTTAAAACATTTATTCCTCGTGTCTACAAAAAAGTTTTTTTATCAATTCAAGAAAATCTACCCCTTAAATGGGTTTTGAGTACCCAAGAAAAGAGAGAGAAATAACTTATTCATTAATCACCCTGAAATCAGCATGCTGCCAAAGGACGTTGGTCATGTGACTGTTTGTATTAAGTGATTAACCAGACCTGTATAACTGATAAGTGCTTATAATGAGATAATCTCTGAAAATATGTCCCAGAAAATACACAATATAAATAATTATTCCGTATACACTGGATATTCCTGTTCTGTCTTAATTTGTTAAGTACATCTATATATATATATATATATGCTGGCCTATGAAACATCCAAATATTATACTGTATCCAATGTGCTCATATTCTGTGTTCCAGTTGTGAAGAGATTATCATTTCAATATTTTTAGGCTTCGGAGGTGTGTTATATCCTGTAAATATTGTATCTGCATGTAAAAAATACAATATTGTTTCTTGAAAAGTCATTTTCAAATAATTTCAAAAAATATAATGGAAAAAAAATACTAAAATGCTTCTTTATTTAAAAGGCCCTTGTCTTGTATAATTCTGATGTGTCTTATGTTACATATGTTTTATAAGCATTTGAAATATGCTAGTAAACACATTGAATATATGTATTCAGTAGTTAAGTAATATATGTCTTTTATTTATTGCTTTTGGCCAATACTATTACCAACTCCTGCCAATCTATCTACAAGCTTAACATCAGTGAATCGTACATGCATGGTGTTTGTCATGGCAAATATTTCTATTCCCAGCCATATCTTAAGGCAGCCATATGTATGTCCTTCTCTACCGATGATTGTCTCAGAATAGCAACATGCACTCATACCCATTATTTCAAAGATGAACACTTTTGGCTCCCTACTTGATTACATCTCAGAAGAGTAAAAGTGGCCATGAAAAACCCTCCATTGATACAGATAATACAGTGAAAAGTGGTCATTCTTTATACATGCATAGTCTATAAAAGTCTCGAGGAGCTGCGATTAAGTTAGCTACTTCTTCACACTATGTTGCCTATTGTGTGGCTTTTTATGCTTATTTGACATATGCAGTAGCAATTCTACTGGAAGAAATTTCTTAGCCAAGTTGTTCTTGTTGACTCAATCTTTTGGTCAGGAAATTTCTTTCCTCCTTTCTTTTTTTTTTTTTTTTTTTTTTTTTTTTTTACCGAAGTTGGAGAGGTATTTATCCAGTCATGTCTTTCTGTCCGTTTGCCTGTCTACAAGATATCTTCAAAAGAAGTCATTGAATTTCAATGAGATTTTGTGGAAGGATTGGGGTAAGGAAGAGTTGGTTAAACTTTGGGGTGGATCCAGGAATACTTTTGCTTTGAGAGATAATTTCCATTTTTTTTTTTTTTTTTTTTTTTTTCCATATTTGAATGTATATATGCTCATATCTGTCTGCACTGATATCTCCAAAAGTTCTCCATGAATATCAATGATATCATGTAGAATGGTGGGCAATGGGCCACAGAAGAAGTGATTAAATTTGGGGGCTGATCAATGCAAAATTAATTCCCCTGACAATAGTGTTGGCAGAGGTATGCACTCTTGGAATACTTGTTTGTCTCTGTGAGGTTTTTGTTATTGTGGATGTTGCCACACTGGACAATGCCTTTAATCTTACAAAATGAACTTCTTTGGGAAAAAAATAACCCCTTAACTACATTAACATTCTAGATCAAAATTGCTGATGTGGTTTTTTGTAAACATAGAATTAAATTTTCTGTAAATGTTTATCCAATATTCATTTGTTTTTGCTTTGAAGATCAAAAGTAGGATTTGTAAGTGTGTTCTTGTGTAGCTGGCAAAAATTTACTCAATGAACTCTTTGTATTGATTTAAACGATTGAATAAAGATATACATGTGTATATGTACGTATGTCTTCTCAAGATCAGCTTTACTTCTGGGTCTTTTTAAGTCATAATGAATTTGAAGAAAAATGTCTGAAATTGAATGTTTGTAGAAATAGATTGAACATTAGTTTCTTTTTTGTTCAAATTTCAAAGGAAAAATTTTTTTCATTGTATCAGCATAATTATGTATTACTGTATAATTTTTTTGTGTAATATATTTCTGCTGGCTTGAAACCTTCAGTCTGCACTGCCATTTTAGGTAATGGGTCTAGGTCGAATAGTTAGTGTTTCAATAAATGAGAGATAAGCTTATATGTATGTTCACTGACCTACTTGGTAATTAAGAGATGCATCAGTTTTTACTGGGTTAAAAAAGATATCTCTGTTGAACCATCAGACATTATTGTTATAACGTACCCATGGGTAAACCCTAAATATCTATTTCTATATTCCTCTATTCATTTTAGTACTTTTTGAAAAAATCGTCACATTTAGTCCTGAACATGTGTGGAAATTTGGCATACCTTCAAAAATGCCACAAATCATCTTTTCCAAAATTTTTTTTTTTTTTTCAGAATTTACTGATTGTTGTTAATGCACCCACCTCAAAATTTGAATGAATCTATTGTAGTCTACAAAATTACATAAATCTCATTTTACTTATAGTATTTGGATAATATTCCATATTCTTTGTCGTAATCAAATCCGATTTAATATTCGTCATCAAGAATACTTTTATTTGTATCCAAGGCAATTTTTAAATAGACCAATAGAATTTGTTTTTATATATGTGTGTAATGTATATGTTTGGGCTTGTTACTGTGTTTGCATGCACTCACACATATATGCAAGACAAAACAATGGAAGACAAAAAGTTGCTGATGAGAAAGAAGACTGATTTTGAAAATCCTAACAGAAACTATTTATTTCAATGTTATAGAAACATTTTTCTTTTATATAGTAAGGAATATTTATGAATGCGTTATATTATTTGCAACTCTATTTGAAATGACCTCATAACACATTCACAAATATTCTGTTGGATTATATATCCATTTCTTAATAATATAATTGTCCATGTTAGAAACAAAACAGTGCACACATGGACAGTAAATGAACAAAATGAGAAGAGTTGGTATAAAGAGGTTATTTGGATTTCCATCTTCCCATTGGGCTACTCAATGGTTAAGAGTGAGGCTATGTTGAAGTGGCTACCTTATTGGTTGCAGGTTCTATTCCTTTGATTGTTTATCTTTAATTATGCTGTCTAGGCTGAGTGACTTATTCTCCATCTAATGATGGGAGGTCATTTCAAAAAGAGTTTAAAATAAGATAACATTCATAAATTTTCTGTCGGATTATATATCCATTTTCCTAATGATATAGTAATAAATATGATGATATCAGGACAATGTGGTTGCTGCTCATCACTTTTCACATACTTTTAATATTTAAGACAATTTAGGATTTTCATTAGATGAATATGTGCATTTTGATTGGTAATTTCTAAAATTTTTCTTTTATTTTTTTTATTGCAAACCTGCCAAAACTTCAATATCTATAAATCATTAAATCTGTTTTTGAGCCAAGATAAAATATACTTTCTTATGTATGTCTATATTCATAACTGACTCCATTGTTATTTCTTGCGTTTAGGATGGAACTAAACTAAGCAAGAAGATGAGATCTGAAAAGATTGAAACTAATTCAAGTTGACATGTAAAATATCTTTCCATGTACCAGCATTTTTAGAACTGTTTTTATTCATGTTTTATGACAGTACATATTAATGAATACATGTCTTGTGATTCTTGGGAATCTGAAGAAAAGATTCCACATGCTTAATTTATCTCAGCAAGTCATTCAGTTCTACCTTAACCCGTTTGCTGCCAAAGATGAGATCTCTTATGATAGTATGTTCTTTTGCAAGATGGCAAACCCTAAATACAAAGTATGTTTACTAAATGCAAAAGAGTAAGAGAGAAAATATGAATGTATTGATTGTAAGGTGGCTTTGTATAGATCCATGTTTGAAGATATTTGCACATGTTCAAGTAATCAAAATATTTTACTTTAACACATTCATGTATAGATTACATTCATTAGCTTTTATGTGGTACATATTAGTTGATTTTTATGGAATTGAAACAGTTTTAATCATGCAATGAAGCCTTCCTATTTTTACCAATTTTTAACAAGAAAAACAAGAGTTACAAAGTTAAAAAATATGCCTTGTAGATTAATGGCTTATTTTTGTTATCACTATGAAAACCATTTAGAAAATATTATCTTTCTAATGTTTAAATTTGACAGTGATGGAGGAAATAGACATATTTTAATTATTTAAGAAGCTCTTTCACTGATGGTGACTATGATCAGTTGGTCTTTCTACAGGTGTCGTATTATAAGTGTTTTGCCTCAGTCGATTGTTGAATTGATGCTATCCTTAGCCAAAGAGCTTTCTTTGCTTTGATTTTGATTTTTTTTTTCAATATAATTCCAAAAATATGTGTCGACTGATTTGGTAGGAAATGTGAGTGGCATAACAGTTTACAGCACGTACATTGGAATCAGCGAGCTGAGTTCAAACTCCAAAGCTGTTTACATTCATTTTGCAATAATACCCTTGGGAAAGGCATGAATCCATCTCACCCCCCCCCCCCCCCCCCCGCTGAACAGACTTTGGGAGGCTATCACTTGAGAAGGACAACTGAATTCAAAACCTGAAGCTGGAATCTCTAAATCAGTTAAATGTTGTCTTCAGCCTCATACTGTCAACTCCTGCAAGACTCTGTTGCCAAGCTGTATCTGGCTTTACTCTTACCATTCATTCATGGGGAGAGAGGGGAGATTTACTGCATGGGCAACCTCATGTCTTCCTGCGCTCTTGAGAGACTGAAAGCAAAACTTTCCAGGTGTGTATCCATAGTCTCATGAGACTTATGGATACCACAACCACAATTTTTATATCAAAGGAAGAATTTATTTGCTCTTTCTCTCTTCATTCTTTGAATTTTTTTCATCTATATTTTAGCTCTCTGGTTATGGTAGATAAAAAAAGTGAAAATAGCTTTCAAAATAGAAAAAAATAATCTTCTAATTTGCCAGATATGAAAGAAAATATTCAGTTTCTCATACCGTACAATGTTTTTATAGGGCTTCATTTATTTCATACTGAAGGCAAAGAGAAAACGAGATAAAGAATAAGCCGTGCAGATTCATGACTTTTTTTGGTTAAAAAAGTCTTTTGCTTCACTGAAATATACATTTGTTCTGAGGATATGCACACACAATAATTTCTTCTATTGATTTTTTTTTTTTTTCTTTTAGATCAATACCTAAAATTGTTTCCACTTGTGATTTTGTGTTGTTTCAACTTACACAGCCAAAAAGTCTTTTTACACACACATTCACACTCACTGCTGTCTGGTGTGAAGTGAAGCAATGTGAATAGATAATATATTAGGTCAGATATTAATACTTAAATATTGGTTTAAAGGAGGATGTGAGAACCAAATTTTAAAAACTCACCTTTAGTCATTCGTTATTATCATCATCACTTACTGCATGTTACTTTATTGTAAAATGCTTCTTCTTTTTTTGAATAGGTAAGATCTATTGCCTATAATTTTGAGAAGAGTCATTAAAATTCCTAGTTTTGTTGGGGAGGGGGCTGAAAAATGGATTGGTTAAAATGTGCTGACATCAAAGGTGTGAAGAGAGATTGAATTTTCCGAACAAAATTTGAAATATAAGATTTAATTCTGTTCTTACAGATTCACACACAGATTCAAGACAAAATATTTAGATCGTATTTCAGATAAAAACTAAAAATTTTGATCAGAATCCAACAGTTGTGTGGAAAATTCTATAACATTTTATGATCTAATGGATTTTGAATTACCTTATAACCAATCATATAGATCAAAGATGAAGTATCCTGAAAACAAACTTGAATGACAAAGTTTATGTTTCTTCACTTTGAAGGGAACTAATAACAAACTTGTATTACATTCTTGATGTTGAAAATAGAAATAGATGTGTAATAACTGTATCCATCAAAGATCTTAATAATGCAATCAAGTTTGTAAAGAAATTTCTATTGATGTTCACAATACATCAGACTTTTCTGTATCTTGTGCATAGATATTTGGTAAGATTGTTAATCAGCTTTTTAACCTTAAGTACCAAGATGCTTATATATCACTTGTTTTTTCCTTTTCTTGCTTATACTTTTTTAGCCTGTCATTATCTATTGGAAATATGATATTCACTACAATGAAGCAATGTTTTTTTGTTTCATGACTGTCTGGCTTGACGAGTTTGGGTCTTGTTTTTGATCATTGAATCCTCTCTTAAGATCTCTCTCTGTCTCTCTGTCTCTGTCTCTCTCTCTCTCAGGCAGTTGTGGCCCAATACTCATTTTTTACTCTCATTCATTAGCAGTCTTTTTTTGCATTGATGACCTTTTGAGTGAATTGGTATTTAGAGTTCAGTAACGAAGTATTGGATTGAAAGCTGTGAGTTGTAAGGGTCACTCCTAGAGTAAATTGGTGAGGCTTGAAAGATTTGTATAGACTGCTAACATGGAAACTTGATCAAAAATATAAGTGCAGACAATCGTAAAAATACTCAGCTTTTATCCAATGAGGAATAAATTAATTTGCTCACTTTGGATTCAATATCTTTGTTATTCAAAGGGATATCTAGTAACACATCACTATTTTGGATAGAAAAGGATATATGGCTTTGGCTCGTCTACCATTCCATGAACATAATATATCAGCATAGAAAAATTGTTTGATACAAAATTCTCTGCATATGAATCTGATTTGTGTATCCTTTGTGCTCTTGCATGTGTACATCAGAAAAATTGGTGTGAATTATCCTCATGCATGTGTTTACATCAGAGAATAGCCAGCCTGAGGCAACAGAAATAATATTTGATCTTGATATTCCTCTTGACTTTAGCCAGATTAGAAATTTATATATTTATGAATAAATACTTGAGTTGAGATAGGATTTGCATATGTGTGCACTTATGCTTGCTGAAGAAAATGATAGCTTACTCTTTAAGAAGTAAAAAGAAGATAGTATATTTGATTATTGAGTAGAAAAGTAAATCTATCATTTAGAACTTTTTTCGGGGAAAGAGGATAATGATTGTTTAGGGTACTGATTTTCCAATATTTAGATGCACTACCTGAAGATATTTAATTGAGTTTTCATGCACTCATCTTTAGCTGACATAAATGGATTTTATTTATTAAAAATTAACACCTGAGAATCATTACTTGACTTATAGCTGAAGGTTCCATATAGCTGTGGATAACTGCCCACTGGGTGGATATTTTTAGCTTGTAATATTATTACTTCTACTACCACTATCACTGATAATAACCACTGAAATACTATAACCAATATTATTGATAGTTATGATACTGTTTAGTATAGCAGTAATAATGAAAAGTTCTTTTTTTTTTTTTTTTCCAGATCTCTCTTTGCTCACTGTTCCAAATATTCTTGGATGTTCATGATATTAACTTCGATTTGTATTACTCGACCTGCAGATTTTACCAATCAATGAAAGTTTTTGTGGTAAGTTAACAATGTTCTTATATTAAAATTGAAAAATGTTTGACTAATAATTCTTTCATGAATAGTCAATTATGCTTCTTCATTTGAGCATAATTTGTTTATTACCATTCAGAATTACAATAACATGATCATTCATATACACGCCAGCATAGTAGTAGATATACAAATCTCCACAGGTATATATACTCTTGATTTTCATTCTTTTGTTAGATGCATAATGTTATATACTTATAAAATGTCACTTCAAATTGATACAAAGTCTGTCAGGAGAGTATCCAGCCAGTTAATATTAATGAAAAATAGCCTACCCTTGCAATGACACCTTAATCACCTTCGAGTACTCCTCTTGGGACCTCAGACACTTACCCCAGTGTACCCCCTACTTTACATTTGGAATCGCCCATCAGCTGCCTTGTTGCATTCTCAATATTCCCATCCACGATTTGAAATCTCTTTATGAAAAGCCAGAAGTTGTAGGGGGGCTGAAAACCTTGATAATGTAATGTTTTCCCGAAAAAAAAACCTGTGCATTAGATTTAGAATGACTCGCTTGATCATTGTGAATATGACCGTTACACAGTAAACAATCTCACTAGCAACTGAGTAACACCATGAAGGAGTCACTGTTCACACATGTGCAGTGAGGTCCTCTCTGATTGGTTGCCAAGTTACATCAAGGCTGCACTACCAGTTTTTAAGGTATTCAAAATGGCTGGATACTTTGTGGATAGACCATGTATTATTGCATCTTAAATATTTTCTGTATCACACGACACATAGATATTTTTAGAAAATATAACTCTCTTTGATCGTTTATACTTCATGTGTGCAACAACACATCATAAAATATCCTGAAAGAATCTTCCTTGCGTAATAATGATCATCTGTCCACCCATTATAGTCTTTAAAATACTGTATTTATTTGTGTACAATGCAATCTTGTGTACAATTTGATCTCTTTTTTACATTCTGTAATTTTGAGATGAGTCATTATTGTTAGTTGTTTGGACTATTGATCTCATTATTTTTATTGCTTTTATGGTAACAACAAAAAAATAGGTCAATAAATGGATGGTTTGTTGCCTTCATCATCTGGCAAAGGTCATCAATAGTAATTCCTAGGCTCTCAGACTTTTTGCCGAATGATGTTTTGCCAAAAACAAGTTAGTCGACAGCCATTTTGACGTGCTGATGCTTCATCGAAAACTTATTTTTGCTTGCAGGGTTTTTTTTTTTTTTTCCCACCCTATGAATCGGTATGTTTATTGTCTTTAGATAAATAATTCATAAATAAACTTCGACATAAAGCAGGTTTTTTAAATGTTTTGAACCTTACATTTTTGTCAACAACAAATTACTTCAAAGGATGTGGCTCCTCAACAGAAAAATTAAACTGTTAGAAATGTTTCATTAGAAATCTTCCAAATATATAGAAAATAATGTTTCTTTATGGCTAATGTCTGCAGTGTTTCAAATGTTGATGTTTTACATATACTTGTGTTTAGATTTAAGATATTGTTTTTAGATGTTGGGTGTAAATAATCTAAATGTAGATGGCAATGGGCTGGACATGTTGTAAAAATGTCAGACAACCACTGGACATCATGACTCACTATATGGATTCCCAGAGATCATATGCAAAATTGTGGCTGACGGAAAGTAAGATGGTGAGATGAGCTAGATAAATTCAGAAAGTACTGGCTCTGCAATGCCCATGATAGGGAGGTCTGGCAAATCTTAGGGAAGGTCTATGTCTGACGACGGATGCTAAAAGGCTGATGATGATACATGTACATTTGAAAGACTACAGACATCTGCTGCATAATTTTCAATATATTTCAACTTTTTTCTCGATCCAGTCAATTAATCATTGAATTGACCAATTTTGTATGAATCTATTATCAGTATTTTATTGTTAAGGTGATTGTAGAAACAAGTTTAAATCTTAAACTTTGATATCTTTGGCTACTTAAGAAAAAAGTCTCCATTGGCTGTACATGCTGGGTGACCATTTATTTGAAGTACATTAGCATTTCTGGTCATTCTAGTCACATATTACACACATATTGTCCATTTATGAGAGGGATTATTTTATAGATGTAGATATTACGTCCTTGATACAAATGAACAAAATTCCAAAAATATCACAATTCATGTACATAGTGTAACCCACCATTTTGACTTTTGATTCTGATAGAAAACTTCTCACATTATGCATGAATAGATACTGCAATACTTGGTATATAACAGATTTAACATTAGTTTGGCTCTATTCATTTTTATTATCGGATGAAGTATCATAATATAATATTTTTATCATCAATTTTGACTTGTTTTTACCTTCAACATGATTTTTAACTTTGACTCAGACCATCATTCTATGGCAATGAATGAACAGTGTGATCAGAAAAAAAGAGAAAGTCTTCTGTGAGAATCAAACTCACACCCGCTAGCCAGAGGGATTTGTATGCCTGGCTGCTATTAAACATCAGCAAAAAATTAGGATGAAAGTGAAAAGTAAAAATTGATAATGAAAATATTGAGTTTGGCTCTGCATCTAATTTGCTTTAAGGAAGTGTAATGGCCTGGAGAATAATCTGGTTTATCTATTTGGCCAAATTTCCATGCATGGAAATATTTTTCATCCTTTTGAAAACTAACTTTACTATGAAATTATTAGATTGCATTGGCCTTCATCTGTCATAAGTGATTGTGGATATAACAGCTATTGCTTTAGGGGATTGTAATCGGAAGAGTTGATTGTTCATTCACTTCTCTTTTCTCTCTTTGTAATTGTGGTAAACCACCAAGCAGTATAAGAATGAAAGAAAAATAAATGACTGTTATTCACTTCACTGTTCCTTATTTGTTCTTTTAATTCTTCAAAATACTGTAAAATAGTTTGCTTTTTTCCTATATACTTTGTAGCATCCTTTTATATCTATAATTTTAAGAATTGTTCAGGAAAAGTTTTTATATCAGTTGAAATTACCATTTTTGTTGAGTAGACTATCAGAATCGGGTCAGAAAATTGTAGGGAACTTTTTGTTTATTTGACGGCAATCTTGATCTCAATCAAGGTTTTGGATAAATGCTCATCTTCAAGTATAATCAAAGTTCAGGATGGTTTGATCAATAATCTCTTATTTTCCTCTTGTGTGTTATGTAAGCTTCCTTTTCTTCTTGTGTGTTGTGTGAGCTTACTAGCATATAAGCACAGAGAACGAGCTTGAAGCAAAAACACTAAAACAAAAATCTCAAGTGTGCATTTTTACCAATTTTCTCCCATCTGCAAATCATTATTTTCTTGTCTTACATAGCGTTGCAACTACATGCCATTCCTTACGTACATATATGATTCACGTTATGTTTCTTTTCTCCTAGCATTAAGGCATATATTCCTGAGTATCAAAACTGAATATACTACTTATAAGAAACCTTTGAATCTCAGATAATAAATGGCTATGAAACCTAATCTTGGCCTGAACAAATGTGCATGATATTATGTTATCTTCCCTGGATGTAGCAAAAATTGATAGGAACTCTCTTCTCAATCAGCACCTGTCAATGTGGTTTCATTTGATCTACTTGATGATCAAGATTTAAGTTATACACCAACAATGTATGAAGTCTTAATCATCTTCAGAGATGCACAAGCTTTATATCTTTACCAATGAGAGTTTGTGTATTTAAGCACTGGATATATATTTCACCGCATTTATCTCTAACTGATTATTACCATTAACTTAACAGCTGCTTCTATGAAAAGCAAAAGGAGGCTTTCAAGTTTTGGTTCTGTCTCTTTGGGTAAAATTACCAGAAACATCTGTGTTGAGCAACATGCTGTAGCTGTAATGATGCTATTTTTACTTCAGGTTGCTGCTGGTTATGTTTTCATCACGACTGCATTCATTTTAATACAAAGACACAATCATCTCATGACTGGGGGCTATGGCTAGAATGCTAGAATCTCTTTGTTGATTAAAAAGAAAAAAAAAAAGAGGCTTCTATTCATTTTCCTAATTTCATATTGCAGAATACTTTGTGCAGTGTAATTGTACACTGTTCTTTCTTCTTTGAAGTGAAGTTGAATTTGTGCTTTGTACACCCTGTGTACTGCAATCTTTCTGTAGAAAGACTGAACATCTTCTTTACTGTTCTTTCTTATTGGAAATTACATTTGTTTTTTTGAATATTCCAATTTAGGCTTTTGGATTCAGTTGCATGATTGACATGACACTTTCATTGGACTTTTTATGGTTTTTAAAATATACTGTATTGTTCTTTCTTGTCAGCATTTGGAATAGTATTTGAATTTTTTATACAATTGATCTTCTAATTCTTCTTTCATTGGACTCTTTGAATAGCTTTGTGTTATTCCTCAAAATACCGAATATCATTCCATCTTAGTATAACAAATTGTATTTGTTCCTTGCATATATAGATTTTTGAATTCATTCATATGATCATCCCCATTGTTCTTTTGTAAAATTCCTTCAGTTCCATAAAATATGCTACATGAGATTCTTTCTGTCTATCAGTTCTGTATTTCTATCCTTTTGCCGGATTTGTACATTATTTTTTGACTTGATGAGAAATAGTTATATCTTTTATTTGGGGAAATTAAAGTGGCTTTATAACTCTTCATATGTGAAGGTGGAAGATGTATTTCAAAAGTAACATATATTTTTTCTAAGTGGATAGAATTCATCTTTTTACAGATATTTACATTTGTAATTATTTCAGTCAAAACATGCAATTACTTGTTTTTACTTATTGAATTTGTTATAATGTGTCTGGTAGTCGATTACTCTATAAATAATTACAAAATTAGACTTTGAATAGTTTTGCTTTTTTAAAATATTATCTCATGCCTCTGATCTTCTCTTCCCCCTTGCCTGTACTTTCTTTCCCTTATCCCTTCCAATCTTCATTACCCACTCATAATTTCATCTAGATATTATACAAAAAGGTTGATCACTTAACATTTATTTTTGTTCTACTACAAAAATTATGCAAAATCTTAATTTGTGAAACATGTCTAGAGGGTACAAAAAGTACATGTATCCTACCCCTCTCCTTCAAAAAAGAATGTGTAATAACCTCCTCTTGGAGAGTTTCGTTGCAAGAGGGTGAAGGTTATTCACAAGGCTATGAGTGATTAGTCAGGGTAGTGACATTAGTGCTTGAAAGTGGTATTCCATTATCCAAGCACAGAATTTCGTAGTTTTTAACCTACAATTTGTTTTAGAAAGTTTTGGCATTTAATCGGTATGTTGTACATTGGAAATCAGGAAGACAAAAATTTTCAGTGGTGAAGAATTAATGAAAGCATTACTGACAGAAAAAGGCTATTAATATATGTATGATTCTCTTTAATCATCATTTCCATTCTCTGGCGCAGTGTTTGAAGTAGCTTCTGTTCGCATGTCTTAAATTACCATGATATTACTGTCATAAAAATGACAGAGACATATGTCCAAAGAACTTGATGAATATCAATGATATTTCAACATGTGTATTGAATATGGAGTCAGTTGAGTTTTATGTCTCTCTTTTGACATACAAAAACTGCAGCTATTGTGTTGAATGATTATAAAGATATTAGTAAGGTAAACAGTGCTGTTGATAACATAACACTCCTGAACAATTAATTTATCAGTATGACTATTTTGCTGTTTCAAACTGCAATTAGAACCTCTTCAATTATTCTTTGTTGCATCTGAATGAGAATTCTTGCTACCTTTTTCTGTTCTGTTTTGGTACAATTAAAAATGTTTTCCCATGGAAAACTATTTTTGTTAATCTCATATATTGGTTATTCAAAACTCCATGCATTGCAGACAAATAGGTAAATTATTGTAATTGATATTTTTATTATATTGGTTTTTATCAGTTCAGTCCTGAGAAAATGGACCCAGTTTGATAATCATTTTTCTTATCTGAAGTGAGGGAGTGGTTATGAATTTCATTATTCCAACATTAGAAATGGAATTCTTTTCTTGAGAATTAAATGACATTTCCCAAGTGCATCAAGATAAGGACATCTCTCTCTCTTTCATTTATTATGCCAATTTTTTGACAGGCAGCTGTCTGTTTCTTTGGCTAAAGATTTTTTATTGAATTTTTCAATTTTATAATGGTATCCCTAAACTCGATTATGAAATATTTGTCATGTTTGAAAATCTTTCCATGTGTATTACATATTACATAATCACCACTCATCATTTTTGTTGATCTTTCCCTCAACTCTAAATTTTAACTGTTAATCAAATTTGAAGTTAATAGTTATTTTGCTTAGCCTGACGTGCGGACATAAGTGCTTATAAAATCTGGTATTTCTAAGTGGTTGCCAATAAGCTCTGATCAGGTTTCAGCACTGCTAAACTTTGGTAGTCAGATAAGAACCAGTGCTTTCAGCATGATTTAACTGAATGCATGTTATTCAATTGACCCCATTGAAATTAGCAGCATTTGATTTTCCTAAATTTGATAGATGATTATATGGATTTATTTTTCTCATTTGTTGTTAAAAACACATCAGTCCTGTTTTATTTGCTGCATTCTTGAAGTTAGAATAGAAAAATTCCAACTTTTCAACACATATACAACTGCTGCAACACTTTATAGTCAATTTGATTTTGCACATTTGCCAAATAACTGGAGAATATATGTATATATTAAGTTTACTTTGGAGTAAAAGACAATAATGTATGAATATACATATGTTACGAGGAAGCAACCAACATAAAAATTGGCACATAATTTTTTATCAAATTTGACTAGCTTTTACTTTCATCTTATTTTACTTGTTTTTATACAACATTCATTTAAAAAACAACTAAAATTAAGATGAAGGTAAAAACTGGTCAAATTTAATTAAAATAATGTGTTACAATACTTCATCCAATAATAATAACAAGGATTGCTTTAAAAATTGGCCTTTTTTCAATTCTCTAACTTAATCTGATTAACGTCCTTGCTGCATTTATTACTCTCAACAGAACTTTTTTTTCTTTAAATCGTTTCAAGGTATTTTTCAGATAATATTTTGAATATACTTGGGATTGGTTAAAATAGATTACTTGGTAAATGTACCATTTTGAAGTCTTATGATTCTTATTATGCAAAGTTGAGATAATTCAATTTAACAGCATTAAGTGAATAAAAGAGCAGAATGCAGCTCAGATTGGTATGTCAATTGCCAGGGCATAGGCTTGTGTTTGTGAATATGTTTGAAATTGATAAGAGGAAAATGCTTTCATGTTTTCATTTTGCCTAATTGAATAATATTGCTCTTACCTGCTCCTTGTTCATATGGAAAATACTCTGATATTTTGTACTACAACTTGGGTGCATTTATTTTTCTCCTAGACAACAATTTCATGAAACTTTGGTCGAACTTGAAAATTGATATAAGTTGGACCAAAGTCTTTTTGGAAAGAAAAATACTTCAACTCGTAAATTCATTTTAGGGAATCCAGAAGAAAATTCAAGGGGGATAGCCTCTGATTAAAGATTCTTCACTTGCACTTTTTGGTAATTTAAAAAGTATTTTTCTTTAATCCCATCCACTAGAGTTCCATTTTATTTTTATCCTATTCATTGAAGAGTTCTGCAGCAATTACACGTGCTCTTTGAATCTGAGTTAAAATCTGCTGGAGTTTACTATTCTTACTCTTGGTTGATTTATCAATGTCCTTCTAGGAATAATGAAAAAAAAACTTATTCTAATATTCAAGTGGATCCATATTCATATCTCCCTTTTCATATCATTATTAAAGAGAAACAAATTTTTCTGCCTTCTGAATGGTTTTAACAGAATGATTATAGACTTTTAAAAGTTTGCATATTCAAGATATTCCTTTAACTCTCTAAGCATTAAGTTGATATTTTTCTCAAAGCACGAAATTTCAATCCTGATATATCCCAACACTTTTCATTCAAGACCAATCTTATATCCTCTTTTATCTGAAAAATTATTTGTTATTTTAGAGATGAATTTTTCATTTTGTTTTTAAACTCTGTAGAGTAAACCATGATTGTCATGAATTAGCTGTGAATTTCATCTTTGAATATTTCTTTTTTTATCTTCAGTTTTAAAACATGTTAGAACCAGTTCATGGGATGCGGGGAAAATTACCTTCACTCCATCGAATTGGTAAGTCCAAGTGCATTGATGAAGATGAGCCACCACCAATTCATGACATCAATTTTGACATTGAACCACCATTTGTTCCTTTGGATGACAACAAATTTGATGTCAGTGATGCTGAGGAGACATTGAGGGCCCTCCGTCGTTCATTTAGAATACTCAGTCCAGGAAGACACACGTGCAAGAGATCTCTCGACCACTCTGGCTTGAACATTGTCCATTGCCGTGATGGAGTTGGCTTGGGAAAATACTATGTCCAGTTGCAACGGATCATGGAACGGAGAGCCTGGTTGGAGTTTACTCATGACTGGGTGTACCGCGTTAAGTCTGCGATACTGTTTATACATGAATTGGAGTCCATGGTCCATACAGAATCGTGCACTTTACATGACATCATGCACAACAATCTGATATCACCAGACATCGAGAGCAAATTGTGTGGCCTGAACTCATTGTGTGAAGACCTCCGAATTCACACAAACCACTGGAACAGTATCCAGCAGCGAATCCAAACCCATCGATGGATGCAACCCATGTTGAGTAGCCACTATTCAGAACTGGAATTGCTGAAGAAAGTCTTTTACCAACTCCAAGATACGGCTCTCTTATGGACTTACAAACTGATCCAAATCGGTTTGGAAGTCTTTGCCCATTCTCAACTAAACCCTGTTTCAAACGAAATTCTCTGGAATATGGCTCGAGGCCTTGAAGATTTTAATTCCATTGTGAACAATGTAAAAGCTCAAAGGTGTAAATATAATAACCGGTCGCCAGTTTTTGGCCACGTGAAATCCAGATGTTCTTGGAGTAGCATGATGTTTGATCCTAAACTTCACAATTTACCATCGACTATCCATGACACAATACAAACAGTTCCCTTATCACACGTCTTGAAATGTTTAGCCAATCAGAGATCTCGATATGCTGCTTTTGAAACACACAGATTTTTAACAAAGAGTGATGAGTTTGTTGATATTCTGGATATGGGTGGTCTTCCTGGATTTGTGTGGAATGACCAGTCATCCAATATTTTGAAAACAATGCAATTGGAAACATCAGATTACCATTCAGCCACTGGAAGCACTACAAGCCTCAGTGCTGCCATGCTAAAAGTTGGGTCCCTGAAAGCACCCGACCTCTCAGCGCTGATGTCTCCACTTATAGACTTTGCCAGAAGAGAACAAGATTTTGCTGAAAAACTTTTAACTATTGTTTGTAATTCCACAAGTTTTTTACGACGTGGTAGTGTACAAAACGCCAACTTGAAAGGGTCCAGAGCTCTCCTCAACTCGACTCGATTAGTACCTTGCGGGTTTTCTGGAACTCCTGTTCTATCAAGGACAGATTCGCGTCGCAAAACTGTTTCCTGGGGTGATACTGCTGACTTTTCTGTGAAATCTCAACTTATTACAAAATACCTGGATAGTTTATGGGAGAATTTTGGACATAATTTTGAACATCTTTTATATGAGCCATCCTGGAGTGGGGAGCGAAGCCTAATGAGGACTGATATCGGTTCTCTCTACCTTGTCAACGATGCTTTGGTGATGATGCTCTGCCGTATGATATATCATGGCATTGTAAAAGGTAAGCTAACTTTTGTATTTTTTATTCATGCCTTTATTAGTTTTATAAGATTCATTTATGAAAATGCTCTAGATCTGATAGTTATAATATTTTTATAAAAAAATTTTTTTTCTACTAAAAGATGTTAACATCATTGACTTTGCATTCACCTTTGAAAATGACCTTTGTTTTGTGATTTGTACTTTTTAAAGAGATGCACCATTTCCTAATTGTGATGACTCACCTGAAGACCAACTTCACCAGCAATTTAGCTTGATGTCAAGTCACTTCCTTTGTATCAAATTTATGTTATAATTATTGCAAATACATAAGGGAAACTACTGTATAATAAGCATTTTTCCTAAAAATTAAAAACAAATTCCCATTACTTTCTGCTCACTGCTGACCACCAAAGGAGGGGAAAATGGTTCTTCTCACTTTCAAAAAAGTGTGATCAGAATATGAAGTCAGGTGAGGAAAAAACTCCTTGAAAAAAAGATCAAATCAGAATGAACGTTCTCTTTTGACATTACAACATTGTTACTTTACAGCTGCTGTACACAAGATAAAGGTCTAGTTCAGCATTAAGTTACATTGTAAATAGAAGCCCTTTCCTGAAGCAAAATGTAACAGTTGCTTATCACCTGGATTTGTTTTCTTCAATTTAGAGTATTTTGAAGGTGTAGTGGTAACAAAACTCTACTCTGATATACTGTTTTTGCTGTATTACAGTAACATACACTTATATATATGAACCCAATAACAGGAATCTTATTATGATATAGATAATAGCTAATTTTTGAAGAACAAAATTACTTTTAATAAAGAAGGAAACTAATGAATAGTTCTAAACTTGCAAAAAAATCAGTTTTTTTCCCAAATGAAAAGAAATAGGTTCTTTATTTTTGTTTCTCATATAGTTCATATTTATAAACTTTTTATGTACCTTTTATTGTTCACACTTTCTTGAGCTATGATCTCTTTTAATCTCATATGGTCATTGATTTTTTCATTCTCATTTCTTTGCATTTATTCTCTGCTGTTATTGATAATAGAAAATGATTCCAATAACTTTGACTCTGTGGCATTTCATGACTTGTGATTATTGAGAGAATATAATATCTTTTATAGTATTCTGAGAATTGAAAGGTTATATTGTGTATTCCTTTAAATATAACAAAGAAGTATTTTCCACAATAGAAATGTTTGAGAGAAGAAACTTGACATCTGCAGATTCTTTGCCCAAACTGTCCAAGACTGTTTCTCTCTATATCTTTTTATTTAGTGATTTAATCCAATATTATTCAGTTTAGCTGTCTTGTTTTCTACTATATCACATTTCCTTTTTATTAACAAATATTTGACTGAGAGTGACTTGCATAACAGTGCCCTTGTACTTTCTTTCTCAGTACTATTATATATTAGAAACAGTGGACCAAAACTGTCAACATAGATTTCTTCGGTTTTCAAGTGAGTCTGGCTGGTTATCAATCACAGGTACAGGCTGCAGCAATACAGCTAGTGGGCTGAAAGTTTTTCAAATTATTTTAAGAAAAAATGTTTTTGTTTGTTTTCTAAATACTTATGTATAAATATATGCTGCCTGTATGTTTTTAGTGCGGGGGTCAATTTGCTTTGTAGATTTATGATAAATTGGTCTCCTAGTTTGTATCCCACGGCATATTCATTTATCTTCCCTTTTTCCAATTTTTTCAATTGATCATCCCCAACATAGCATACTGCCCAAATTCATCAGTCATGTGATGGTTTTTATTTGAATGACTAACCTGATCTGTCCTTTCATATATCTTTTTAGAAACTGAAATTTCTAGTTTGATTTTGAGTAGCACTTTAGATAAAATCAGGCAAATTTTTAGGCTCTCTTTTATACTTTTCTTTAATACTTGACATTTGGATATCATTAATTTTTTTTTTTACCCTGTATTCATTTTTAATATACACTCTCTCCTTGATGGTAAAAATAGCTGATTTTCTAAAGTCATTTGTTGATCATTACATGACAACTACTTTTGAAAAATTAGATACATTTTATTTATAAGTGAGTAGAGTGGGGCAAATAAGGGGTCCAGACCCCTCACCCTTTTACTTTTTCAGGAATGACCCTGCATGCAGGAATAAAGAGAAAAACGTGGGGTGAGGTCAGCCCTGTGGGAAGACAGAAATGAATATAAAAAAATTTATGGCATCAGAAGGTAACATGTTAGCAAATTTTGACAAATAGCCATCAAATGAGAATGGAGAAAGTGAGAAAAGAAAAAGTCAAGAGTATTGGCCAAGGAAATGAATTCAACAAAAACATTTCAGTAGTCAATAAATGAAACTCATCATTCCGTTTCCCTCTCAACTGTCACAAAAAAGATTGAGATCAAACAAAATCTAATGATAAAACCATTTAATTGGCAACTCTGTGGTGGAAGTGGTGCAAATATGCAGGACACATTCATGGGTCGAAATGCTTGGAATTTAACATTGATGGGCCCAGTACATAACAGATCTTTGGGGTCTTTCTTTTTTTTTGTAATTAGTTATTATTTTGAGAGCCAAATTTAACATTTTGAAAATAGGGACCCATGCTCAGACCACGTCCTAAGCAATTCCATGTTATATTATATCTACAGTGTATATTATAATAAGAGTGCATTTCAATGGGCAGTGAACTAGCGCCCTGACCCCATAAAAACCTATTATCACTACAGAAACAATAGATAAGAATCTTCTATGTAGATGCTACCATGGATCATTCTAATGGAGACAAAACCATAGCCCAATATGTCTTGTCGCATGGGAGAGCCTATTATTATACTATATTTTATAATCAGGTTTTAGTCGACCAGTGGTGATCATCAAGCAACATTTATTGATTTTCTGAGCACATTCCATATAAAAGTGTGCAAGTTCATGGATAATACTTGACCCAATGAAATATGATTTTCATAAATGTAGGACTTGCTTATATATGATAAATCAAAGAAATTGGGGTTCGAGGGGTTTTTCCCATTCAACTTAATCTTAGAAAAGAAAACCCTTCCTCATTGTTTTTCTTTTTTTTTTAAAAACAATATCTCAAAGATTTGTGATGAATGTTCATCCCCCTCTTTCAAGCTTTTATCCCCTTTAAGTTTTTAAAGTCAAGAGCAATTTACCTTTTGTATTTCAAGAGCTGCATCACACATTTACTTGCCAAGAAAAGTAGATAGCTAAAAAGTAAACAACCATATTTACCAACTTGTAAAATGCACTTTTCAACAGTAAAAATTGCTCAAAAATTGCTTGGTATTTAATATGAGAAAATGGAATACTTAAGCAAAAAAATTTATCTGCATCTCTCAATATTTTCTATAAAAATTCACTTAGTATGCCATCAAATATGGTAATTAAAGAGTTGCTATTATTCAGAATATTCAATGATTCGTCTATTTGTGTTGTCTTGTCTGTATAAGTACATAGCTAATATTCTTTTGAAAAATATCCATACCTCGTTTATTTTAAGCAAATAGTGATGAATAACTGCTTCAATCTTTTGACTGTCACCTCTTTATAGTAACGAAATCTAAGAGGAAATGTAAAGAAAAACATTGGATTTGCTTTCCAATGTTTATATTTCTCTCTCTTACTCACTCAAGTATAGAAATGAATTGATGCAAGATCTTATCCCATCAAGCACGATCAACACAAATATGCCAATTCATAATTTTGCCAACTGTATTGGCTGTCTACAAGGATTTGCTCTTACTTGTATGATGGGTGGGGGTGGCAGGCTGGAACAATAAACACATTTGTATTTTAATGCTTACTGTATTTGAAACTTATGTAGGCTAGGTTTCAGCTTTTCTTGCCAATACAAATTGACTTCATTGTTACTCTCGTTTTGCTTTAGTCACTTTCTGGTGGTAGGGGGAAAAGTTGATGATACAACATGAAAATTTGCAATTTTTTTTCATTTAGAATTCATTATGGCAAATTAAAGCACTCTGTTGTGCATTGACAATTATGAAGAAAGGAAATGTCAGTGGTCATGATTTATGCATTTTTTTCTCCACTTTGATAGTGAGCAGCTACTTGATAAGAGACCTGATAAAGTAGGTTTCTCAAGAATTGCAAATGAACCTTCCTCCCCTCCCCTCCAGAGTTGATTAAGAGATCAGTAAAGTGTTTGATCGATTCAAGAAAAAATTTGACAGATAGTGTATCCATTGAAAGCAGCTTTCCCTTCTCTCTCTCTCTCTCTCTCTCTCTCTCTCTCTCTCTCACCCACATACACAATAGCTCCATGCTTATAACTTTTGATGACACGTTTTTCAATATTCTTTGTCTTTATTGAACCTACCAAGATTCTTCTTTCAACATTCTCTCATGATTTTCCATCGATGTTCTCTATTGGTTGCTATCAGAGGAGATTTCTAATTTGAAATGTTAACCAAGTTTATTACTCAAGTGATATCCTATCAGTTTTCTGAAATTAGTTAAATTTATCAGTTTTTGTTTCTATCATTTTGTAAGTGACTAATTGGAGTCCTATGACTGGGCCCCAATCATAAACGAGTGATCAATCTTTCTAATAAACAAGCCAGCTGTCTGCAAACAGCAGATTCAACTGTTGGTTGTTCAAATTATATCCTATTTCCTGTTATAGTCAACTTCTGCAAGCTTTAGCTGGATATCAATTCCCTTATGCTCTTCATGTCCAGCAGAATTCAAGAGACCTTGTTATATGTGACATATTCAATCAATAAAAGTTGTGTGTTTTGCTCATTATCTGAGACGTGCAATGATATCTGTAAAATGGTTCTCTTTCTGCTCATACTGGTTTTTTTATTTATTTTTGTTTTAGTTCATTTTTGCCTTTTATGATTGATTCCAGCCTTTTTGGGATATTAGTGGAAAATTTGGATGGAAAAATAGATACAATTCAATCTTTTCAAAACCGTCACATTTTCATGGTACTCTAGCAAAAACTTTTGACAAATTTAGATTTCACTCATTCCCTAGCTTAGTGGACATGGACTTTTTTTTCAGGTTTATTAGAAACCATCAACCAAAACTGTCAACTTTGTTGGTTTCCTCAGTTTTCAGGTGAGTCTGGCTAGCTGGCTATATATATATCACATGAACAGACCTCACAAACCTAAACATTTGCCATATTATGGGGTCAATAGGGACAAGACTTCTTGAAAGTTTCTTCACCGCTAAATTTTGAGAAAACTGAAAAAAAAATACTTGGGCATTGTATACTTTATTTATTGGCTTTTCCAAATTTATAAAGCAATACATGAAAAAGTATAAAGAATATTGTGGCTTTTGTTTTCAGTGTTGTCGAATTTTCCTGTATGTCAAAGGACAAAGAGGTATCACCCTACATGAAAATACCAAGCATGCAGGACTATCAACTCCAGACATTTCTGAACATTACAGCATTAGAATATTTGCTATATAATTAACAGGATGTGGCAGGATTTGAAATTGCTATAATATTTAGTTTTATTAGGGTAGGCCCCTCTTTTTATGTGTGAACTTGGGAAATGAATACATTGGAAGGGTTAATCAAATTGATGAGGATAACAGGGAATACTTGGGTTCCTTCCTCAGATTGAAAAGTATAGCTTCAGATGGTATGATTATGACTTGGTCAAGCAGAAAGAACTCTTCATTTATCAAGTTTGATCAAATTCAATATGCATTGGTAGATCCTGATTTACTTTGATGAGGAGAAATTCTGTTTAAAGGACTTCAGGAATTGTAATGCGTAATAAGATTAGTGGCTTTAAGGTCTTTCCAAAGGATGCACAGATTTAAAAAAATCATTTATTCATTTTCCTGTAGATTTTACTGTGGTTTTGTTACTGAAATCAATAAAAGTGAGGATCATAACAACACATTGCTTGATTTAATCATTCTGATTTCTAATGTAAATGTGCTTAACACATATTTGTGGGTAGCTATTTTTACACATTAACTATCTTACGTTTTATTTTAGACATTTTATGTTATGTTATTCCTAATATAATTCTCTATGTAGTTTTGTTGTTTTAAAAATGTTAATGTTTCTATTGATCCCATTAGGATGCTAAATGATACTAAACAGGGAAGCCAATATTTGTTCCTATTCACCCTAAACAGAGGGGGTGAATGGGAACACTTTTCATGATAAAAAATAACCCAGCTATAAATATTTTTCTGACAAATCTTTTTGTAAACTCAAAGCGGTATGTAGGAACACACAACTGCAGAAAATAAGACAAAGTATTTACGTGGGCATAAATGAGATTTTAGTAAATGTTCAATTCACAATGTCAGTTTATGCTAAATTGGTCTTTAGTTTGTGTGTGGCAGTATTCATGCTTAATTTTTCAAAATTCAAACTTTTCAATGATCCAACTAAAGGCGTAAGAAGTATCTCATTCATTGATCACTACTTTTTCCAATTTTTTGATTGATCACCCCCAATAGGGCACGCTGCCAAAAGATGTCAGTCACATGATGATTTCTATTAAGTAACTTAGCCAGACCTGTTATTTCTGTTGGTGGTAAATTTAAGAATTGAGCATCAAGCAATGAGCAGTGGAAGAAGAGGAAGATGAAACATGCAAAAGTAAAACCTTATAGACAGCCAATACAGTTGGCAAGATTAGGAGTTGGCATGTATGTGTTGATTGTGTCTGGTGGGATGAGATTTCGCTTCAATTCATATCTATACTTGGGAGGGTGAGTGAGAGAAAGAGAGAAATATAAACATTGAGAAAAAAAATCTAATGTTTTTCTTCACATTTCCTCTTGGATATAGTTACTATAAAGAGGTGATGGCTAAAAGATTGAAGCAGTTATTCCTCACTATTTGCCAAAAATAAACCAGGAATGGATATTTTTCAGAGGAATATTAGCCGTCTTTATACAAGCAAGATAATAAGAATCTGTGCCATGATTTCTAAATGAGACGTGCTAAAAATGGGAAAATTTTGACCAACAAGCCAAGCTGCTATAGGATCAAACACCACTCTTACTTCTATTTAGACTGAAGATGATTACTGCAATTTTTGTATTTATGATAAATGAAAAATTATTAAAAAATCTGTTTTTTTAATGTAAGTGTATTTATTTATTAGAATGCAATAATAATAATCCCTTGCATATTTGCTACGTATATTTTCATAGGTAGCTAAGCCTTATTAGTTTGGTTCAGTTGGTAAGAAAGCTACCTACCAATCACTCGATCGTATTTCAAATTATGATTTGGAAATGTTAATTTTGTATATACATCTATTTATTAGAATGAAATAGGCCCTTATTTATTTGTTACATAAATTTTTGTAGATATGTAAGGCTGATCGGTTGGTAAGAGAATTGTATATTCCTCTTACTACTGCCATAGATGGTGAATATATCGTTGAACTTATAGTTCTTGTTTCAATCATATAATCAAAACAATGATCTGTTCAACAAAAAACGTGGCCTGTAATGCAATGTTCCTAATATGTCTTGAACTAGTGACTTACTTTTGAAATCTTTTGATAAGTATATATAGGTAGGTATAATCCAATAAGTGAGAGAAAATATCTCCATAAGCTAGAGAAATGAGATTCATTGAGTAAATCACTAAATTATCACAACAATCAAATAACCTCGTTTGTAATAGTGTTGGTTTTTCTTACCATGAACATATGGTGGCACCTCTCATAGCAAAGGATTCATAACAAAATTTCACCCTACAAGAGGTCCCAATTGCCAAAAAAAATCTCTTGGTAAAATATTTTCAGTTTGCCATTAAAAAAAATTTAAATTTCATGAAATATATAGAATCATCTAGATTTAATTTATAATTATCCAGATTTGTATCTAGTATCTAGGTGCTCATTTTCAGTCCAGCTGACTAATATACATTTGGTGAATTATAATGAGATTATTTATCACGTCATTCACATGTTTATTTTTACATACATTATTTACAGGGTTATTGGGATTAGTTTTAGGATATTTTTATTCAGAATAAATTACTGAAATCCCATAGGTTTAGTTATTCATAACAAGTGAACAGATAGTCTTCATTAGGAGAGGTACTACTGTATTATAAGAAATTTTGTTAGTGTACAAAATGTATGTTATTGGAGTCTACATATGCAGGCATTTTCTTGCAAACATAAGAAGATATGCATTTAAATGAATGGAATGAGGATAGTGGATGCCATTTTGTGTTGGGCAGTGTAGTTGACTCATCTTCTCTGCATGTCATAGTAAGAGAATCTAAAGAAAAGATGAAAAAAATACTTTGGGATTTACCCAAATTTATCTCCCTGCCAAAATGCTGCTGACAGCTTAAAGCTGTGAAGTGAAGACAACTTGGCGAGTATTATTTAGAGAGGAAGCTGTGCCCCAGCCATAATGTGTTTCCCCTCCTAAGTAGTGAATCTGAGATATTCTGTTAGAAAGGTTCAGTCACTTAATTCTGACCTTTCATGTATACTTAAAACGGGGTTCATATGTGAGTCTGCATTCTCCAATTCTCTGCATTCTCTCATTCTCTGCTTATTCAATAACAGTCAACTAAAGACAATGGAGAAATAAAGAAAGGGAGCTAAAAGACATTTTACAATTTTAATGTTATTTGTGCATTAAAATCAACAAATAGAACAGTGACATAAATAAATAAAATATTTCCAGGTAATTATGACTGGAAACTGTTAGAGATTTTATAACTAATTGAATCACCATAGCTCTATGAATGGCCCACCCAAGCAACCAGCAACTGGGCTAAAGATTCTTCTCATTGAGCGTCTGTGGGTGTCACATTTTTGGGGCTTCAACCTTGAAAATTCAAGTACCCCAATAGACACCATCTAAATTGTTTTATTGGTTTTTTTTTTTGGTTTTTTCTTTGAAAAGTGCTTTTTGGGGTCTATGGTCATTTTTGGATCAACAATGCCCAAATTTTGGGCTGGTTGAAAATTTTTTATATAATTAATTCTGGTACTTGCGCAGGCTATGGTGATTCATATATACAAGGTACGGATATATTTTAGTCTACCTTTTGAACGAAGGATATTTTTTATTTGTATCCTAATTCTAAAATTCATAAAAGAATATTGAATGTCATTACCAAAGGAAATATCTTCAGATTGAAATTATCTCCCTTGGACATGAGGTGGAATTATTTTCTATTCAATTTACTGAAATCCATTATTTCTTATTCTATTCATTTAAGAATTCCACTGTCTATTTTGAGCATTTACAAGCATTATGGATTTAAGAGTTGTAACTATCACCAACCAGATGGTTTGTGAAATGAAAGACAGATTTTTGTGTCAATATTTTGAGATTTTCTTTGGGAGTTACGTGAGTATCATCATCCAGAAAATGTTTTAATCAAAAGTATTGCTAGAAAGTTGTTCGTGATTTTGCTTTCTTCAGGTTTTTAAAGCAAAGGATACAGCTTTCTTTGGACTGACCGTAAGATTTTTAGAAAAGTCCAAGAAAAGTGATGTTAATCAGCAGATATGGTCTTTACAAAAAGAAACACTGGAAATAATTGGTTTGTGCAGTGGATATTTCATATGAAGCTTTTATTTAATTTTTTCTTTGAGTTTATCCTTTTTTTGCCATCAAATGATTATCTAGATACATTGAAATGCTTCAAAGGCACATTTATGCATCATTACAGTGAATACATATATATAGAGAGAGAGAGAGGGAGAGAAGAGTAAGTGCATTGAGAAATAGATAATTATTAAAGGAATTGAATGATAAATATACTGTTGTAATGATTTGTGGAGACATTTCAGCAGTGGTGCTTGGTCTGACTGTATCCTTGGCAAAGTTCCTCAGATATGTTGTGCCCTTAGAGCTCTGGTGCCCTCCACCTTGCAGTTTCCATCTGTCACCCCTAGTTTCATTGCATTTACTTGTTATCTATAGTCTTCTTCTATTACTGTTTTCATTTGCTATCATTTATTCCTTTCTTTCAAAGTATTCCACTGACCAAAGGCAGATTTTTAAAATGCTACAGTAAATTGAAAAAAAAAAGATATAGTGTTATTCGTTGTATACCATCACTCAGTAGTGAGTCTCAGAAATACATTCCATAAGAAGACATACATTCTTTTCATATGCTTTAGGAGAAGAGGGAAGATTCTGAGTGAAACAATGGCCCCTGCCCTTATCAAGGACTGTCTGCAATGACTTTGTGCATACAAATGTACTAAAGTGCTAAAATACTGTCTTTGTGTGTGTGTGTGTGTGTGTGTGTGTGTGTTTTTGCAAGATTCTTCCCATCTATGATGTACTACTTGACAGATGGAATTTCCTCCCTGAACATGTTAAGAAAATAGAATGTCAAGTTATTAGGTGCACATCTGCTTACCACATACAGTGGTGCATATGCCAACTGGCTTGTCAGCTTATCTTGTTTATGAAATTAACTTCTACCTGTGAAATAAAAAAGAAAATCTTGCTAAATGTATTTCAAGTTGTGAATGAAAAATTTCTATGAGCTTTTACAATCATTTTTATTGCATTACGCACATTAGAACATCTGGTGAGTATATTCACTTATGATTAGCACCCTTTTACCACTAGACACTTTGAAAACTAGTGCTGAAATGTTTATGCATATTAATTGCTGAAATTAATCTGCAGTAGAGGTCTCAAGACAGTCATCATCAGATGATGACTCTGCTTTGGAGTTGGGCATGGTGTAATGAGTATGGAACATCATAATCACCACCCAGGATATCTCAGCAGCATCTCGAAAAAACCACAAAACCTTGCATGTTGAAAAATTTTGATTGTTTGATTTAAGGAGAGCTTGCTACAATCAACCAGTTGCTGTTTCTGTCTGGTTTCAAAGCTTTGCAATATTATTTATATATATATATATAACATATATAATATATATATATATATATATATATATATATATATATATATATATATATATATATATATATATATATATATTAATTTGATATGATTTTTTAGGTTTGAGTTATCTATGTGTAAGGATTACTCTATATCAGGGATAGACATATACAGAAAATTCAGTGGTTCATGGTGACTCAGTTTAATGCTAGTCTGACAATTGTACCAGTATGAAACTCTGTCACCATGAAGCCCTGAATTTTCTGTGTATATATATATATATATGATCATTGCTTGAATTATCATGTCCAACAGGATAATATCGATGACAATGTGGACGGACAAATCATTTGAAAAATCAATAATTTACATGTTTTGCTGGTTACAGCTTCATCAATAAAGAAAATACCAAATGAAACCGTTCAAAACAAGAAATTATTGGATGTTTGTTTTTGGGCGGGGGCGTTTCTTGTTGTTCTTCTCTATTTGACATTGTCACGTAATGAATGTTAAGTGTCAATATTTAGAATGTTATTGAATCATTTAGCCCCATGAAAGAGATCAGATTGAGGCAGGCTAAATAATTCAATAACTTTTAAAATATTTACACTTGACATTTTTTATGTGACGATGACTTGATAAATCAGCTTTGAATTTTTGCTGTTTCATTTTGAATTTTTGTTATCAATTTAGAAAGACATGTCAGTAAATTGTCAATTTTACATACAATGTCTTTCTACATTCTCATTAATATCATATATGTGATATTTGCATCTAACTAATATAACCCATGTGTCTACCACCAGAATCATTTGATATTCCTTTAGATTGTGTACAAATACGAATGAGCTTTGGTATTGAATTTTATCACCCATTTCCAATAATCTGTTCGTAAAGAAAAGTGCTTTTCTGATTCCAGCTGTTGCTGCATAAGAATTTTTCTTTGAAGCAATTCTAATGCCGTCTGTGTCACCTTGTGCAAGCAGCTATTTGGGGTAGGGGATAATTTCCAGTCTATCAATCTGCTTTTTGCTATGTTCTTGCTGACAAGATTTTCGAAGAATTTCTCACAGATGTTCTAGGTATTTTTGGATTTTTCATTTTTTAAAAAAGTAGGCTTCTAACACTTGGGAGTTTGAGCACTGTCTGATAAAAATATAATGGTCCTCAACTTCTCCATTGTGAAATAGGATCATTATGATATGAATTATCGTGGTAAGTGCAGATGTAGACACAGACCCTGCACTATTATTATTAACTTTCCGATAGGTCTACAGTTGGAGAAATCTGCGATTACTCAAAAACTGGCCATTGTACAAAGTTGACATTTGCCAGATATATTTGTCAGCACACAAAGCAGTGTTGTGTCGAGTTTTTAGGGTCAGCAGTTCCTGGGGAAAACTCACGAAAATGAATAAGAAATCAACGAATGATGGATCTTTCTATAAATAATCTCCTTTGATTTCCGCTCTTTGATATTATCTAAATTTAGATACAAAATATATAAATTAGAAACACTGATGTTGTAGTTTTATATGAAGAATGAAAAATTATTTTGCATGACAATCATGATAGGCTTCTCGAGACACCATAGAGTCTTTCCCCTTTCAAACATGCACTTTTGGAATGGGCGCTGCTCTAGTTCTCCAAGTGAAGCATTCTAAGAGGATTGCACTTATAAAAATCTTACTACAATGTGCTTTTTTTGCTGTTTTATGATAACTAACTTACAAATAAGTATACAGAAATCAGATTGTTATAATATAGATATGAGCATTCAATGAATTCATGTGAATATTCTGAATTTTTGTCATAGTAATCTTATTGTGTGAATATTATTAGGTGGTGGTGGAGCAGGTAGAATAGTTACTAGCATGCCACACTGGTTGATGGAGAAGAGTAGATGAGTAAATACTCCTCCTCAACTACTTTACCTGCACAGACAGTAGCCGTAAAAGGCTGTTATCTTCATAGTCAACCTTGACAGGAGCCAATAAGAATTTTGGAAACTTATTACTAAACAAAATAACACCGTTATGATATTTCCTCTAACCATGGCACTATGGCGCCATAATAAGATGGCAGCATTTAAGCAGTGTCCGTTAGGCTGGAGATATTGCCGAACTGCAGTTATTAGTTTCTAGCGGCATTGTTATTCCAATATTTTGTCTCAGAACGTAGGTTGAGTTATAATTAGATTTCCACCTTCCTTTGGCTATTACCTTCAACTCGCTGTCTTGAAGGACACTTTAGTTCCAATAGAAATCACAGGAATTTTCTCTGAAATATTATTTAACAAAAGATGCAAAAGTCTAGAATCCTCTGATTTCTCAGGCATTGATAGGTGTGTGTTACATCCAGTTGATTCCAGAAGTTATTTCCATCTCCTTAGACAGAATTTAACAGTTTAACAAAGTTATCACTAGCATAAAACTTGAGCAATCATTCCTGTGACTTTGATAAATTGGTTGTGAAGATGAAAAAGGTGGAAAAAGTACTAACTTCTAAAGACTACTGGATGCATCATACATTCAATGGGGGCTGAAGAATATATCAGCTCAGACTTTGTTAAAATCAATAAAAGCCTTGAAACAAGAACTATAAGTTCAATGATACATTCACCATCCTTACATCCATTTTTTCAAAGAATTACTAAATGTAGTAGTAATAGCAGCTGAAGGAAGATGTGGATGGTTCAACCAGAGATCTGGATCAAGTTTCTTATCAGTCCAATATGATACAGCTAAGAAAATTGATATTTAATATTACTAGTTGTGGAAGTTTTAGTAGGAAGTAGATGATGGTTCAACCGGAAAGCCTGGACCAGTTTCATATCCATCCAACATGATACAACTCGAAAAATTGACATCCAATATATTAAGACCGACAAAGAAGCAGACCCAAAAATGTCTTATAGAGATGCGTGGATGTATTTTGAAAATATCGCAAAACATCAGAAAACGGTTTCCAAATTTCATATTTATCGTATGTATCCCAGAAAGGTTGGTACTCCACAATCTTATATAAGCAAGTAAATGGCAATTCCAATGTCTGTTTGGATGCACACAAAACAAGCAAGTTGTGAAATGTCAATAACTCTCTTCACTTGAAGAAAAATATTCATTACAAGGAAAAAGTTACCCATTATTAATGTTTGACTAATATTTTCTTTCATCTTGAATTTTTTCGTTACTTTTTATAGCAACTTACTCAGACTGTCAGTCGACAGCAGAGAGTAAACAATTTAAGATGAAAGAAAATACTAGTCAAAAAATGAATAATGGTTGACAATGTTTCATTGATAAAAAATAGAATAAGGAAAAAATATTTAAAAAAGTTTTCTTTTTAGTTGTTTGGAATCATTTTTCTTAGCTATTAGATGTCAAAAAACAGAAAAAAATTGGAAGAAAAAGAAAAAGGAAAACCGGTGATGTGAATGCAACTTTGAATTAATGTGATTCTACCATCATTTGTATTGACACAAGCTTCTTTTGTCAGTATTTCCTCTTGTGAATAAATTTATATGTATATTTTAGTTTTTAAAGTTTCACTCACTTTTATGTATTACCAGCAGGTTCAACACTTTTGAAATGACTAATGATTAGGAAAATTATTTTATTTGTCTTATGAAATGTTTAAATAACTCTGGTGCTGAATCTCTATCTTCTGACAAAATTCTACTTTTAACGAATAGAAATTTGACAGTGCAAAAATCACTAAATTAGCGTGGAATTGCTTAAAATTTTGGTCTTTTTTTTTTTTTTTGGTGTCTTTTTGGTTATTTTTTTTCATTTTGTGCTTTTTGGCAGTCAAACTAGTATGAAAATATTTTTTGAGTTGGCAATACTTTTCAGTCTTGGCAATTTTTTCAGCTAACACCTTTGAAATAAATCTTGATATAACTACCTTTTTGAAAGTAAAATTAATTCAGTTTATTAAAAGCTTGGCTTTGATTTTGTCTAAACATTTTCTCTTCCCAAAAATTGAAAACTCATTCAGTTATCTATTGGGTGCATGTTTGTATTTATCATCTTCAGAATACTTTTATTATTTAGTAGAGCTTGTGCCTGTGATTCTACAGGTACAAAACTGATTTAAAAATCTTGAGGAAGGAACTTTATTTGTCAATGCATAGAAATAGAACTGCAGCTCGGTGTAAGTCAGCTTTGCAGCTCTAACGATCCAACTATTGGAATGATTTCTTTTTTCAGGTCCTATTTTTGCTGAAACTGCAGATACCAACAATTAAATACTATTCCATTCTTTTAAACCATCATGGCAGCTGCGTCAAGCTGTTACTTTTTCAGCTGGTGTTTTATTATTGTTTTGACTTCTGTTTATAAAAAAATTCCTTAGTTGATATCCATTGACGAATCGGAGAGGCTCGTGGCTGAGCATTCAGTATGGATATCAGCAGGAAATGAATGCATCGGAAAGAAAATGTTTTGGTGAGCCAAGACAAAGAGACTCTCTCTCTCTCTCTAGCTTGCGTGTTGATTATCTGTCCCAGAGCACTCAAGTACTATATTACTCCAAGTACTTCAATGCCAACATATGGTGAAGATATTCAGGGCTGGTTTCTACTTCTTAGCCTGATTCTGTTGGGGATTGGCATAAGGCTACATAATTACAGCAACAAAAATAACCAATGCAATAGTTACAAATATATAAAAAGGTGCAATTCTGCTTTTTAGACATATTGGCTGGTGTGAATTTCACAGACTGATGATAACTTTTCAGACCTTGTACAAAGATAACTAGAAAGCACTCCGAGAGGGCATACCTCTCTCAACTCCTCATAATTGTCTATGGATCTCCTGGAAAATTTAATCATCTTTTTTGCAGCCCATATTCCAACATTCTATAAAACTTCATAAAAATGAGAACTTTTGGAGCTATCGTGTGGACTGGCAAAATTATTTGGTATTGACGTATGATTATGACATAGGGAAATAATTCTGCCTGGATATGCCCCCATTTTGGCCACTTTTTCCTTACCCCGTCACAATCCATTCAGTACTCTCAGAGATATCATATGGATAGACAGATGCAACAAGAATACATGTCCCTTTCCAGTTTTGTTGGCATTGGTAATTATTTGAACCCTACTCCATCATAAAAAGAAAACAAACTTTGTAACATTTCAATCAGAAAACATCTGATTGTTTTCATTTTTTTTTATCCAAGTGAAACGGCAATATGCTTGAATGTATGAATTAACAGAATTAGTTTTTATCTTTCACGCAATTTTACTCTTGGAACACAAAAGGTAATTCATTTACTGGTTATATGTATTTAGAATTTAGTTTTTATATCTCATTTCACCTTCTCGAAACTCCTCGGGTATGTATATATCTCAAAGATGTCCTGTAGATTTCTTTTAGAAGTCTTCTGGTATATATGTGTCACGGAAAATAAAGTAAATTAGATTTTCTAGCCTTTTACTATTACATACCGAGTTGTATTTTAGGATATGGTATTTGTTTTTATTGTAATTTTGGGTGCCCTATGTGAGAATTTAATACTATATTGATTTCTGTTCTGAATAAAACTTAAACAACAAATGTTTACTGGACAAATGTATACCATTATAGTTTCAGTTCTTTGAATTATGGAAAATTGAAGCATCATTAGAAATTCGAATCAAGATAAAAGATTTAAAAATTATGCTTTGTGCATTCCTAAGATGATGAATTTGAAACCTTAAGATCCAATGTAGTAAGGTTGAATAAGAACCGAGTCTCAAATATTGAGTTGACCTATCTCTAATGTTCTGCAAAAGTATCTATCTCCATATCTGTTGCTTTAGTAACTGACAATCTGCATGTCCATTTGGTAACATTTTTCAGATCTCTACTGAAAATAATTTGTATAAAGTTAGTAGACTTTGTTTAGCTTAGTCTAGTTACAGTAATGAAGGCTGAACTCACTAGCCTAGCATATTCGTCTGTAAGATGAATTTGACAACCGATACATTAGCATTCCATTTCACATATGAACTAAGTCGGATTTAGAAGCAACGTGTAGCTTAACTTTTAGTACACTGTAAGTGACTTCTTTTGTCAAGCAAAAAGTTTGTCTTGTTTGTGCAGGTGACTCTGATTGCCAGGTGATGGTGTGTTTAAATTTTGCAGCTGTGTTGTCCTGTCGATTTCAGTTGTAAATGAAGAGACACATAAGTTACAGGCTTTCAAAGTTACTTTGTGCACAAAATGTTGGTGCCCTTGAAAAAGAATACAGAATGCTAAAGATTAAAATATATATTTTATATCATAAATCTAAATAAGTAAAGACGATAGCTTACATTCTTTGTTTTCAAAATAAGTACTTGATGGTGTTAATGTGAGGATTACTTGAAGATGGTATCTGGAGGACTGGTGCTTGCTGCAACCCACCCAACTCTGATAACTGTCCATATCAATCCTTGGTTAAGGGCCCTCTAGTCATAATGCCAACTCATTGGATGCAGTGTAATATTTGTATATATTTTTTTTAAATTCAAATTTGGAAATTTTTTTCAACAAATGTCCATAAGCCGCAATATGACAATCTTTGTGATCAGATTATGAATGATTTGCCTAATTAAAGTGGATTAAGTGGGTTAATGGCTTAGCTTGTTTATTGCATAATTTCTGCAACATCTGAAATTCCCAAAGCTATTGATGAAGCAGATGAATGCATTAGTATAATTAAAAAAGGGATTATTCCTTTCACTTATTTTAGAGTTGTCTTATTGCACAGTAGTATTTTTTAGAAAAAATTGTGGAAGTGCAAGGTGGCCCAATGGTTATCAGTAGTGAACCAGGTTTGAATTCTGATTTGGCAAAATGCATGGATTCACTCATCTCCATGTCCTATTGCCAGTTATCAAGACCTAAGGGATCTTGTGACTGGCATGCCACATTGTTTGGAGAAAAGGCTGAGTTGGTGAGAAATTAAGTAAATCATTCTCTTGTAACAACTACCTTACCTGTCCAAGCAGTAGCAGCAAGAGGATGCTACAACCATCGGCTGATTTGTTGACGATGTTAAGATCAAATCAAATTCTGAAAATGTGCTTTTATTTGTTCATTTTAAGGCTTTAATTTTATTGACTAGACTAAATACCCATTCTAATGGACAGAGTAAATTGCTGTCTGATTTCAATCGATCTGTCATTCTATTTCATAAATGCCATCTTTGGACAGCAGTTTACTGCACTTGTTAGGTTGGGTATTTATTCTAGTTGAAAAAATATTCATGCTCTAAATAAAATTTGAAGTTGAAAAATTAAGCAAGATTTTTACTTAAATTTACTTTTGAATTTAAGTTTGTTAGGAGTAAATTAAACAGTAGAACGTTCCAAAAATTGCTTGTGATTTACTTAAAAATGAAAACTAATTTACCTTTGATTTTTAACATTCATATGACTTTTTGTTTTATTTAAATTCTAAACAATTTTTCATTAAATCAAAGCTTAGCTGATTGCTGAATAGACTGTATTTAGTATCTTTGAACATGAAATAATTTGATTTTTATGATAAATAAATGATTTGTTTGTATTTAAACTGATTCAGCCATGAAACAAGTGAAAAAGTGCAACTAATAAATGCAAACTAAAAATATAAGTTTTTATTTGATGTAAAATTTCTCAAAATTTATATCCGTTTTGTTTTCAAGTAAAATAGAAAGTTGATTGAATGTTAATAAAAATCAAATGTAAATTTTTTTTTTTTTTACTTGAAGCACAAAAATACTATTTTGTGTATTCGTATATTTGATAGAGAGGGAGAGGGTAAGAGTCAATGTTCTCAGGGAGGGCTAATGTAAGAGAGAGAATTAAAAAAATGGCTTCCTTTCTGAGAGTCATAGTAAATATCAATCATCAGTCAAAGGAGTGGCTACAAAATATGTGACCATTTTAGAATGAGTTTGATTTTGAAACTGAACCCCGTCTCACTTTGGGGAGTGATTTCTAAAGTGTAATGTGTTGAAGACCTGCCTATGGCTCACCGGAGTACCCATAGAAAATTTCATGTGGTTATGTTGAGTATTTTTTTAAATTTTTCATTAGATAGTTTTGCTTTCTGTCTTTTAAAAAATTTTTTTTTTTTTTTTTACTCTTCGTGCTTTTGATAAAGAAGGGGACAGTAAGAGCCAACTTCCTTAGAGAGGGGGAGAGTAAAAGAAAGAATAAAATACAACCTCTGTAGAGTACCCACGAAAAATTTCATGGAGTTTTGTTAAGTAGTTTTTGCAGTAGGCTGTCACATACAGACAGCCAGACAGACATTTGTGAATCATGATAAGATACAATGTTTTTTTCCTGAACATCTTTGTGTCTTGAACTTGGACAGTGCAGACTAAAAGGTAAAGATTTCAAATAAAAAAACGGGGAAACATTCGTGCTCAGTCGTTCCTATGTAGTCAATAAATAAATGAAAAAAAATATTGGCATTGATAGAGGATTTTATTTATTTGGTGTTTCTGTTATATATATTACCATTTCTTTTTGGATTAATGCAGATTGGATTTAATATTGAATTCTGACTATATACCAGTGCTGCATTATATTTTAGAATAGACATAAAAATTGTAAAGAATGATGCTTTTTATACAAGCATTGGGTATCAAAATATGACTGTTTTTCACTGTTACCATTTCTTTTGGCTGGTGTAGAATTCTACAGTTGGCTTACATTATTTTTAATAAAAGAAAATGTCATTTCTTTTTGTTATCTGGCAAGAATAGTCCAATAGTATTTCAAGTTTGATTTTATTTTAATATATAAACTACAAGTGTTCCTTGTTATAACTCGTCTATTAGGGTCCAAGCTAACCTTGCTATAACTAAGCCGCTATAAGTTGGGTTGCCAATTTAGCTAGAACTAGCTCTTTTGGAGTTGGTTTGATATTTTGGGGTCTACTATGCACCTGTGTTATAAAGAACCATGTTCTAACACTTAGGCCTGTATTTAGTTTATGATAAATGCTGAAATAAATAAGTTGCCTTTGTCAGTAATTTGAAATCTGCTTCTGCCCGACATTTAGACATTCATTATATTGAATGACAGCTCACGTGCTCAATTCTCAATATATTTGATTAAATTTGCTCAAAATACAAAGTGAGTTCAGTATATATCATCATAATTCATTTGCATATTCTTGTAATATGAGGTTAGGGAAACAATATAAATCTGAGTTATGTATTGGATGTTCATATACATTTTCCTTTGAGCAATCCGCTCAAATAAATGAACTATTCTTATATTAGTATATGATGATTTCAGTGTGGAAAAACTGTCTTTTTGTCCCTTTTTAATGAACATATTAGACAGTATACTACTTACTTTCTATACTAAAGTTGTTTTTGTCCTTTCTTTGATTTCTTTAACCACTTCCTTCCTCCCAGCTTTTTCTTTAGGGAGCTGCAGGAAATTATGCTTCACCCACAACTTTGCAATATTCTGCCTTATTTATATAGTATTTATTTCATATTATTAATACATTAATGTTTGAGCGAACATGATCACGTAACTTGCCCCGCACATTCAACGTTAGAAAGAGGACTGTGAAAATATATTCACCCCACCTAATTTCGCCCCATCCAGTTGCAATTGCATTCCGATGGAGTCTTGTAAATAAATCATGGACATCACTATGGAAAGGTGACGTCAATCACTGGACAGCTGAACCCATAGTTACAGTGATACTATACTGCCTTTCGTAATAATCACTGCCAACAGAAGAGCAGTCACCCCTGTGTAATTTCCTGGTCATTGCATTATTATAAAATGATAATTATTGCATGAATTCTTTCAGAACAATAATATTACGACTAGAAATACGGAAACACATAATTTCTTGTTGCTATTGGTTATTATGATCCCGTATTTCACATTAATGATAGATGCACGTATAGAATATTATTGAAATTCGATTATCAATTCAAGTGAAATTGTGCATTCTCAGTCTGGACTATTGAAATCAAAATAACACTTCTGCCAATTCTTGAGAAAGCACAGGATGAAATTAAAGGTCTGAAATGCCAAGAGCATACTGACGTTATTTTAATTTATCTATTGATGTATTTTAATGTTCTGAGCCTGATGGACTTGTTTAGTTTTACAGTTTGTGAAGTGTTGGCTCTTGTTGCTTTGTCTGAATGTTAGATTTATTGCTTGATAGAAAGTGGAGTTTTCCAGTCTAGATGGATTGACATCGATTGAATACCAAACAGCACGCATAGATGCAAGTAGGCACAAACTCTGATGATTCTTATCCGTCTTTACAGCCAGTCTCTTCTTTTTCTCTATCTAACATGATTAACAAATGCTGATCATTGGTAATTAGAATTGAAAAGGCCAATTTGCACCTTTAATCAGAATTCAAAGAGATTGTTTATCACCTGGATGATGGAAAACCTTTTCACTCTGAAATTGAAATACCATTTTCGTGGCTGTAGTTATTTTCTTTTCTTTATATCTGTCTAATAGAAAAGAAGTAACAAGAATAATTGCTTGTACTTTAGGAAAAGTTAATTACTTTCATAGAACAACTTTGACTTTTCCAAGTATATAGCAAATATATTTTTTCATTATCATTATTGTTAATTCATTCTTTGATGTCAGAATTGTAAGGTGAGAATTTTGTATAGATTGTCTCCAGTGAAATATCTTTTTCTTTCTACAAGGTAAAAAAAAATCTTTGTTTTTTCTTTTCTTCATTGTTATTCAGAAAGTAATGTCACATTTTCAGAGATGAAATAAAAACCCATCCAAATGTTACAAAAACATAAACATAACGATCATTAGAAACATTGACCAAAGTTCGCTGTGAAATATGATTTTCTCTTGAATTTATTTTAGTGAATATAGATTGGGTTAACATTTTGAAGAATGATACACTATTTGCTGATCAAAGTTGGAGATTTGGATTTTAGATTTTTGTTTGTTGTGATTGTCTATGCAGTATTCTAGGATCTCATAATAGATGAAATTCACCATATTCCACTGAATGCTCACCAGCACCTTTTTATTTACTTTATATATTATCTGGTAGACTTCTTGAAAGGTGCAGTTATCTCTTGTAATATGAATGACCAAATGGTTATAAATTTGTGTACGTACTTGCATACTATTTCAAATTGCTACATGAATCTTAAGCAAGCTTTTGTGCATGATTGAAACATTCTTAGTTTCTAAAATGATATTTAAAATGTGTGTGTATGTGTGTGTATATATATATATATATATATATGTGAGTGTGTGTTTGTTTGTTCATTATCTTGTTTGCTTTTGTGTATACGTTTTATAGACTCCTTAATGGATGCAAATTTGTCTATAGGGGTAACTTGACTCCAGTATGAATTTTTTTTTTATGTGCTTTCAATCTTTCTTTCTTGTTGGGATCATCAGTTGTTTACCATGTAACCATTTTGAGATTTAAAAACAAAAGTTATATCAATATGGCATATGGATGTTATTTTATACTACACATTATTTAATCTTTTTCTAAACACAGCTTACTCGTGTAGGTTACCCAAAAAACATTTGACGATGAGGGATCTATAAGTATAACAACAGATATGACTCTTTTTTTACGTCACTTTTTGGGGTGTTCACCCATGTGAATATCAAATCTGTTATATATATACATATATAATGTGTAATAGAATGTTACCAAATATTGTCTAATTCATACTGTTGCAATAAACAGAAACAATGATCTCACCAAAAACCAGTAACATCATGATGCACAATTGAGAGTTACGAATGCAAAAACTGATGGCATATTCACTGTCATCTCAGGACGACTTGTTTTATTACTGGAACTACAAATAGAGGAGTTGAAGTAGAATATGCAGTTTTGGTACAATATTGTAAGAAGAAATGAATTCTATTTTGTAAACCTTTTACATTTCAAAGGAGCTAGGGAGTCCGACCCTAGTGCAGCCATGATTTTTTTTTCTGTCTCCCTCTTTAAAATTTTTTTTAGTTACATTCGAATCAAATTTTTGCAAAAATTGAATTTTGTTGAATTATAAGTCAACATTTCTGCAATGATTACTTATACAGCAATTTTTTCCAAATGATAAAGACCACGTGCTTCAAATGATAAACAAATACCTCCTTCCCTTTGCTAGATATTGTTATGCAATGCCTCGTTTTATCCCAGAGTGACTGCAGAGTAAAATTCACTTCCACAGAAGCTAGTAAATATGACTGATAACAAACTATTCAAACAAATACTATGTTCTTGTAACATTTTACAAAATGCTATTAATGCTTCGAGAAAAATATTGACTCGATAGATGGTGTGTTTTATCACATAAAAAACTTTTTATTTTAATCATGACATACTTAATATTTGATGTAATGGCTGTGTGCTTTGTCAAATAAATTATCTTACTTTATTCATGCATTCTGAAATCAAGCAATGATGCGTTTTATGTACGGACAGTGACTAAGAGGAAAGCAATTGAAGTTGACAGCATCTTTTTCTTTCTTTTTTCAATGATTTATTTAAAATTGAATGCAAAGTATTTACTGTCCTTTCCAATAACTTTGTTTAATCTCATGATTTGCATGTTGACAGATTTGATATCTTGGTATACCTATAAATATCTCAATATACTGCATGATGTCATGGATATTTACTTTATATAGATTAGATATTAGAAATATAGTTTTATATTTCCATTGCATATTCAAAGTTCATTGGTGTCTTCTTCCTTGCACTGGATAAAGAATATCATACAACCAGCTTGGGTGTTAATGAAAAAGATTAATTTTTTAGTGATTTGACCTGTGAAAGAATGTCTTCATCAAGCAAGACAAATTATCCACACAAAAGTTATTATGGGTTTGTTGTATTTGCTGGTTTTCTGTAATGAAGTAAAAAATAACATTTGGTTAATTGAACCATAACTCCAATTTACTGTTGCTCATCCAACAACTTGCATCTTTACTTTAGTTTATTAAGGCTCCAGATCTCCTGTTCTCTAAACAAGACTTTCTCACAATGTGCATCTCACACTAAACAGGACTTGGGCTTAAAGCATGACTTGGCACTCTGCCAAATGAGAAATGGTAGGAGGTAACATTATCATAGTAGTAATAAGAGTACCTAACAGGGATAATAATTGCCAATCTGACTTGATATGTAGATAAATATCTTGAGGAATCAGTTGCAGAGAATTTGTATAATCCTGTTTCACTCTTGATATTTATAGCCAAAAGTTATTGATGATTTTCTAAATGGTAGATAGACCACTTGCTTTAATCAATATTTTTTTTCCATTAATTTTCTATTAATGAGAATCTCTGGTCCAGCAGTATAATTAAGACTGATTTAACTTTTATAGCAAAAATTGCCTCTGCCAAATTCGCAGTTCATTGAATCATTTAAAAAGTTTAGAGTACCATTTAAATTAATAAAGTTAGCTGGCACTTCTTGTCATACAAATATTGCTTGATTTGATTATTTATTGATCCACTAATGGGTTTAATCAATGTTTGTTTTATATATATATATATATATATATATATATATATATATATATATATATATAACACAACTAAGGTTCTGCATTCAAATTGAAATTAACATGATTAAGTTACAAAAGATTCCAGAGTAGTGTTTTTCTATGGTAATCAAACCTTGGAATTGAATTTACTCTCTCTCTCTCTCTCTCTCTTACTACAAAGATCAAGATGTCTTTTTTTAACTTATCGCTCAGTTTTTATAAATTCACTCATAAACTAGTTGTTAATGTAACCTCTGATATCATGGGTAGGATTTATTAAACAAATATGTCTAAACTTAAATTCATTCTAATGAGTAAATATGTAGTAAGAGAAAAATTTGGCAGTAGGAAAGGGGAAAAGGAGCAATAATCAGTTATATTTTAGTACCAGGTATATTCGAAACCAATACATGTAGGCAAGATTTAGACATTTTTTTTCATTACCAACTGCTCCCTGATTTAACAGCTACATTACCACTCCCCTTCTTACAGTTACTCATACTTTGCACTAACAAACTAAACATTTCTGGTGATGGCATGTTGAAACATTTGATAATTAAACACTAAATTTTGCAATTTTTGAATTAAAATTTGTCTCAGTAAGTCTTAACATTGAATCTGTATATTGCTCATTGCAAGTCAGTTTAAAAATGATTTTCAGTGGTCAGGAATGAAGAGTAACATTATTTGACAAAATTGAGCTGGTGTACATTAGATTGATATAAAGGTTCTCAGTCTTTTTTTTTTTTTTTTTTTTTTCACCACATGATTTTCTAGCCTAGTTCTTGGCATCATTATTAAGTCATTAAAGTATTTTCCCTGACTCTCTATGACCATATGGCACCATTCAGCTAAATTGTGTTCTCTATCATAAAAGAATTAAAAGGTTCAGTGAATACTTTTAGGAATTTTTTAAAAAAAATTTTGAACCTATTCGAACTGTTGATTGAGAAGGGGAATGTTGTATAGGGCAAAACGTGATAATTTGAAGGTAATAGATCTGAAAAATACTCAGTGTGTGGAAGAATTTCCTACCCCAGCTCTACAATCATTTGTTGCATCACGTTGCCATGCAATAAGATTACTGGTCAACTTCCTTGCCCAGAAAAAAACATCTTTTTTTTTCCAATGTGCCTTTTGGATGAGTTCATTGCTTATCGTAGCATTGCACAGTAACAGTTTTTTCAGGTTTCAGTGACTTGTACTGAAAAATTCCCTCCAAACAGAGAATGTTCTCCTTGTTAGATTACTATCAGGTTGAGCTGTTGAAGACTATCCTGAATTTAGCCTTGATTTCCTTCATTAGATTATACTAACAAAATTTGTTTGTCATTGCCAAAATAATGTACTTAGGTTGTCTGATGTAAAATGGATAAAGAGCTGAGTAAACTTCAAGGACACTTCTAAGATTTCCCTAAATTTGTGCAAAAGATGGCACTGAAAACATTTGAATTGACCCGATGTATATATCTATATGTAGTGGTTACCATTTAAAAGGGAATCTTCTTACCAGATTTGAGGTTTGTTTGAGGCTGCTTCTGTTCACTTCATTCTAATACCCATTGGAAATGCATCAACCCAGTTTTCCCCTGATGTATTGGTAAATAACAAAGGCTATCCAACTTGGTAGCCATAATATGTAAAGCCTTGGCATAAAGAATTGGCCTCTTGGCTATTTACCTACAGGCCACGACGAGATGTGGAAAATACTCCCAGAGCCAAAAGTCATCATATTTTGTGGATGTACTTCGTGTTTTATAAATGTAGATAAATTGAGGATGAAGAGTCAAAATTATTGTCAGAATGTCATGGTAAGAATTCCACTTTTTTCATTAGTGTTATCTTATCATCCCTAAGCTGTAGAGTATTAAGACTTTCCTCTCAATTTCATTCTGTGTGTTGGATTGTGGCTTCAGATTTATTTCATTGTTTCTTTGGGTTTTTTCCTTTTCTTCTTCTTTGATTGCATTATGGTATGGAGCCATGTTTTTTTTTCTTTTTACAAAAATTCAATGCATCTCTAGTTCTACTCTGGGATTCTTTGGGGTTATGGTAATAAATGATAGAGAGAAGAGTTCTTCAATGGGAGGAGAGTTTCATTAAACAGTATTGATGTTATCACTGTGGGGGTGGATGTTTTGAGGTCTGATTTTGGATGGTGGGTCCTGTTTAACTCAGATGTAGGTCATTCGCTTCAATGGTTTATCCGATATGTTTCAGCTTTTCTATTTCTCATGGCTGTATTGTGAGTTTCTTTTCCAAAGAGTTTTTTAGATATTTTTTTTTTTGGAATTCAAGATATGATTACACCTATTGATATACAAATAGATTTGTAGTGTATGTGGTATACATGTATATATCTACATATCTGTGTTCCTTGCTCTCTTTCTCTGAATATGGAAGTAAGATGCAAGTTTATATCCTGAGGGATTACATCACTGCAGGGTATTGTGATTAAAAGCCACAGGAAGATGAGAGAAAAACCAGTCAAAGACTAATACAGCAATAACTTGATTAGAGCGGTTTTGATTTAATATGGTAAAGATATATAGCAGTACAAATTAATGCAACTAAGTAAAAGTTAGAAGGAAATCACATTAAGTTATGATAAGAGTTCAAACAGCATTTTTAAGTTGGTCTGGTTAGTCACTGAATTCAAACCATCTCATGACCAACTTTTGGCAGCATGCTGTGTTTTGAGGGGGGGGGGGTAATTGAAATATTGAAGGAAGGGGCTGATCAAATCGCAAGGAACAATCATTATATGGTTGACAAATTGTTGAATTGTTTTCTCAGCTCCCTGACTGTAACAGCAGAATTTATTGCAATTATTGGTATAAAAACAAACAACTTTTGTTTCAACCTGATATTTTCATCTTTTCAAAAAGATTTAGTGTTGTTTTCATGATTGTAGAATGAAAGATATTAGAAAAGAATCATTATGAATTATTTCTGTGCACATCTGTTCCTACACAGCCTGTGTCCAAGTTTTCCTATTGCTGTTTAATGGATCTCTGCTTCACGGTCAAATGAGAATTGAATATGATAACATTTAAAAAATTGGCCATGGATAAACTTGAATATGAAATATGATAGGTCGACAGTTTGGTCAGGATTTTTCTTTAAGTTGATCAACTGAAGAAAAGATAAGCAAAATTTCAAATTTCAATTGGTGCTTGCAAATATGTTACAGTAAGTCACAGTTAATACTACTTCTTGGCAAAAATGAGAAAGCTTCAATTTGTATTAGAATGGACTTGTGTGCACAGCAATAAGATTGAAATACTGCAGTAACTTTCATTTGTAGTGATTAATCAAAAACTGCTCTAAATCAATAACATTTTTCATTAAAGTTATTAACTTAGTATTAATTAATATCAGCTTTAATTCAGCTTGAGAGATGACAACATACAAGAAATTTTGATTAAGAACTTTTCATCTGCATATGTATTGAAAACATTGATCAGTGCTCGTCATTACTGTCAACTGACAGCACGTTCCTGGAGCACCAGTTTCCAATGAGCCCTATTGACTGTCAGATCTGTCATAGTTATCGGCAAAGTGAGTGAATCCTTTTATTTTGGACACGCACATTAATCTTATGTTACAATAGCAACTGTACCAAACTCACCTTTTGGTTCCCATGTAGAAGAAATCAAACCTTCAGAATTCCAAGTTGGAGTTATACATAATCTGGGATTTTTAATTTGTAATCTTCTCTTTAAGTTATGTAACTTTATAAAATTTCCACTTATGGTTTTTAATTAATTTAATTGCAAAGTTTGATTATAAATCACAAACCTAATGAGTTTATTGCACCCTGTTGACCTGGACAGTTCGAGTTCGCATTATTTTATAACAATGCAAAACTTTCCTCGTATTCATATTCTATTTAAAAATTTTTTAATAAAGAGTGCTGCATACATTGTTAAATTTTTTCTTGTGTTAGTATAATAGATAAGATAGACAATTGAAGAGTGAGTTGACGGCTGGAGGTGGGAAGAGCTAAGAAAAATAGTAGGAAAAATCATTCTGCCTGATCAATATCAGCTTGTTTTTTCAAAGCTGCTGTGCTGATTTGTTTGTGTACTCAGTTGAATATAATCCTTTTACTAGAAATTTCACCTTCGAAATTGTTCATTATGAATCTCTCAAGCCCTACCCTTTTTGCAGAAAAAAAGCAACATCTTTCTTATTAATGGCATGTTTTTTTCTTCTTCTTTCTAGAGTAATTATGAATCAGAAATTACCAAGCAGAACAGACCAGCCGCCAGGTGGGGATGGGTATTTGGGTGGAATTTGAGGAGTGGGTGTCTGATTTCTCATTAGGAAATTTGTAGAACGTGATGGCAGGGCATTGATTTCAAGTTGCAGGTTTAAATGAATGATTTTATTGTGAATGGCTTGTGAAAACACTTGTGCTATGCTTTGATAGATTACCATCAGAATTCCAGATTTTGTTAGGATAATAAAATCTTGTCTTTGCATCCTTGATGTTGGAAACATGTTTTGGCTAATCCATTCTTCAAACCTTGTCAAGTGTATATTCAGAGAAAATAGATAAACTTCTCCAGCCAATTATGATGGAAAAATGTTCATAGGTATACCAACCAATCCATTTCAACAGCCCTAGATATAGAGATGTGACCACACCACTAATCAAGTACCTAGGTATTTGGAACTATTCCTGGGGAAGTTTGTCAGCCCCTGCATTTATTAATGAGCATATTTATTCATTTATCTATTCATTTATTTTTTTTGCCATGATTGACTGGAGAGAAAGAAGGTCCATCCCTCCCTTTTATTTTATTATACAACTTGTGATGCTAAAGAACGGGTTGGCCAAAACGTATTGACGATTCCAAGACTGCAAAGAAGAGATTTGATTGTCCAAACAAAATTTGAAATGTTAAATATTTTTCTCAAAGTTATTGACAATGCTATCAGAATATCAATGAAATCCAAACATCTTTCTTTCAGCTGTGGAAATGATATTACGGTTTTCTTCCCCCTTTATACCTGTATCACAGCAGATGAAAAATTGAGAAATTCTTTGATGTTATTACTATAGAGAAATGCTTTTATTTTATAGATAAGGAATGAATAAGATCTGAAAAAGATTATGTTGTTCTATAATGTTCAAGCACTATGCAATTTTGAAAATCAACTTTGTGTTTATGAAAAAAAGTATATACATAGAAACACCAGTAATTTTTTGTAGAGAAATTTATTGAAATGTTATCAATTGTTGCCAGAACAGCTGTAGCTTTTGCAGTTCAATATTTGAATTCTGATCTTTATGGCCCTTTAGCTCATTAAGGCAGTCCATCTTAGATGTCAGACTAGCATCACAGAATTGTAAAAACCTACAATTGCTACAATGAGTTGAGCTGATCTTTATAGGGGTTTTTGTAACAATCTTACTCAAATTCAAGCAAATTATCAAAAAACTTTGAGGAAGAAAAACATGAAAATATTATGAAAATACACAATACTGTGACCTAGAAATGGAAATAAAATTTTAAAACTCTTGATGAAACATGCATAGGAAGCTTGAAATGTAGTGTGAGACAAAGAAATCTTGGAACTCTTGTCGAATGTTGAAAACTTTCTGAAAGTCTGTAAATCAGAGGCAAATTCCCAGTTGAATTTCTCTTGCAATATGATCCTGGTATCATTCATTCATCTTTCTGTACACAGGTTCTGAGTTCAATCCTTCACCATTCTCAGTGACAGTCAAAATCATTATAAATTTATTGATTGTCCAACAGAATAAATTAACATATATAGAGAAATTCAAAGTCTACTTCGTCATTATCAATGTGCTGTTATTACTAAAGATAGATAGTTTGTCTTTGAAAACTTGAGCATGAATGCTTAATGTTTAATTATTTACTAAGTTTAGCTCAAGTAAATAAGGGAGGTTTACTATGTCCTTTTAGTGAAATCTTTAAAAATTAATTCTCTGAATAACAGATCATTTATAGAAGAGATAAATGTGTATGTTCATCCTCAATTGAGTCCAATAGTGTCATATATTGAAATTTAGCTGTTTCTCTATCATGAGTTGGATTAGATAAACTAATCTGTCATGATTTGTATTCACTCTAATGAAATAATGATCTTTATTGTATTTTGGCACTGACTGCATTTGAACCCAGTGTATTTATGTAAGGTTCTGACTTTTTTTTTTCTTTTTTTATCAATATCCTTTGACTCCAACTCTTACCTTTTGTACTAACACAGGATTCGGGCACTGTTGGTCCAAAATGACCATAGTGACACCAAAAGGTACTATGGGGAAAAAAAAAATTGTTTTCTGTTTTTAGACAATGCCTAGTGCTGTGCTCTTACAAATTCACAAGATTGTAGCCCCGAAGATGTGACCAGGAGTGTCCAGAGAAGCAAACACATCTGTAGCCCACTTGCCTGGTTGGTTGAGCAGGCTATTTAGGGGGCTATGGTGATATGATGTCTCTAGTGATGATGAGGGGAAAATTGTTTGTTAAACTTCAAATCTTCCGATTTTTGGCATAAAGTTTGTTTTAGCAAATTTTGCTTAGCCTGGATGTTGTGCTTTGAAAATCATGAAGAGAGAAATGATCAGTAATCTGTACTTAGCTTTGTATGAGGCCACAAGGGTGGGATGTTCTGTGAGGATTAAACTTGCTACAGTAGTAATGGTATGTAAGACTACTTTACCAACCACTACTCCGGTGGCAAGGTACCTCTATCTACTCTTGAGAAAATACCAAAGGAACCCAAGTCCCATCTGCTATGAAATCAGTTTGAATTGCCTTGCTGCAACAGATACAATAAAACACTGTCTGCTGATTCAGTCTGTCATGAAGGCAAATTAAATAATAACACGGAGACTGAAAAGAGTGTAAAATTAACTTGGTGATAATCTAGGCGAAAATACATCTGTGTCTTGTGAACAGGTTTGTGAGAAGCAACAAAATGATAGTTCAATAGATATTTTTACTACATGAATAAATGATAGTAATTCATGCACCAGATATTCTGCATTATTTTTTTCCTAAGATCACTTACAGTTGTCTCATGTCTTTTCAGTTCAAGTGATAAAAGGATTTGAATCCTTTCTTTAATGCATAAATTAGTTTCTTGATCTCAGCTAAACCGTTGGTCAATATGAACTCTTCTTTTAAATTATTCAAATATGTGAATTGCACTTTTACTAAAAACATGAAAGTAGTTTACATTGAAGTAATTTTAATGCACTTTTAAGCACAAATATTAGAAACTTTAACCAAAACTGCAACAAAAACTGTCAACATAGGTTTCTTCAATTTTTAAGTCAGTCTGGCTGGCTGGCTATACAAGTATGTTTGATGTATACAGGCCATACTAATGGCACTAGAGGACTGAAAATTTAAACAGAATTTACTGTGTAAACATTATTTGTAATCAGGCTGTATATCTCATTATGTATATTATCATTAGAAAGTATCATAGTATTGATGTGTTTGTTCAACTCTTAAATTCATTTATAAAATGTCATTATCAAGTGAAATAACTTCTCATCAAAATTATCACTCTTGGACTTTTGATTTTTTTCTATATTTTTCTATTTGATGTGTGCAAAAGTTTCCTTATTTTTCATTCTATTTATTAAAGGATCTATGAATTCAAAAGTTAACAAGTCCTACCAATGATATCACAAGTGACATGCATAGCTAATATATAATATGGAGATTGCAGATTTTCTACCTTATTAAATGGAATTGTGGGATAAAAGACTTGCTCAAAACCACCTTTTGTTGATAGGTTTGTTAGTATGAACTAAACCCAACCTACCCTGTACTGACCAGTACAATTATTTCATCAGTTTAGCACATAGAAAGTCTGACTTGATGGTCATTGAAAGAGCTGGCTGAAATGCTACACAATAAAATTGAAATGTTTTTATGCTTGTTTACCTTACATTTGCAGTGTCTTATTCCTGTAAATACATTCACTGCTTGTCATGTAAGAAATGTGAAGTCAGCATCTAGTAGACTTTAATTATTCTGTGTACAACATCAAATTCTTATTGATTTCTTTTTTTATTCATAAGTTACAATTCAACTTCCATGACATATTTATTGATTTTTCCTCGTAATTGTTGTCCTATCTATCTTATGTATACTTATATTTAGATTTGTTTTTTTAGCAGAGTTGTGAAAGAACTCTGTTATAAGAACAATAGTTATTAATGAAGTAGAAAAAAAAGACAGAGGTGAAATCGCAAGCTAGCATATGATATGGAGCATTCATAATTTTCAATCAACATATCTCCTTAGAAACATGGGAATTGAAAAGAAAATGAAGAAATTTCATCGATAACTTTTAATTCTCTAAATTAGTATAACTTCTTCCTTTGACCATTACTCTCCAGCCTTCTGAAGTGTCTGATGTCGTTGGTAACCTTCTGGGTATCTTGAGCGGAGCCCTTCATTCAATCCGCAGAGGTAGATTTTTCTCATTACATTATCCATGCCAAAGGAAATCTCATATCAATTGATTCTACCTAGTTAATTTGTTCTTGCAAGGTAGACAAATGACATAGTAAGAATGAATCAAATGGTATGAGATATCCTCTTGAGTATGCAAACGATCTACCCCATATATTGAATAAAGTGTTTGGTTCAAAATTCCCAGAAGGATACCAATCATGACAGACACCTTAGAGAAGGCCATTGTCACTATAATAACCAAGATGAGGACACCAGTCCATGTAAATCAGTGTATAATGAAGATAGAGAAAGGTCAAGAAAGAGCTTTCGATATGAGTATGACTGTTTGTACATTAATATTTGTGTAGTTTTCATTAACAAAAAGTAATTAATGTTAGATAATAAGCATTTATGTATGCATGTATATGTCGGTATATTCTAGCAGTTGGTATTGCATTGATGCCTTGGTATGCAAAAATGAAGAGACTTTTGTTGAATTCAACTAGTAGGTTTTAGTAATCTTGGTTGAGCTGAAAGAAACATGAACAGGTGGATGTAAGATCTTGTCACACTGTCTAAGGTTAAATGCCTTCTCAAATTTTAGCAGGCTATTGAAGGTATATATGAGCTTAAAGGGGCAAAGAAATTACTCCTGTGATATTGAGCTTGTACTTATTTGAGTGTTTCCTACATACATGAATTTAGCTTTACATATTTTGATAGAATTCAGCCTCTATAGATCGCATAAAGTTTGTAATAAGTGCAGTAATATTGCTTCAGAGAGAGGCATTGAATGACTTATAGGCAACTTGATATTTTCTATTCTGGATTGGAACTGAATTTAAAGCATACCTTTTATAGAGACCGTTATGTGACCAATGCTTTTGGCTGCAAATTTAGCATAAACTTTGGTTGCAAACTGACTTCCCCCTAAAAACCATTGGGGCGGGGGGTTAAAAAACACAAAAATGTATTTTGTAGACATGATAAAATTCTGGCTTGTTATATTCTTCAGACTAACGTTATTTTTTTTACATTATTTCATATCAGCAGTAACCCAAGATAGAATTGATACAACTCTTGTGATTACATTACAGTTCTGTAGTTAGTAAATATTTATATTTCATCAAAGTGGAGATGTGTAGTAATTTCTTATAAGTGACTTGATTAAAAAAAATCTGCTATCAATTTGACTTTGCTGGTGGGTACAATGCCAGCAGCATTCACTTTTTTCTGTTTTTTTGGTTTTTTTTTTCAATAAATTCAGACTTATTTTAGTGATCACTGCCCAACAAAAAGTAAAAAAGTAACTTATTCATTGATCACCACTTTTTCCAATTTTTTAATTAATCACCCTCAATATGGCATGCTACCATAAGACATTAGCTTCATGACAGTTTCTATTGAGTGACTCTTATATGTGTATGATTTGAACTGATATATATGGAAACCTTGATATTTGTTTTGTTTGAGCAGTTTTCTTATTTCAGGATGAGATGAACAAACAACTTCATTTATTTGTTGTTAATACTGTTATTCTGATTAATGTGAAGAAAAAAAAAGTACTTCCACTTATTGTCTTTATTTTTTTCCTTGTTTTTTTCAGATCTTTTCCCGTCTGGGTCTGTGATGTCTTTACAATTAGTGGCTCAAAAAGTACATACAATTGCTGCCGTTGGATGTTGGGATCATTGTAAGTGAACAGCTTTCATCTATTGCCTTTTCTTTCTTGTATGTAGAATAAAAACATGACATTTGATTCAGCCTCCCTGCCTCCTTTTCTCTCTCTTGGACAAATGCAACGCAAATACGACCAGTCTGCTCTCTTTCTTTTGAAAAAGCTTTCATGATAATGAATACAAGCCTTCCCCCGTTATAACACAGTTTGCATTATAACACAGGTGGATGTTGGACCCAAAAATATTAATCTAGCTCCAAAATAACAAAATTGGTTAAGACTCCATTATAATGCAGTGTTGGTTTTCTTGATCCCCAACACCTGCATTATTACACGAGAGGCTTGTACTTGATTACTTTTTGTCTAATAACCACTTCATTTTTTAAAAAAATTTTTTTCCAATTTTTTTTTTTTTTTAATAATCAAACAAGGTGTCATGGGGAGGTGGAGACTGGTTGCATTATTTCATCTGTCTCTTTTGATTCTCCTTTATTTTGCTTTAACAATTTATTATAATCTACTTCCAGCTTGCTAGACCTGTTGAAGCCTCACCATAGCCCTGTCAAGTGCACCTTTTGGGAACATGCTCCCTACTCTGACTATTGCCATCCTTTCAGGATGCTGGATCAGAGGTCAGACTTTCTAGGTTTAAATTAAGAATTTAATTATCTCCTATGTTGCCAACCAAACCTGAAGAGTGTAATCTGCCTCGCTATTTACGCATAGCTGGGGAGAGATGAGATAGATTCAACAGTACAAAGTGTATGCAAACCGTCTCCACCAGGATTTGAACTCAATTTTGCCCATTCCATTTTCTAAGCTTCTAACCATTGGGCCACCTACACCATTCGATATACCAAGAAAATAATGTTTGTCTATTTATACACATGTAGAAATAGAAAAGCATCTTTTAATTCTCTTGGGTTGTGTACTTTGTTTCAATCTTTGATTATCTATGGGTTCTTCTTCTTCTTTTCAGGTGTGTGCTCTGCTGAAGGTTTGAAGACTGTTGACAAGTGTTATCCTTGTCCCCTGGCCAATGGGGACTTCAGTACCAAGACTGGTTTGCTGCTGAAAGATACTTACCAGCCTTTACTGTCTGCCTTGGAGGATTATGTACACAGTATGAATAACATTACTTCTGGTAAGCTAATAGGCAATTAAAAGGATTTACATTGCAATTGCGTTTCATTCATTTTTGCCTGTTGACATTGGTTTTATATTAATAATGATAATCAAGCTGCCGTATCATGAGGATTTCTAATCACCATTTTAGACGATGATAAGATATAACTAAGTAAAGAGGAAGCTATTTTAATGATTATACTGTTATCAAACAGTTATATTATCAAAATTTGTTGGTCCCAAACATCTTATCCAAAAATCATTAAAAATTTTGAAAATATATTTCATATTTATTTTTTACGATGTGTATAACAATTAATTTATAACAATGAATTTAATAACATAATTGATTTAAAACAATGAATGCAGATTGTTCCAGTTTTTATAACCTTTGTTCGACCTTCTTACCAGTAGAACAAGATTTTTGTTGCCAACGGCTTACCGGTAGAGCAACATAATTGCAGTTCAAAAAGAAGCCTGTAGTGTCCGATATAAGATGAATATTCCCAAATTTTGCCGATCGATCTTTCAAAATGGCAGTCCCCAGTCAAACACTAAGACAGTCTGCTAAAAGATGAGTGTTTATGTATGATGTACAGCAGGTTTTGAGCTTCTTAGATGAATTTAGTGATTCTTCCAATAATGGAGGCTCTGGCAGCGGTCTAGATGTAAATGACTTTCACTAAGATGACAAAGAATCAGCATCTGAATCAGATGATAGTGAAAATGGCAATGTTGACATTATTGTTGACAGTACTGATCACAGGCACACTGATGCTGGCTTGGTATCTCTGAGAGTAGTGATCAGTCAAGTTATTCTGAGAATTATAACTTCTGGAAAACTTATTTGCAGCAATTTCAGCCTTGACTTTATATCACATGCAGGTCCAACCTGGAATCCTGTACGTGACACACCAGCTGCATTTTGATTATAAGAGTAATTATTGTCTCATTATTGTAATCCTTTTGTTGTGAACAAATTGACTGAGTGGCACTATAGCTGGAAAAAAATTGACTGGTAAAAGGGATAATATTATCAACAGTTCATTATCTAAAAGACCCTATTCCAAAGTGATCACAAAAAGTGGTTTTCTTTGTTTTTTTTTAATTTTCTTATATAGATTGTCCTGTGTTATTGGAATAATGCAGTTTCTTTATCAGTTTTCCTTATTTATAGAATTGATATTTGCAAGTACATAAATAAATATAAAAATACTTTACAAAGTTGCAAATTTGACTGGAAAAGGCTTCATTCTCTAATTTAAAAAATCTGACTATTATTTGCTGATTTTGTTATGTTTCAGTAACAAACTCAGAAATTGAATCACTGTAATATAGATTGATTTCAGCATAAAAAGATTTTCTTTTTCTTTTCTGTTCATTTCTGCTTCTAATTTGATGAATTGCATCATTTTGATCAATAAGCAACCTTTCTCTTCAATCTCTTTTTGTTGTTTTTACTTCTTGTGATTGCTAATGACCCTAGCCAGACTTCTGTTTTATTCCTTCTCCTCCCCACCCTATGACAATGCATTCAATACTTGTATTAGATGGATGGATACTAGTATACTACTGACTAATCTCATTTTAGTCATTTAGAATTATGAATTAGAAGTTGTAAAGTCAAGAATTATGAACTTACCTTACTAAGAGAGTATAATTTGAAAATCAATACTGATTATAGTTTAATTTTGGATAACCACTCAGAACCAGAAAATGATAAGTCTTGGCATTGATACAAAATAGTAAATTTCTTCTTCTGAATTTACTCTGTATTTTTATGACCAATTTTTTTACCATCTTAATTTATTTGCTTTTTATGGCAAAAAAATAAAAAAAATAATAATTGTTTATAATACTTTATCTAATGAAAAAAAAAAATTTTCAACTTTTTTTTTACTATTAGTAATTATGTGATATTATCAATAATACATCTTTAATCCAAATTGCTCAGAGCTTATCAAATAAATTACTCACTGGTGAAACTTGCCTAATGAAAACACATTAAAAATGAAATGAACATTGAGTGATTGTGGAAGGGGCTATCTAGATAAAGCTCATGCAGTCGAACAATCATTCAAGTTGAAAGATCTGATCTTGACCTTGCAACCTGTTGGTTCACAGCATATAGTCAACATGATGTTCTGTGCTGATCTATAAAATTTCTGTTGGAATATTAGCAGACAGTATAATTGTTTATTGCATTTGTGGTATCAATATCTGATATGAACTATATCTATGGCTCTTGGGATACAGATGTCTCATATATCTCTTTTAGAAATCTACTGGGATGTGTGTGTCATGAAAAATAAAATGAGATTTTCCCTGCTTTTACACCCACAGACAATGATGTTTTTTATTGTATGAAGCCCACTCAGAAATTGGCTAACATTATATGACTGAATATAATATATAGGCTAAGTGATCCGCTAATTCTGTGCTTTTCATCTTAAGGAAAAGTAAATTGTCTCTAGATTTTTACATGTTCTTGTTTTATGATTGATTTGTGAAATTGTATAAAATAAGAAAAACAGCTTTTAATGAAAAAACATCAACTAAAACTGCCACAAAAACTTTCACAAGTTCTCAAGTGGGTTTCACTGGCCAAGTGAGTGTTGTGCAAGATGCCCCAAGATGGCTGAAAATTCAAATCTTTACTCCTTATTATGCTGAGGAAAATTTTTTATTATTATTTTGTTTTTTCAAAATCTCTCTGCTAAAATAAGTTTTATTCGTGGGTTCAATTTACAATGAAAATTTATGCTAAATTGTTCCCTTTGTTTTTGGCTGTGGTCATACTTGTTTTTTTTCTCTACAAAATGCAAGAGAAGTAGCTTATTCATAGATCATCCCATTTTCTCAAATTTCCAATTGATCACCCCCCCCTTATGTGGTATGCTGCAAAAAGTAATTGGTCACTTGATGGTTTGTATTGAGTGACTGATAAGACCTGTTCTATTCTATATTTCATTTCAACATCTGAAACTGCTTCTTTAAAAATTCAGACATCAAGCAGCTTAGTCTTGAAAGGGTCAAAGAACATGGTCAGAAGAACTGATCTGTCTTTTCATCAAGCATTATAAATCAAATAAATGATTATACAATTTTTTTTTCTTTCAGGATCGGAATCATCTCTGCAGAAGATTGTAGCTGATCCAGCACACAGTTTGTCTCTTTTCACTCGCCTGCAGACTACGGCTCGCATGGTTTTATCCTGGTGTTATTCTAAAACCCATGAATTCCTAGCAAGCTGGTCCATTAGCTCTTTTATTCTTCTCACACAAACAGATTTAAAGGTAAGCAAAACCATCTCAAAAATCATAAATGATCTAATCATTGTTTTCATCACATCTCACGTAGGCAGCGCAAAACTTTGAGTTATCAGATATAATGCTTTAGGTTTTAATTGAATTATATTAACTCTTAAATTCATAAATCGCTTAAAATCAACAGCTGAACTCTATGATGAACTGCATTAAAAATACTGGAGTTCTACTGTGAATTGGATGAAAAAAACTTTCAATTTACCAAATAATGAAAGGGAGATAATTTTGATCAAAAGTTATTTCCCTTAAAGTTGACTTTCTATCTTCTTTGTATGAATTTAAGAGTTGAATGGATATTTCTATTACATCTGCAGTTTCCCCTGTTGCCTATATTATATACGCATAATCCCAGTCCATTTATACACTTGGCACTTTGCCAAATAAAAAGTGATCGGACATCACAGTAATGGTGAGAGTACCAATTCCTTCACCCATCGGAAGATTACCTATTCCTTCACCCATGAGTAAAAGAACCACTTTTGAAAAAATAATTTTGAAAAGCTCTTAGCCTTCAGAATTGTTTCACTTGGCATAATTTAGCACCGTTTTTAGGTGTGACTACTCATCGCTATTAGACTCTTTTTGGTTGGTCGTAGGTCAGTCCCAGTTGTGTTAAACATCAAAAATGGAAAGGGAGGAAGAGGTGTGATATCATTAAAAGGTGTGACATCATTAAAAGAAATATATTCTGATCAATTTTTTTAGCAACTGCTAAAGATATCATAATAGAAAGTTTATATTTTTATATTTAAAAAAGCCAAAAATGGCCAAACACACCAAAAATGGTTATTTACTATTTTTTTTAAACAATACTTGCAGAATATTTGCATATCGCAGAAGTATGAGAGTCAAGTGACTCGGAGAATGACTACTTGCTCTTGCTCATCCTCCTCTTCCTACTCCTACTTCTACTACCACCACAGATAGTGGATCCGTCATTGAACTTATGGTTTTTTTTTTTGTTTTGTTTTTCTAGAATTATGTTGTTTCTTTAAATAGTAGCCATTTTTTGACTGATTTTTTTTTTGTACCAAGAAGTTTGGTTAGAAAATTAACCTTCATCATGTGCCATGTCCCTTTATCGAGTGGGCAATCATTGTTCTTTATAACTTCCTTTCCGTAGTCATTCAGTCAGCAACTCCTGCTCATCTATGCTTTCCAATATTCTTTCTGCCATCTATCTGCTCAACCCCTTCAAGTAGGTTACTTAATGCCTGCCTCTATTCCTTTTGTTTTCTATGCACCCAGTGAATGTTAAATTCTCCAAGCCTTCCTTCCTCATTATATGTCCAATACATTTCAACTGTCTCTTATTTAAACCTGAAAGGCCTCAATTTTTTCTAGGTGGTGTATTCTGGTATAGTTTTGATCTAGTTTTATCTTTCTCGCCTTCTCAGTTGGCTGAAACCAACAAAAGTAAACAGTTTTTGACAAGTAGACATAAATTGCAGATTGGAATGTATATATAAGAAACTAATGCAGAAAGTTCTTGGCAAATGATAAAGCAGAAAGGTAAATTTAAGTGCCTAATGGCATTTACAATTCAAAAGCAAATTCATGCCATTAGATGATAGTCTACAAAGTCTTCAGTACTAATTGTTATTCTGCCATCTATTGCCTCTTCTGGTATGTCAGCAGTAATATGAGATTGCTCTTAACCAGATATCCATCTATGGTTCCATGTTGCTCTCTTAGCTGATACAGTTATTGGTGTCCAAGAAAGCCAACCATGCTATGAACCAGATGCAATAACTAGTTGCCATTTTAGCTATTTTTGAGCTATATTATTATTTTTGGGTCCGCCATCCGGCTGCGATATATTGTGCACTGTGCTATAATGAAGAATACCCGTATTATTTCCTTCCTTTTGTATTTGACTAATTCTTTTGGGATCCTGAATTGTCCTTTCAATGGTGCTAATCTTGCCTTGGACAGGAAGAAGCATCTCCTCATAGCCTCTTCTCACTCTGTACTATAAATTTGCCGAAGAACTTGAGAATTATCTATAGGTACTTGAAAAAGTAATAGGTATGTTGTTAACAACTTGTTACTATTATACTGTGATTCTTTTGGACCAGTTTCCTTGTCATTATTGTTTTTATCACATTTCAATTTTTTTTCTCTTCTGACAAGTGTGCATTTTTAAGTCTATTCAATTTCCATATTGAAATGAAGTGTAAAAGGCAAGAAAAAGGTGTTGGTGAAAAAGACAAAAGAATAATACTGCACCAAAATTAGGGTAGCAGATTGTTGGTTAACTCTTATATTCATAGACTACTTGTAACCGCTGCAGAACTTTTCAATGAATAAGCTTCAATCATAAGTTACTCCACTTGATTTACTTCCTTCAACTAGAATGAATTCAAGAGTCACTTTTCCTTCATTGAAACTTTTCTTGTGGAAATTCTATTTAATTCTTTTCAAGTTTCAATATCAATATTTGAAAGAAACAATCTTTTTGATGGATTGGAGGAGAAAAACTAAAAACTTTTTTTTTTTTTTGATCAGCAAAGGCATCCTTTAAATCTTTCAAGAAGTGCTTCAAGCCTCAATTGAAATTTCCCAGTAGACTTCTAAAAGAGATCCATGGGACATATGTATCCTAGCAGTCATTGAAACCTCTGAATATATATATATATATATATATATATGTCCCAGGAGTCTCAAGTTTCTGTTTTCAGCATTTAAAGCTGCTTGATTTAATCTTTTGCAGATTTTATCTGATGAAACTAAGCGAGCAGTATGCGTGGCTCAGACTTTGTGCACAAGTCTGTCACAGTATAATTCCCTGCAAGATGCCTACATACATTCATCTCTCACAGAAGTTTATCATGACCTTGAAGATATCAATTCACAACTACAGGTAAGTATCAATACAACATTAGGTACTTCTCTGTTATTTTTAAACACTTATTGCACCTCATTCTTCTATTTTGCCAATTGCTTCATATCTGTTCTGTTCTGTGTTAACTCTTTTTTTTTTTTTTCATCATTAAGTGATGAAAACCTGCTGTATTCAACTCCTCCATTGAGTAACTCAGCCAAAAATCTGAACAAATGGTGGATCCATCTGCAATATATGTACTCCTTAATAGCATTGAGAAGCGTTTCTGCGTCTCAATAATTAAAAATAGCAGCCTGAGGAGTTAACACATGAAAAGCAGAACAGATGAGGATCGACAAAATGGTGGAACACAATGCGTAGTGTACAAAATGAAGAAATACCCAACATTCTAGCCAGAAAATCAATGCCGTCCATCCATACCTTACAACTGAATGTGTCCCTTACTGATATAAAATTTTATAATTGGGGAAATGTCTTCCTACCTGAGTGCTGTAAATAATGTCAAGACCAACAATGAATTATATCCAATGAGATAGGACTTAGAATTCTACCTGTCATGCAAACCAATTGGGAAATAGAAAAGCAACATTTTCTCCCCTCACTCTCTTAGCCTGTTAGAAACCATAACAGATCTGTTGTTTGCTATTGTGTTTAGCTTGGAATTGTGACAATTCAACTTGGCTGGGGGAAATGTCTAATAATTAATAAAATAATGACATTCTTTAAAAAATTGATAACATTTAACAATGGAAAAAATATAACTTGAGTTATACATCTATATATCTAAAATGTTACATATGAGGGAGAGAAGGGGAGACATAAGCAATTAAAAATCATATATATATATATATATATATTATGCATTTACTATACTTGGCTTAGTCTGGCACAAGGCCACAGGATTGAATTCTTTTCAGTGGTAATTGTTGTGAGACTAGCTTTCTAACAATTGCTGTATAATGAGGCTGCAATAACTCCTCATAAAACCTTTACAACTAAGGATTATTATTTGTATATTATCAATATTTTTTTTGTATAGTTGTTTTTAAAAAAATAATTGGTACCTTATAGCTTTTTGAAGTGACGATTTTTAATGCATCTTCTAATCTGATTTTTACATACAAGCAAACATATATATATTAGAATCATACTTGACTTTGGGTATTTCTAATACGTTTGGTTTATAAAGATCTCCATTGGTTCCTAAGAGATAAAAAAGGACAAGTTTCAATGTTTGTTGAAGTTAGTATATCTCAGAATTTTTGAGATGAGGTATTATTATTATTTCTATTGATATTCGGACCATCCTCATCTTGGTTCTTTTTCATACAACGTTTCGGCCGTTGCACTCTACGGCCTTCGTCAGGTATCATTTGGTAGATGTAGGGAAGTAACGAACCGAACCCTTTATTTATCTGACGGGGGTGTATTGAACCATCAGATTACTTTTACAGTAATTTGTCTGATGCTGTAACCACTGCGCTATGTGTCCATGGTTCTAGGTTCGATCCTAGTGTGAGACAATATAACAATACTACTAATGCTAAGAGGGGAGTACAGTCAATATACCCCCGTTGGATAAATAAAGGGTTCGGTTCGTTACTTCCCCACATCTACCAGATGATATTTGTTGAAGTTGTTGAAGAAATCAATTCTTAATGTTAGAATTTACATAAAATGTACATAAGTTCATATTTTTTTCTTCTAGTCTTGGATTGTTTGATTTTTGTTTTAAGAGAAAAGAAAAGATTCTAAAATTGTTGGGAAATTCACAAACAGCAGTTTTGCAAAATGCTAGCATTGATTTGGCTATTATGCTCTCTCCACTTTGTGCGACAGAATTTTTGAAATCTTAAAATACAAAAATGAATTACTTATTTGAGGGAAAAATGTGTCCGAAGAGAAGGTAACTCATAATTTCTACAAAGAAAATTATCTCCCTTGTAGGCAAGAAAATTTTCTACTGGGGTGGGGGGAATGGTTAAATATCGATAACTTAATTTGGTCTGTTGTCTCTCTCTCTCTCTCTCTCGTGTGTATACACACACAAACACACACACATATATAATGATTTGTTGGAAATAAACGTTGAACATTGGCCCATAAGACCTGTTTGATTTTCACCATTTTTTGATTCCTAATTATCTGTGAAAATTATTGTTGTGATTGTGAGGTAAATAACAATCGAAGAAAGAGGATTTGAATCAGTTGATCATTTAATTGGAATTCGCTTCATAAAAAGATATATATAAGTAACTCTGAACTTCGTCCATCTTGACTTCATGATATATAAAATTATTTTCATCATTTATTGATGTATACTTATAGACTGATTTCACTGCATCATGATCACTGATATCTTATTACTAGTTATATAGTACCTGTCAAAAATGACAGCATCATTGAGTTTGAATACATTATACAAATATGTATTTTAGTATAAATGTATTTACTGATGACAAAAAATGTATACTTCAAACTAAATTTATTTTTCTTTCGAACTTTTCTGTTTTTTAGTAAGTGTAAAACAGTAAGGCAGCAGAATTAGGTGAAAAGCAAAACTTTTATTGTCGTCAGTAGTAGTAGTTGTTGTGGTAATACTACCAGCAGAAGTTGTTTGTCTTCTTTCGGCATGCTCATATCTGAGCTTCGCCAGCAGCGTCCATATTGTGTCAGTGTTTGCAGTACCACCTTCCTCTTTTTCTGTTAGCTTTTAGCCTGACCAGAAACCAATTAAACAAAACAGACAAAGAAAGTGATTAGGCCTTTTATATAACATTGTAGCTGCATTTGAAATTATCAATTATCTTTGTGAACATAGGAGTCCAGTGGGTTATCATTAAATGGCATATCAGTAGTTTTCTAATCATGGGACATAGACTGAGTAACGGTTTTGTTCTCTGATGAATTTCCCCACCTCAAAGAATCATTAGATGCAAATATAAATTTGTTGCCAAAATAACCACACTCTTCGCAAAATTTCAAAACTTGTACTGTATGTAATCTTATTATAAATCTACGATTTTTATTTTGTCAATATTTAAGTGCAACTTGATGATTTTTTTTATTCCAGTCCCTGTCTGGCTCGGTGATGAAACTGTTCTCTGAAAACTGTGGGAAGATTTCAAGGCAGTTCTTCCAGAATAATATGCCAGGAGGCAAGGTCTGGAGAAGTAAAAGTGTTGGTAGGTTTAATGGTAAATTGGACATTTATTTAAAAATCATGCCTTACGCTTACTTTGGCATTTCCTTATTTTTCTATATTTCTCTTTTTCATTTGTCTTTGAAAAAATGTAACTTCACATTTGATTTTTCTTTCATCTGAATTCTCGGAGGATTTTCACATCAGGTAAAAAGGATTGATCCTGTCTTTCTTTTTTATATTTCTTGCATATTTTCATAAACTGTGTTTTGGTAATTGAAAGTTTTGATTAGGAAAATAAAATTAGCAAATTGACACCACAGTATGAAAGATCAAATAGTGCTGGCATCCATCTTCATTCAGATGAAGTGTAGCTCATTAATTCTATGAATGTATTCAATGTTATCAAAGTTTATGGCATGTTTGTTTGATTCACCTTTTTTTGTATATGTGATATGAGTATATGGGATTCAGTTGTTGGTTTAGCGGAAATATATTTTTTACAGAAAATGGTGTCTTCATAAAAACATGAATTAGTAGATTTTGAAGACTTCTTCAATAAAAATGCCTCAATCCTGATCCAGGAAATGATAAACCAGCTTCTTTATAGAATAAATAAATATTCCTCAAGATGAAATGTTGTCATGCAAGTTAATGTATGGGACTTGAGGTCCGCAATTCCATTCTTTGAACTATTTAGATTAAATACAATAAATGTGATGTGAGTTCAAGTCCAACCTAGAGCTTATTCTTTATTTTCCTGTCTGTTCACATAAAAAATTTGATTATTAAATTAGGCTTAAAAAAAATCATTAAGCTAAATGAAGAAACACTGAAAGTATGTTTCTGTCTGGAGGGTCACCAGGCCTTTAAAATTCTGAAAAAGAAAAAAATTTGGGAAACATTGATGTAAAGGATATCTCTCAGTGGTGTAGTGTGAATAGGGAATAAGCCTTATTTTCTGTTCAAATTATCAACTTTTCATTGTTTGGAACCATACCACGTCTAAATCTGGCTTTAATAATTATTATTGTTAATATAATATTATCAGTGCCAGATTTAGGCTTATGCCAGACGAGCTCAAGTTCAGGGCCTCAGAATGTAAAAAGGCCTTTCAAATGTATTTGGGAGTCTTATTACCTGTTTCCATTATCCAAATAAGACCTGTACATAGATTAGGGCCCCATGGTGTCTAAATATGGCTCAGATATTATTAATTAAGCATAAGCTACACAGTCTCAAGAGTATCTCTATCAGTGGTGGGAATGGGAGAGGCTTATTCTATTTCCATCAGCCGAATAGGGCCTCAACTACTTTTTGTAGCTTTATTCCTTACCATGTATATATCTGGCCCTCTTTTTTGGTGAAAATAGTCTGTATGTACAATATTTTTTTTCAACATATGATATGACCTTGTAGGTCTGCAAAATCTTCATGTATAAAGTGTTGGATGAATGATTTTACATTTTTAAAAGGATGATTTGATATGCCCCTTAAAATGGTGTCCCATTTTCCTTGTTCTCTGTCAGTTCTTTGTTATTCCTGGGAAAAGAATAAACTACTTCTTTGAATGTTATCCCCTGATTGTTTCCTGGTTTCTGAAATGCAGAAAAGGAATTTTGAAATCCAAGTAACTTTCATGATTGAATTTCTTGTCATTTGATTCATTTGATTAACATGTCAGCAATATATTCTCTTTTTTTTTCTTTCCCCAGCCTCATAACACTTGGATCAATTTTTTCAAAATATTATGAATATAAGATAACCAATTAATGGAAAATTAGTTTATGAAGAATAAAATGGTACTCTGCCCATCAAGAGAGTAAAATTATTTTATTAAAAATATAATGAAACACTGTCCTCTAAGAGAGAAAAATATGAAATAGAGTTGACAGAATAGTGCCTTGCTCTCCTCACCTATGGTGAGAATTGTAGCACTTGAATAATGATAGTACCAACTTTATCACCAAAGTTAACCATTTGTGGTATCTGGTCAGCATTTGGTGATATCATAGTCAAGCATCCCAAAGTATCATGGTTGTTGTGAGGGGTCTCTGTCAGTCACAACAGAATGCTATCAAATCTAATAAAAAAAACAACTTTTCAGTCATTTTTTGGTTAGTATCAATATTTTTACTGCCATTTGTATTTTCATCTACACAATTACCAATAAAAAAAAAAAGAAAACATATCTGCCGTCTTGAATTTCTTTACACTTTGTTTTTTTTAGATTTGATATCTGCCTAGGAAGTATTTTTTTGTATCGAGTTTAAGGGTTAGATTTGTAAAAGTTCTGTTAGCTCAATCATAGGAGCAGTTGTCGTACAGAGGCAGGCTTTCTAATGTAAAGGGATGCAAGTTCAAGTCTTACCTAGATCATTCCCAGTCTGTGCTTTTTACTCATTGCTGTGCATTTACGATGAAAAGTAACTAAAATTAATTATTATTAAATGGTTGTCTGGTCTGTGGTTTTATTTAGACAAGCTTTAATCAGAATTTCTTTACAAAAAAGAAAAGAAACAAACTTTCTGCTTCAAAATACGGTGGCAGATCTGCTTCTTCAGTAATATTTTTACTGTAAAATCTGGAGGGGAAAAATGGAAATCAATTGCTTGAACCATTTAATTAGTCTCTTTCTCATGTGACTCTTCTGCCAGAAAGTATTCAAAGATAAATTCATTACATAGTGATTTTTGTGTACTGGTCTAAAAACTCATTGTGATTTTATTGATCTCAGGGAACTCTCTGTGAATATATCAGATTTGTCATGAAGAAGCAACAAATACATAGAATTAAAGATTTTTCTTGATCTTTTATTTTTAACATGTATCTTTTTATTGACATTTTTCTTTTTATATCTTGTAATCATTGTGTGTGTTATGGTTGGACTATTTTCCTTGTCTATGCTATCATTTCTTTCACATATTGGCCATGGACCCTGCATTTTTCTTCTTCAGGTGTACATTGAGGGCAAATCAACGTTAGAGAAAAACAACTAAAATTCTGGATATGGCCCTATAAAAGGAAAAAAGATCACTTAATCTAAGGGTAGAAACTTGGAACTTGGTACCAAAACATAACTTTGAAGCATAGCAGATTTGGCATGTCATGTAAATTACAAACATGCGTTTAATGTTTGTAAAGAAACTAGTAGAATGTGAGCATGTATTCCAGGACTTTGATGACAAAACGGATGTAACATGTTAAGTAGAATGTGAACATACGTTTCAGGATTTTAGAAAAAATTTAGTTTCTCCTGCCAACCTTGATTTGCCCTTGAGGAAAACAAATCAGGTGGAAGGAAATGAAAAAGACACTTGAAATAGGCTAGTGGATACACGGACGTTGTGAAAGAAATAACAGCATAAACTACAAAAATAGTTTAACTATAAGACACACAATGATCAGAACACCCTGTCTAACAAAATTCAAACCAGAAATATTTGTGATTTTGTAATTCTTTGTATAGATATGCACATTCCCTTCTATTCATTGCAGTAATAAAAATCAACTTTCATGTTATACTTTTATCATTCATCTCCCAGTTTAATGTAAGAAAGTATTATTGCATATTTTATTGTTATTTTATATTCCCTAATCCTTGATGTATTCAATATTTCTTGTTGAGTAGTAATCTGATAGCAATTCCTGTTTATTTCAATCAGTTATCTAAACCTTGTTTCTGTGCCTCTTACTCGTGTATTAAGTAATTCTCTGTCATTCTACTTGGGTATAAATAATTCTTATGGATTATGCAATCAGTGTAGCTCAAGCATAATAAACAGAAGAGAACTGATTAGGAATGAGGAAACACGAATGTGTGTGTGCATGCGTATGTGTATGTTCTGTATTACTGCATAATTCGAAAACTAAAAAAGATTTCCATATTTGTTCCTATATGTGAGCTTGATTCGTCCAAAAAATCATCTTTTCCAAGGTTCCTAAAGATTTTGAAATATTTTGTGGGAAAAATTGATTTTTGGAAAGTTTGCTGAATTTGATTCCCCTCCCCCATACATACATATATATATATATATATATATATATATATATATAAAGATATGAATTTTCTGACGATTTAAAAATCTTTTGAATGGTAATTTTTTAGTATCAGTGATGCATTTTGCTTGTTGGTAGCTTTTTCAAATCGATTTTTAAAAATAAAAATATACTTCGTTGTGGTTTTCATGGTATTGGTACATGACAGTTATTATTCATTGTCATGGAGTTATTTTGTAATCTCAACCTGTCTATTTTATTGTTATTCATTGATATTTTATTTTGTTTCAATATCAATCTTGCTAGTATCTGAGACATGTGAACTCTTCCAGGTCTTTGTTCTTTGCATGCATTGAATCAGCATTAATATCAGAATACAATAGTATAGAATGCCTAATTTTTACCAAATGTAGGTAATCATAATAATAATGGTGGTGACAATGATGATGAAGAATCTGAAAGTATTGTGTTAATAAAAGATAAATCAATACAAGGATTTACAAAATAGTAGTTGTCTAGTTCCTATTCTATGTGGTAAGCCCAGCTGAATACTCTCTATTCTCCAAGCACAGAAATCCTCTTATATAAAATCTGTTTCTTCTAATATTCATTATTCTACCTATTGTTCATTTGCTCTCATCACGATTTCATAAACTTTGCCTGGAAAATGTCTTCCTTTTCTCAATCCTGGATAAGCATTCTCATTGTCTTTCTAATCTAATCTGATAAAAATGAATGTTGTTGGGTTTTATGATTGTTTTTTTTTTTACTGCTTATGGTTTTTTTTTCTTAGTGTTCTGAAATTTATGCATATCATTTCTAGGTTGTAGTTTTATTCAGTGTTTTTTTGCAGGAAGATGGGTCCAGAGAAACACTAGAAAAATCCCTCATCAAATCACACCGGTGTTAGATATAAAAGTATCCCTGGCAAGAAAAAAAAAAATTGTCATATTCGTTATTAATTAGTAAATCGTTTTGTGTTGAAAAAATTGTTTGTCTCATAGTTTTTTGATAAATTCATTATGCATTTAGTTAGTAAAATATTGCTTGTTTGAAATAAGGTTAAAACTGGAAAGCTGTCTCACAGCAATGAATATGAATATGAATATGACAGAATTTTTTTGCCATGGCTACTTTTTTCTTTTGTACCAGTGTGATTTTGTTAGTTTTTTTTTCTCTTTTTTCTTTTTTCTTGTTCATCTCTGGACCCATCTTCCTGTAAAAAAAACATCAAAATTCTATCAATATCATTTTCAGGTTTGTAACATTTTCATTCATGTTGATAACATGACAAGAATGAAAATGAACTCTACAACCATTTAATTATTATACACTGATTTACTTGGACTAGTGTCCGCATCTTGGTTGTTAGTCACAACATTTCAGCCATTGTACTCTCGGCCTTGGTTCAGTTGAAGAGGTAGATCACTGACCTTGCAAGGATGATAAACAAGGAAGAATTAACTGACACAATATCCTCTAGCATGGACAGTGGAATGAGAACAATCTACCCACATGAATTAAATAAAGGGGTCAGTTTTAAATTCCCGTATGGTTACCAACTACAACATGGACCTGGAGAAGGCCAGAGGGTATAATGGCTGAAATATTATGACCATAACATCCAAGAGAGGACACTCATCTGACTAAATCAGTATATATTAATGATAATCCTTCATCTCAGAAATACAGATAAAACAAATTTAATTAACATTGGTTCATCTTTATTACATGACTTCTATAGTCAAGTTGATACATGATCTTATCGAGTGTGTTTAAAATGATGTTTTTCTACAGAATGCTCTGTTTTGGAAATGACTTTGAAATTGACTCTTAAGCTGTGTTAACCTTGTATCATATTGCATTATTTTCATTATTTTTGACTGCATTAGACAACCTGTTGAAGTCAAAAAAGTACAGAAACAAATTTTTACAACTCTATAAAATAAAACTATAAAAATATTATATCAAAGACTGTAATGTCGTATGAGAAAATGTCATTAATTAGCCTATAAAACAGCATTTTGGTGTGATCTTTGTTTTCTGTTCTTATTAACTCATAAATTCATAAACCACTTGAAATTGAGGGGAACTCTTCAATGAGTAGCATAAAAATATCGGAACTCTTCTGTGAATTGAATTTAAAAAATGATAAAATTCACCAAATAGTCAAAGGTGAATAATTTCAATTAGAAGTCATTTCCTTTGAAAGTGACTGTCTATTTTCTTTGTATGAATTTAAGAGTTAAAATTCACCGATGCTTTTTTTTTTTTCCCCCCTTGATTTAGAAAAGACTGTTAATACTGTTAAAAATCTTGTGCTTTTTTTATTTACACTATGGTAGATGATCGAAAAAAAGTTTGGGGTTGAAGGCTTCTGTGGCATGACAATGATGATTAGTCATTGTCTTTCTCTGCTGACTTGGAAACATCTTCTCTTTGGATCTTTAAACTTGATCCTTAAATAACCCCTGCCTTTCAGAAAAAAACAAACCTTCTTTGCTCTAAATTAAAACCTTAATGTATGTCTGCACGAATTTTGCCATTGATTGACTCATGCTGATTGTCATGTGACTCTTCCAGGTATGTTGCTAAACTTACGTGAATCTCTTTACAAGTTTTAGATGACATGCTGCCATGACGTATTTTGAGGCAGAGCATCAAGAAAATACAAGACTTCTTCATCCTTCTCTTTCTCTTCATATTTCTAGCATGTCTTTTCTTATTCACTGCTTCTGCTCTCCATGCCTGCTTGCCTCTCTGCTCAGCAGTGTGACTTTTAACTGTTTTCGTTTTTACATACTCACTAGTTTACTGAGCTGTCAAAAGATGACAGCGATATTCAAGTAATTTTGCAATCACTTATTTTATTGATATTTATTCACCATTGAATCGCTAGTCTGCGTTTGGAAAATTTTTTCCTGTCTTTAGAAGTTTTTTTAACTGATTATATATAAATTAGCCGTACTGAATTGAAAAAAAAGACAATAAATTTGCTCAATCAGGTCAGTTTTATTTTTGTGTAGTGCCTATTGTAGTAAAACCCTGTTTTATCATTAAAATGTTCAGTTTTTGAAGGGTAAAGACGTGAAGTTATAAAAATGTTTTTATGTTAAGTGGACATTGTAAAATTGTCTTAATAAACATCAACAAAAAGGTACATTAGTTTGGAACATGAAAACCTGACCTGATCATGAAAAAAGGATTACAGATTTGAATTCAGAATCTAAAAACTAAATAGGATCAATTCGAAAAAAATCCCAAATGCAGAAAGTACACAGACCACTAAACTGACTATTCACCAACCTTTATGTAGTGAACTTTTCTAGTAATGTAGGAGAGTTCAGACACACACGCACACACACACACATATATATATATATGTGTGTGTTATATGTAAAATAATTGATAATATATATACTATAGAGAGTTTTATTTGTGTGAATTTTAATAAGTAAATATATATCCACACACTATATATATATATATATATATATATATATATATATAGCAGAGTTTTATACACGTGGATTTTAATAAGTGTATATATATATAATATATATACATACATACACACATTGCATTTATATATGTGGATTTTAATAAGCATATATTTATATATATATATATGTAAAATGTGTGTGTGTATGTGTCTGATCTGTCTTTTAACATGTGCTCATGGTATATATATATCCCTTCACTATCTAATATTTTTAAGACCTTTTCCAGCTGTAATTTATATATATAACTGCAGTATTCTATCATTAACGCTTACATTTATTCCTAACCACTGACAATCCCTTCCTCCTGATTTTTTATGCATTTCAATAGTAAAATCATTTGCAATACATTTACATAATGCATATAATAGATCTATTCTGTCACTTCTGTTTGCATTAATTCCTGACCACAGGCAATCCATCTTTTCTCATCTTCAATGTATAACATACACATGGAATAACAAAAACTTTCTGAAAAGAATTGTAACACATGTTGTTGAATCATCTACCTCCAGAAATATTTATTTAGTAACTGAAGAAAAATGACTAAAATCAAGTTCCAGCGTCTGTGACCAGAGATAAAAACTGAGAACCTTTTTTATGTATGATTCAAATGCAGTCAGTGCTAAATACAACCATAATTATCAAAAACCATCATCCATAACTGTCAACATTGGTTTTTCCAGTGGTTTTGGCTTGCTGACCATCACACATACCGGCCATTTCAATGGAGCTAGAGGGCTTAAAATTTCAACTCATACTCTTTATCATGTCTAGAGGAAAAACCTCTCTCTCTTTTTTTTTTTTTTTTTTTTTTTTTTTGTTGTTCTTCTCCCCCCTCCTTCTATTTTTTGTTTTTTTTAGGGGGTTGAATTTTCAATGTAATTATATGCTAAATTGGTCATTTTGTGTCTGGTAGCATTCATGCTTTTGTTTTGAAAAGCAGGAATTTCTAGTGATCAGGCGAAAAGCAAAGTAACTTGTTCATAGATCACCCCTTTTTCCATTTTTTTTAATTGATCACACCCAAAATTGCATGCTACCAAAAGACGGTTACATGACAGTTTCTGTTGAGTGACTAACCAGACCTATTTTTTTGTGTGTGTTTTTTTATTATTTTTTTTCCTCTGCTGTCAGATATATAACTAAAGTAAATGTAAGTTTTGGCATGTGTTAGATAAAACCTACTCTTGATATCACAGGTTACAGAAAGAACTTATTTATTTATTTATTTAGTAATGAAATAAAAAATTCTTCTGTGGGCATCTCCATTAAAAGTTTACATAAAATATTTATTCAACATTAAAATATTCATTAATTCAAGTTATAAAAATATATGAAACTTAATAAAAACAATTTTACAAGCTTACCAGTACAGAGAAACATTTACCAAGAACATGCTATTTATTTTCCTAGATTCTTCTGATAACTCCCAAAATTGTTCTATCAATTTGATTTCGATCCTATATGAACTAAATTTATCTAAGTTATTCTTAAAATTATTTATACTTGTACTATCTTTTTTACATAAGATGGTAAACTCTTCCAGTGTTTTAAAAATCTTCGGGAGAAAAATTCAATCGGTTTTTAGTACTTTATTTTTGCAATAGACCTAGTAAGTACATTCTCCAACCTATCTGACTCATTAAACATTAGAATTCTGTTATTTATAAAGCTATTTATTATCTTGAAAGATTCAATTAAGTCTCCTCTTGCCCTTGACTCAAATAATGTAGTCATGCCTAACTTTTTAGTCTATCCTTATAACTTAAATCTCCCCTGCCTTATCAGTACAGGGAGAATATACCAGAATGTCTCCAATCTCAAAATTAAATTCTAATTACAATGTCTAGCACATATATCATAGTTACTTGTATCATGTTGTTATGTATATTAATGCAAGTGTGTGTGCACACACACATAGATATGTTTATATAACACTGAATGCAAATAATATTACTCTACAATGATTGTATGATTTATATAAATTTGGATTTTATGACTTACTGGCAGCCATTAGTATTCTAAGTATGTAATGTCGTTTATTACTTGCATGTATTGAACATTTTCCCCTCTTCTATTGATCTTTATACTGTATACATCCTTTGTTATGCTTAGGATATGAAAGTATATACACATGACTATGTGTGTATAAAAGAAAAGAAACATGTTTTCTGTGTATACATAGGCTTCAGGCATTGGTTCTTTACTTCTCAGGCTTCAGTTGCGTCTTTCTTAACCTTTATCCATCCTTAAAGCCAGTGCAGGCTCATTTCCTCATGGGTTTGTCAAGTGTGGGCCTGACAGACCCCAATCCTCTTCAGGCAGCTTTGCAATCAGTTGTCAGTTTCCTATACTGGTTGCCAACCATGGCTAGATAGCTCACTCAGTCTGCCTCAATAACTGTAGCTAGACAGAGAAGAGATTTATTCATGCCCAAGGGCATTTGAGTGAAATGAACACAAACTTTCTCAGTCGGAGTTTTAACTCGGTTTGCAGATTCCATTTGCTGTGCGGTTAACCATTCAATCTCTCTGAACCTCTTCAGTTCATTTTAAACTGATCAAAACTATTCCTCACTTGGTCGACATCTTATGTTTCACTCACAATTGTTATGTGTTGTGATTTTTGCTTTGTGTTCTTGACCTCCATTTTGATTGCTAACATTTTTTTTTATTATCTCTAATTCTTGTATTTGTAATAACTGAATATATTGCTCTAGGGTGAGGCAGGAGAAAGGCACATTAAATATCAATATATTTCCTCAAAATTATGTACGGCCTCAGAAAATTCAATAAATTGCAAGCAACTCTCCACTTGAAACTGTAGATTAGGACAAACAGCCATCTTTAGAAACTCTTTTTTCTCCTATTTGTTGAAATCTTTTTTCTCCTATTTGTTGAAATCTTTTTAAATAATAAAAATTTATCTGATATTTGATGATTATAGGTAGTTACTAATCTCTGCTTAGTCTGGTCCAAGGTTATTAGTGAGAGGCACTCAATGGAGATTAAACGCAGTAGAGTAGTAATTATCTGCAAGACTAGCTTGTTCCATGAGGAAATATATTTGTATGCTGGTAGAGGTTCTATTTTGTACAGAAATGTTCCAAGGAAAAATGGTGCAATCTGGGAATAATAACAGACAAAGCACCTACTTTGTCTACTCCTACTTTGGACTAAGATCATCCAAAATAGGTGTGGACGAAGTAGGAGCTTCCCCTGTGTATATAAACTGTTCCTTTTTTTTTCTTTTTTTTTTTTTTTTGAGGTCAGCATTATATGTGTATATGTTGCTGGTATGGCACTGATTTAAGCTATTAATTCTGCTCATTTTCTTACTCTATTTTCTGCTGACATGTATCTCCAGTTTTTTATTCAGCTCTGCATACAAATCTTCTGTCTAAATGACTAGCTTCTGTAATACATTCCTTTTGCTTTCATCTCGCATATGAATGGCACTAAAAGTCGGGGATGGTGCGTATTTTGTATCTTGTCTCATCCAGGCATGTAACCTTTCACTACTCACACATAAATGTGAAGCGGCTATGGAATTATCGGTTTCTTTTTCTTGAATGTCTCTCACCATGTTTTAAAAATAATGATGAAATGATGTTTGCTGTGTGTTAATCAAATTTTCAGACTGAAATGAAAAGTTCCGACAAGTCATGAAAAATAGCTGATAATTAATTTAATGGAGGAAGCATCAATTTCTTTTACCAAAATTAGGCAACATCAAAGCTGGCTGATAACTGTGAAAGCTAATTAATAAAATTAAATATTTCATGTTTACTGAAGAAAAACTTCTGCGTAATAAAAGAGGACAGTTGAGTCCAATAAGAGTGTCTACTTAAGACTAGTATTTTCATTTTTGTTTATTCAAAAATTATGACAGATATCATCATTTACATCCAGTATTTTCAATATTTCACACATTATTCAGACAAATATCTTTATCTCACTGCTCTGTCTAATGCCTTGGGGAAAAGCACGAACCGACTTCTCAGCCCCAGCGGGAGATAAATAGCAGTGCTATTGGAGCTCTTTAGCCCTGGAAGGTAGTCCATCTTTGTGTCCAGGGTGTGAACCGGGAGAAAGAAAAATCCAATCATTAACCTTTTTTTGTATCAGCTATTTTTCGACTTGAATATCTTCATCAGGTTTTTCTCTTCTTTTTGATTCTTTCCACAATTTCTTTGATCTTTATCACATTATCACTCGCCTCGCTTGTCCAAAGAATGATGCATGTCGTCATATAAAGATTTCTTCAAGCACAAGAGCTTTGCATTTGGAAACACATTTATCAATGCCCAACTAACCTAATTGTATTCATTAGATACATTCTGTATCTGATCGGTTTTTGCAGCTTGTTCAAGAATAAGTTCACAATTACCATTAGACTTACACAATATAAGATATCTTTTTTCATCTTTGTTTATATTCCTTATGATATGAGTTATCGCAAAGGAAGACTAGTAATTTCTTTTTCTCAAACTGGCTGTGCCCTGAGACCAGTTATGCAATCAGGGATATTTCAATAGCATTCTCTGCCAACATTAAGCCAGTCTGTAGACACAGTCTATAAGGAAACCAATAAGTTATAAAAAAATATGTGTATATTTTGGACTAGTTTTCTAATCTTTGTTATCTTTATCAGAACATTTTGGCCCTATACCTTCAAGCCTTCCTTCGCGGCTAAAACGTTATGATAGACATCTCAGAAATTCATAGAAAAATTATCTCAATTAATATTTCTAAATTTGTTTGCATGATCAACTCTCTTAATACAGTACCGGACTATTTTTCCAGCAAGTTTGTGATTGAAGGTGACCTGGATATCTGGATTTTCTGTGTGAAAGCCTGATATATGCTTGAAACATAAAGTAAACAAAAAAAGATAACTATTTAACAGACACAAATTAATACACTTCTAAAGCAGTGCCTGTTTAATCTGTGTTAATCCACTAAAAATTCTTGAAATATACAATGAAAGTCAACAAAGAAAAAGAAAGAACAATAAAGAACAAAATTGTTTATAACATATACAAGTTAATCCATTTGAAAAAAAACAAACTAGGTCTGTGTAATTAATAATGATCCTCTATTTTCCACCTGAAGACAATTCAACCTAGCCACAAAATTGAAACAAAGAGCAACCGAAGGGCAAACTACTACAGAGCCTGCTAGATTAAAAATAATAGCCTGTTTTCTAGTAATTCCGGATTTCTGGAAGCCAGATAAATGGTCTGGTACTGTAACAATGAAAAATGTTGAAGAAAATCTTTTTAATTTAAAGATGAAAACTAAATTCAATTAAGAGAATTTTGCCCTGTTGTTTAATTGGACTAAGATTTGTTGGCAGAGGTTGAACTCTAATTAACATCCACAATTGACAGGCAGCAGCAGACAAATTTATTGCTCTGAGCTTTGTAAATTCTATCTCTAATGTCAGTTTAAATCTAAAATTTTAATTGCTTTCAAAAGTTAATCATTTCTTCTTTGCCTTTGGCTTTTCATTCTCATGAAAAGTTGGCCATCATATATATATATATATCCTCTACTTATAAAACACAAGAGCATTTTAATTTAGTTTGGAGCAGTTATATCCCAGTATGAGGCCATTCCTCTTATAAGCTACAAATTTGAAATTACCATGTGTATACTCTTTTGGCATTTTGAGATAAATTTTTCAACCTATGATTAGGAATATGCTTTTGAAAGTTGATATTTTTGGCCGAGGCTTGGCCTGTGTATTCAGGGTGTGTTCAACCCCTTAATTATAGGTTTGAAAATTGTTCTCAAAGAATTGAACATTACGTGAGTATATGCAGTAATTCTTAATTTGTCTATTTTCTTCTGGGAGGCATTTTAGCCTTTTGCTGCCTTGTCTACGATCTAAAGCCCCATTAATCGAATCCTATCACTAATCAATGCTACTTTTTAGCTAACATCAGCAACAGCAACGTCATCAGTGCCGGTGCTATAATCACACCTGGAGTTTTTACAAAATTTGGGCACCTCTCCAGAACGGCACTTTTTTTCCCTTCCAGGGCTTCGGAAACGGAGTTCCAGGCACCTACCAAAATCCAATTCTGATTGTAAAAAATCAAAATCTGGATATAATATAGGCAAGGAACCATTTTTGCTGTTACTTAAATAAAAGTTGAAAAAAATTTTGAATAATGATTTCTGCATGCAATTTATTTCTGGTAGGATTGTGCTTAATTCTTTTGGAGTTGAAAAGAAGATGAATAAAATCATCATTATAGTGGAAATACCCTGATGTTATACATTACTTTATTTCTCATTTTTGACTCTCATGTGCAGGGGCGTACCTAGAGATTGAGGTGGGGTGGCTCATTCAGGGGCTCCAGTTTATTGAGTGAGATTTGTTATTGTATAATAGTAGAAATGCAGTTGGTGGACTACTTAAGCTTTTGTGGGCCTAGAAGGTAATTGAAAGTTGGGCCCCTCCCCCAGCCTCAGTTAAGCCCATGAGCATGTGTCAAAAGTTTAAGGAAAATATTGTTCTCTTTTATGATGGAAACATTTCTAAATAATCATCTTGATTTACAAACAAACTGATTTCTGTAAAAGCCTATGATTTCTTCTTGAAATCTTCAGATATTACCATATTGCAAAATAAAGCGTTCAATTTCATGGGAATATCTAAGTAACCCCAATGTTAAAAGCCTAGAAAGTTTGTCTTCCTTATATCTTTATCACTCTTAAGGGTAAATTATTCTGCTTAATGTTATGATGTCACTTGAGTATGTTGGGTCGAAGAAAAGCATTAACGCTAAATTTTATCTGCTCAGGGAAACTGCCACGGGACTCCCTAATAAAGTCATTAATTTGGCATATTGTGTTTTCATGGTTAACTAAATCAGAAATATTGTTTCCAGAAATGAGGATCCCTTGAAAATTCCACCAAAGCATTTTTTTTTTTCATTTAATGAGGCACGTAGTATAAAATTTAATTTTAATCTTCATTAATCACCATTAGCCACAGCAGACCGCTGTTGGGTTAAGGTTATTCATGTGTTCTATCTATTTATCAATCTGAACTTCCAACCTTTACCATTCATAGTAAAAACTTGAAATTTTGCACTCACACTCTTTGTTTTTTGAAAAATTCCCCTTGAAAATAGGTTTTTTATCGGGTTCAATATGTAATGTAAGTTTTTGCTTAATTGGTCACTATGTGCGTGCTTGTTTTCTGAAAATCCAAAACTTTTCAATGATCACAGCCCAACAAAAGGTAAGATATGTAACTTCTTCATTGATCACCATTTTCACCAACTCTTCAATTGATTACTCCCACCACAGCATATATGGATGATGGTGATTCATAATTTCCCTTGGAATGCTAGTTTTAAATATTTTCACCAAAACATTTTCTTAAAAATTAGGTACATAATATAAAATTACATTTTAAAGAAACGCACATAGTATATGTATAAGTAAAGGAATGATTAATGAAGATAGTAAGCCACACTTGGGAAATTGGAATATGTCTATTCCCTCTAAACACTCCGTGAGTTGCAAATTTATATCATATTAAGCAGCCGCTTAATCTGGCACTGAGAATAAATAGACCATTTTAAAAGAAGTACTTGGTGGAATTTTCAGTACCTCTATATAAGGTGCAGGCAGGTGAGTTAGGATTCCAATCAAAGATTACGTATTGGTACTCATCGACGTTATCTAATATATCTAACTATTGACTGACATTGAGATTTATCACTTAATTGGAAATGCTAAAGAATTTCTTTAGTGAGGGGGGGTCATCATTTGACTTTTTAACATGGTTTTAGGAGACAAACTTTGATCTGAAGTTATTCCCTTAGATTTAGTATTCAGTTTTTTTTGCGTGAATTTAAGAGTTAAATTGAATTCCTGTTGATAATTGTATTTTCGATCTATATCATAGTTTGAGTTTTGTTTTCTATTATTATATTTTGAAAAACTGGGAATGTTATTTCAAATAAATGAAAGCAGACAATTGGATCTCTTCTGCACATCTCTGATGTAATCAACTCAAAGTTTCAGCTGATCCATTCTTCAGCCCTTGTTGGATGGTCAGGTTTATAATCTAAGAAAGAAGCAAACTTTTCTTTTGAAGATGTGAAAAGATTCAGTTGTCTGAACAAAACTTGGAATGTTAATGATCCTTCTTTCATTTTTTTTTTTTTTTTTTTTTTGCAATATGATAATATTCAAATATTGACTTCTTTTTCAACTTTCTCTTACGATAATTGCTAAATGATCCCTTCTTATTCTATTGTATGCAAAGGTGGGGAGGGGATAGAAGTTTGTTTTTGAAAATTTCCGGTATATGTACCAACATTTATCATCTACAACCCAAATTTTGTAGAAATATAATTAGGAATAAAAATATAACTTATGCATTCTCAAAAATCATTAATAAGTATATGAAATTGATTAGTTGTTATATGAGCTCTTTTTTTTTCCTTTCCTTTCATGAAATAGAGTAAATCATTATCATTTTTGATCGTTTGCTACAATTTACCATCTTCTCTTTTTGTTATTTTTTTATCACCAATAACCTCAGACTGGTTTCTATTTGTCAGTGAGTGAATAAATGAACAGCATGGATTCATTTAGATTTGCGATTGCCAATAGTTCCTGTAGCTCAGTAGTAAGAACTGTCGCGTACCAACCGAATCATCCTCCGATCCACACTGTTAATTTATTTACTCACCACCAAAGGGGAATCTGCCTGAGTTTAGGTAAATAGTAGCAAAAAACAATAGTAATGATTTACAATACATCATCTAATAAGATAAATAGATATACATAAAATAATGGGTTTATGTTTGTTGCTCTTTCAGATTACACAGTTGAACAACAGGATTATGTTGAACATGCTTTGGAAACTATCCTCGAGCCCGTACTCGATGGAGTAAGTAAGCTGAAAGTAACATCCCAGCTGAGTGTTATTTCCATGGCAACTGTTGCTATGTGCGAGGCTTGGACAGATTATATTCTCAAAGAAAAAATCAAATTTAGGTAAAACAATTACTCTTCATTGTGTTGTTTATATTTCAGTTTATGATGGGCCGTTTGCTGTTTTCTCTGTTTATAAAATTAAGAATGTAATTGCATGTGTATGTATGTGTATCTGTGTGACTCTGGTAATAGCTGAACCAATTTTGCTCAAGTTTGGATAGAAAATGGCTTTTGATGCCTTAATCAGCAAAAATCTTGAAAACAAATGTAACTTAAGTATTAAATTGAAGTAATCTTACATTAACTCTTAAATTCATTAAAAAAAAACTGAGTATCATTATCAAGTGAATTAATTCCTGATTAGAATGACATCCTTCAAGGGCCTTAAATAAGAAATTGGATTTTATATTGCATGGATTGATTTTCTATTTTGATTTTGAAGCCGCCCTCACGTTTACCACTAAATCTGGTTTTCTGTACAAAACTTCGGCCCTAAAATATAGAAATAGGATTTAGCTCAAGTACTCATTTCATTTACATTAACTCTAAAAAAATTTCTATTCGTTATGAATCTTCAGGCATTTTGGTGTATTTTAAGTATATTAATTAGTCTTACTGCTTGTATAAACTATAAAATGTTTGATCAGTTCATGAAATAAAAGAATTTTTTTTTCAAATTACAAACATTAAGTTCATTGAACAACATATCTACCATATGGTTTCATTATTTTCAGCCATCAGCAAACTTCATAATTCTATCCTCCCAAAACTTTTCATCTTTCTCAGAAAAGAACTGCTCTTGATCCCTTTTGCCGTCTTCCAGAGAAATGGTATATTTTTCCATTTAAGAGAATTCTGTAAAGACAAGAATAATTTGTTACCTGAAGGTGCAATATCTGGTGAATACAGCAAAAACCTCCAAGTTGAGCTGTAACAATGTCTGTCTAGTCACCAAAGAAACATGCAATTTATCATTATCCAAATGGAATACTACACCTTTTATCTTACATTATTCTGGACGCTTTCCATCAATTACTATGTTCAACTAGTCTAATTTGGAACAATATTTGTATGAATCAATCTTTTGCCTCTCACAAAGAAGCTCATAGTAGATGACTTGCTTCTAAATCCAACATATGCACAGTATCACCTTCTTTAGATGAAAACCAACTTTTTTATGGTTGGTGGTGCTTTATAGGTTTTTATTGCTCAACTGTGGAAGTTACACATCAAAGTGACTAACATAAGCCAGCTGAAGTCATTTTAAACACTTGATTCGAATATTTCTTGTATGTTGACTATTTCTCCTGTCGTATGACATTACTTATTCTCAAGTAATATCTTGATTCAATCACTATCAGTTTCTACTAGTCTATCCGCCCTTGGAACATTGCCTCACAAGAAATCACCATGAGCCACTATCAATGCCTTTCAATCATTCACAGTACTTCCTCCATAAACAACACAAATCTTTTTCTTTTTCCCAATTTTTTAATTGATCATCCCCATAATGCATGCTGCCAAAGAACATTAGTTATCATCAGTTTCTATTGAGTAACTCACCAGACCTGTTATGTTAGAAGTGATAAGGGAAATTTTTGTCTGAATTTTTTGATGAGTAGTTGTAATCATTATATATTGATTCATTCATACTCATTCCCTTGTCCTTGTTGTTTTTTCTTGTAGCATTTCATCTTCTGTTCTCTGTAGCTGTCTTTGGTTGTCTGTAGTATTTTTGAATGTCAAAATTTGATGGGGGGTGGCATGCATTCCATTCCCAAAAATGTCAGGTCTTCATATCAGTGAGCAGAAAGTAACATTCCAGCTGAATGCTATCTCCATGACAACTGTTGATTTAACATTCTAAAATACAATGGACAGCCAAGACAGAAGTGTACAGTGGTCAAAATGTGATTGTGTTTTTTTTTTTGTTTGTTTTTCCTTAAAAACAACAACAACAACAAAGAAAATAAGTCTTAATCTCACAAATGATAATTTGATGATCACAAAGCCATTTTCCTCCCAGGCAATGCCTTGTAACCTTGCAGTGTTTGTAAGATTTTGAAATGCTTGCTTTATTGTTGAGATTTGTTTATTTTTCCTCTTCCTCTGTTTGCATCATCTTTCTCAGTTTGCATGGAGCTCATCAACTCGGAGCTGACTTCACTTTTGTCCGCACGTGGCTTAGTAATGCCATCCAGAATAATGAAGTGCGCCAGAGTATTACTCAACTGTCAGTGTTCAACTATCTCAATGGAATTGTACTTCTACTACAGAGGCAACCAAAAAGACGAGGTTCAAGCCGATTTACAGATCCTTGCTCTACAGACGATATCAGTAAGCAAATTCTCTTCAAAATACGCACTTTCAGTTGCTACCTTGGCCAACTAAGTTGGACAGAGGTTATGTATTTATCTATGTTTGTTTGTCTGTTTGTCCATGCAATATCTACAAAAGTTCTCAATGAAATTTAATGACGTTTTATTATGGGTTGGGTTATGGGCTAAGGAACAATTTATTAAATTTTGGTGTGGATCCAGAAATTCCTTTTGATTTTGTTAACATTGCAAGGCAATGAACTGCTCTTATACTCTACAATTAAGACTTTAGTTGTGTTCATGAATTGTTCTATGCTGCATTTATTTTTGTGGTTGAAAAATGAAAATTGAATTGGCAAATATTTTTAATGTATATTTTTTTCTTCCTATCTGGAATACTACCCAAACATTGCTATTTTCTATTAAAAAATGATGAAATATTCAATTGAAGATACCAAGAAATGTCAAATATTTGTAAATCAAAGGAGGGTGATTCAGTTTTTTTTTTTTTTTTTTTTTTTTTTCCGAGCACTAATATAATTACCATGTATTTAGGTGGTTAAAACAGCACTTCTAGCATAAAAAACCCCCTCAAATATGGAATCGTCCTATGGACCAGATACAAAAACAGACTAAACAGTAAGATGAAACCAGGAAATTGGAGTCTCATCTTATCTGAAGATCACCTTATCCACCAAATATATACAATGTATCTGGTTATATTCAACAAAAAAGTGTATCTTCATCTTCAACACTTGAAGTTGATTTATATACTTTCATCTGTTCAATTTTAAAAGTGACTCGTCATCACAATCAATAATTGAATAAACATAGCATCAAAATTTGAAGTCATGTATAAAAAATTCCATCAAAGAATAAATATGGTCAGAATGAATTCCATTCATGACATCACTGGTATTTTCTGCTGAAAAACATCTAACATAGAGTAAAAAGAAAAAAACATTTAGATACTTTTTGGAGAATCTAATGTTATTAATGAATATATTTCATGAAAACCCAATCATTGTTTGTAGCAATTGTGGGTTTCTATGGGGCCAGAATGCTAGCCTCATGCTCAAGATGGACTGACTTACAAGGTTAAAGGGCTCCAACTGACCTACTGTTTACCCATAGCTGAAGGGAGAAGTGGATCCATGCCTTTCCAGTGGGCATTAATCATGAATCTTGAATCCTAGACGGAATTCTATCTTTGAAAAATAAAAATTTGGCTGTGCGAAAATCATTAAATCAGTGTGGAAGTGCTTGAACATTTTAGCCATTTTGCAGCCATTTTTAAAGTCTTTTTGGTGTATTTTTGTATTTCGGCCATTTTTGACGGTTAATATTTTTTTAGTTTCAGTCTTGGCAATTTTTTCTGCTAAGACCCAAGCATTAGTGCGAAATAAACACAAACTGACCCATCTAAAGTTTGGACTCAGTTCACCAATTATATTTTCCATGCTTTTAACTGTTAAGCCACTCCATATGTATACTCTTACACATACCAGCCTTAATCTGAGAAATGATGACGTCAGATGAGTGACAGTGCATACCCTCAGCTTCCAACATTTTGAGGAAATTATGAAGAATCATTCATCCCCATTTCAATGAAGTGATCTTTGTGTCTTTTGAAATTACTTGATCAAAACTTTTTAGAAAACAATTATTAAGGCATCATTATTTTGAAATTTCAAGACTACTTTTTTTATTTTCATCTTAATTTTATTAGTTCCTTTTTGTCACAACTTTTACATGGACTGATTTCCCTCCAACCAGTGAGCAAATAGCATTGATCGGAAACCAAAGAATAATTCTTAGGCTGGAAGGTAAAAAGTAGTCATAAAATTTTTAAATGAGAATGATTTAAGATATTTCATCTAATAAAAATCAAAATCATTAGGACAATTAATAAACTGCACTATCAGAATAATCTTCTGTGTTAGTGATTTGATCTCTTCTTGATTTTTGGCAATCATTCAATCGTTATTTGGTATTGCTTTTTTTTTTTTTCCAGCCTCTGATAACGCTGAAAGTAGCGAGGCAGACAGCAGTCGAAGGGGAGCATCTGCAGCAAGTTGTGAGTCATCAGCAGAAAGCACTACACCCAATGATGAAAAAGACATTTGCAGTGTCCCAAACACTGAAGACTGGTTGGCGTTGAGAGTCTGTGGAGGTTCTCGTTCCTGGAAATTTCCATCTTGTTTCAATATACAACGTGAAGATTCCTGATGCCCTGGGCAGATATATTAATCCCAGAAAAAACCTTTCTCCAAGTAAAACTGCTACTATTAGAATGACTATTGTTTAACAAGTGGAAATAAACAACGCAAACTTCTTCGGGTGAAGGAAGACAAAGATTCAAGGATTAGGGACTATTTTGAGAGAATTATTCAATATGCTATGGATTGGAAAATTGGATGAAATGGAATGTTTTCTATGTATGTTCACAAGTAACTGAAATTATTCTGAACTCTCAACAATAATGGCATGAGTTAATATTTGAAATTATATATATATATATATATATATATATATATATATATATATATATATATAAATCTAGTTTCACACTTGATGTTATCATGAAACACCGACTGATTACATGTGGCGTGAAAGACAAATAATACACTTTGTAAGAGAATTCAAACAATAACTTAAATAGTCTGTATGTTTTATACATATTGAGTTCTGTTATACTGAAAAATCTATAACACTAAGTGTGTTTTTATACATACACACACAAACACATATATACATATATATACGTATATATGTATATATATATGTAAGGGTGCATAATGGTAAAGTGTGATCCATTGTCAGTATGTATGTACAACTCTCACATTGGTAAAGACTACATATTTTTGTTTTTCATTTCTCATAATAGTCAATCTAGTCAAATGTGCCCATCTCATGAATCAACTCTGCATACTTACTTTTAGTCACTGACTGTAAACCAAGTATATGATTTTATTCATTATGGTTATTCACATTTTTTTTCAAATTCAACACAGTGTAGTTCTAATTTCACATGAAAGTTTCATGCCTTAAGGTGATATCCAAAGGTAGCATTTTTCTTTTTAAATTAAAACACTTTCCTAATTAGAATGTGTCTCAAGCTGAAAATACATTTTAATAACAAGTAAATGCTTTTAAAATTGATTTTTTAATTTATGATTTATAAGTTGGAAAAGGACGTTGTCTAATTGTAAATTGAGAGTATATGTATGGTTGTCTGCAAAAAAAATCATTTAAAAGGAAAATTAATCTATTAAAAAAAAGTTTTAAGTTGCCTCCCTCAAGTTTACAGTTTCCTGTATTCTCAGCTAAGCGTATCAGCTGACTGTTATTTCAAGGGAGGCAACACCAAAGTTTCTTTTAAATATTTATTTCACTTTTAAGTGTTGCATTTTTTTGCAGACACCCTGTATATTCTTTGAATTTCTTATTAAAATTTCTTGTATTTTCCTTAGTCCAAAGTAAAGGTTAAGAAATTACAAATATTATGGTGGAGAGAAATGTATTTTAATCTAAGCAGGCATTACTTACTGGACAGTATTCATTGACTAAATCAGTATTAATTCATATATAGTGTTTTTGTGTCATGAAACTGGAATCACATTAAAAAAAAACTTTTTTACTTTTCAGTATACCACCTTATATTTTTTATATGTAATATTATGTGATTAGTAAGTACTTGTCTTTATTCGGACTAAATAATTCTTTTGATCAATTGATATAAGTATACAGCCTCGCCCATAAATGAGTACACCCCTTACACTTTTTCTTTAATAGGAATTTAATTCTCTTCTAAATCAAACATAACAGAATTTTATTACTTCTTGCGGGACATTACACAATTTAAACAAATATTATCAGGTATAATACCTGATTATGACTTGATAGAATTGCAATTCTGCTGCCCAAAATATTTTTTCATTTGGGATGTACTCATTTTTGGATGGCAATGTAAATTTTTAGCAGCAGACTTTCAATGCTGTAGTGTTTAATCATAATACCTTTCTATTAAAAAAAGTGGCCAGGGTGTACTCATCTATAAGTGATACTGTATATACTGTATTTCCCAACATCGAGGATGCTTCAGCATCGAGGACACACCCCAATTTTGACTTGTAAACTTTTAGGGGAAAAAAAAATGAAAATACAATAACCCTACAAGAAAGTAACCTTTCGGCCTGTAGAATTTTCGAGACTTATTTCAGGAAAAATAAAGCTTCTTTGGTGCTAGTGAATACAGTATTCAATTAAAATTTGACTTTTATTTCAGTGTGAACTTATATATCAATTATATTTTTGAAATACCAAAGTTAGAACCCAGTGAGATTTGAACCCATGACTTTATCATAATACTCAAGTCTAGCATTATATGTTGTGATAATGTTTCAAATCCCAGTTGGAGTTTGTTGGCATATCTGATGTCGGACTGAAATAAATGCAAATCAAAAGTCGTCAAATGATAATGTAGATACTTACGATTTGATTTAAATGGTGTGTGCATCTGAGCTTGCAAGTGTGTGATATTTAAGATTTAAAAAGAAAAAACAGAAAACCGGGAAATACCTCATTTGTTGGGGGAAAATTTGTTTGAATTTTTTGAAATTTATTTATTTATTTATTTATTCATGAGATTTTCAGGGATCCGCAAACTCCTGATAAATGTGAACAATGTACTTACATCTGAAAACAGATCAAATAAAGCCATGAAAGAGAGTGTTGTTATTTTTGTCTGAATTTCTGAGATGAGGAATTATCATTATTATACACGGAATCAGCTGGATTAGAGTCGTCATCTTGGTTGTTATAGTCACAATGTTTTTGCTGTTGAATCACTCAGAGATTCTTCAGGTGTCTTTCATATATTACAGGGCAAATGTCAGAGTGGATAAAATACTACTTTTCAAACTTTTTGCTTTGTCTCCTTTTAGAGATGAAATACTTGGTGACTCAGTTTTGTTAACCAAGCCTAATATATAATGTCATCCCAGCAGTATCTTATACTTAATTTTGCAAAACATACCTAGAGATTATTGGCAACACACAAGTGTTGCATTTGAAAAGCTCTCGGATAAAAGCATTGGTTTAGCATATTTACTTATCTATCTGGTGGTTATGAATTTAATCCCTGGGTCTGGTAGTGCAAAAAAAGTCATATTCTAATTAAGTCGAAAAGGCAGGCAGTGGGCATAGCAAAGACGAATCAAGTCGAAGGTTACCAATTATAACAGACACCTGGAGAAAGCTTTGAGGGTTCAACGGCCAAAGCATTTTGACTATAACAACCAAGATGAAGACACTTGTCTGACTGAGTAAATCAGTGTATAATAAATGTTGTTATATTTGATTTTTTTTTTTTTTTCCCCAATTATAAAAACAAACATTTTTCTCTCTTTATGCTAACACACCTGTTTTATTTCCTCTCTGGTGAGGACTTTTCTGTGTCTATTTGATTGGAGGTTGATAACATGGAACTTTTAAAAAAGGCTGTGAAATGATTTTGGCAAAAGAGTTTGGCATGTACTAACACCTTTTTTTAAAAAAATGTTAACTCATCAAACACTTGAATACTATACACTTTATTGGAGAAATTGAAAACTAGTGATGATGATTAATGATAATGACAATATTTGCACGTGCTTGAGTATATTGCAACATTTGCTGTGTTATTTTTCTTTCAAAGCAAGCAGCAGTCAAAGGATATCATCTGCCCAGACCCACGACCAGCAAGGAAATCTTGCAGGTGAATGAATAACAGGAAGTAAGGCTGGGTTTTCCTCAGGTGATTAAAATTTCATTTACAAAAATTTTTTGAAATCTTTTTTTTTATTTGACTTCTCATGCAATTTTTCCAACTTTGTAAATTCTTTTTAGAGAAATTACACAAATATCCTGAAATATATGATCAAGACATAAAAGTACATTTTTATGATGAGTTATGGGCCCAACCCAATAGCTCAAATGTATCAAGTTTGGCATAATAGCTTTATCATATGCTGGTTGACCATCATTCCAATGATGTCTCTGGATGTGCAGAGATTTGCATAGGGCTAAAGGGGCTCTAACTGCCCTGCTATTTACTCCTAGCTGAGGTTGGATGGATTCATGCCTTGCGAAATGAACATAAACAGCCTTGGACAAAACTCGAACTCCATTTGCCAATCATGTTTTCTGTGGCAGTAACCATTATACCACGCCTAAGGTCAAAGAGTGCATCATCGGGAATGTTGTACTAAAACCAGCAGGGGATGAGTATAGTACTCCTAATGACCCCTGAATTGATCAGTGATTGCATTTGATGAAATTTTCCCGAGTACAGTAGACTCCTGTTATTGTGGCACCCTCAGGGATTTAAGTGTGCTGTTATAACAAATTTGCTGTTATGATAGTTGGGTTTTATACTACACATGTTAACTCTTTGGAAACTGGTGGCCAGTTTACTGGCTACTGCTATGTGCATTTCATTTACAAACATTGATACGTTCGTTCCGATGTCCATTGTACCAGGAACACTGACATACTGAACCTAATCTGACCTGTGGACATTGATCAAACACAGCTGTCTGTTTGCCTATGTGAGCTTTCATGCTCCTAGAATTGTGACCCTCTGACATTGGCTCCTTGGTATCATTGTGAGGGGTCAGTGTTCAAAGGGTTATTTTTATGAAACCAAAAAAATATTAACAAAAATTACATTTTATTACCCTTTCACTGTCTGATTCCCCTTGTGCAGGTTATAGGTTTGCAAATAAAATGTACAAACCAAAAAAACTATCCTTAAACGATAGTCTGGTGAGAATGTAAAAGGAAATGTATTGTTAGAATGTGTTCCGTTACAATAAGAGGTTATTGTACTTGAAATCTGCATGTGTACACTGGGATCAGTTGACAACTAGCCATTGTATGAAGTTGAGATTTGCTAGATATATCAGTTTGCACACAAGACAGAGCAATATTGAGATCGAAGATTTTTTGGATCATTCGTTCTTGAGAAATCTAATGAAAAAAGATAAATAAAAGATATCAGATTATGGATCTTGTATCTAAAATCAAAGATCTAAATTCAGATCTAAAATATCTAAATTAGAAACACGAGAAGTAAACTAAATACTTCGATGCTGTTGTTTCATATCACAGATGGAAAATTATTTTACATGACGATTATGGCCGGCTGCTCAACAAAACCGTAGAGTCCAGCCCCTTCTAAACATGCACCTATGTAACAGACACTGTCCTTGTAATATAATAATGCATTTAATAGAACTAATCTCTAGCCAAATTTTCTCTTTGAAAATATTTCGGCTCCTAATCTCTGAAGAGACTAAATTTGTCCATTTTTGTTTTTCTGCTATACAAATAAATGGCTAGGAAAATTTAAAAAAAAATTGTGATTTAAAAAAAAAAAAAAAAAAAAAAAAAAAAATTGAAAAAAAAATACCTTCCCCAGTATGTTGTTTTGAATTTGGTAATGATCACTGCAATGAACAAAATAAGGAGCTGTGGTTTCTCCTATCACTAGAGGTATCTGCACTGTAGCAAGTATTTGTGGCTAGGAGGTTTGACATACTTCTCTCTAAATTGTTTTGTATCGGTAAGTAGTCACTATAGTGGATGAAATAAGAGGCTATGATGGTCCCCTCTATCAGTAGAGATAGGTACTACTCTAATATGCACTGTGACAAGATTAGGAATTCTCTATAAAGTGTTTTTATTCAATAGTAGTCTCTATAGTGAATGAAATAAGGGGCTATAGTGATTCCCTCTAACAGTAAAGGTAGTTACAGTTTCAATGTACATTGTAGTTGTTTTGAATTAGAGAGTAGTCAGTGTAGTGAATGAAAGAAGGAACTATAGTGGTTCCACATATCAGAAGTAGACACTACTTAAAAGCACTCTAGTGCATGTCTGGCGACAAGATGGAATAGCCAATTAATGATATTTCTCCAAAGGAAGGATGTCAATATCTTGTATTAATTTGTATTAAATTAAAAAAATATTGGTAATTCTTTTCTTTTTAAATGTTAAAGCAGATTTCACAGAAATGTTAGTTTTCATATTTGTTCAGCTTCCTCCATTCAGTGAACAGAAAGATGATTATCATATATTTTTTAATATAAGACAATTTTTTTTTTTTCTGGAAAAATGTCCTAAAATCAGCAGTTCATTTTCAACTCTGATCAGTCAAGAATGACCAATACTTTTGCCTGTATGAATACAGTATTGATAGACATAACGTATATCAATAAGCAATAATACTTATTTCAAGTCATTACCATGGTGTTGTCTGAAATGCTATGTAGGTAGTAGACCTTGCGTATTGTGTAATATCCATTTGAAATCCCTTTTTTTTTTTTTAATGAGGATCGTCATCACTGATGAGATTTTCCCTTTTTGTGGCCTGAAAACAATGATCAATATGTTGAAGATGATAAGCATACATGTTTCGGTGATAGCTGACTTAGTACCATAAATGGTGTGTTCATAAGAAGGGGATATCTTTCATGATGACCTTATGGCAAACTAACTGACTCTCCGTATATTTGAGTCCGATTTTCTGAAATTTCATGCTCTATTCTGAACTTGTCATATATTTGTGGTCAACTTATATTCAAAAATATATGGTACTTGTAAAATGAACAATGTAAAAAAAATGGTGCTCCAATCATGCAACTATATTTTGCGTGTAGTGAACAGTAGAATAAAAGAAAAGGAGGAGAAACAAATATTACTTTTAGATGGAGAACGTGTAAAAATAACAAATCTGTGCCACTTTTTTACTCGTATATTCATGGATCACTTGTAACCACTTGTTTTTGACAGTGGAACTTTTCAATGAATGGAAATGAAATTAATAGAACTCTCCTGGGCATTCAGTAGAGAAAAAAATTACTCTAATGGTCCTAGGGATAATTTCAATTAGGAGTTATTCCTCTGTATAATGACATTGATTTTTTTTTTTAAATGAATTTAAGAGTTTAAAACACCAAAATGATAAAAATGAAGGATCAATTTTATGCTTCACTATTTTATTCATTTTTCCCCCTTTTCAATTCTGAAATAATGACTATTTGCCTGTTGGTATTTTTTCTTTTTGTTTTTCAGGTTATTTTAGATTTTTAGATGATGCATTGTAACCCAATAATTTATCAATTTTGATTACTTTTTACCTTCATCCTCCTCAGCTCATTTGTAGAATGACAGCCTGAGTTGAGTTGTGATAAAATCAATTAAAAAAAAAAATCAAGATCATAGTTCCCTCTAAGCTGTGCATTTGTGCATACAAATGTTTTGCTACCAGTGCACAAAAAAAAATCGGTGAGCACACAAAAAGTTACCGAATGTGCTGTGATTAATAATTATATTCGAACTTTACAAAGTTACAAGTATAGAACATTAGCGCACGTATGGGGTGACACCACCAAGTTATGGCAGCAGGAAAATTCAACATCTACTACTACTTTCAGTGCTATTTTTCTGCAAGTTTAGCCAATTTCTAGCTTTTTTTAAAGCAATTTCAGCCGGATCTAGCCATTGTAAACTATTAAGAATGGCCATAAAAAGGCTGGTTGTTTTTATTTTTATTCATCTATTTATTTATTTTATTCTATTTTTCATTTTTTAGCACTTTTTGGCATTTTTTTTTTTGCCATATTTTCTGTCATATTCTTAGCCCCCAAAAATGAGATTGGCTACACTGGGTGTGAGACCAACTGAGTTACTGTCCTGGGTGACACTAACTCGAGGAACCTCACTAGTATAGAATAGAATCATAACTAATTTCATTCAATACCCTTTGTAGAATGCATTCATACTTTATTATATCAAAACATGCGAATACAGTTTTATTGATCCTGAGAGAAAGGTTGTGCCAAAACTAATCTTGAAACAATTTTAACCTAACATTTGCATGAGCATTCAGTGTACTCTTACTTTTGTTGTAAGAAAGAAAATTACACATCATAAGATTTTTATGCACACTGACAGAAATGTTTAAGATGATATATGCTTTAGAATTTGTAGACCCTAATGTATTTTTTTACTCGAGGGGAGTACAAGGGACTGAGAAGTTCTACATATACAGTAGAAGTCTGTATAAGTAGGTTGAAAATCAGGAAGTTCTTTTTTTTTCTAACAATAAAGTGATGGAACTCAAGAATAAATGACTGGAATATGTAGTCCTATCAACAGGTGTAAATTGTTTGAAAAAGTATTATGATGTTTATTACACCACTGCAAATGTTTAAGGCCATAGATTTTGTATAAATATGATTCGTATGAATTGTGCTTGTTTATAAAGTTTGTATATCATTTTCTTTGCACTAAAATAAATGTTCTAAAAATTAGAGGGAACATTGATCGAGATTATTAGAATATTAGGATATTTTCTTTCATAATTTCTCTTCATTTGAGTATTGGCTATTTTTTTCTTTTTTGTATGAATTCTTCCTAATATCAAATTGGTTATGGCTCTGGGCTGGCTGCATTCATGCTTTGAACCGAATATTACACTATTGTATAATGAATATGATGACTGCAAAGTTACACTTTTGCAAAAGAAAGATTCTTATCAAAGCTTTTCACCATTGGTTGAACATCCAAAATTTTGTTGATTGTCTTTTAAAATTGTCATTTTGATCGAATCTCTCATTGCTTTAAAAGAAGTATTATACTGCTGTTACATTTTGATATAATTTACCCAATATTATTGTGCATCTTAAAACAAAAGATAATTCAATTGATTTTTCTACAAATTTAAGATATAGATGTGATTTCCTTGTAAAATTGGAATTTCAAAAATTATTATAATAAAAATTAATTTGCATTTATTTTCAATTTTGATTCAAAGTTCAAATTTATCTAAACTAATTTTCTAAAAAACACTATAAATGTGATTAACTTGCGAAAATCCATTGAACTGGATTTTGAAGAATTATCATAACAATATTTCATATTTAATTTCAATACAAATTAAAGTTTTGAATTTGAAAATTCAAATTTTTCATTCAAATTATTTGAATTTATTACGTGCAATTTTCGGAAATCAATTCTAAAAAATTATTTACCATAATAAATGTAATTTCTTTGTGGAAAACATGAATATACTGGATTTTTAAGTTTTTTTTCTCATACAAAATTTAAAAAAAAAAACAAACAAAAAAACGATGAGGTGTAACATCTAATGAGAAGAAACAGGTGTCTTATTATTGAATTGTTGTTCCATAAATCTTGGCTTTTTGCTGATTCACTGCTGATAATCAGTAGCGGATTTACATGTGGGCTGCTGCTCAGGCTTTTATAATCTTAGGCCCTGAGCTTGGACTCCTGCCAGAAAGGGTTTTTTTAAAAAGTTTATTCGATTAATAATGATGAAAATCATGGGCATATAATAATTTTTACAGTATTTATGAAAAAGATGAATCACTAAAATGTAATAAAAACAATTTATTTCAAAAGAAATCAGTGAACAACTTTGAGCCATTTTCACAATAAGCTCTAGAAGGAGTACGCTTTTTTGTTTAGAGATATTGAAAATATCAGTTGCATAATTATTCTTTAAGAAAGATTTTCAACTATTTCTGCGAACCCCAATAATCTTTAAATGACCCCCCCACCCCCACCGTCCTAGCCCAAAGTCACCAGTTGCTTTAATCCGTTGCTGATAATATAGACTACAACGACAGGTACTCTTGCTGATGTGTCAGTTTAATTTTTCACCAAAAAGGGATTAAGGAATTTTTGTTAACAATACTTTGTGTTAACCTCTCAAATTACTGTATAAATATGATAACACGGAACACAGGTATAATGTTAGCAAACCAACGGGTACCAGTTATAATAATGGTTGACATTTCTTCATTTAATAAAAGGTTTAGTAGCTGGGTGTAAACCAGACGTGTCTCTGGCGAGAGAGACACGAGTTTGAAGCTTATTCTTTCTTTCCAATCCTTACTGTTTATTTACTACTGTAGAGAAGTGGTCACCAAACTGGGTGATTTAAGCTTTTAAGTGAGCAATAGACCCATTACTGGGTTGCAAGGTCGGGTATTAGGTCTGTCTTACTTCTGCCACACAGACTACACCAAAAGTCAGTACACGCAATTTTCAACTTGCATGACTTATGACCCAGAGCAGTGGCTTCTATTTTCATTATTGTCTCAATATATGATAAATACATTGTATATTCACTTTTTGGAGCCTTCATAGGAGCTTTTGGAACATATAGATGCTTAGTTTCCTGGAGATGAAATCTAAGCAATTATGTCCTTTTTTTTTTTCTTCTTTTTCTTTCTTGACAAATTTAGCCTCTTTTAGCCATTTATAATGGCTGTCATGTGGTTGACTTCTTTTAAAATATAAGTAAGCTGAATAGAACTGAAGCAAAACTGCAGTAAAGTGACAGTCTGAGGTTGAGTTGTGATGAAAACAACTAAAAATTTAGATGAAGGTAAAAAATAGCAAAAATTGATGAAATACTAATTTTTCATTTTTTTAGTCTCATGAAATTCTGAGCAAATTCTTATACTGGTAATCAAATTAGTGATTCCCGACTGAGTAACATCACTGGTGAATAACAAAATAATCATCTGAGAAATAGGTTTATCTTAGTAAAATCTTATTACTTTTTTTTTTAGAAAGGTTTGAATTCTTATTATCAACCTATTGGCTTTTTTTTTTTTTTTTTTCAAGGATGTCATGGTTTTATGCACTTAGTAATTACGTGTTTGTTCATTTATGACTAAAATTGACAGGACAAGACAACCGCAAAATTCAAACACACAATTGTTTGTCAATATGACACGCGGTCGTCTGCAATGGCAGAATAAACTTGATGCTCAGCAACAGAATATGAAAAAGTTAATTCAAGATAATTTTTTTTCTGTCTATAGTTTGGAGAAGGATCCTCAACATTTGAAGATTTCTTTGGATGATTGAACTCCTTCTTGTTTATGTAGTTAATATGACATTTTGCTTGATCTATTCTACGGCCTTCTTCAGGAGTATCATTCAAATGTTATGGTGCTAAACAGAAAGCATTGCTATCATTGGAGAGGGGAAACAATTCTGTTCACCACCATCATATTGAGAAAGTACATTTGAACAGGGCCGTAAGATGGATTGATCTAAATGTGTTGTTTAAAACATAAATAGCAGGGAGTTCCATTGTCCGTAAGAACTCTTCAAAGTTTTCTCCTTATTGGTATTGCTTATTGAATGGTGGATGTTATGCCTGATCCAAAAATTTTTCCTGGATCTGCCTCCTTTATAATAAAAAAATAAATAATATAAAATTAAAAACATAAAGGCAATTGTTATCTTTCCCGTTTTAAAATGTCTGCCATTCGTGATAGGGTTGGTATTTTTATGGTGGGGCTCTTTGATTTGAAATTTCATGATCAGCATCTGTAGTTCTGCGACTTGAACGGCAGCCATTTTGAAACGGGAAAGGTGATGATTGCCAAAATAAAGACATAAAAAGAATTATTAATATATAAGTCTTCATATCAGTATATTTTATGCAATACATTTTATGTGATAATGATTTGGGGACCTGCCAATACTTCATGTTTTGACAAAGGTGATTTAAAAAAGAATTTTGAGAAAGGAATGAATGATTTACAAAGGAAAAAAATCATGCCTGGTGCATACGAATATCTGAAAAATTGAAAATCAAAAATTTAACCCTCTCCCTTTTTGAATAAGAGAAATCGTTTCTGTCCAAATTCTTTTTGATGAGGAATTATCATTATTCATAGATTTATTCAGACTACTGGATAATCTTTGGTTTGACAAAAATAAATTTACTATCCCGATTGCAAATAGCTATAAAATGGCTACCCCGTTTGTGAGGTTCAACACACTCACTTGCTCGATGTAAAAAATAGCATACAACTTTTGTGCACTGTTTTTAACATTGACTGAAAGGAAAACGGAAGTTGACACAAATTATATTGGGTAATCCATATACCTGCTCACTTGATGTTAAAAATGGTGCACAGAAGTTATGCGCAATTTTTAATATTAAGTTAGAGAGTGTGTCGAACTCTACAATTGGGGTAGCCATTTCATAGCCAATCAAAATTTGGCCGCATCAAACCAAAGATTTCCAACTATTCTCCTCATCTTGGTTGTTTCTATATTCACAACGTTTCAGCCGTTGTACCCTCCAGCTTTCTGCAAGTGTTTATCGTGTTCAGAAATGCTCTCAGAATCTTGAATCAAGCCACTCCTTCATTTCACTGGTGCAAATTATTCTTATTCCATTGTCTATGCCTGGGGGACTCCGTGTAGTAGACCAGTGTCTCTGAACCTTTTTCAGCCCTCTGTCTCTTATGACACCTAGCTACATGTCAACGTCCTTCTCCCTGCAGTTCAAATATGAAGAGCCAGATTTTAGAGACATGTAGTTACTTGTCATTATAAAGATAAATGTCAACATTCAGTTCAAAGGTTTTATCAAGGGAATGTTATAGTAAGTATATCAATGAATTCATAAAGAGATACTGAAAAAAGCCATTTGTAATTCAGAATCACTGATTCCACAATGGCCCCGAAACTCCTTAGTCACCTCAGTGCTTGAAACAAACTAGGGAGGGGGCTAGCACCTTCGTTGAAACCCTCCATTTTTGACACTCTTGTTTCAATGTCTCTTCCAAAGTCTTCAAAAAGAGACACTGAAACAAGATGGTCCATTACGAAATCCCTTTAGGCATAGACAGTGGAACGAGAACAGTCTACCCTTGTGGATTGAATAGGTGGCTCTACTTGTGATTCCCTAAGCATTATTTAACATGATAAACACCAGGAGAAGGTCAGAGAGTGAAATGGCCAAAATGTTATGAACACAGAAACTAAATTATGTATCAAAGAAATAACTCCTTTTTTTTTTTTTTTCTGTCAATTCAATTGTCCTCTTCTCAGAGGATGACACAACTGGATTCAGTTGTTGAATGTACAAAGTTTTACATTATGTAACCATGTGTAATCATCCCATTAATAATTATTGAGTAGATCAGATTAAAAAATGATCACAACTTATTTTCTGAATGAATTTTTGCATATTGTCAATAATTTCGAGAAAAGTCATTTACAATCAGTGAGTTTTTCAGAAAATTGAACTCCTTCATTTCTATTATTATAGGATGAAATATTGTAACACATTATTTTTATCAAATTTGACTAGTTTTCATCTTCATGTTAATTTTATTGTAGGGTGTAGATTAAACTTTTTTTAAAAATCAAGATGATAGTAAAAACGAGTCAAATTTAATGAAAATAATTGAATTCATTCTTGTTATTTTTGTTACTATGATGGTTCCTGCCAATCAATTTGACGACCTTCTTCAGTTTTTTTAATTTTATTCAAGGAGTGCCAAGTAATGCTAGTGAGGAATTTTTTTTTTTTTTTTGCAGTGTACCTTAAAAACGTTGCTGATAATTAAATTAAAAAAAAAGAAAGCCCCCCCCTCTTCACATATATCTTGTACACCTTGTATAAGGCCATAGGAAGAATTGGCTGAAATGTTTTAGAACAAGAAAACTAACAAGATATAAGTTCAGTTCTCCGAAAAACTTTTTGAATGATATTTAGTGTCTTTTTTTCCTTTTTTTTTTTCCCAACCTATTTTCTTGCTCACCTTTTTATGTTTGATTGAATCAGTCAACAACAAACACCTTTAGTACTTAACACACATTTTTTCTTTCTCAATTATAATGAACTGCCTTTTTTTTTTTTTTTTTTTTTTATTCCTCCTCAATAACTTTCTTTTCAAAAGACTTTTAGACTTTCAAAATAGAAAAATCAGTATTGGATATTTTGTAAAATGTAGATTAAACCACCAGAAAATACAGCACTTTCTGATTTTGTTGGTTGTGACAACACAAGAAAAATCCTTTGCTAAATATTATACCAGTGTTATCTGAAACAATTATGTTGATGATAATTCCACTTTATTCATTAAACTCTCTTTCGTTTTCAACTTTTTCAGTCAACATTTGGGTGAACTGGATTGGATTTTAGATTTAAACTTTGAATTGAAAAAAAAGAAAATTATGAAATTAAAATTAAAATCAAGAATGCTGTGTCATCATTTTAATAAGGCAAAATTCTTTGGCACAATTATGTTATTGTTTTGGGTAACAAAATTATGGTATTCCACAGGGGATTTTTTTTGTGTGTTCGTCCCGACACACAAAATCAGAAATTACCGAAAATACAGAAGTATCAAGTGGTGTAGATGAAATCAGTTTGGCCAATTTCCTTAAGAAACTTTTAGACTAGTAATTCTCAAACTGGAGACACTTAGCTCCCAGGGAAGGAATTTTTCTAAGAGAAGGAATTTTACATGGGATGGATCCAGGATTTTGAGCCTTCAAAATGAAAATTATTTTTACAATGTAAACCTGTGGAAAAAAAAACAAACAAATTTCTAAAATCAAAAACAAGAAAGTAATTAGTGACCGGGTATTTTTCACTCACATTTATGGTGTCCAAGTGCTAGAAATGACAAAAGAGTGAAAAGTTTTAAAAAACTGGTCCAAGAAATTTACCATTTACCAAATAATTGAAAATTTATTAAGAATAATACGAAAGGCATCTTACTTGAATTGGATGAAAAAAAATAAAGCTAAATTATGATTACTTGTGATTGTTTGGATTTTTTATTTATAATATTTCTCCATCTAGATACTTTTTGAATTATTTTTCCAATTGTGCTCTGCTTGAGCAGTGGGAGGAGCTCCAAAGCCCCTGGATCCACACCCATTTTAGACAGAGGGAGAATGGGGGAGGAATGTAGTCTGGTGAGGGATGTATAATGGAAAGTAAAATGGTGAAAAAATCACTAGATGACAATTTGAAATGGGGAGGAATAGAGGAAACCTGGAATCAAAAGGGGAGAAATGTGACTTGGGACTCTCTTGAGAATCACTATTTTAGACAACTGAAAGCCATTGTAGCTGAGAAAGTACATTATCACAAGAAGTTGGGCTCTTTGAATCCATCTGAATCAACTCCCTGTTGCCTTTGGCAGTCCAGCAATTTTTGAGCCCAGTGGTAGGGGATCTGTTTCTTGGACAACACCTCCCATTGTACTGAGACGAGTAGGGTCAGAAGTATGCTCTGATGGCTGTGGCAACGGCCAAGGATTCTTTCTTTCCAAAGACACTTGTGTAAAAAATTACCTTGTGTCATATTTCCTATCTTGTGGTTGTTTAAAATAAATGAAATCTGTGTAGAATGATTTATAAGTTTGTAGGTAGTGCTTAATTTGGTCATGTAAAATTCTCAGTACCCTAGAATAGCCCTACATACCTACCCAAAGTAGCAATTAACCTGGTTAATTTGTGCTCTTAGTACACTTTTGAAATATACTAGGTTATATGTCCGATCAGGTGGTGTAATGGTTAGCGTGTCTACCTCATGTGCAGAAGGTTCTAGGTTCAATTCCCAGTATAAGCAAAATGTGTGGAAAACTCTTTATTAGAAGACCATTTACCTTAAGGTTATGTGGAAATTTTCATCCCAAAAGTTGGTAAGTTAAATTTTTATTGATCAAGAAGGCCTCCTTCCATCTTGGTAGACAATGAAACGACACGGAGGTGACCTCTCCAGGGCCCAAGCCTGGGTGATGCATATGGAGAGCCTTGGAACCCAAGTTGATAGATTCCTTTTCTTGGCCTTGCTTATGTGGTCCAAAAGAAACTAGAGCGATACATTTGGCATCAGCTTGGCTGTAAGAGGTACTGGAAGGATGTCAAAGTTGGCATCCATCCACCTTAAGGACTCTCCATTCCTTGGTTTGGAATCAGAGTTGTCCATTTTCTAGACTGGTTACCAACCATGGCTAGAGAGCCCAGTCTGCTCTGCTATTTATCCATAGCTGCAGGGGGAAGGGAACAAATCATGCCTCTTCCAAGGTCATTAATGTGAAGTAAACTCAGCTGGAGTTTAAATTCTGGGTGCCAATTCCATTCTCCATGCTGCTAACCGTTAGGCCACCCTCACCTTATTGATCAAGTATAATTGTAAATATATGCAAAGGTTTATAGGATCAATTAAATTGACTTTTTTTTTCCTAATAAAGAGTGTTTGTTTTATTTTCTTCTTTTCCCTATTTTTTCAATATCTTTATTAAAAAAATTAGTCAAGATTCAAATGTCGCAAGTGACGAATTCTCCTTGAAAATATTTTTTTTCTTTTAATTTTAGCTGCTTTCAATCCATTAGAGCCTATAACCATCCAGAAATTTGTTGGTTTTTGAGAAAAAATATTTTTTTCAGGTTTCATGCTGATACAACCTATTTACAATGTAACTATAATGCTATAATTGATACTCACTCTCTGCCATCTCACTGGAAGTAATGACAACCAATTCCATATTACCCTCACGGCTTCTACCTAAAGTGTGTTGGTTGCTCTTTGAAATTTTTTCTGACAATCCAACTTTTCTACCAAGGAGACCGACTAGCTCTTGTCGTGTTTTTCTATTTTTATGTCTTCGTTTATTTTCTAGAAAATGAAAAATTTTCAAACATAACCCCTACTTTAAAGCCAATACAGCATAGCAGTTAGGATTTAGGGTTAGGGGGTCTTATTTCCCAGTTATTCATTGGTGTTATTGTGTCATCATATTTTTATCCTTCCTGTACTTCAGGTAAGATGGTGGAAAAGTGCTGGCTATAGCCTATTAGTTGCTTTGTAGATGAAACATTCCTTTGTAAAAACTGAAAAAAAAAATTTCTGAAAACTAACAAATTTCAGGATGGTTGTAAGGTCTAATGGATTGAAAGTAGCTAAAATAGAAGGAAAAATCATTTTCTTCTAAGAGAATCACGACTCAAGACTTGTAAATCTTTACTGAAAAAATCATCAGTGGATTACTTACAAAGTTGGCTAAAAATTATTTTATCTTGCTTAAAAACAAATGTTTTTCTCTCAAAGATATTCTTGAAATAGATAGATTTGAACACTCTCATCAAAATATTTTCTTTCTTACCCAAGAAATAAATTCTGTGCAAAACAAATATATACAAAAAATTTATTTTTTACTGCTGTCAACTTTTAGCAAAAAAGCTTCTCTACAACACAAAGAAAAGTATTAAAAACCTTTGTAAATAATAAATTCATTTTCACACAATCGACAGTACATATTTCTGGATTTTAAGGTTATCAGTGTTGAAAAAAAGTTACATTTTGTTGATTAAAGTTTAAATAAGAAATTCAGCTTTTTCTTTTTTCAAGAAAATAAAAAAATGAAAGCAAAACAGGTGTATTGTTTAATCTGTGTTAAATTCTTTTCATTCAAGTTACAAATTTTTCAACCTCAGGTTGGAAGATTTTCTTTAATTTTTTTAAAAATTTCAGTCCCTATTTTCATTTTCAGGAGGAGCAAAATAATTTCTACCCACCGTCCCCCGGTTCATTGAATCAGGTATGAAGTCACATGGGTCAGTTTTGAGCTAGAACTGAAAAAAAGCTATCGCAGGTCATTTGGTTTCATTAATACCTTATCTAACCATTCCCATTGAAAATATGAATGATTTATAATGCAAAACATGTTTTAATGAGTATTTCTGAGACTGCACAACTAGAAATAGTCATTATATCCTTTTAACATCAAATTTCTGAAAACTTTGGTTGGAAACTAAATGTTCCATATCTTCACAACCACAAGAGCTGGTAAGATTAGGTAAGTAACAAAATGAAGCTTATGATGGGAAGAATATGAATCCAACCTCATCTAAAATAACTGTAAATGGTACTTGGTACTGGATTTGATGTGCAAGATCATGTTTCTGTTTTATACTTGTCATTTGATAAAAAAAATTTCATCATTGTTGAAGATTTCTGTTGACAGAATGGTTGAGTCAACTTGTTGAGATCTACCTGGAAAGTACCCAGCCATTTGATATTGACAAAGAAAATAGCCTACCCACTTCAAAGTATTCCCTTGGCGCCTCACATACTTATCCCAGTATCCCTTTCACTTCTCAAAACAGTCTACAAAGACAGTCTCTCGTTCAAGATCGCCATTAGTTGCCTTTCTCCTTAATCTCGTCCACAGTCTGAAATCTATTTGGGAAAAGCCAGAAGTTATAGGGAGCCAAATCTGGACTGTTGGTGCATAGGACTTGGAGAATGTCTTGCTTGGTCATTGTGAATGCAATAGTCCCACAGTACACAAGTGCACTCCATGGCACCCCACTACTGACTGAGGAATCCCACACAAGTGTATGTTCATGCATGAGCTGTAAAGTCCCCTCTGGTTGCCAAGTTACATCAAGACTGTGCAGCATGTTCTCCAAATATTTAAAATGGTTGGATACTTTTTGGACTAACCTCATAAATGTGAATTCCCTTGCTAAATTCATATCAGTGCTTTGTATTTGTTAGTATGTTTTCCTTTACACAAACTGTGTCACTGAATACAAGAGATGTCTGCTTTGATCACATCAGCCTCAACCCTCTTCTGTCATAACACTTGGGCTTCATAAAGAAGAATTAAAATTCCCTGGGATGGACACTGGATATGACGGATATAGAAATGTGAACAGTATACTCTTGTGGATAAAATAAAGGATTGTGTTTAATATTCCTTGAAAGTTACTGAATTTCAGTAAGACCTGAGGAAGGTCGGAGAATACAGTGGCCAAAATGTTGTGATAAAAACAACAAAGTTAAGGAAATTGGTTCAAATAAATCAATGTGTCACACCTACTGAAAATCTTAGACGAAGTAATGAAGAAGGTTCCCGGGCAACAGGCCAAAGAACATTTCTCCCCTGGACATATTACCGAATAAACATATGGCTTTTTTGATTTTGTTTGCAAAGTGGAAATGAAAATATCAATGTGATTACTTTATAAATCAAATGATAGAACCTATAAAAAGATAACAATTGCATGATAGAAAATTCTGAATTGCTATAAAAACATATTTATTGTAAGTGCTTCATAAAAATTGCAGTATAAAACTAAGAACAGACTGATAATTGAGCAGGTAGCAGCAGGAATGATATTGATCCAAAGTACCAGGTATTGAAGTCTGCTCGGATAGTGTAATGGTTAGCTTATCTGCCTCACATGCAGAGGGTTCTGGGTTCAATTCCCAGTATAAACAAAAAGTGTGGAAATCTCTTCATTCTACACTCAGTAGCTGATACAGCACCCTCTTTAGCCGTATCCCTTTGGTGGTCTTGCATCATGCTCAGGATGGGGGTCATAAGAACTTGCGCTTCACCTTAAAATCCTCCCCAAATCTTTGTCTGTGAAACCAAGCCATTTATTTGTTTGTTCATAGTTAGATGTAGCATTTAGTATATGAACTCCCAGAAATACCATGTGACTGATGGGGGAGTTATGTTGATGGATTATAATCTGAATTTATGCAAGAAGGTAATCTATTATCTCCACTTGATTTATCCACAGCTGTAAAAATCAACAAAAATGAAGAAAGAGAAGTCGCCCAAGGGAATTCATGGATCACCACCACCTAGAGTTCAGTTGTGAAAATTAAGTCTTCGACACAAAAAAATAGTACATACCACTCTGATAACCATTTGTATGACAGCAACCTGCATCCACCTTCAATCTCAAAGTTTTGCCTCTTAAAATGACACTTGGGCAGGGCGGCACTGCCAAAACAAGAAATGTGCTATGTTTAGCAACATTGGCAATATCCTCCTTTTTTTTTAAAATTCAGAAATGGCTTCCCTCTCCTCCTGTTGTGCTGTGAACTTCCAGTGGTCCGTGGACTCCAGATTGGGAACCTGGAGCTAGAGTGTCCTACTTTTTGGAAGTTTGTATTTAGCCACTCTAGACTCCCCCCCTATCTTTGCCAAGTCCTGATAGTAGATGAAATATTGATAAACAAGTGTGAATTCTGGTGGACACAAACTAAGGGATCAATTTACAATAAACTTGAATTGCAGATTGAACACCTCTCTAAAAATCTAGGGAAGGGATTTGGAAAAAATCAAAAAAGTAATTTTTTCCTTTTCCCTGACAGTGTGCAAAATTTCAAGTTTTTACAATGAACACTGTGATTTGTGCAAAGAGCTGATACATAAATGAAGTGTGAATCTTCAATGGTATAGTACTAATGATTGGAAAATGATATAAGATGAAATTTTTCAAAGTCTTGGGGAGAAGCAACAATTACCCATTTTGCTACCCATAGGGTATTTTTTTTATACTTGCACATTTACATTTACTTAAAAATTCAGCCATAAAATTTGTTCCAATTGAGATAATTACACCCTCTCGAGAGTTGTGCTCATTTTTTTAATGGTAAATCCTTTTGAAATGTTTTCATGACAATTTGCCAACATTTACAATAACTTTGGAAAATAATTCACATTTCAATGAAGATAGAAACATTGTTTTTACCTTGAAAAACAAAAACATTTCATATCTACCAAGAGAATCATGAATCTATCTATGTTATATCGGACATACATGGATAGGGCAATGTTTATTCTAAAAATCTTTATAAGAAATAAAATGACAAAACCGGAGACAATTAAGCATGCCTTAATCTACAAATTACAAAGCTAGAGGCAAATTAGCGAACAGTAATCAATTTATTAATAGAATTGTTGTTTGTAGGCAAATGATTCCATAGATTTTCTAGATTTTCTTCTTTTTCTTGTCAAACCATTCCTCCATGGTAACCCATTGGCTAGCTTGCTGTTCCAGTAACCAACTTGACATAGCATTCAATGTATTGGTTGTTACAATGTCAGCGGAAATGATATTTTCAATTTCCTCTCTTGACAATTAAAGGAGGAATCACATCAATTCTGCTTAGGTCAGCCATCTCATCTTGGGATGTTCCTTTCAAGTTAATGATGCAAACAGTGAATTTTCTTGCTGAAGTGTCTCTGAAATAGGGTGTTATCATCACTGCAATCTGATTCAGTGTGATGAAAATCTCTTTTGAATTGAGACTGAAAATCATCAGACACTTCATTTTCTGGAAATTTCATTTTCAGGACCATGTTCACAGTTTTGTTTTGCTGATCATCAGTATAAGCTAACTTAGTCAAGATTATGTTTTCTGGAAGACAGAAGAAAGCATTTCACTGGATATTCTTCAGGGCAATATTTCTGAATCTGATATATGAGAATTTCTTTGCTTTTTTTAAAATTGAGAAATTTGGGCTACCATTTGTAATCTTGTTTCCTTTTGATTTTGAACCAAGATGGAAAATACACCTTAATCATAAATTCAGTACATTCCTTCAGATTTATGGCTCCTTTATTTTTCTTTGTGTCCATATATCTTCTCAGGATTCAACCTGCAAGATTTAATCACCTTAAATAATTCAAATAATTCTACATCTTTGTCAACAGTTTCAGATATCATATAATCTATTTGCAGAATAACTGACCAACATCATCGGGTATTTCTGGAAAATGACAATTAGGCAGCGCTGTGAAGTCTTCCTCACCCCATTCTGACTTTATCTATCGGACCTTCAAATTTATCAGAACTTTTTACTGCACCATATACTTCAGTAAAAATATGACACATTTTGTTGATGTGTAGGAAATACATTGCCCACTGGAGTGGCTTTCCAAGAGGTTTTTGAAAAATCCTAACACTACCTGAAGTGACACTATTTTTATTTCAGTAAAAAAATACAAAAATAAATATGATAAGTATATAGCTTTAACTACCAAACCTAAAAGCTAGCCACACATTTAATGAAGTCACTTCCTTTAAGCTACTGACTTATGAAATAATTACTCACTAATTAAGCTGGCCTTGAAATAATCGTATTAAATGTTTACATGTCTTTCTTTTCAGCTTTTATTATATTGTTTTAAAAATGTTGCATTTGTTGATTAATTAAATATATATTTTATTGTTTGTCATAAAAAAACTGTTTTGTCATCATTCCTATTTGGAACTTTCTTTGAACATATTTATTATTTGAGTCCATTATGTAAAAGGTGCTTAGAACTTGCGCTCCTAAGAAAACCAAGATGTCTACAACCAGATGTTTACATCTGGACCAAACATGGCTGGCTCTAGAATTCTGTATTCTTCCTCAAACGTCTCTTTGTAACTACACCCACACAGTAACAACAACATCTTTCACAACTACTATTATCAATATCACTCTACTCACTTGTAGGACTCTTAAACTAACATACCTTTATGACTGCCAGTCATCAAATGTTTCATTTGACCCCACACATTTTACATTATCATAAAGCTTGGTGTTTGGAATACTTTCTTTCAAATAATGACCAATTGTGACACCTTTGCTACCTTCTAGTATGAAATGGTTGCTGTATGAACATCCAGGTTCTCGAACTATAACATAGTGTTCTTCAAGAATGGTATCAGGTTAATATTTCCTTTTTATAATAATTTTTTTTTTGATCAAGTTAAATCGAGTAAACATTTGTGAAGTATTCCTTTTCATTTTCTCTCAGTTCCTGCCTGTATTTACTTCTCTGACGATGGAGTTGTTTGGCACCAGATGGTCTAGTTTGTTGGGAAAATTTAAATCTAAGTGTGTTTCATATATTAAACTTGTTCAGAAGTACCACATTATTTTAAAAGTTATAAATGAAATGTAATAATTGTTCAATAGTGTATTGAATGTAGGGACTAAAATTGATGGAAGAATCATTTTTAGAAAAAAATCTCTAGTATACACAGCTAAATTATCTTTTAAATACTCTTGAAATGTCCATCATGACAAAATATATTATTATGGGTTTTAGACCAAGTAATTACCCTATTTTAAACAGATTTTATACCAAAATACTGTATTTTGTTAATATAAGTGAGTATAGAAGAAGCATCCTACGGGTAGCAAAGTGGATAGTGTTTTTTTTTCGCAAAATTGAGTTGAATTCCATTTGATATCATTTGCCAACATCCTGGACTCGGCCATTTTTGAGGTAAAATTTTCAATCCACCCTAAGAGATAGATTGTAAATGCCCTGCTGCCTGTGTAAAGTCTAGAAACATAGAAGACTGAAAATCTAAAAAGTAATATCAACTGCTTTACTAACAATTTGTACAACAGAAACCCGTCCCCCACCCTGTATGTCTCCCCATCCTCTCCATGTGTCTCCCTTCCCATATGTCTCCCCATCCCCATGTCAAGTCCAGGTATACAGAAAATTAGTTGGCAATGATCACTTACAAAGTCCGAACTTTCAAAAAACAAGCATGAGTTCAATTGCTCATAAACTAAGAGCTCAATTTAGTATAAAGTTACATTGCAGATTGAACCCCACTTAAAAAAAAAACTATCCAGGGGTGGGGATGTCTCGACCCCCCCCCTAAAAAAACGAAAAAAAAACAAAATAAAACAGAAACAACAAATAAAACAAAACAAAACATTTTCCTTCATCCCCGAGAGGAGTATGTGTGCAAAATTCCAAGTCTCTGCAATGAATGGTGTGGTCTGTGTCACAGCCAAGGGCTGATATATTGTGCATAGTGTATATAAGAAAACTTTAAACCCGACAACCTGGTTGAAACTTGTTGCCTCAAAGCTGGTGGTGATTAATAAACGAGTCAGCATATTACGCATGTTTGGAAACAATGTACGTCATAATCTGTTGAGCCACGGTGATTCCCCATATTCCATTTACTGTACGGGTTGTCTGCCCTTGATAAGTTTCCGTTAAAAGCAAATCGTTAGAAGACAAGTTTTTCTTTTTCTTTTTTAATTCATTGTGTTAAAAAATACTATGATTTTTTCAATATGTTCAAATTTTATCCTGTAAAAATAAAAATTAAAAAAAAAAAAAAAAAAAAAGTTTTGAAAAATAAAGCTCTTAATAATAGCTACCGGAAGTGAACAGATTTAGGTAAACTGGCGGAATTTTTAAACTGACAAGATGACGGCGGGTGAGTTCTTGAAAAGTTTTACTAATTTAAACACTTTGCCAATATTTGTGGCTTTAAATAAAAATTAGTTTGGAATGAATGAATCATAATGATATGTTTTTTCGCAATCATAAATGCCTTTCCCCTTAGTGTTTTCTGTTGACGATCGTTCAAATTATTTCAGTTGGGGGAACTGGGCAGCCTTTTCGGTTGTTTACAAAGGAAGAAGGAAGGATTTGAAATTTAAGAAAAGCGTAAAGCCTTTTTTGCTCTAAAATAGCAATAAATAACTGTTTTTTCCCACCAAAATTTGCTTATTATTTCATTTAGTTTTCACGGATTTGAATTTTTCACGTAATCTTTTATTTCACGAAACTTTGATTTAATTTCAACCAAGTCTGAAGTACGTGGGTTTAAAACTTATTTTTCTTTTCAAAAAGTAATCAAATGAATTTAAAGACACCTTTTTTTTAACTACGGTTTTGTTTCGCTTTTATCCGAACCTATTGTGGAATTATTCAGTCATAATTTGATTAAAACGATGAGATTGGAGGACTTGGCTCCTTCAGCTCCCACTAAAAAAAAAGAAATGCGATAGACAATATATTGACATAAGTCTATCTGTAAGATGCCACTCACTGAGTGGTATTTTTTCTATTTCCTTTTAAGACTGCCAATTTTTGACCAAATGAAATTCTATCTCGTTATGAAAGGTCTAATTCTTATTTTTACCTTTTTGCTATTTTTTCCACTTTCAACCAAAAGAATCAACAATAAAATCAAGTCTTGGAGATTATTTACAAATATCGAAATTCATTATTATGAGATCAAATCACTTTCTGCAATATTTTCAATTTGATGACTACATTTCACCTTCGTCTTGATTTATAAGTTGCTCTTTACTGGCACTTGTACTCGGTGTGCAATTATTCTTCGGCAGTGATCTGAAAATGAGGAATGGGCCTTGAGATGGTGTTTGAACCCACATCCCCCATAGAGGGAGCACGGTCTATGTCCACCTGCTCTACCAAATGAGCTACTAGGACTCAACCAGAAGACAAAAGTCCAAATAAAACCCTTAAGGCTTATTATTTTTTTATTTTAATGCCATATTTGAGAAAACTCAAATTTTACAATTTACCATGAATCAGGAAAACAATAATAAAGGGAAACTTATCTTACGGCAAAGAAGGTTAGGGTTTTGGGTTCTGCTACTGTGTGAGGTCTACTTCTATATCTGTAGTCTACAGTACTGTAATGCATGGTTATCAAGGTCCTGATTTTATTTTTTGTCAAAACTTCGTATAGATTTAAAGTGTAGATGAGTAGTAGGGTGAGTATGTATATCACAGTACTAAAGATTAATTTTATTTTTGTTGAACCCTGGCTGTAGCACTTTTTTTTTTTTTTCCTTTTTTTTCTTTTCCTTTTTTTTCTTTTCTTTTTTTTTCTTTTCCTTTTTTTTCTTTTCTTTTTTTTTCTTTTCCTTTTTTTTCTCTTTTCTTTTCCTTTTTTTTCTTTTCCTTTTTTTTTCTTTTCCTTTTTTTTCTTTTCTTTTTTTTTCTTTTCCTTTTTTTTCTCTTTTCTTTTCCTTTTTTTTCTTTTCCTTTTTTTTTCTTTTCCTTTTTTTTTCTTTTCCTTTTTTTCTTTTCTTTTTTTTCTTTTCCTTTTTTTTCTTTTCCTTTTTTTTTCTTTTCCTTTTTTTTCTTTTCCTTTTTTTTTCTTTTCCTTTTTTTTTCTTTTCCTTTTTTTTTCTTTTCCTTTTTTTTTTCTTTTCCTTTTTTTTTTCTTTTCCTTTTTTTTTTCTTTTCCTTTTTTTTTTCTTTTCCTTTTTTTTCCTTTTCCTTTTTTTTTTTTTTTTTTTTCCAACATCCCACAGTGTAAATATTCCAGGTAGACTGCATGCTTTAGTATATATGGTCCGGTAGACTGCACCTTATAGAAGCACCTGTTGTAGAATATCTAATTTTTCTCTCCTTTTACCAACTTATTGAAGCTTCCTAGATCTGATTCATGAATGCATGATAAAAAGGACCATCTGGTTTGGCAATTGATTGGTATGACTGAGAATTTTCATGTTTTATTAAATTTTTATTTTTCCCGGTGACTATAATTTTGATTATTTTTTTTCTGACCGTATTCCTGATGCACTGTCTTATTTTACCTTCTTTAGACACTTTTTAATCCATCTCGGATATGGAAGGCCTAAATGGCCATTATTCAGTTGAGATTTTTTTCTGAGCAATGGTTCCCATGTAGTGCTAATCTGTACAATTTGTCATACTTTACCCAGGTCTCTGAGAGGGAATTTATGAGGTGATGCAAAGTTGTTTTTGGACCCTCACACTATGCAAACACCCATGTCTTTTAGCCATCCTTTTTTTCATCTGCTATAACCTGTCATGCTATATTCACTCCCTGGTAAATGACAATCAACTTATCTTATTTATGGTCATGTTGGTATCAAATTAGAAGTTTCAGTACACAGCTCTTACCAAGTAACTCTTGGGCCTCCTTTGGCCCTCCAGGTGCTGGTGCGATGCACAGGCTGTATCCTGCCCCCTCTCAGAGGCCAAGTAACCTTCCTTATCTCCCAAGAAACCATGAAAGAAATAAGTTCAGCATCGGACCCTAACAACCTCTGCATTATGAAATGAACTGAAATCAATTCACATGTATTTTTTTCTTTTTGGTTTTGATTGTTAACCTTTTTATGATTTTCAGTTGTTGAAAAGACTCCTACTGAAGGCATGAAATCAATTTTGACCCAGTGTCAACACAGTACCCAGAGCCATGGCAAACTGCTTAAAGAAATGGAGAAAGTTTATAATGATGTGAGTATGGGTTTTTAAACCCTTCATTGTTAAGGTCCTTGTTTTGCTCATAACTAATTTGCTTTTTATTTGAAATACTCTGTTAACAATTATTGCATAGATGCTTACAATTATTTCAGTAGTTACATCTACTTGGAACTCCCTGTAGTATTTCTTGCGTATTTGTTTGAAGTGCCTGTGCTAATTTCAACCAGATAGTTTTTCTGTTTTACAGGATTATTTTAAGGAAAAAATATTTGTCCACCCAGATTTCTAACCAACTCGTAAACAGATTTTAGGGATGAAAACTGACTCTAAGAAAAAATAAGGGAAGAAAAGGAATTTGTATCTTCGTAAGATGAAATAAAATCGATAATTGATCAAGCAATTGCTCCTTCCCTTCTTCCCTGCAGGATCTGTACAGCTTCATTTCCTTTTTGCATAAATGTCTCCGTAGCTCCAGTTAAAGGACTCTCTTCTACAAGAGAAAGAAAACACGTGTTGGAGAGGCTGGTAGGAAGCTATAAATAGACAAGGTTATAATCTTACAATCTACAAGGAGTCTAAAGGAAGTTAACTGATCAAGTCAGCCAAGTACAAAGTCAGCCTACCTTTCTTGACCAAATATATATATATATATATATATATATATATATATAATTATTTAGTTATCAATATAAACAACGCTCCCTCATTCAGGGTTGAGCACTCTTTAAGTGAGGTGACTCGTTCATTATAAGTTTATGCAACGCTTTTCCAACTTAGGAATAGAGCACTCTGGTGGATGAGGAATTATGTATGAGTGAATATATTGCTTAAATTCAACCTCAATGACCGTCCAGTTCTGTGTAGGATAGAGGTAAGATGCCAGCCTCTGGGTCTGAAGCGTGGTACTGGATGGGGTATTTATTCGCTGTTCCACAGCACCAAAATGTGACACAAGGTCGAGCTTAACGTGGGAAGAATAGGAAACTATTCATCCAAAAATGGCTCCGTTGAAAAGCTCATTGTAATGACTAGACAACATCTGCCACGAAAGCGTCCACCAGGGGACCTGCTCCTTTAAGTGCAATGGAGTAGTGCTGCCCTGGGGAAACAGAGACCCCGCAGCTGGGCAGAGCCGAAGGACGAGTCCAAAGGCCTTCCAATGCGCCTAGCAAACCTCATTGGCTAACGCTTGCACCAGTGCACTCGGTCTTTGATACCACCCACACGCCAATCTCCGACCCATTCGACGGGCAAGTGTCAGTAACTGCGCCTCGGGCTCTGCTGTGGGACAGATACTACACTTTGATCCCGAAGAAAAGGCCAGAAATTGTGGTGCTGGATGGGGTATTTATTTGCTGTCCCACTGCAGCAAAATGTGACACAAGGTCGAGCTTAACGTGGGAAGAATAGGAAACCATCCGTCTAAAAAATGGCTCCAGCCGACGCAGTTACTGTTGAAAAGCTCATCGCGAAAGCATCCACCAGGGGATCTGCTCCTTTAAGTGCAATGGAGCAGTGCTGCCCCGGGAAACTGAGACTCTGCAGCTGGGCCGAGTAATAATGGGAGAGCCTAAGGACGAGTCCAAAGGCTCCCCAAATGCAATTAGCAAACGCAGCCTCAGTGAAACCTCATTGGCTAATGCTTGCACTGGCGCACTCGGTCTTTACAAGCCAATCTCCAGCTCATTCGACAGGCAAGTGTCAGTAACTGCACCTTGGGCTGTGCCGTGGAACAGATACTACACTTTGATCCGGAAGAAAAGGCCAGAAATCGTGGTGCAGGATGGCATAATGGATAGTCTATAGCCACACTGAAGAGTTGTAATACAACGAAACAGCTGTCTGTGGATGACATAATTATTCAATTATTGATATATATATATATATATATATATATATTTTATTTTTTTTTTGCATTTAGTTTGCCTTGGAGTTATCTTGTTATTCTTATTTGAAAAAAATTATCAGTATATTAATTCCTTGTATCAGTCGAGTCTGTACACTTTAGTTGGCCTTCCTTTGTAAATGCAATTTCAAACTCAATTGCAAAGTTTCTAGTCAGAGAAATTATTAATTAACATACAAAGCCACGTACTAACTGTACCGGAAATGAAAATACTGTGAGATTAGCACTTTCAGTTTTTAATTTCCTGTTCATTGAAGTGGGCAAATTTCTCAAGTGTGTAAGACAACAAGTTATCAATTATTAATTTTTTGCCATGGCAACTAATTGTATTTCATGTGATAATATCAGTTCATGACAAAAAGCTATAGAATGTGACAGATGTCAGTGTTGGTAGCACGGAAAAAATGGCAAAGGTATTTCTAGGAAAGAATGCTGAAATAAGTGCCATGAGAAATTGAATTTAGAGTGGAAATGCTCTAATTACTGCGAAGACCAGCATAGCAGAAACATTGATGTTTTCTGAAATCAATTTTTCAATGCTGAGGGAGTACGTGAAGTAGTGATGCCCTTGGAGGAAGACAATATTGAAGAGGATCAGTTGCCAAAGGAATTTGAAGATCACTGGGTATACAGTGATATTAAGGCTGAAATCATTGAAGGTGTTTGTCAGCGTGGAAAAAACTTCCTTGTAGATAACCAGTCACACAGTGGAGAAATCTTGGCCAAGCTGAAAAGTTTCCTGGAAGTGTTCTGTATGTGGAAAAAAAAGTAACTTGTGGAGCCATAATGCACCAAAATGGTGATCAATTCATGAGAGGAAATTGCCCGCATTTACATACAGGAAAACATCCCAGAAATGATAGTCAAGTCAAGAAGAGTTCTGCTGTTGAAGTTTTCATATCTGCTAGTATGATTGTTGAGGTGACTACGAGCTTATCCAAAGAGACAAACCATCTACGATCTTTAAGTCAGCCATTCCTTACAAACATGATCAGAATAGTCAACAGATTTTGCCAAAAATTGAGACTGAAAGAAGCAACTGGTCTTGATTTTGAAATCATAATGGATTTCGCACCTGATGACTTTCTGCAAGCAAATATAAGCATTGAGAGAGCACAACATTCAATTTTTGCCAGCAGAACACTTCCCATGTTTATTTCACCAGCTAGTTCAAAAAGCGACACCAATACTACAGCCGCTTATTGAATACATCCACAAAATCGGGATTGCAGGTCATATATGGGACCCAACATGCTGGTCAGTATTTGGGCAAATGGTGAGGACCAACAATGATGAAGCGTGGCATCATTGCATTAATGTGAAATGCAGTCGTGGCCAACTTTGGTTTTACATTCTTGTGCTATTACTTTAATGAGAAGCGAAATTGGTCACAATCTAAGAAAGGCTGGTAAAAGAGAAAGCTGCAATGGTATCCATGAACTGTTTACAAAAATTGCAGAGGGAGATTTTTTGATCTTTGGGACAATTATGCAAACAGAAAAATATCCACATCACATCTTTTAAAATAGTTTTCTCTCTTGAATGGACCATGCGAACAATAACTTTGAACTATGTATATTATATTTTAAAGGTAATACTTCTAAAAAAAAAGTTTTTGTAAATTTTTAAATGTTTGATGTTATTTTTTGGAAATTGACAAATGCTAATCTAATGACATCTTGAAAAATGTTTGCGATTTTGGATTTTCGACTTTTGCCGGTAAGTTTTGAAAACCTCAAGACCCGCCCTAACACCATGCCTAATTCTTTAAAAGTATCGTAAGGTGCACAATTCATGCAAGGTCCTGTCCTGCTATTGTATTATGAGGGTTATTGTCCTTATATTGTGTGAGAGAGAGTTGATAATAACTGTTGGTTAGACATGGCGAGAAGATGTAGTCGTAGACAAAGGATTTTGCTTTCATGTGGTTTGGTGTTAGTGTTGACGTCACTGGAGAAGTTGAAGAAAGGGAGTCATATAGTCAACATGTGTGCTAAGTACAAATATGGATGCAGATATTAAATAGAGCATGTGGTGAAGACACGGTTGTGTAGCTGTGTGTATGTGAGATCTCTGAACATCAGTGAACAGAATGGGCAAAGTTTGTACAGAGATTGGTCATGGTGGAAAAATGGCTAGGATCATATCAACCAAAAGGTCAGTGAAATGATACTGATCTCGGAGAATGAGAGAGAGAGAGAGAGAGAGAGCAAGCAAGAATAGCTGGCAACAAGTACTGGGGCCAAAAGGCATGACCAGCTAGGAGTGCCAGCACCAGTTAGCGTTTGACCATGGGCGTCCCGGGCTTTTATCTGGTTGTCATAGGAAGTGACGTTTTTGATATCTAGCTAAAAGAAGGTTTTGTATTTGATTCCTAACTAAAAGTACCGGGGGTGCTACAGTATGTTGAAATGGTTACTTTGTTGATCAAACTGAATGAAAAGGGAAAACAGACTGGAATTAGTAAAACAAGCAAACTGTGCCCCCCCCCTTCCTCCAAGCTTCTCTCCTATAACATGTACAGTGTACCCTTGTAAAAACAGACTAATAGGGGGTGAGGGTGTCCAATTTAGCTCATTGTCTAAATTAACTGATATTAGGGATCAATACTATTTATGTAAATGATATTGGGAAGTATATACATTGTACACTGAACTTGATGCATCATATAACGTCAACTTTTGCTAATCCTTGTGCACTGATCCAGCTATTTACAAAATCAGGTACGGTTGGGTTGAAGTAACTAAAAACGATTTATTCATTTTACAACAAATAAAGGAACCTTGAGAAAAAGAGAGAGAGAGAGTGCGGACAAGTTTGCATGCTGTCTCTATTATGACTCTGCAAAACAAACGCTGTACACTATTTTCACTTTTTACCCCCCCCTTTTTTTTTTTTTGTTAAAAGCAAAAAGCAAACTTTAAAAAATCTGGGTATACCTATATAAGTATATATACAGTGTCACATTTATTCATGTTGAGGAATTTTGTGGTTTTCAGTTTGTTGATTACTGTTTGTTCAAAGTTGACAACTTGGTATTGAAAAATGTCTGTTTTCATTCTTCTTATGTCTTTGTTGTTTTTCTAAATTTTCCAGAGGCAGTTTGATGAATTTTGGTCTGATCTGCAGCACCTGATGAAGTTTCCAATGGTGAAATTTGAGCGTGAACCAGTGGTTGAGCGTACTATCACCTTCCTTGCAAATGCAATCGTGTTTTTCAGCAAGAAAGGGAATGAGGTGGAAACTGATTCCGAGTCAGAAAAAAAGGACTCTGAGGGGGAGAAGGAGGAAGTTCTTGATTTTACGCAGAGTCCTTTGCTCAACAAAGTCTTTGATTTCATTTTGGCTGTAAGAATTTGACGATCTTTTCTCTCCTCTCTTCATTTCAAACTTTCATTTCAGCTCACTTAAAGTATTACAAGTCTCCCCTATCATAACACTGCAATCAATTTAGCTATTTTGGAGCTAAATCTAGCTGTTTTATAGCTTAATCTAGCTCTATTGGAGCTAGATTATTATTTTAGGATTCACCATCCAAATGTCCTAACACAAACCATGTTATTACAAATCGTGTTATAGAGGAAGAGGGCTGTAGTCATATAACAGGTTTAGGCATCTATTGTTGCAAACTATTCCTAGTGAGTTCATTCTTCACGTGAATGCTTGTCCTTATACCACCAATATTATATATATATATATATATATATATATATATATATATATATATATATATAAGGATGATTGATAAAATTGTTGCATAAGATACAAGGACATTAGTTACAGTTCCTACTAAATTCACTTACAATTCAACTCTTGGAACAATCACACTGAAAATTTGTAGATCATAACAGCGTGATTCTTTTCTTTTTAAAGAAACTGTGACTTGATTGGCAGCAATTGTAGAGAAACTCGGCAATATAGTCCATCATGTAATCACCCATCAGCCTAGTTTTGAGAGCTCAATGCCTAAGTAGATCTGTGAGGACATGGTGGTGACGCTAGGTAAGGATACCCCATCTTGCAGCAAGGTTAAAAAATGGGCGACTGAATTACATGATGGCTAATATTGTCCATTTTCTGAAAAATTGTTGACTTGAGTTTTAATTTTTGGGAACAGAAAAAAAATTATAGTTTTGATCTTCAAAATTTCTGTGTAATCATTGAAGGGGTTAGACAATAGTTGGAATCGTAACTCGTTACCATAAACCTTTGTCCACAAACTGATCAATCACCCCTCGTAATAGCTTTATTTTGTCATTAATGCTTTCATTTATTCTTGACCACTGACAATCCCTTTTCTTCTTGATTCTCAATGCATATCATTGGTATTATACATGTAATAACTATCTGTACTCTTCATACCTGACACTTCTTGATGAAATATTTCAATGCAATAACCATTCCTGCCTTTTAATGCTACTAATTCTCAAACATAAACAAAATCCCTGCCATATGTTCATGAAATATTGCGCTGTGTTGCCGAAATAGTTTTTTCCACCAAAATACTTCACTAACGTGTGGCAGGGATAAGTACTGCCCTGTAATTCTGTCAAAATCTTTTTATTCAAAACTAAGTTCAAATGTTTTTCTTGAACAATTTGAAAGCAGCTGCTAATTTCAATGTTTTTTCTACCATTGACAAATTTTTTGAATTTAATTTCTTCAGTATAGAAAATTATTCAAAGCTCCAGACACCATTAAATCACTTTAAAAAAATCTCTTCAGTCTTTACTATTATGTAAATGCAATGAAGTGCAGTTATTTTATTTTATTTTATTTTTAGTCTCATGAGTGTTCTTCTCGTGCTGTCCGATACCGATGTTGTCAGCTGGTGACCAAACTTTTGGCCGGAATTGGTGATGCCTTACTTGATGACAGTGTGTGGAGTCGTCTGAGTGAAGCCATGCTGTTGAGAATCAAAGACACTGTCCCTATTGTTAGGGAACAGGCTGTTCTTGCTCTGGCTCGCTTGCAAGACCCAACAGATGACGAGTGTCCAGTCATTGCTGGTGAGTTGGCAATTTTGATTATTTCCTTAGATTTTAGGTTCAGGGTTCAAATGATGGCCACTGCTTTTTTTTTTTTTTTTTTCCCCCATTTCTTTTTCTTCCTAAACTAAAATATTTTTTAAGTTGGTTTTGGATTGAATTCAGTTTCGAATGACTTGATGGTTGAAATCTCATTACCTTTACTAAGAGGTATATGTATTCATTCATATTTGTCTACACACTATCACCGAAAGTTCTCAAATTTCAATAATATTTTGTGGAATGGTGGGCCACAGACTGAAAAAGAATTGATTATATTTTACTCTGTATTCAGGATATATTTCTTTCATATATCAAAACAAGGCCATAATATGGAAAACCAAAGCTTATACGGTTATCTTCCCTGCACTGCAGCTATCTATACTCTGATTTTCATTCAATTCTTTTTCCGTGTATGACATTTAATCAAAAAATATAAAATAGATGTCAGTTTCCTGGAAAAAGTATTGAACTGTGCTTACTTTTTATGAAATTAATCTTTTTCATAAACTTATATAAAGATTAAGAAATCAGAAGGCAAAGATATAACAGAATTATCAAATAACTGGTTTGATACAATAAAAAACATTTTTTAGATGTCTATACATCTCTAAGATGCTTGTTGACTGGTCGGTTCCAGTTATGTTCAGCAGAAATAGGACTGGAGGGAGTTGTGTGATGTCATTAAAAGGTGACATCACTAAAATAACATCTCTTCTGATCAATTGTTTGTTTTTTATCAACTGCTAATGATGTCCTGATAGAATGTCCAATGTTAGCATTTTTATGTTTAAAAAATAGCCAAAAATTGCAACTTATGATTTTTATTGTAAATAATCCTCGCAGATTAATTCCATATCACAATATTTTAGTTGTGTGAATAGCGTTACTGAAAGAAAGACTACTTGCTCTTCCTTTCTGCTACCACAGATGGACATATTGAACTTATGGTTTTTGTTATAGTCTGATTATTGAAAATGACGTTTTGGAAATTATCAATATGAAAAAAGATGGTCAAATCGGTACCATTTTTAACTCTAATTTCCACATGAATTGTGACTTTGACCTATTCAGTGTAGTATGTGTACTTGTTTCCTGCTGCCCAAATACTTAATACTTTTGGGTCAACTCAAGATGAACACGTTTTATCTTCTACTGATATGAGACAGATTCTATTCTTGTTCTTCATGCTTGTTGAAAGAAAAACCCCAAACAGCCTTTAGGGTTCTGTTGAACCATGATTGAGAAAGGCTGGTCTAATGCTTATAAGTGTGTAATATGTTGATTGTAGTGCTATATTTTGAATGGTGGATTTTCTTCACATTATAAAAAATAAAAGTTGATTCTGTGAATGTTTGCGTGAAACGGAGGGAACTCCTAATTGCCTCAAAATGAAGTGAGAATCGTCTCCCTTTTTCAGCAACCAGAAAAGTAACTTCATTTCCATACAAACCTTCAACATTTCACATGCTCACCCATTTGATGCATAAAAACGGTGCTTAAATGGAAAAAGAGAAACAATTTTATTTCCATTCAAACCTCTAGCATTTCACACGCTCACTCAGTTGATATTTAATATGATGCTCAAATGAAAATTTCATCCATTCGAAGCAATAATTACCTTTTTTTTCATTTCAAGGGGTAAATAATCCTTTGTTCATTTTATGACCAACTGGAGGTATCCCCATTTTATGCATGCATTCTAAGAATCCACCTCAAAATAAATTATTTATTCTGGTAAAATAAATATTGGTAGAAGCATCAATGACCCTACCACCAGAGCATAATATAGGTAGGAGTCAACCAGTTAGATTATTTTGTAAGTAGTATTTCTCTGCCTCCCTCAAGATCTTTTAAAGTAGGAATCTCCACACTTCTGCATGATGGGTGTGTCTTCATGCATGTGTCAAAGCATGCCTCTGACCCTACCCTTATTGGAAAGGTGAAGCCAAAGGTGGTCCTCAGGAATCGTGCTTCTATACTTATTATTAAAGTGATCAGGCTGCAAATGTCCATTATTATAAGTGCAGTGTATCAATTTTAGTTGAAATTTCAATGGCAAACAAAATGTATGTACTGCAAACAAAATTTATTTTTCTGCAGCTCTTTATATTTTCTGTTTGTTTCTTAATAAGAAAAAAACATCAGTTTTATTTGTGAAAAATATGAGATGTCTATATTTAATGGAATTGTTTTCTGTGCTACATCAAAGCAATTAACAGTAGTAGTGATGTAGACATTAACATAGCGATATCGATTCTTTACCCCCTTCCTCACTTTCTGTTTACTTTAGCATGACAGGAACCAACAAACAAAGTGACATGGGCTTTTATATTGTATGATTTTAAAATGATCTTTGCACATTTGTGTAACTGCTGTTTTCTTTTTGGTTCTTGAAACTTGAAATTTTTTTTTCTCCTTCTTCAGCCTTCCTGTTCCATCTTGCGCATGACACGTTTGCTGGGGTGAGAAAAGCCATTCTCTCATCTATAGCTCCATCAGCTCTGTCCCTCCAGGCCATACTTGACCGCACCAGAGATATCAATGAGACTGTTCGGAAGCAAGCATTTAATGTAATATCAGAAAAAGTGAACATCAGGGTGCTCTCAGTGGCACAACGTTTGGAATTGGCCCAAAATGGTCTGGAAGACAGATCAGGTGAGCATCAATACTTGGTGTCAGTTGGCAATTCTATCGAAGATTTTTTGGCAGAAAAGAATTTCTTGTCACATCCAATATTTTTTCTTCACGTTGTTATCAGTACTAACCTATTGTACCCATTTCTTCATACTAGAAACTATCAAATCAAACTCACCAAAGGTTTCTTCTGTTTCCAAGTGATTGTAGCTGGCTATGTATGTGTTGTGCATATAGGTTGCATCAACTGAGCTGAAGGGCTGAATATTTAAATATTCAATCTTTATATCCAAAAAACTTGAAAAAAATTTTTTTACATCCCCACCCCATTGGGATAGGGGTGCTTAATTTGCTATGTAAGTTTATGCTAAATTAGTCCCTTTATTTATGTCTGGCTGTGTTCATTGTTATTTTTTAGAATTCAGACTCTTTAGTGATTTATCAGAAAGCGAGAGAAATAACTTATTCATTGATCACCTTTTTCGAATTTTTTAATTGGTCACCACCAACATGGCATGCTGCCAAAAGACATTGGTCCCATGGCAGTTTTTATTGAGTAATCAACCAGACCTGTTGTGACTTTTTTTCTTTTTTTTTTTTCATGTTATTGATAAAAACCCATTGTACTTTTTCAAGTCTTTGCCTTTAACTAAGATGGAAAATCAATTTACTTTCTTGCTATCTGTGTACATAACCTTTTCTCATTTAGAATCATCTTTAGTTGTCTGGGTAGCTAAGTAATTTGTGACAGTAAAGTCACTTTGTTTTGCAGCTTTGTAAATAGCATTATGCACACAATTGGTATGTATAAGCAAATATATTAATAAATGGCCCTTACTGTACTTTACTGTGTGTGTTTTTCTTTTTGAGTTCCAAGAGAATTAATGCCTGTGCCCTGTTTTCTGTTGACAGTATTGGTAAAGAAAATCTGCACCACCCAGCTATTCCAGACGTGGCTCAGGGCCTGTGATGGGGATCTGCTTGAATTGCTTCGTTCTGTTGATGTTGTTACTTCTTTGGAAACCTGTGAGGACATGATTGGCTCTCTCTACCCCCAATTTCCTGTTGATGAATTGGTTAAGAATTTTACTCTATTGGATGAAAAGTGAGTTATCTGGGACATTTTTTTCCCCCTCTCTTTTCCAGACTTCAGCTTCCTCGACTTCTACTAAAATCTATCAAAATAACAAAGTGAGTCCTATTGGGCCCAGTGCAAAAGAATTAATTTTTTATTATTATTATTTATTATTGTTTATTATTATTAATTTTTTTTTTCAAACATAGTGTCACAAAAGTAAATGCCTATTTTAAAGGAAGCGACTTGTCTGATTAATTAATACAGGTAATTTTTTTACCGAGTCATTTCTCTTGGATATGACCCTCGTTAATACCATTTCTATTTGAGGGAAGTAACTCAGCCTAAAATTGCTTGTAAAAATGAGGACTTTGGCCAATCAATCAGATGAGATGCTTCTCTTAAAATGAAGATTTACATTTGGGACACCCTGTGTATCAATATTTACCAATTATGCAGTAGTTCTCGCGACCCATGTTGTTTGTTTTAATTTTCCTACAGATCTTCTGAACGAATGCTGTTTACTTACATAGTTCTACTTTGAAATATGCTTACACCACTAGAATATTCTGAAAGAGCCTGGGGCTAATAGTATATTTTCTCTCAACCGATAAGAGTAAATCTAGTAAAACTACTTTCAAATATTCACAGAATTGGTTCAAGATACCATTTAGTCTCAGACTCTTCCCCGCAGCAACTTTGGAGCAAGCCCACTGGTTACAATTGATGTGAGCGAAATCTGCCGTCTATCTCTTTATTAAGTGATTTGTTCAGTTCCTTGAGCATTCAAAAGACCAACAGTATTTTGTGGTTTTGCAATAGTGGGGTTGAGGGTGTAATATGTGTGAAAGATTAAAAGTTATTCCCCTTGTAAGATTTTAGTTTTAAATTTAGGAGTCTGGACGTAAATTAGAGAAATCCCTTAAACACAATTTCCTAGAAAAAAAAATTTCTTCTTGATACACTACAATTTAATAACAACTTTATTCATAATTCTATACAAAGATATTCAAAGATTAATTTAATAGTTTACCTTAATTCAATGATACAAGGAGAATAACTTCTAGTCCTTTACACATATTATTCCCTGGACCACACTTACGAAGGTACCCATTATTCTGTCGTTTTGTGTGCTTGCTTTATTCAAAATGTTGGTCACAGAGAAAATGAGAGGTCAAACTAGAAATGAGTTTTTCTTATTTCCAATTGTCTATTCACTTCAACCTTCACAGTAGGACGGAAGCAAAATCTGACTCCATCGATTTTCATGGTTAAAGCAACTTAATCAAACATATATATATAAATTGTGACCTGATTACGTGCTCTGCCCTCATTTGACCATGTGTACCAACATGTCCTTCTGTAGTCAACCCTAGGTGTTGAATATATTACCCTATGTATGCCTCTGTCTTTTATCTCTCTTGCTCTGTTTTTGTGTCATTAAGCTTCTCTCCATTCTCTACCCATGAAGTTCTGTTTAACCTGACCATTATTTTTTACCTATTTCTGCAGGTTATTGATTCCCAGGAAGGAGCTTACCTGTGAGAAAGTGATGTATTGGAAGACTTTGTGTAAACATATCCACGGTGTTGGAGTTGACGCTGAGGAATTCTTGGAGAAAATCCTGCCCAACTGTGTTGTGTTCTGTGAATACATCAAGAGGTGAGAAAAGGTGTCTCTTTGACTGCCTTTCATGGTCAGCTTATGAATATTGTAAATTCTAAATCTGGGTTAGATATACAAAAAAATATTCCCGTTTGGAATCCTTCTGTATTTAAATATCTTTAAATCTTGAAGTGAATTTTAATTTCTCATATTTTCCTGAGTAACATGTAACTTGGAGAGATGGGCACTGCTAAATAACTGACTGAAAATTCAAACATTTACTTCTTATTCTACTAGAAAAAAAAACAATTTAAGAATTTCTTCTTTTGTACCTCCCTAGGTTTTTTTGTGGGGGTTCAATTTACAGTTTAAGTTCATACTAAATTGGTTCATACTAAATTCATACTAAATTGGTCTCTTATTTTGTGTCTGGGAGTGTTCATACTTTGTTGAGCTGTGATCAACAAAAGGTGAAAGTAATTTATTCTTTAATTATTCCTTTTTCCAATATTTAAATTGATTGCTCACCAACATGGCATGCTGCCAAAAGACATCTGTCCCATGATGTCTTTTATTGAGTAACTAACCAGACCTGTTTGTTAGTCATTATTTTTCATACTTGTAGCTGTTCCAGTACATCCTAGCTGATTTTGATTTAGGGCTTTGATACTTTTAGGTCCTATGCTTATTAATCAGGATGAAACAGGGTCCTCTTATTTATTTATATATGTGTGATATATATGCACATAATACATATGGTACAGATCAGGTTAGCAGTATAGTATACTATAATAATATAAAGCAACGTCTGATATGTGATGGATTTATTTCACAGAGTGTTTGATACATTCAACTTTATACTTCGAAAGTCAAGTTGTTTTAGAGTAGAGCTGGAAATAAATAGTAGATTGTGGATTCGCTGAACAAACTAACTCATGTTTCTGCCCCCTCTAGGCCTCATCAGGTAGATTCGCTTGATGAGGCCTGGAGAGGGCAGAAAACCACCACTTATATATATGTATATGTATAATCTCTTCCAGATTCCAAAATTTTTGCTTTGTCTCAGGTTCTGTTAGTGCAAAATGTTTGAGAAATCTTGCCCTAAATCTTGGCACTCAATACTTTCTTGTATCATTTGGCCAAAAGATGGTAATCTCACTTGCCTTACTGATGCAATCATGAACTCAGCATTGTACCCTGATGATATTCTCTCAGAAATGACTCCTGATAATGTCTTAGAGAATTTATTGGACTCTGGCAAAAGTAAAAAAAAAAAAATTATTGACTAAGCTAATTATTTTAATCTCAGATAATGTTATCAAACAATTATTGTTGAAATCAGTCAGTCCCAAACACTATTTACAATGAATGTAAAAAAAACAAAACAAAACCAGTCTGGTTAGTCACTCAATGGAAACCGTCAAGTGATTAAAGTCTTTTGGCAGCATGCCTTGTTGGGGGTCATCAATTTGAAAGTTACTTCTCTCGCCTTTTGTTGGGCAGTGATCACTAAAAAAATACTGCCGGACACTAACTAAAGGATTAGTTTGGCATAAATTTACATTGCAGATTGAATCTCCACTAGAAACCTATTTATGGTTGAATTTTCTAAAATGAAAAATGTTTTTTCTTAACAAGAGTAAATATTGAAATTTTCAGCCTTCTAGCTCCGTTGATGCTGTCAATTCGAAATTAAAGAAACCTTTCGTGACATTTTTAGTTGCTGGTTTCTAATTATCTGCTTACTATGATCAAATAATTTCCTGATGAAAAGTTGTTTATAACAATGAATATAAATTATGATCAAAAAGACCTCGTCTCAAACTGATCACAATAACTGATTTCCTCCGTTGATGACGTAAAAAGATTCAAGTATAAGTCCATGATCAATGTCTATCATTGGTTCTACATCTAAATTCATTTTATTTCTTTCAGTTATTTGACAGATGAAAACTTGTCCAAGGAAGCCACTTCTGAAATCCGTGTGGAAAATATATTCATTGGTGAACAACTGATTGGAATGTTGCAATATATGGACGTCTCAGATGTTGCCACCAGGTAAGGCCACTCTATCCCCTCCTATCGCCTCTTATGTAGGTTTCAGAAAATCTAGAGAGAAGCGAAAGACTATGGTTAGAAAATAGACGTTTGTTATGTATAATGAAGCATCTACGAATGTATGAAGACTCTTGACGTTTTCCAGTCTGTTCGTATCCAATTTTTGCACTTGATTACCAAATAGAAATGAAATTCAGTAAAAGCTATTGGATAAAACTAGATGGAGAAATATTGAAATTATATTTCCCATCTGAATGTCACAAAAAATTCTGTATTTAGCATCTTGGTCAGAATATTTTGGGAAACACTTCCTGAGTGTTGATTCATTCACCAAAGGGACGTAACCTTCTTAATTGGTTGCTCTAACGATGGGTTTGAATTTCTCTACTGACTGCTTTGTTGCGTTTGATTAAGAGCTTCAGAAATGCACTCTGGCAACTGTGAAATGCCGCAGAATCACTATTGATTTTCACTAAACAAACTAGCTCTGGCACAAGGCCAATGTATTGGAATGCCTATGAAGATTAAACTCTATACTAGCAAATTAGGGCTTGTTGTAAGCTTAGTCTGGCAACAGTATTGTACTCGACACTTGTGAATCAGTCTAAAACTTTCATTGTACAATACCAATATTACCAGGAACCTGCCTTTTTTTTTTTTTTTTTTTTGACTAGTTTTGTTTCTGGCAGGCTTCATAATAGTTTGTCAATTGGCTGCTCTTTATTTCATTGTAGCAGGGTTGAATCAACTTCAAATGAAAATTAATATTAATTGAACAGACCTGCTTTTTAACTTGCAATAAACAGTTTTGTTCTTCACTTTTGTATTTTATTTTCATTGTTTTAAATTCTATATTTAATGATTTCAAGTGGATTATTAAAGATCATAGATACTTTGTTTTAAAAGTGTATTCATTTGTATATGTTAAATACAGTTTTACTTTTCATTGTTTATTTCATATTTTGTGTGTATATTCAGTCTTGGTCCACAAATCTGGGTTACCTCCAGGCCTAAGCTTGTCGGATAAATGGTCTAGTATTGTATTAGGCGCCCTGGGGTCATTTTTGTTTCTTCATGAGAAGTTGAATATTTTGCTGTTTATTTTTTTGCAACAGGAATGAACTGCTGAAATTGTTCCGTGAAGTTATCATGTCCAGCAACGTTGCTGACTCTTGGATTGGTTGCATTGTCGCACGTCTTAGTGACTTGAAACCTGAACCTCGAGAACTCCTCAATTATGTCTGTGATTTGATTTCTGAGATCAGAGAACCCATCATCAAAGTAGAACACAGCTTGGATGATGATGAAAAACGTTCAATCGATTTGAAGGTACGTGGGATAGGCTCAGATACAGGCTTGCCAGATTGGGGGATGGGGAGATATTCCAAACTTTATCTCTGAAACTTACCCAACATTGGAATGGCATTGAATTTGGAAATCGGGCAAATCTGATTGCAGAAGTTCAATACCAGCCTCTTGAGGTGTGCCCATTTCAAGAAGCTGGTATTGAACCTCTACCTCCAGACTTGCTTGTTTTTCAAATTCATTCCAATGCCTGTGTTGGGTAAGTCTCAGATATGGTTTGGATTATCTCCCCTTGTAGCCCAATCTGGCAACACGCAGTAAATCTGATTTATCATGTGTCTTCAAAAGACATGAAGTCAGCAAAAATGGGAGGCTCTTCTTGTGGGTGGGGATGAGCAGGAGTTTTGAGTAATTGCTATGTGCCCGTGTGAGCATTAAGACATCTTGGGGATTCTTTGAATGTGTTTGTTGTTTGAGTGCTATCTCTTACACAATGTGAGGGATATCTTAGAAGTGTCTTGGAAATTTGCTCAATCCTTTATTGCTCATGCAATTAGACAACTGTGATACATCACTTGAAAGCCTTATGAAAAATTCAACAACTAGAAAAATTGGTTCCGCATTGATTTCCAGAAAGGAACACTAGTCAGTATTTCCCCTGCTATCCAACAGTCAAGTGTTCCCAATCCTAGGAAACCATCGGAAGCCAGAACGGTGTAAAGCAAAGAAGCAATTACCATTAACTTATATGCCAAGAATTTCTGGGCATTCCCAACCTCCCCAAACATTCTTCTGTCTGCTGGTTTTACACTTGACCTAATGCCCTTACAAGTTCTTTTCAGGCTTTTTAATACTTTGGGAAGCATCTTGCTGGCAGATGCACAAGATAGGTTAAGATGAAGCACACATGCTTGCAGACACAATACAAAGCTGTGGTGGCTTGAGGTTTTTTGTAAAAGCAAGGTGGCTGAAAGTGAGCTTTTGTAAAATATGGGATGCCTGTATTTAGTTAACAAATACGGATATCTAGGCCACTTCCTTCATTAAAATGAGGAAATTGACAAAAAACTTTAACTTTTTTTTTTAATCAAATCCTCTGAAATATGTTTAAAAAAGACCTGATTTCCAAAAGTTATGTAGATTTTATTGCTTAAGGAAGGTATAAGCCGGGAATTTGATTTCCCTTCTGTTTTTATAGGATTTGAATGTTTTCCAAAGTTTGCATTTGTTTTTCCAAAAAGCCAAAAATGGCCAAAAGTCACTAATGAACAAAAATAACCAGGATGATCAAAAGAGCTCATATGGGAAATTGGAATGAGGTTTTTATTTGGAATTAGCCATTAAACAGCTTGTGAGAATGCTTGTTGATATTCTGAGATGGACAGCAAGGTAGTCAGTGTTGTTTTCATGCTGTATTTTGCTTGTTGTAGATTGCGTCATTACGTATCAAGATTCATGAGCTGAGGGATGAACTGGAGGAATTTGTGAAGACGGAAGATTTTGTTGGGGCAGCTTCTGTGAAAGCCAGCATTAAAGAATTGGAAGAGCAGCAGGAAGCACTTGCTGAATCCAAAAAGACACAAGTTGTTGAAGAGGTCCAGACTCAAAAGGTAACTTCAAATTGTAAACCCTTTGGCATAATGTAGAGAGGTTGGATGGGGAAGATGTTTGACATTTTAAAAGCTTTTATTTTCTCAGCCTTAGTTTCAGTTCCCCAAGTCAGATTATTCAACTTCATTCTGTAAATCCTCTAAAAAAAAAAATATATACACTAACCAAATATTGCTAAACTTGAGTCATTCTATTGATAACCTTTGTTGATAATGGGTTCAAAATATAATGGGGAAAAATAGTGGATATTCCATTTGTCCTTTTTATTAATGCAAGGGCTGTGTCCATTCTAAAAGTGCATATTTGGAAGGGTTCAGCCGGACTTAATTGCGTGCAGAGCAACCTGCCATAATTGTCATGTAAAATGATTTTCCGCCCATTGTACAAAACTACGGCTTTGAAGTATTTCAGTTACTTCTTTTCAGTGTTGCCAATTTAGATATTTCATATTTAAATTTAGATCTATGATTTTAGATAAAAGATCTATAATCTGTAAATTTTATTCATTTTTATCAGATTTCTTAAGAACCATTAATCAAAGAAACTTGAACTCCTCACTGCACAACCTTATGTGCTGGCTGACTATATCCGGCAAATGTCAATTCATACAATGGTCAGTTATTGAGTAATTGCCGAGCATACAAAGATTTTAGTTAGATAACTAGTGGCTTGTTGTGTTCAGGTCTATAAAATTCTTCAATGAATAGATGCCATCCCAAAGCTGAATTCCCAATCACCTGTGGGCAAGGTGTGGCATTTAGTAGCTCTCAATTTGCTGAGAAATTACAATTGCCAACTTTATATAACTGAAGAGTTTTGAAAATATACTTCACAAACTTGTAAGCACTACATGACCATTATGTAGTAATCAATGTGCCATAAGATCCATTAGTCCATAATCTGTAAAAATAGCTTCATTTTGGTCGTAGCATGAAATAATGAAATTTATGTCAGGGCATTTTTGATAGACTTTTAGCTAATCTTTTCAAGACTGGTGCTTCATGCCTGAATTAAAATGACTCTGTAGACTTCTAAAAGATATATGTATATATATATATATATATATATATATATATATATATATATATTCCTGCAGTCATAGAAACCTTAATGGACACCCTCTTTCTAACTGGGCCTAGTAAATATCAAAACTTGTGTGGTTTGCTCTGATCCTCTTATTACTTTCCTTGATCCAATTGAAACCCAGTAGTTCTGAACCTAGACCTGCTATTAATGGTTCTTTGTTAAGGCTTTGACTGCTGGCAGAAAGATTGTGATAAATCCATTTGATTCTAAAATGAAACTTCTTTCTTTTCTTGTTGTCTTTCATTTTTTTTTTCTGTTTTTTTGTAGGATGATGCTGAAACTCTTCTCAAGTGTCTAACAGTTATAGGTGAAACCCTCACCTTGAAGAAGGTCTCTCTGAAGGCACCAACCATTGAGATGCTGCTGGAAAATATTGTAAGAATTCATACCTATTTACAAATAATGATTAACCTGCTAAAATAATCAATATTTGAATCACAAACAAAAATAGTGGCTGATTTAGTTGATATTTTAGTGTTTGTTCACATCATCATCAGAATCAGTGATGTACTGGAATATCAATCTAGTTGGATATCAGGTGCTGGATACTGGGGTGGGGGGATTTTCAATCTGTCACTGAAAATCCGACCAGTACATTACTATTCAGAATATAAAATTGACTTTCTTTGCCAATTGATATCTGTAAACAAAATCCAAAATGATCAATCCGTCTTCAGTAGTTCTTATTTACTCTGGTCTGTTCCATTGTTAGTGAAATGTTGTTTTAGCATGTGGGTGAATGTATAGTTACAAAGATACAAACAGAAATAGTCACGCTGCTCGTATGCAGAGTGTGTATATGAAATAAATGCAACATTTAAAAAGGGGAAAAACTCTTCAAAAGAAAATATTCAGTTGTGTCCCTTGAATTTACAGTCAGCTGATTGGCTGATACGTTAAGCTACCTAAATTTAAGAGATGCAATTAATTCACTCACCTGTCTAAATGTTGCATTTTTTCTCACATACGCTCTGTCGATAGATTGGGTTTTCATTTTGTTTGAATAAATTCTGAGCTTTTAAGTATTTTTTCTTTCCTCTTTTCAAACACAGATTTTGGTTTGCATTCCAAATGAATTCAATGAAGTTAGAAACCAAGCATTGAAATGTTTGAGTCTTTGTTGCTTAAACAGTAAAGATACTTCCTTGCAATACTTGAACATCTTTTTACAGGTAAGGGTTTGTTTTGTTTTCTTTCATTTATTCATGTTGGGTGATTCAGTTGTATCTTTCTGTCAGTGTTTCCATCTGTCCATGTGATGTTACCAAAGGTACTGAATGGATTTCTATGAAATTTTGTGGAAGGGTCGGCAATCACGTCAAGAAGATATGGTGAAATTTTGGGTGGATCCAGGATTAGAAATTTTTGGGTGTTGGGTGATATTTTCCATTATTTTTCTTTTCTTCTCTAAGATACTTATATGTTTGTGACTTTCTGTACAACAGTTCTCAATGAGTTTCAATGAAACCTTGAGGAAGTGTGAGAAGGCTACAGAAGAATTGATTAAATTTAGGGGCAAATTCATTTAAAATTACCGCTCCTCCGTCGTAGTTATATGCCCACATCACATAATGATTGCCAAAAGTTCATGCCTGTCTGCACAATATCTTAGTTTTCAATGAAATTATGGAAAAGGTTTGACAACAGGCCACAGATAAAGTGGTTACATTTTGGGGTTGATCCATGCACAATTACTTCTGACAATGCCCCCCCCCCCAAAGTGCTCTGAATACACTGATTGAACGCATTATGACCAGCAAGAGTGACAGCTACTGTTTTGTAACAATTGCATACGTCAGATTTACAGGTTTATAAGTAGATAAAATAATTTTAATCAGAAGTTACTCACCTTAAATTACTCTGAGTTATTAAAGACGGAAATTTTCTAACAATTTTATCGGTTAGCTAACAATATTTTGAGAACATGAATGATGTTAACGATATCTTTTTAAAATTTTATTTAGGTAATCCCTGATTCAATGCTGCCAAATTTTGGATGGCTGTAAAAGAAATGGTTATTTCCAGTTTAAACATTAGGCTTTATCTACACTCAGTTGATGACATATTTGATTTGTGGGTGGGGGGTATAACATCAAATGATCTAGTGTGTGAATCACCCCATATAATTTATGTATTAACTTCTGTTTTTCTTCAACGAATTTTCTTTAGACTCACTCAATGCTAAAAATAGCGAACTTGCCGTTTTTAATATAGTAAGCGAGTAATTTACAATTGGTGTAGACATTTCATGGCCATTTACCATCGGGTTAGCATCCAACCAGGGATTACCTTTTTTTTTTTGAGTTGCTTGTGGCTAGGAAAAGAATGAAGTTCAATCTTTTGCAAAACTGGTCATAAAGGGAAACAATCTATACTTGAGATATGCACAGTTATCTCCCTTGCATTTTTACAAATGAACGATGCGACAAGCGTTAACAAATTAGTTTTGCGGAGTATAATGTAGTTGATTCAATCCTTAGTGCGTATACTCCATACTTGTGGCTTTGTTCCAGATTAAGCTAAGCATTGTTTCAAACTAGTTTATAGACAAACCAAAAATCTGGGTCAAAATTAGTGAGTAGCATTATACTTGTGGGTTGGAAAATAACAAGATGTATATATAAAATACTGATTATTAGCTATAAAAACTTGAAATGATATTGTACTCTGTTTATCAAAAATTTAGAAAGTGATTTATTGGTCGTATCAAGTGATTTACAAAAATATATCTAATATAGAAAATGTGTATTTCATGTGACTAATGACTTCTCTTCTCTGATAATTTAGATAAGAGGACATCCCTTTTGGTTCATAGATTCATATGAGAATCACTTGATATACCTCTTAGGTGAATTTCAGCTCTCATTTAGCAGATGCCAGCCTCCCTGCTTTCTGCTTTGATAGGGGTTTATAAAAACTAAAAAAATTGAACTTGGTTACTGCTAAGTATATTTTCTAACATTGTAACTCCTGTCCCAGGTTTTTCCTTGTAAAAAAAAAAATTGATGAACATAGAAAGTCTTCATTCACTAGTTGTCTTATCACCAAAGTAAATATGCAAATTTCCTCTTTTTACCCAGAGAGATGCTGCCATCTTGTTTAAAAAGAAAAAAAAATACACTTTTATGGGACAAGTTTTCTTGTCCATGATATTGGACTACTGGCTTGGAAAGTTATTTCATCTATGGCAGTGGAAAGATTTTATGAAAAAATGAAACTGAGAAGTTTGATTTAAAAACTTTGAAAGCACCTTTGGAAAATGTTCTTGGTGTCATAAAAACATGATGTTGTATTCATCTAATCTGTCTTGTTTAAATTTTTCAGGCCTGTCATATTGAGATGGAGGTTGATGAGGTGAAAGTCACAGCCCTGAAAGCCATTTTCGACATTCTGCTGGTGTTTGGCTTGGAACTCTTTGAATCTAATTCTTCTTCAGAAAGCATGAGTGAGAGTCAAAGCAATAACAGCGTTGGCAGTGCGTACAGCGTGAACCAGACTTGCAACAGTGTGTTGAATGAAAGCAAGCTGGATAGTCAGGAAGCGGAAGACTCCAATGTTGCTGATGAAAGCACTAAAGGAAATTCTGGATCCAAATTGATGTTGGCTCTTTTGTGTAAACACTTGGATTCAGAGGTAAGCTTTATTTACTTGTGTGATATATATATATATATATATATATATATATATATATATATTATGACAATTTGTTTTTTGAAAGGTGCAGAATGAAGTAACAGTCACTGATTTAGAAAACAGAATCTGCAAATCAAATCAGGTCCTTTTGAGATTGTCTATGTTCACTTTGCACCAATGTCCTTGGAAAAGACATGGATCCACATCTACCACCACCTATGGGTATACAGCAGGGCAGTTGGAGCCTTTGAGATAGTCCAACTGGGATGGTTTCTCTGCCAAAATTTTTCAGTTAGGCAGTCATCGTAGCTGGTCCCAAGCTTGGTTAAGAAATGGGGAGGATAGACTTTGGGTCAGCACCCAATCCTATAATTTCTATAGAGACTATGAATAAAAACCATTGCTTAATACTCCTTGTTGCATATACTGACCTACCTTGTTATTGTTATCGGGCAATCCTTGGAATAACGCAGTTTCTTGGATTTCTTGGACAATCATTTTGAATTTGCTATTTTGAATGGCTAAAAGTGGTGGGATTTTTCAAAATATGACTGCATTCCATTTTCAGGTAATATATACTCCAAAAACTCGTACAAAGGCTCCAAAAAGTATAAATATTCAACATATTGATAAGATATTAATATTCACAAATGTTATTCTTGATCTAAAGATGCCATTCTTAATATTTACTCAGACATATTTATTTCATATATATATATATATATATATATATATATATATATATATATACAGAATGATTGTAAAACATATTGATCAGTTATTGACAAAATAAAGAAAAGGAAACCTTTGTTGAAGTTAGCATTTTTCAACTCCCATTGTTAATCATGCACGCAGTGTACTAAAACGCCTCTTTTTTCTTGAATGTAGCCACTTTTGGCTATTCAAATGGTTCAAAGAATCCTGGGAACCACATTAATTCAAGGATTGAACGTTAAACGCTATTGTGATAAACAACCAAAAAGTCCTTCCAGTAAAAATTACTGTATTTCATGGCATATAGGACCCACCCCCATTTAAGGAAAAAAAATTAAAATTTTTTTTTTCCCCTGAGTAGGTAAGAAAGTAAACATAACCAGTTCCACGTTGGCCACAGTGTTAGGAGTAAGGGTGATAAATGATAGAAATATAGGGAAATGTATTTTTTCTTAATATTCCCTGCTGAAATAAGTCCTCTATGCCATTGAATGTAGTACTTTAGAATAAATCCCCACGAGAAAAATTGTACATTTTTTTTTTCTTGACACCCAAATACAACCAAGACTCCTCCACATAATCTGAAATTATGACACTAAGCTCTTTAAGAAGTTAAGTCATCAGAATAGGTGAAAAGGGCCATAAAAGTGAGATATGAGTATTGATTACCAGAGACCAACAAAAAGATAGTTAAGACTGTGAAAACAGTGTCTTCAAGTCTCAGCATTTTTTTAATGTTCTCAGTATGTGAACCCTTGAAAGATATTTCATAACTTAGTGTGATTCTTTATATGAAAGAATGTATTTTTTTGAGACTTTTCTTAGTGGTCTTGCGTTTCAATATACTTGGTTTGCACTAAAAATTCTTGCAGAGTCCTGGAATGCAGTGAAAAAGTTGATTGTATTTGCCTTTTTTGACTCCAGGTTTGTGAGATCCGCACTGTTGTTGCTGAAGGCCTGGCCAAATTGTTACTGTCAGGTCGGATTGTTGCCTCCAAGGTCCTCACCCGCCTTATCCTTCTTTGGTTCAATCCCGTCTCGGAAGATGATCACCACTTGCGCTGTTGCCTGGGGACATTCCTGCCCATCTTTGCGTCAGAATCTCTGTAAGTCTTTTCAGCTCTTGAAAAAAAAAAAAATTGATTTCTGTTTATGAAGGGCCAGTCCAGAAAGTCCCCAGCCATTTTGAATATCTCAAGAACTAATTGTGCATCCTTGATGTAACTTGGCACATGAGTGAACAGGGCTCTCCTGTGTGGTTACTCAGTCGGCTGTGAGATGCCTTAGTCAGTAAGTTGCTCTGTGTGACCATCACATTCACCAAGCGAGTCATTCTTCACATCTTATGCATGATTTTTTTCTTTCCTCTGTCAGCAGCCATATTTGGCTGCCTGCAATTTCTGGTTTTTAGTCATTGAAAGGGAGGGGATTTTAGACTATTGATTAGATTAAGGAGAGCGCAACTAGGCAGCCAATAGCATTCCTGAAAGAGGGCTTAGCAGACTATTTTGAGAAGTGGAAGGGATGCTTGGAGAAGGATGAAGTTCCAAGTAATGCTCCCTCTAATTCTTTGGAGTCGGTGGCTACAAAAATCTCAAGTTGTGCAAATTTCTTTCCTCTGACAAAAGTATACTCTTGAATTCAACAGGGAAATCAGTATTCTGTCAATGATAACTCTGTGAGCAATCTACAGAATTTGAAATCTTTTTTGTGCACATTAATTTCCATTGTGCGCTATTGCAAAACGTGTATACGTATGCACACATGCACACACACATCTCAGAGGAAACTATGGTTCCAAAAGATTTACCTTGAAAGAGATTAAAGTGCCATTGTCCTGTCTGTAGGCTATTTTTTTATTGATATTAACCGGCTGGTGTACTTTCTGGACAAAGCTCGTAGAAGAGAATCTTCTTGCAGTGTTTGCTTCAGGATTTACTATGATTGAATCACCTTAGTCATAACAGACCCAGCCAAACAACAAGAAAAATAGGTTAACTGTATTCTTCCCTTTTCACTTGTCTCTGTCTACCCGTGACTATATTAGTGTTCCTGGTCAGATTTTTTTGCTTTCAGCCTAGAAAATCTCCTTGTGTAGTCCAGGAGTTGTCATCTTCAAATGGCCTTTTCATTTTTTTGAAATTCATCTTTTTTTTTCCATTTGTTATGAGGTGCTCAGTTTTCATAATCCATTGTAAAATGGATGCTTTTATTCATGATGTGGCATTTTATGACATTTAGGCGTTTGTGAGAAAGCTTGGTTGGAATGTTAGAGATAGATCGAGAAAGTATATGACAGGAAAAGACACTGAGACTGCACATAACCCCAATTTTTTTTTTTTTTTTTTTTTCTCTAGAATGAACCAAGAGCTTTTGGCTGATTCCTTTCTCCCTGTGGTGAAAATCCTGTGTAATGCTCCAGCGTCCAGTCCACTGTCCAAAGTGAACATCTCAAATGTTTGTGACTTACTCATTGAACTCACTCGACCACAGATTTTGAACTCATCCTTCCATAAATCAGTGAGTCCGCCAATGCAATTTCAGCATGTTTTTGTTTTTTCTTCTTCTTCCCGCCTTAATCATAATTTATTGATGTTTTTTGTTCTAGAGAAAAAAAGAATTGATGATTAATTTGTAATATTGACTACTATCTACAAGATGGCTATTCAGACAGAAAACTTACAGCTTGGCAGTCACCTTGGCCGTCTCGGAGAAGGGCACCAAGTTCAAAGAGTTCATAAGTTGATCTCCACTTGATTCTTGCATGCAAGAAATAAACAAACACCATAAAGAAAAATGGGATCCAAATCAGTTTTGGGTCTGTCCTTCCCTTCTTTAAAGACAGACTGCCCATTGTTTTCTGGGACATTTTTTAATAAGATTTTACCTTCAAGAACCACACTTTTTCTTTCTCTCTCAATGGTAACAATACATCTGGTGTATCAAACTGATGAATTCAAGGTTGACCTTTAATTTTATCATTGCCTTAATTTCTAAATATTTTATTTGATTATACTTTTTAGAGTCTATGTATTACTTTAGGAACCTCTCTTTGCTGCTTAAACACGCATATATCTATGTACATCAAAGTAAAGATTACCAAAAAAATAATTTTTCTGAAAATGTATCATGAATTACTAAAATGTAACAAAAACAAATTTATTTGGAAGAAAAAAAAAAATTCCGGGAATAGCATTAAGCCATTTTTCTATAAGCACCTAAAGGAATGTGTTTTTGTATAGAGATAAAAAAAAAAAGAAAAAAAGGGTGCTTGTTAATTATTGTTTTAAAAAACGTTTCCAAATATTTCTGTGTTGATTCGTAATCTGTCACTACATGTAGTGTTATGCTCTATCTCAGATCTCTACAAGCGAGTATTAAACTGTATTGACTTTTTTTTTTTTCATCATATTAGGAGAACTCAAACCATGAACGGATTGCCACCCAAATCTGTAATGAAATTTTGTCAAACCCCAATTCCTTCAGCGTTCGTTCGCTGGGACGGGTGCTTAACTATCTCGATTTACCTAAAGACAACCAAACCAATTTGAAGGACATGCAAACCCTGTGTGCACAGATGAATGAAGTAAGTAGATATTTTCAAATGTTTTATATATTTTGACACTTGGCTTTATGCTACTTTTTCGCTTTTACAACTAAAAAGTGAAACCTTAGTTACTTTATACAGATCAAAGGCTCAGACAAAAATATTTTTGACGAAAAGTGGGTGCGACTCCTCTACAGGTGTGACTTGCCTACGAGCATATAGTCCTCACTATGGCTAAATAATTTTTTCCCAATTCCCAAATGTATGAATTGGTCTACTCACTTGAATCCTGGATATCTTTTGAACACTATTGAATCGGTTTCAAGGTCCGCTACATTACATTTCTGCAGTTACTTCCCTTGGATTGAAGTAATGCTATGGATTGGTGAAAAAAATCTGATCCTTTTGTTTAAAAATCTGACTTCCATAAATTTTTCGATGTTTGTTATACCGGCCATATTTGTTGAAGATCAAAATCTGGGCTTTGGTGTGGGGGGTCCTGCCACCTCCTAGGGGGCCCTCTGGTGGCCATGAGTCCCTGAGCAGCTGCTTGGTTCACTTATGCATCGGGCTGGCTCAGATCCAATTTGATATGTAATTTCTAATTTAACATTTATCTTATACTTTTTTGGACGTTTCACCCCCTCCTCTCCTTTATAAAAAGTAAATTTGTAAAATTTCTGTCTCCATTTCATTTTCTGTAGGTTATAAAGGATAAAACATCTTTGAAATATCTGGAGAAATTCTCTGTTGCGGTAAACAATGCACTGAATAATGTGTCTGTGACTGTGAAAAATGTTGATGGGGAAGAGAAAGACAGTACTTCTGTGACAGCTCAGGAAACAACTGAGCAAGAAGACCAAACGTGAGTTGCATTCCATTTCATATATATATTTATATAATATATATATATATATATGATTTTTTTTTTTTCTTCTTCTTTTCATTCATGCAGACATTGTTGGATAGCGACCTTTGCAGAAAAAAATTATTTGGAGATTTATGAAAAAAATCTCCTAACCATCGGTGATATGGGCGGTTCTCCCTGTCTCCTCCATTTAAGCCAATCTGAACTTTCTATTTAAAGAGATCTGTGTCCAAAAACCTGTGCGAGGTTTATCGAAAAAAATCTTGTTCTAAGATGAATTCACACATCTCTGTAAAGTGCTTTCCAGATGGTCTGTCGGTCCTTAATATGTTTTAAATACATCAATATTTCTGTTTTTTTATTTTCATTTTTTTTTTTTTGAGTCGTGTAGTTGGATTGATATGAAACTTGGTCCAGACCTCAGGGTGAACCATCCTTGTCTTCCTTCTGCCACTATTACCACCATGGATTGAGGGCGTATTGTTAAGCTTGTGGTTCTTATTTTTTTAACAATGAGACTCTTGGGAAATGTACAGCTCATAGATATCTTTTAGAAATTTACTGGGACATTTTCAGACATTAAGCACCTTCATAGTTTAGTGTTGAGATTGGCTGTCAATACGGATTCAATGAGAAATATTAAAACGATAAGAGAAGCCTGTCATTACCAAAAATCTCTCTGGTTAGATCGAACTTTTCAATAGGAATGGGCAAAGGGAGATAACTCTGAGAAGCGAGGAAATATGATAGATAGTAATGGTTGAAAGCTCTTAAGCCTGTTTGTAAAAATGGAGTTTCTGCTGGACAATTTAATTTTGGAAATCTAACCTATTCTGACTGGAGATGATTATCTCAATTTTTGAATTAGTTTTAATAATTTAAAATATCATTTAATAATTTTATTAATTTAGTATCAATAAATGCAAAATTAAAAAATTTATAATTTTCTGTACAATTGTATTCATATCTTACAGTGAAATAAGCCCTTGCATATTTGTAATAAAGATTTTCGTAGATTGGTAAAAACCCAGTTTGGTTCAGTCAGTAAGAGAGCAGCCTGCTAATCACTTGATTGTGATTTCAAATCATATAAAGAAATGTCACTCTTATGAATCAGTTTTGTTTGACATGAAGGGACAGACAATGAAGAGTTCAATCTCCTAAATTTGGTTATAATTGTTCTTGTTTGTTGTTATGGTAGAAAAAACAAATCAACTCTTGACTCTGACTGGATTTTGACAAAATGAATATTTTTAAATATTTTGAGCCATTAAATAACTCGCAGCATCTGACACATCACAAAATTCTAGAAAAGCAGGCAAGATTTGGAAGAATAGATCAAAAATATGAAAAATCATTCATCAAAGATGTTGAAGGGTTCTATCTGTTATTATGTGTGTGTGTTCATATTTATTTGTGTTCTAGTGCTCCTGGCCATACCATTTTGTTTACAGATTTGGAAATTGGCTTCAGTTCTCCATTAGATGAAGTAAAGAAACTTTTTCCATTTTTGGAAAAGAAGCCTTTTAGACCTTTTTGGAACTCATTTTAATCGGTATATTAAAAACATCCAGGTTCTCCAGAATCTAGATATTTTTTCACTCTATTTTAGATGTTCTCCGGTGGAAAATGCCAGTGAGAGAATAAATAGAATTTATTCTAACCATATTTATTTATTGATGGAATTTTTTTCTACAGGATTTCTTATTTTGACACTATGGTTGTTGAATTATTGACTGATGGCAACTTTGCTTGTTTGTTTTGTTTTTTTTTTTTGTTTTTTTTTTTGTTTGTTTTTTTTGTTTGTTTTTTTGTTTAGTAACCTACAGTTCTTTGGCTCTCCATGTAGATGTAGCTAAGAAACATTAGGAAAAGAAAAGCCGCTCTTTACCAAAATTCCCTCATTAGATAAATCTTTTGATAGGAATTTCTAAGAAGTGGGAAAAGTGGTTGAAAGTATGAGGGATGGGGGGGGAGGGAATAGTTTAGTGCAGACAATCTAATCTTAGCAATGAACATTGAGAAATACTTTGACCTGTAACCTATCTGGCAGCCTACAAGATATATTTTTTTTTTTTTTACCAACTTTTTTTTTTTTTTTTTTGTCTCTATTGCTCCTCTGAGCTTGTCCCTGCCTTACATGAAGATTTAGAGCAGTGTGACTTTCAAGGCTCATCACTCATTCATAATACCATCACCTTTGACAGCTGTATTGCAATAGTTAGCAAATTAGTTTCTCAGACCATTCTTGATGCTACAAATACTGTGGCCTTGTGCCAAACTTTTTAAACTTGTAAAATTATTATAATCATAATATCATTTTTATCCTTCATTTGTGGTGGGGTTATATTATAATTTGACTGCTAGTTTTTAAAAAAAAATTTTTTTATAACAATTCAATCCTCCAAAGAAGTCACTGGGGAACAGAAAGAGTGTTTGCTATATTTGGTTAGAAAGGGATATAATACAAACTCTATTTCAGGGACTTATCCAACATAGTTCAATAACTGCCTCTTGATGTGAGCCTACCTCAAGAGACTGGTATTGAACCTCTACCTCCAGATTCTCTTGATTTCCAAAGTCGATGCTATTCCAATGTCCATGGGTAAGTCTCTGAGATAAAGCTCAGATTATCTTCGCTTTTGCCAAATATGACAATATGAGTTCTCCATCTTCACCTATCATAGCTGACAGCTGTCATTGGCCTGTAAGAAACAATATCTCAATTACTAAAAGGCATAAACTTTTGTATTATGTTGTCAATGGCTTGCAAGAATGAAATGATACGTAAAGGATTTTTTTTTTAAATTCATAAACATTGCAGCAATATCTTTGTGGCAAATATATTTCTCTCCTCTCCCCATATCATATTTCAATGTTTGATTGGTTACAAGCTGTACACCTTCATCTTGGTAACACTTACAATTTGAGTCACCAGGCATCTCCACTCCTTGTTGGCCTCCAGGTTGGGAGAGAATTTTCTAAGAATTGTGATATGTTAGGAAAAAAAAAAGTGAAGGATTTTACTGTGGTGACTTGGTATAAATTTTGAGTTCATGATGCTTACATGTTTTTGTTTTTTTCATTGTTTTTGAGGTAGAATTTCATTTGTTAATTCTTGCGGAATTAATTTTGTTTCCCATGGTAGATTTTGCTGACTTTGCCAGGGTGGTGTTGAGTGGTCTGAACAGTTATTTTTGTTGTGTTGAGTTGTTATTAGAGACTATGCAATTTTTATTTATTTATTTTTATTTTTGTTTAGCTGTCACTCATTGACCAAAATAGTAAGAAAGGGAAGGAGCTGACACTTGACTCTTAAAAGAGATGTCCTTGAAGTTATATTTGTGGCCAAAGCCCTGATGATGTGTACTGTTCAGTAAAAAGTTAGAGAAAAATGGTAATGGCTGGGGTTGAGGCCGTCCATTGAGAAATATCTCAACTTGTTGGCATGCTTATAGAGGAAGTAGAGAGGCTGTGAGACCACAGCTGCCCCTAGGGGCTATTTTCTGACTGGCTGTAATTTAGCCAACAAGAAAATTGGGGGTTCTTATCCCGAATATATTTTCCATGACATGCGTTTACATAGTTCACTTTAATTTTCATTCATTTCTTCATATGCCAGTAAAAAATTCCATCTCTCAAGATATGACAACTATTTATTTGGAAATCTAAACTGCATATGTAATTACATTATACAAAATGATATTCAGACTCCATTGTGTCCGACCAATGTCCGCAGGTCAGACCAGGGTCAATGGGTCACGATTCCTGTGGCATCGGAACTCCTTAACATTTTATAAATGAAACACATGATGGCAAAATGGCTACTCATGTTTAGAGGGTTAATCTTATTGAAGATTATTTCTTTTATTTCTTGCAGAAACAGCGTTTTTGAAGGTTCTTCTGAAAGTTCAACAAAGACACCTAGTGTTGCTGCATCAAAAGCTGCAAAGAGCACAAAGAAATCCGTTGCTGTTAAAAAGACTCCGGCTGCTACAATGATTGCAGGCAAAGATACCCAGGCGCTGCTCAGCTTCTCCCGGACTCCTGGCACCAAAACGTGAGTCGATGCTTCTTTCTTGTCATCACAGTCAGATTTAAAAAAAAAAAAACAATTTTTGTTTGCTTTTGCAAGCATATTCAAAACTTTCTAAATTTTTTAGAGCCAAATAAATTGGTTCGGCTCATTTGGTAGGTGTTTATTCTTACTTCATGATCAAGTTATAAAATCTCCGAGTGTCTGAGATTGTCTTGTATTTCTTGCCAGAGTAATAAGTCCACATGATTCTATGAACTAAATAAATATTATCTCTTTAGATTGATTCAATATGCAAGTCAAAGACTTTTTCAGACGATTGAATTGCTTCTTGTTTATGTTGTTAAGACAACATTATTATGGTCTTCATGTGTACGATGTGTCTGCGTTGGTCTTCATGTGTACGATGTGCCTGCGTTGGTCTTCATGTGTACGATGTGCCTGCGTTGGTCTTCATGTGTACGATGTGCCTGCGTTGGTCTTCATGTGTACGATGTGCCTGCGTTGGTCTTCATGTGTACGATGTGCCTGCGTTGGTCTTCATGTGTATGATCTGTATGCTTTGGTGGTAGAAGAGAAATTTTTGTGTAAAAACACTTATGTTGGAATCAGGTGTTTTCTTTCCTAACAAGGAGTTCATTTGTCTGAAAAAACCTCTCTGAATGTTAGTGACTCTTCTCAAAACTCTAGACAGTCTAATATACAAGTGAAGAAGAAATGGTGAATTTCTTTTTTGATTCGCAGCAGTACTAAGAATTGTATGGTTCTGATTCGTGCAGGTTTTGTTGTCGTAAGGTTAAGTTATTGCTGTGTAAATTGATGTAACCAAGTATAAGGAAAATATATGGGGGAAAAACATTGAATTATTAGACTTTGAACAAGGTAGTTTGGAATCGTAGAGAGAATTTTGGAACAAATTAAGGACACTAATCAAGAGATACCTGTACTTGAAGGGTTCTTTTATGGTCAAATACCACGTATGTTGCCACTCATTATAATGATGGATGATATTATCAAACAGTTATCAAAATCAGTCTGTCCCAAACTCTTTATTTAAAATAAATTGGGGAAAAAAAAAAAAAATGAATTTCATAATTTTTTCAAGATGTAAAGTTGTGTATACCAATGAATTTGAATTATCCCAATATTAATATTCTTTGCTTTATGTTATCAACCTGTTATTGCCATCTAAAAGACCCTATCCCAAAATGATAATAAGTTGCTTCCTCTTTATAAGTTTTGGGCCTATGTTTCATGCCTTAAAATACTGTATTTCATTTTAGAGTCTGACATGGGCTTACTTTTTTTTCTCTTTTTTTTTTCCTTTCAGATCTATTAAAAAGAAAACTTTATTTGATGAGTAAAAACGGCTTGTTGAGAGAAAGAAGAATGAAGAGAAGTAATGCTTAAAACAAAAGATTTTTATAACTTTAGACATTTTGTTTTTCAACTGTAAATTACAATTTCACCAAAGCAAACATTAATCTATCCCTCTCGTCTATGTCTCGTCTTTTTCTTCCGTTCTTCACGCATTCACCACAAAATAAATTGATTTTTTTTGTTTTCATTTTTATCCTTTTCATTCATTCCAAAATAAAGCTTTTTTTAATATTTGATATTTTGTTTACTTGTATTAAATTGATAAAAAGGATTTATCAACTCATTACCTGTGGTTCTACGGCTAACTTATGAAATTTCTGCTCTATTGTGATTGATGGTAACTCAGTCCTATCTGTGAGTCGAGGCTTTTATCTTGCAATGAATAACTTGGCAAGGGATTTTATTTTGTGATGGATAACTATTGCACTTGTCACCTTCTGCAGTCAATGGGTTAAATTTTCTTGTTGATTTTAAGATGAAAGCCCTGTGTATGTGTTTCTGAACCAGAAACATGAAAAGATATTTCTAGAATTCTCCATGAACTTTTTAATTTCTTTGAGAAGAGAAAATGAATGAGCCTGTCTGCTGTAGGGTCTAAAAGATGGATTTTAAGTCTTTGTCTCCAAACAGAATTCTGTCTTTCACAAATAGAATCAATAAATTAGTGTAGAAGTGCTTAATTAAGCATTTTGACTATTTCAAGTAGCTTTTGGGTAATTTTTTTTTATTATATATTTTGTCCCAGTGTTTTTTGCCAGTCAAACTATTTTAAAATTATTTCTAGAGTTGGCAACACTTGAGTTGGAAATAGTTATCAAAAAAAAAAAAATTAGTTTGTTCAGAATAAGCAATTAACATTGGACATTGGTAGTATCAGGAAACTGTAGGAGAGGGAAGAGGGTGTGCACTGCCTCTATAATGGCTTGCTGCAAAACATGCTGAACTGCCTTTTTGCTTTTTGACTTTTTTTTTTTTTTTTGTGAAAGTGAAAAAATATCTGAAGGAAGTATCCTGTGTTCCCAATAATTTGGTATTTCGTACTTATTTACTCTTTGTGGAGACAGGTTGCTAAATTGGGCCAGAAGTGGAGATAATCCGAGCTTCATTTAGAACATTTACCCAAAACGAGCATTGTAAGAGCTTAGAATTTGGAATTCAAGCAAGTCCGTGGGGCATTAGACTGAAATGAAGCTTGGATTATCTCCCCTTCTGCCACTTTGGTCTGGAATTTCTTTTTCCTTGTGCATCACGTATTGTTATCTTTTTGTGAACTCTTGGAATTGTCTTAACCTGTGAATTTCAGCAGCAACCCCATTTTGGGGGTCATATTTATGGAATCATTTTTTGCTCTTCTTTAAGCACCGACCATCAATTTTGAATTGTTTTGTAAGAAAATCATACATACAAGAGAAGTGCTCCTATAGTTACTTCCCTTGACACACAACCCTTACTTCTTGACACAAAAATAACTCCTAGTAACCGTAAAAACAAATCTAAGCGTAATGAGACTCTAACTACAGATTTTAGAACTACAAATGTGCTATGAAGTGATTGCTTTTAGAGTGTATAATACCCTGTTCACCATGGGTCTCAGTCCGTTAATTTTAACTTGGACAAAATCAAATCCAATCAGATATGGCCTGTTCTCAACATCTAATGAATGATGATGACTTGGATTACATTGTTTTACCTTTCCTGTTCCTCTAAAGGTAAATAAACTTTGCTAAGTAAAAAAATTGCTTAAAGGATACATTAGACCGTCTTTGGAGTTTGTGTGACGAGAAATCTACTTCAGTGTTTATTTTTGCTGTCTATCTCTGATGACGATTCAGTTGATATTTTAAAAAAAATACATGAAAATGTGATGAAAAATCTCAACCAGTACTTAAAAAAAAAAAAAAAAAAAAAAAAAAAAAAAGCTTAGGAACTTTCATGCCAATGAGAGAGTTGACTTACAAGCCTTTTAGTTAATTTTGAAGTTCGTCAGAAATTATTTAATATAATAATAGTAATGAAATCAAGGGGAATAGGATATCCGTTTTTTTTTTTTTTCTTTTGTAAAACCAGTGATGTAATCGAACTATATAGATATTCCAGTACATCGCTGCAAAGGATCTATTTCTTTCCCTTTTTCTCCCCTGTCACAACGGCATCTCTCCTAGTGAAGGTTTTATGCGGCTGAGGGATGATTCCTTTCTTTATACAGCATGGATTATTTGATGCTTTGAACCTGCTCTCTGCGTTATTCATACATCCATTTATTTTTCTCCCTCGTGAACGCTATGAAACCTTGTCCTGACTAGGCCAGAATATTTATCTTAGCCAAATGTTGGCCTCTGTGGTGTTGTTTTTTTAAGAACATTTGGAATCGTGCAAGTCAAATCGGGTATTAAATACCCTTCAAGGTGATTTTTAGATGAGGCTGGATTCTTAGTCTGCACATTTTCAAGCTTCATTTTGATATTGATGATTTATGTGGTTGCAAAGATTTTGAACTTTTTTTCTGACCAAATTTTGAAGAAAATCGACTTTGAAAATATACAAATGATGATGTCTCTAATGATGCAGTCTTGCAAAAATGAATTAAAAACATGTTGCGGGTCAATAAACACTTGTATTTTTGATGGGAATGTTTAGATAAGGTACTTATAAAGGTATTTTTGATAAAATCTCCAAAAATGATCTACATTAGGTATTTCCAGCTCTAATTTGAAATTGACCCTTGTGACAATACCTGATTTGATGTGTGGGGTCACATTTGCTCAAAGTACTTTATTCATATGTTTGCTATCGCTGAGGATGGTAGCCATACATTCTTCCTATATGAATAACCATACCTGTAATCAAGATACAGACTTTTTTGAACACTGACTCCCACATAATGGGGTGCATTGCTGTGGAGCAACGGGCAGCAAGCTGACTAAATCTGGGGCCTTTTTCATTAGTCCTCACTGAAAGCTAACATTCATTAGATAAAAGTATGGAAGCCTAAAAAGAAAACAATGATCAGTTGAATTTTCTTTTCTTTACTGACTAGAAACTCAATTCGTAGTGTTTACTTGGGATAAAAATTCAATAGCAATTTGATCTTGGTGAATCAAAGTATTTCAACTTTCTCATGAGCGGTCAGTCTTGTATATTTTTTTTTAGCTAGATTTCAGATCAGTCAAGCTGTCAGATTTTTGCAGCTCTTCCCGAACAAGAGGCTAATGCTTTCAAAAGATTGAAATAAAAGAAAAAAAAGTATAGCATTTAGGGGCTTTTTCTTTAGAACCCACCAGACCAAAGTTTGGGGGTTTTCATTTTCATGTTAGTGACTTATAAAAAGATCCAGCATTTTGGATCTTTTTTAGTGGAAAAATAAAGTACAACTTCATGTATTTTATTCATCTTTTTTTTTAATCACTGCCAACCACAACACTAGTTTAAATGTTGGATTTATGTTATTCATGTGTTCTGACATTTATATGTATCTATGAATATATGTAGCCGGACTTTGTCCAGCCCTAACCATTCATAGTGGAAACTTGAAATTTTACACACACACACACACACACTCCCCTCAATGAGTAGAAAAAGTGCTTTTTTTTTCTTCTTCATTCTCCTATAAAATGGGGTTTTAGAGGGGGTTTAATTTTCAATCTAAATGTATGCTAAATTGATCCCTTAGTTTGTGTCCACTCTTAGTTTTTGATAATTTGGATATTCTAGAGCCCAAAAGGCAAAAGTAGAAACTAATTCATTGATCACCTCCCTTTGCCAATTTTTTTGTTAGTCACCCCAACATGACATGCTGCTTAAGGATGAGAAAAAACAAAAAAAAAACACTTTTTCACCCATAGCCCATCTGTTATACATGAAACTGTTGTTGTTATTAATCACCACTACCCATGAGATACTGGTTTAAACACTTTTGCTGGGTTCAAGTTATTCATGTGGTCTGACAATTATCTCTCTCTCTCTCTCTCTCATATATATATATATATATATACTCAACCCAGCTCCAAGCGTTCAGAATAAAAATTCTAAATTCTATGCACACACTTTCCTCGTTGAGTAGTAACATTGTTTTTTGTTTTTTTTTTTAAATTTTTTGAAAAGTTTCCAATGGAGGGTTCAATTTACAATACAAGTTCATGCTAAATTTACATGGTAAAAATGTGTATATTGGAGTGGCAGTGATTAGTAGCTACCTTTTGAAATGCTAGTTTCCCTTTTAGGCTTCTGTACTTTGAAAATAATAGACATTAGCTTTTGTTAGAGACCAATGAAAAAGCCTAACAGCTGTTATAAGCCTGCCTTGTGGCTTGGATGGTTGCATCTTTGTGATCAATGCCAGGGCTTTAAATATTGACTTTCATGATAGGAAAACCATTCTTGTCTTGGAGATTGGTGCAGCACATCCCATTTGGCTTTGAACTTAGTAAATATTTAAAATATTTATTGTTATCAAGAAACAGATTTTTTTAAGTATTTTCAGAACACAAACCTACTCAATACAGAGCGCCTTGCTGCGGAACAATGGTTAGCAAGCAGGCTTATTCTGTAGTCTAGTATAATCCTCAGGGAAGGTTCTACCCTTGTGGCAGATTAAGTTAAGCTTAATAAATACACACATACACACCTGGGAGGGTGTTCCTCGTTTTATGTGTCTGATCCTAGATCTGGATTTGCGCCAATGAAAACTACGATGAATCCCCACCTAGAAATGTTGGTGGGTGTTCAGAGAAAGACAACTTGTTGGTGGGGGTAGGGCAATCAGGGTGGGGCCTCAGATTCAAAATGTCATTCTAGATGCACCCGTTTTTGTTATTGTTTTTATTATTATTTTTTATTATTTGCAACGACCTTCAAGGAAGCTTTTCACGGACAACCCAAACAAACAGATTCCCAGATATTAAAAAGAAAAAAAAAGGGGGTCTGGCTTAATATAGATGTTTGCCATGGCGTAAAATCGTTGGTTTGCTTGGCAAGGATCCAGTGTAAGAATCGCTGGATTCCCCGGAATAAACAGCCTTCCCCAAAGGCGGTTTGACTTTAGCTACTTATTCTAACCTGGTTTGGTTTTGCGACCTTTGAACAGGTTATGGGGTCATATCTACAAATTGGCCAAGATTTAATTATTTTACTTATTTATTCATTTTTAAATTGCTTGTGCATTTCTCCGTTCTTGGTTGAGGGAAAGGAACATTACAGTCCAATAAATTCCTAAATGACTAAGGCAACACTGGCACAAGGCCATCTTCATAGAGCACCCACTATAAAAAAATCGATTTATCCATCGGTTGAGAAACGAGAATCTGAAAGGTTCCTATACGGCAGGTGCTACGAAGAACTCAAGAAGATGAATAGACCTGAGAATATTTGTAGCCTTTACTTTCATTCACGGAAATGATATGGTCAAAATGGACAGGCCCAAAATTTCAATTTGTCTTTGACGTTAGATGGCATCAGGAGCGTTAGTTAATAACTTCATTTAAAAGATCGATTTTGTTTTATCATGACAGCCGTTATATCTATGCATTTTTCAATTGTCAAAATTTCCGTATTTTCCATCTACCCAAAGCAAAAAATTTCCTGAAGTTTCTAAAGAAGGCCGGATCGAACGTATCAAAAGTGTTTTACAACGCTGGACAATTCTCCACGGTTTTGTAGACCAATTGCAATCAAATGAAGACTTCACTGGAGAATAATCAACGTTATATGACGCGGGGAACAACATACTCAAAATATTCAAATCAAATGTTGGATAATCATTTTCACCAGCTTGGTTACGTTGATCACTTTAGTGTGTTGCTTTCGTATTAAGTTAAAAAGAAAAAGATAAAAAGAAAAAACGTCTGGACCGTATTTGAATGTTTTGTTTCAAAAACAAATCGTAAAAAGTGGATTCTCTCCAAGGATGTGGAATACATGAGATTGTGGGGTAAGCGAGATGAACCACCACACATCGTACCAAACAAGTTAATGCTGTAAATATGGTCGAATCGGAAGGGAATAATCTTCAATGAGTTCTTTCCTGAGAACTAAATGCTGGATTCGCTCTATTACCCTCTTTGTTAGACCAAACAAATGCAACCATTGACGAATAATGTCCGGAATAAGTTACAGAGAAGGCGTATTCCCATTAGGATAACGTTTAACCACACGTTTCTTTGATAAGAAGACAGAAATTGTAACATCTTGGCTTGGATATTCTCACTCACTTACCTTAATCATCAGATATTGCACGTTCAGCTTACAATTTATTCCGTTCTTTAAAGGATTGTCTTTGTAAAAAGATTTTTCTTGATCTCTAGAAGACTGCAGAAGGCACTAACAACACATCTTTGCTGAGAAAGATAAAAAGAAAGTTCTGTAGGAATGGAATTAGGAAGCTATCTAAAACATGACAGAAGACTGGAACAAAGCAGTAAATATATTATCCAATTGTCTGTAGTAAGATACCAACGTTTTTTTTTCTCGGATTATTTAAACCCTTCTTCACATCTTTGATGTAGTTACGGCCGATTCATTTAAATCTGCAACTCACAAGGGTGGCCAATATACAGTTTAGAGTGTACCCAATATGCTGCTGAGTGTAGAATTAAATGTTTTTCACGCTCATAAATGGAATCGAACGTAGGACCTTCTGCCTATGAGGCAGAAGTGCAAACCATTACACTATCTGAACGAATGAATACATCTGTAGACAAGAATTGAAAATGGTAGATAATTAGATAAAGACATCTACCATCAATGGATTGTTAAGAAACTAGTCTCGCATACCATTTCATCGAATAGGGAGTTCGATTGTAATTAGGTCTCTCATTATTGGGGCCGTATACAAGGGTAAAGTTGCTCCGTATATTTGCTTGACTTTTGTAAATATATAGAACAATTACTAAAGAGAGCGAGAGAAAGTTGGGGAAGAGAGTTTATATGAGAGAGAAAAAGGGGGGCTACGTAGAGAGATTGGGGGGAAGTACTGGTGGCTGATCGGTTAACAGTGCGGAAACTTGTGATATGTGAAGCCCAGGCAGGGACGGCTGTTGCCATGGCCAGCGTAAGGACACTTACAACCACGCAAAGGGATTGCACAATGCAGAGTAAAAGATGAAGGCAAAATACACGTAGATTAAATTCCATTGAAATTCATTGAGAACTTCTGGGGGTATTGTGCGGACAGACAGACGAGAAGACATGGAGTAATACATATACCAGTCCACCTTCATTCTCAGAATTAATTAGGATAATGGATCGTTTTTGAAATCTCGATATGGATATACAAGATTTGTATATATATTTATTTGTTTATTAGAATTAAATAAGCCCTGGCGTATTTCTAGCATGATTTTTCGTAGATATGTAAGACTTGTCCTTTCAGCCGGTAAGAGAGCCGCCTACCAAACGGTTAGTCGAGATTTCGAATCACGATAGAGGGACATTAATTTTACACATCGGTTTAGTTTATCTTGACGGGACAGACCAACAGTGAAGAAATTTGGTGAGGATTGTTCATGTGGTTACAGTGGAAAACAAAATCAACTCTTTGACAGAAGAAAAAACGGCCAAGACGATGATCCTAGTCTGAATGACTTGTGGAATAATGATAATGATTTAGCTCAGAATTTCAGACAATATTAGAAAAGCCAAAATACAGTAACTTCTGAAACATAGCAATAAAAACGACAACGATGAGAATATTAGTCTGAATCACAAGTGGAGTAAGGATAATGACTCATCTCAGAATTTCAGTTGGTGGGAAGCTTAGTTACAACCTTATGATTACTACCACTGTTGATGTCATTCTCCTATTGCAGAGATGGTGAACCTATGACACGCAACGTCAGCAGAGGCACATCGCAGGTTTTAGTTGACACGCGAAGGAAAAATCTCCTTTCAATTTCTTTTCATTATCCTTGTTTTCTAACTATATTTTGAAATTACAAGTTATGTTTTATCAAACTCCTTGTTTTATAAATATTATCAGAATGATGAAAACCGCTTGTCTTTAAGCTTTTATGAAATAACTAAAATACGTGTGACACTCTGAAAATAGAGTTATTAAAAAGAAATTAAAAAGTCGACACACCATGCTTAAAAGTTTGTCATCATTGTTCCATTGAAAATAGAATCTTGTATTTGTTCTTACAAAGACGGAGCCAGCTTTAATAGGAATGATTTCATAGTGCCGCGCTGTGGAGCAATGGTTATCAAGCGAGTGTAGCTGACCATCACTACAGTAGCGCGCCAACTTGTTGGTCTTGTATCGTACTAAGTTAGGTTTGAAGGTGATTTGTGCTCAGTACACACTATATATCATTGTGAAAGGGGTGTTGGTATCGTGAAACCCAATCCAACCAATTGTGTGTTACTTGGAGAAGACTTGGGTACCGCCAAGAAAACCCCAGAAAATGCACGTATCCAGTACGGTAACCCAGTACAACGCTTGAAGTATTAGATATAATAGTCTTTGAATTTCTTAAATAAAGCATTGTCAATTGGTTTAACAAACCTTTCTTTCGTCTTACTTCTGTTCCTTTTTATTACAACTCTCAATTTGCCGTCACTTCATCTCCACTTGAAGCCACCTCTCACTAATTGAGTGAAAACTCAACGCAAAAATAATATTAATGGTATCCTGGGTTGGCGTTACCATTAGGCCAAAGTAGGCAGCCGCCCAGGTCGCAGACACCGAAGGGCGCTTTACTGACCTTTTAGGAGAAAAATTAAAGAGATCATGCAACTGGGGGCACAGTCTCGCCTAGGGTGCATAAAACCCTCGCACTGGATCAGATAGTACCCTATTGACCTATTAGGTTGTAGGGTTATTTGATTTGATTCTGACTATTTGTATAACCTAAAATATCACAGGTAGGATCCATAGAATTATTTACGTATGGATCGACATTTTAGGCCAGAGTCAGAGTATCTATGCACTCTGCGTAGGATTTAAGAGTCTGTACGTTGTAACGGAAGTTACGGACAGAAGTATCGATTAAAAAAAGGATTGTCAGTTGTCAGGAATTATTTCAAGTATTACTGACAGAAAGAGCACCCGTGTCATTTAAATAACCACGTTGTGTCTTTTTTTAAAAATTTTAACGTAACTCTTAAAAATAAGTATTTGGAATTTAGTTCGTGTTGTAGAAATAAAATAAAGACGTGTAGGAGGCAAGAGGGAGCTGTTTATTTCATCATCATCATCATCATCATCATCAGTCTTTTAACGTCCGTCGTTGGACATTGACCTTCCCCAAGATCCGCCACATTTCTCTATCGTGGGCGTCGTGGGGCCAGTATTTTCTGAATTTGTCTAGTTCATCTCTCCGTCTTGTATTTTGTCGGCCTCGGTTTCGCATGTGATCTCTGGGGATCCATGTTGTGAGTCGTGATGTCGACCGGTTGTCTCTCATTCTCACAACATGACCAGCCCATTGCCATTTGAATTTTCTAATGGATTCTATGATGTCTCAGACCCCCGTTTTCTTTCTGATATATTGTGCTGTCTTGTGATCTCTCCATGTGAGATTGAGCATGATTCTCACACGCGCACGCTGCATGCTTCTCAGTTTGCAGGTTTGTCTCTTGGTTAGGTTACTGTTTATTTATCGAAGAATAATTAAGTATATATCGAAAATGTCACTTTGTTTCACGGAACCCCTAGAAAAGTCACTCAGAGCCCAGGGGTTCTGCTGAATACAGCTTGAATACTATCGATCTGGGAAATTGTTTTTTTAAATTTTTCCTTTTCCTCCTTTTCGATTCCGAAATTGAATTGATAAACCCTGAGCCTCGTATTCATTCGACCGGACGGCAGGTTCCGTTTTTCCTTATCCCCCATTCTCAGTCATATCGACTGGCTGGTATAATTTTCCAACGGTACATTCGCTGGTGACTGATCAGTTCCAGCATTGGGATCCCGAGTGTGAAGCTACGCCCTGCTGGGACCTGCTTTCGACTCGGCATCGTACAGCTGCCCACCCCAAGTTAATAGTCATGCCGGTGTCTCTCAGCGTATCCCCCACCCCCACACTAGGCTACTCCTCAACTCCGACCGCCTAGGCGCCTGTTTCAACCACTTGTTTCCAGGATATGCATGACTCAAAAATTGGCAAAAAGCCATCAGATTAGATCCTGTTTCATGGAAGGTTAGCATATGACAAGAAACGTTTTAGGTGCAGGGTGGCATAAACGTTAGCGTCGCGGAAAATTGAATTGGCGAACTGTTCGAATTTCGACCGAGTTTGTTTACAATCACTTTGCATTAATATCCTTAGGAAAGGCATGAATTCACTATGGGTGGACTCAGCCCAGTAAGACAGTTCTACTAAGAGAAGATTACACTGAAGAAAAAATCCTGCGGCTAGCGACTCCATTCCGTAAAACCAACACATGTAGTGTGGTTGCGACCCTATGCTCGACAAGGAGTCTACAGATATAAACAATTACAACAACACCAAACGCTATTGAATATATTCAATAAAATCACCTTCAACAGAAGAATACTTTGGTAGATTTTTAACAACAGAGTTTGTGATTATGGTGTCTTAATGATTGTTTTACCAATATATGTAAACATAGGTTTCAAAATAGTTCAATTCTTGGTTATAAAAATGAAAATGTATTTTAGTCGTTTTAGATAAAAAAATGTGGTCCTTTTTTTCTTTCAAACAAAAACAAGAATGAACTAAAGAACAACATTTTCAAAATTTGAATTATGTTTTTCAAAGAGGGTATCGAATATTTTTCAAAAGTGTGTGTATATAGCTACACTTTGTAACTTCATTATACGAGATAAGAGAAAGACAACAAAATTGCAGCATACACCGTAAATGGTTAACATTAAAGAAACAAGAACCATAAGTTCAACCTTGAGTCCACCATCTGTGGTTGTAATGAAAGAAGGAAAAGAAAGATGAGAATATTTCACCTGAAAACCTGAACCAAGTTTCATATCAATCCAAAATGATGCACCTTAGAAAAATCAATATTTAGCATTAATAGTTGTATAATAGTAGCAGTAGGGGGGGGGAGTAAGAGGAAGATGATAATGGCTCACTCAGAAGGTCTTGACCAAAGATTCATATCAATCTAACAGAAAAATACTCGTCAGAAAAATTGATATTCAGCCTTACTAGTTGTGGTAATAGTAGCAGATGGAAGAAGAAGAAGAAGAAGAAGAGGAGGAAGAGGAGAAGGAGGAGGAGGAGAAGGAGAATGGTTCGCTTAAAGGTCTGAACAAAGTTCCATATCAATCCAACATGATACCGCCGAGAAAATTGATATTCAACATTTATGGAGACGACCGACCGAAAAGCGTCTTATAGAGATGCATGTTATGGAGATGGCGCTTCGTTTCCTAATATATCATGTCACAATGGAATGAATGAGTCATTTGAATAAGCGCTAATCAAGAAGAGAGATAGAATCAAAAAGCACGTAATGAGCATAATTTCGATAATCCATTTGACTGATCATTGATTGGTCGGTTATTCGTGGTCATGGAGATGCTCTTCCCGAACGATTCGAATCATAAGAAATGGAAAAGTGGATGATTGTAATCTGATTTGTTTTGGGTTTCTCGAGAAATAATTGAACTGACAATTAGTCGGTTATTCACCGGTCATATGAGAGATGCGTCATTACTCCAACCTATAGATTTTGAATGATTTAGATCGAGTAATGCAACCAGAAAAGCTACCTGATTCGATCTGGCTTCAGCAGAAAGTTCAAACGGCATATAATCTCAAACATTGGAGGTGCCACGGAAAACGGAATCGGCGAAACGAATTCGAGTTTCGACCGGAGTTGTTTCTATTCACTTCGTCTTCATGCACTTGGGACAGGCATGAAATCACTTCCGGCAAATGGTGTAACAGTTGGAGACCCGAAACCCTATAAGGCAGTCTAACTAAGAGAAGATTATTCTGACAAAAAAAAAAAACAACAACAACTCTCAATTCAATTCAAGCGAAAGTCAGGAGTCTCTAAGACAAGATAAAAGAAAATCGAAGAAATGAAAACGAAGAGGAAACTAGTGGAATTTTTGCAGCAAGTCGTGGCTGATTTTCCAACTTCACAGGGGAATTAAAAGAATTTGCAGAAAAGGAAGGCTACCAGGATGGGCAGATTTTTTTTTAACGTAAACGAGGCAGGTTTATTTTTTGAAAAAAAAAAAATACCATCACGATTCACGAATTCTTTTTTAGCAGGAGAAGGAAAAAATTGCAAGCAAGAATATAAAGTTGCAAAAGACAGTTTAACATGGAGAGGAAACGCTTCAGGTGATTGTAAATTGAAACCAATCTTTGAGTATCGAGTCGAGAATCCAAAGGCTCTTTGGGGCTTTTCAAAATGCGTTTTACCTGTTTTTATCTGATCGAATGGAAAATCGTGAATCAATGTTCGAAGAATGTTTCATGACTAATTTTTGTCCCGAGGTTGTGCACTATTGTAAAGATGGAAGCATTGATTTGAGAATTTCGTGGTTATTGAACAATGCACCCAGTCATCTTACTCCCATATCTGGTTTGCTCGAAAACGTCAATATTCTTCTTTTTTACCTCCCAAAACAACATCAGTTTTGTAGCCAATGGACCGAGGTTTTATAGCTACGATTAAGGCCTCTTATTTGAGACTAAATTTTTCTCAAGCCTTAAAAGCTACAGTAAGGGAAGGTGCAAAAACCTTGACCGAGTTTTGGAAAAATAACATTAGAACATGCTATTGATACGTATCTTAGTCTGAAGTAACTGCAAGCAAGATGCGACTTGTGTGGCAAAATATTTTACTGCAACGTGCAAATGATTTCCCAGGCTTCGAAGCACATGTTCCAGCAGTGTCATGAGATATTATGGCGATGAAGAAATATTTTGGGTTTGAAAATTTAGATTTTTGCCAAATGCAATAAATCAATTTCAAATGTTCTGAACAACGAAACTGTCATAGAGTTGCAGGAGCCCTAAACTTCTCAGACCATCGACCCTTTCATGGAATTCTTGATCCTTCATCGACCCTAAGCAGGGCTACCAGAGCAAATTCATGAAATATACCAAATCTCCCCAAAGCGTACCGAATTCATAGTATATAATTATACAAAAAGCGATACAATAATTGTGATGTAAGTATATCACATTCATCGAAAATACAAAATAAACAGCCATTTTTTTTTTCCTAATTAAAGACTGGCTTCTTTCAATTCTCTTTCTTTCATATTATATTTATTTTCTTTTATCTTATGACGAAGATCATTTTTCTATTTCTCTTTCTAATATGAGTGTCAACTTTTGATCCCAGGGGTCCAATCGACCGCTTTTTGACCCCCGGACAGTTATCAACCGCTTGGATAGTCACATCAACATCCAGGGGTCGAAATCGACACTGTAGTAACTCCTGGATTAGAGCAACAACGTGCTTATGAATGAAAATAAGATGAAGATGTCAAAGACACTGACGTGTTAGCAAAAGTATTTTCATTTGAAGAACTTTCATCTCTCATTCTAATAAAATGGAAGATTTCCTCAAGGACACTCACCTTTATGTTGATCGAATTATCAGAGTGCGTCAAAACTTGCAAGACTCTATCCGATGCTATAGAGACACCCTCGAAGACCAAAAGAGGAAAAAATGGTGCAAACCACACGGGAGGATTAATTCTCTAGAAAATAAAACTTTTTCAAATTTTCTAAACTTTTTAAAGATTTTTTTTCTCGTACCACAAATGGTTTTCAATTACGTGTATCAATTATGGAGAGTAAGATTCTTTAATGCTCTTTTTTTCTTTTTCATCGTCCTTCTTTTTTCGATCGGAATGATTTAAATCAAAAAGCCATTATAATAAGATATTAAACAATGTGGTTTTGAACAGTCCTGACAAATTTTGGAACAAATTAACCGCACTTTTCAAGGTATTGCTGTAATACCTTCCATCGGGGTATTTAAAGGGTTTGGAAAAAAAGTATGACTGCTGCAGGGTCAAACTCGTCTCCTACTTTTATTCCGACTGAAGATGATTATTGCAATCTTTGTATTGTATGAATAATAAACAAAAAAATCATTTTTTTTATAAATGTAGTTATCAATTAGAATGAAATAAGCCCACACATATTTATTGCATGGATTTTTGTAGATATGTAAGACTTGTTCGTTTGGCTCAGTTGGTAAGAGAGCCATCTATCGATCACTTGGTCGTGATTCAAAGTCAACTCCAAACTTGGAAAATTAGGTGAGGATGTTGCTGTTACGATATGAAAACAAAGTCAACTCTAAACTTAGACTGGAGTTAGTCAAGTATACAAATTTTTTTCCAATTACTTGTTCCGTGAATAGTGAACTGCAATTTTATTAAAATCTCAATAAGTCCAAAACAAAATAAAACACTTCAATAACTTTTATAAAAAAAGTTTCTCATTCAAACAATTTAAATTACAAAATTTGATCAATTCTCCCTCAGTCAATCGCCAATCGTTCCACAGAATGTCATTTGAATTCATTGAGAACTTTTAGGAGATATTGTGTGGAGAGACAACAAACACAAGTGAATACATATACAGCAATACCTTGAATAGTGCGGTTTTAATTAGCGTATTTTTCTTTCATGTAGTACAGACAAGGTATTGCGGTACAACTCAATGTAACCAAGTATAAGTTAGAAAAAAAAGCATATTTAATTATACTAAAACCTTGAACAGTGCTGCTTTGAACAGAACGGAAAATTTTGTAACGAATCAACCGCACTAATCAAGGTATACCACTAGCTCTTCCAACTTCGTTAGCAGAGGTAACTATCTGTTGTTCTGACTACGTTCAACAAGAGGGAATAACTCATGCATTCTGAACGTGTGTACATGGACAGAGGGCGCTAATCGGAAAAGTCAAAGTGCAGCCATCGTCATTATGTTTCGATATTATCACAAGATGATTAATGGCGGACGCGTGGCTTTCGTTTGATGATCAACTAAATACAACTTGTAGCTTCATGCCACTGTGATACACGGAAGGAACAAGCCTGTCTGCTATAGGATCAAACTCCACACCTACTACTGTTTTAACTGAAGATGATTATTGTAACTTCAGCATTGTATTAAAAACTATACGAAACATATTATCAGTATGATAAAAGCCTTGTCATCAGTCCATTACCAGGGATGAGATAAGACGAGTTATCTCATCCGTTACAGTGAAAAGGTTGTTGAACAGACCTGGATGCTGCAGGTTCAAATTCAACTCCAACTTCTATCCCGACTGAAGATGATTACAGCAACATTTATATTGCATATATAATAAATGAAAATTATAAAAAAAATTACCTTTTTAGTGTTAATGTATTCGTTTCTTAAAATTGGATAAGCCCTAGCGTATTTGTTGCGTACACTTTTGTAGGTATGTAAGATTTCATAGTTTGCCTCGGTCGGTAAGAGAGCCACCTACCAATCAATTGGTTGTAAGTTCAAATCACGGTGGAGAAATGTTAGTTTCATGTATCGGTTTGATTTACGGAACCGACTAACAGTGGAGAGTTTACTCTCCTAAAATAGATGAGGATTGTTGTTGTTACAGTAGTTGAACAAAGTTATCTCCAGACATAGAAAATTGAGCGTTGATCGTACTCTATATAATTAAAGCATATACTGAAAAAAGCAAAAATATATCTTAATCGAAATAGTACTTGTATCAGCCTCAAAATTTAATCAATTTCCCCTTCCATAAAATATCATCGGAATTATTTGAGAATGTTTAGGAGATATTGTGTGGACAGACAATTGACATTAGTGAATATCTGCACCTCTTCCAACTCGATTGGCAGTGGAAACCAACTGTTGTTCTGACTAAGAACAATTGACCTCATTTCAAGTTCAACAAGAGGGAATAACTCATGCATTTTGAACGCGTGCACACGGACAGGGGGCGCCAATCCAAAAAGTTCCAAGTACGACTATCGTCGTTATATTTCGATATTATCACAAGATGATTAATAGTGAACGCGTGGCTTTCGTTCATGGGTCTACTGAATACAACTTGTAGCTCCAAGCCCAGGCAGGGGGTAGGGGGTTCTAGGTAAGCCAGTTAGCATTGCCCTATGATTTTGAGGTTGACTACTCCAGAGGCATAGCAACAACGGGCGGCGATGGATAATCAGATTATTCACAATAGCTAGGCCGAAGGAAAAGTTTGAAAAAAGGGCCCACGCCTCGATTTTGGCCTGGGCCTATCACCAGCTCAACCCGGTCCTCTGTTGCCCAATGACACTGTGATACACAAAATTTAAAAAAAAACTCAGAAAATACTGGCTCCGCGACGCCCATGATTGGGAATTGTAGCGAATCCTGTGGAAGGTCTATGTCCAACGACGGACGTTAAAAGACTGATGATCATGATGAGCTGCAAAATAATTATGGATTTACAGATTATTGTTGACTAATGTTTTTACCAAGTATATACGTAGAGAGAGAGAGAGAGAGAGAGAGAGGGAGAGAGAGAGAGAGAGAGAGAGTATTTGATCTACACTACTGGGGTACCATGTTTATATAGAATCCCCGAAACAGTTAAATGTTAAATAATTGATGATCCCAACAAGAGAAAATATACACATTGTACCATAATAACAAAATATACGTAAATTACATTGGCAGATATTGAGAAAGAAGAGACTGAAATGACAAAATAAGTTTTTTAATGTTAATGTTTAAAGCTGTAAGGCTCTCTGGGCTTTCTAGACTCTCTCTCTCTCTCTCATTCTCTCTCTCTCATTCCCTCTCTCTCTCTCATTCTCTCTCTCTCTCTCTCTCTCTCTCTATATATATATATATATATATATATATATGCGTGTGTGTGTGAGCAACAGGGGATGAGACAGAGTCAGGATTAAAAATATACGGAGACTTAGTTTATTAATCAATTGATACATAAATTAATTAATTAATTAGTACGCGATACATGTTGGGGGGTGGGGGTCCTGCATTCAGTAGCATGTGTGTACCTTTTAGAGGTTAAAAGTTTCTGTAGAAAATGAATCCAGCATCAGATGTTTTGCTTTGGAAGCAAAAATGGAAATAAAAAAAGAGGATACCTTTAGGGTCATCATGATGAGTGAGACTTTGTCCTGTCACTGGTAAAGTCTGTTTGTATATATATATATATATATATATATATATATATATATATATATATATATATATATATAGTAGAATGTGGATTCACTGCACAGAAACATGAGCTAGTTTGTCTAGCGAATCCACATACTACTATTTATTTCCAGCTCTACTCCAAAATAACTCAACTTCATGAGTAAAATGTTGTATGTATCGAGCACTCTATGAAATAAATCCATTACATATCAGAAGTTGCTTTATATCATTAATATATTATTATATTATGCTATCCTGCAAGCCTGATCTGTACCATATATATATATATATATATATATATATATATACATAAACGATATTTTTGATATTTTTCAAATTTTATCTTTATTTTTTGATGAAGTATTGTAACGTTATTATTGATTTTGACTAATTTTTCTTACTTTCATCCTAACTTCCAGTTGGTAAAACTGAAAGTTAAGATGAGGGCAAATATAATGCAAAAGAATCAATCTATCCATCAATCTGTTTTGGGGGTCTGAGGAGAAACAATGGGAATTCGGGGCATCTGGGAAAGTCGAAACAAGACGTGTGGCAACAGTGCGTTAAAAGGAGAGAGATAAAAACTCACGTTCACACGCACACACCTAAGAGTACTCCCACCTTTCTCTCTCTCTCTCATGCACACACACACACACACACACACAATGATGTACAGTAGATAACAAAAATAAAATGAATAAATACATCTTCCAACCGGAACTTGAAATTGGCCAAATTGCATCCAGACCTGGGAAACATTAGCACGGGACCACCCAGTAAAATAGACAAATGCTTGAATATATATATATATATATATATATATATATATATATATATATATATATATATATTAATATATATGTGTGTGTGTGCGTGTGTGTGTATGAGGGTGGGTGTTATCTCTTTCTCTTTTTATCTCTCTCAATATATATAGATATTTTTGACACAAGGTACTAACCGAGCGTTCGAGAACTAACAATGAAAATTACCTACTTTCACCAACTTTCTATGGTCTCCTTCGAAGTAGTCCCCTCGCCTGCTGCTCACAAAGGATAGCAGCAATTATCCATGCTACATTTGTTTCGTTTGCGCTCTCCGGATACCTTCGACGTTTTAGTAGCATCTATCTATCTATCTGCCTGGATCTATCTACCAAGAACTATCTATCTATCTATCTATCTATCTATCCCCTCTCTCTCTATATATATATGTGTGTGTGTGTGTGGTTGCAGAAGTGGTGCAGGATGGCGTAATGGTTAGCAACCTGAAAATAAAATTGTTGCACTGATTTCAAATTTTAGTGGCGAATGCTTTTTCACACTGATGCCCCTGAGCGAAGTATGAATTCACTTCCACAAGATGTTATGACAAAAATTATTCTCAATGGCATAACACAAGGGTTGACAGAGAACAATGTGGGTGAGTAGGGTCTCAAGCGACCCCTTCTCCTATAACTGTCGTAGCCCGGGTGGTAGCTGCAAAAAGGCTGTTACCCTCTTTGTCAATCCTGACAGGCATTCAATCATATATAGGTGTTGATCTATTGCTACTCACACACACATACACACATACAGAGTCACTTATGTATACATGTGTGTATGTGCGTATTTCTCCTTTGCATACGGATCTGTGAATGTTAATATACATACTTTTATATAACTACTTGTAGATCATATCAACACACACACACACACACACACACATATCTTTATATGTTCATAAATATATTCATATATATACATACAAAAATATCTGTACATGCATATATATATATATATATCATAAAAAACAACGAAAAAATTATATATATATAATGATTATTAATTATGTCATCCACAGACAGCTGTTTCGTTGTATTACAACTCTTAAGTGTGGCTATACACTATCCAACATTCACTACCACGAGGTAGGTTCGAAACCTTCTCTTCAGATCCAGACGCAGAGATTTTACTCCTGCCTTACGTGAAAATAGACAGGCAGAAAGGCCGAACTAAACAATGTATTTTTACTTATGCATAATTCTCCGTCTCTATTCCAGAGTTGGAAGAGCATTGCACACACACACACACACACACATACACACACACACACACATATATTAGATCCTTCTTTATCGTATATATTCATATATACTTGCATATACACACATATGTGAATACATTTGAACATACAGCTCTATATATTCATACATACATATATGTGTGCATATGTGTGTGCACCTATGTATGCATATATTCATACATATATGTGTATGTTTGTATGTATATTTATATGTTTATGAATATATTCATATATATATATATGAATATATATATATACTTGCACATATGTATGTATATTTATATCTATATCGCAAAAACAAAAAATCATGCGCATATACATATATATATGCTCATATACATAGATCATTTGTTCTTACTGTATATACATAAATACTTGCATATGCACAAATTTGTGAATGCATATGAACATACACCCAATTATATACATCTATGTTTGTGTGCGTATTCATACATATATATTACCCTATTCTTCATATATATATATATATATATATATATATATATATATATATATATATATATATATAAGGAATAGAATAATGGAACCAAAAAGTAATAAAAAAAAGCAGAACCAGACAAATTCCAAGTCTTGGCGATTCCATATGGAGAAATCGTCCTTAAGCGCCTGGATTTGTCTTGCAAACGCAGCCGCCGCGCCAGAGATTATGTGAATTCCTTTATAGTCGAGGTAAATATTTATAAAGATGAAAATCCTTTGCGTCAGGACGTCAGGGTCTTGGGTTCCATGCGGAACAGAATGCTTTAATTATAAATATACATATACGTATAATAAAATACGTTGGGGTGAATAGGTTTTCATTCCTTTTTCAACACTTTTTACGGACGCAGCACCCGTTGACCGGAGAGAAAGCCCCTACCCAATGTCTCTTAAAGTGCTCGACTGGGAATATAATGACAACATGACAGAGGTTTTTCTTCTTAGAAGGGTATGTGACCACGACCGGATACAAGCCTCGTTATGGCGCTGTTTTTGGGATAACTGTCGGTGTTTCTATGTTTTGAAGCCAGGAATGAATATAGCTGTTCGTTGGGTTCACTTAGAGCAGGACCGCCGTTGGCAAATTATATAAATACTAGTTTACCAACGCCGTGAAAGATGGTGGCTTTTATGAAATATACATAATGTATTTTATCTACGTGGATATTAGAGATTTTGCATTGTATTGAGCTTAGGGAATAGCGTCCTGTTAATCACAAACGGATATTTTCTTTTTTTTTTCTTTTTCTATCTTTATTTATATTATTCTTTAAAATCAGCATTTTATTACGTCATTTGAACATGAAAAAATTCTATTTTATTACGTTAATTGCATGAATGAATTTCTATATTACTACATCAGTTACGTCCTCAGTGTGACAAACTACGTCAGCACCTTGATAATTGCCATATTTGTGGATTATTCTTTAAATTCAGCATTTCTTCAAGTCATCAGAACAAAAAATTATATTTTCCTCTGTCAGTTACGCCCCTAGCGACACAGACTACGTCTGCATATTGATAATTATTATATTTGTAGATTATTATTCAAATTCAGCATTTTTTTACATCATCAGAACACAAAATTCTATTTTACCACGTCAGCTGTGCCACTTAACGTGAGAGAGTACAAAAACAGATCGCTAATTATCATATGTGTGAACTATCTTAATAGCCACCTCACAGTATCAACAAAATATTTGCAATAAAGTTCCCTTCCGAATGAGAATAGATATTTAAGACGATATTAATGGAATCTACCAAGGAGATTATTTCCGGAAGTGACCAGCTTGCAGAATTGGATTGTGGTCAATGCTAGAGGTCAGTGCCACTGATCGATGCTAGAGGTCAAGACGAGTGCCCGGGAAGAATTGGAACGCTAAGGAGAAAAATGAATGCGACCAGAAAAGAGCATAAACTAAAATCAACAAGAATACTAGGGAGAGTCCTGTAGCATTGAGGAGACTTGCTGTCGCTTGATATCTAGTAAAAGCCTACCATCATCACCGATGGGAAGACTCAAAAGTAAAAACCGAAGCCTATGTTTCTCCAGAGACAACTCCCATCGGAGTATAAACGGTCAGTGGCGAAATCCCGGTTTCCTTTATATGCATCGGCCTAGTGATCCTTGCAAGTTTCAAGTCTGGTCGAGACCAGGACTTTATTCCTTCAAGTTTTTTATGACCACCCCGCGGCAGGATGCTAGTCCACCGAAGGTATACCCCCGTCCTTATTACACAGCTTTAAGTGTAATTAGCTGCCGGGTGCACTGGGAAATTCGTTCTAATGAAGAGCTTTCCAAATTTTTTTGCTCCTGGAGGAATCGAATCCAGGACGTTCTACGTGTGCGGCGAGTGAAGCTGACGTGCTAACTATTTCACTATCTGAGCGGAGGAAAGTTTATGTGATGATAATAATAATAATAATAATAATAATAATAATAATAATAATAATAATAATAATAATAATAATAATGATAATGATGATGATGATGATGATGATAGTTGGGATCTAACTGTAATGGATTTGCCTTACGGTAAGCACCGAATAATTAGATTTGAACGTTTTCAGTGTTAGCAGAGAACCAGATGACATGTTGAGCGTCTTCTGCTTCTCTTGAAGGGAAAAACGAGTTACCTTCCTTGTCTTATGAATCGGATCACGTGATGCGCTACTGAATTCTTTGATGGGTTTCAAAACAGAAGAAAAACCTATCAATACAACACTCTGACTTTCTCTCCGCATCCTTCACCCCTTTCTCTCTCTCCCCCTCTCTCTCTTTCTCTTGCTCTCTTCCCCTCTCTCTCTCTTCCCCTCTCTCTCCCCCTCTCTCTCTTCCCCTCTCTCCCCCTCTCTCCCTTTCTCTCGCTCTCTTTCTCCGCTTTTGTCTTTTCTTTTTTCGTCCTCTGCATCTCATCCTTTTCTCTCTCACTTCGCATCTTTTCTCCCTTCTCTCTCATCGACTTCTCTCTCTCTCTCTTTTTACTGCCTATCTTCACCCTTTTATCTTTGATCTTCTGTATTCACTTCCCCCTTTTTCTCTTTCATGTGTGCGCGCACGCGCCCGCGTGTGTGTGTGCATGCGTGCGCGCGTGTGTGTGTGTGTGTGTGTGTGTGTGTGTGTGCTGGCGTGCACGCGCGGTTCTCCCTCTTTCAAGATTATTGTCTTTTGACTTCCACTAAAAACAAAAAAAAACCCCAAAAAAACAAAAAACAAAATACCAAATAGAACTGGTGTGAAAACTCGTCGAGTGCTAAATGATTGCTTCTGAGACGAATAATTAAGACAATGCAGACCACGGCATTGTTGAAGCAAGCGAGAATTCCCAAGAATACAGGGAATTTGAGCGGGTGTTAAAATACATACATCATTTAAGTGGGAATACGGCGTATTTGCTCTTGAAAACACCAGGGGTTCTATCGAAGGAAAAGTTTCATTAGCAGGTCAAATCTAACCATCATCAGGAGCGGATCCAGGATTTTGAGCAACGGGGGGGGGGTCGAAATGGATTTTTTTTTACAAATGAATACGTGAAAAAGAGAACAAATTTCGAAAACTAGAAAGTTACAGGTCTTGTTAGTCACTCGATAGAAACCGTCACGTGACCAACGTCTTTTGGCAGCATACCGTCTTGAGGGTGATCAATTAAATTTGGGGGAGAAAAGGGGTGATCAGTGAACAAGTTACTTCTCTCAACTTCTGGTAGGCAGTGATTACTGAACAATTTTGAACACCCCCCTCCAAAAAACAAAAAAACAAAAAAACATCAAGCGTGATTGCTTGTGGGCACAAACAAGTGATGAATTTATTATAAACTTACATTGCAAATTGACATCACCCCACAAATAGATATTTAGGGAGGTATTTAAAAAACAAAACAAAAACAAAAATCCTTTTTTTTCCCTCGACATAAATATCTAAATTGTGATACTCACATAGCCAGACAGAAAAACTTGAAAACTGAAGAAAACTATGTTTAAGGTTTTGGTTGACAGTTTTTAAAAAGCGATCAGTGTTTTCCACTTCACTAGAATCGGCAGAAAGTGAAGTAGAAAGATTAATTATAGAATTTTACCACAGAACCAATAAATAAGAAAAAATACAAAGATTAAGACGGAAGACATTTTATGACTTTTTCCATTTTTAATACTTATATTAAATGAAAAACGAAATAATGAATTTATCTAAATACATTTAAAAAATTTAATTGTGCTCTGCCTAAGCAAAAGTGCTGTCTGTATCCTCATGTTCACCCTGGATCCGCACCTGGTCCTTGTTCAGATTCATTTTCGACCAGTCATGCTGAATAGCCACAGGTTATTGGGCCGAGTTTTTATTGACCTCTCCCTTCAATAGTTCATTCGCAGAGCTGTCTCCCCAGGATAGCCGTGAATGAGTGCAGTTCTGACTGTTTAAAGTTAATTATCTACGTCCTACCGCGTCTGTACCGTCATACGGAATAGCGGTTCACGCGCGACTGAAAACCGAAATTCTTTCTCCATAGATTTTCTCGTTGGAAAATCTCGCTTGGACGTGACTTCTAATTACTCCAAAAGGAAGTCATCAAGATAAAATGAACATGCAATTAGTCTGTGTTTTTAGGAATTTGCGTTGATGGACGACCAATGATGGTGGGTGAAGAAGCGGGTAAACAAGGAGGAGGAGGAGCAGGGAGTGTGAGAGAGACGTTTGACCAAGGGCAGGGAGAGTTAAAAAGGGATAAATAGATGAGGAGGAGTTTGAAGCAGAGGGAGTGAGAGAGATGAGTTTATCCTAGAGCAGGGAGAATTAAAGGGGCGGGTGGGGAAAGGAGAAATGACTGAGCAGCAAAAAGAGGAAGAAGAGGAGGCGACGGGCGGAGAAAGCAAATTGGACAACACACCAGGTTCAGCCAACGGTCATTTCTATCGACCACTAGGTACTCGGTCAACCAACGCGCAATCCCAATGCGTAACAGAAATCATTGTCTCCATCATTCGGTGGGTAGGGGGAGGGGGCTAAAAATGGCTACGAAAAGTTTGCCCTCCCCGTCGTGCCCACACCATTTTATCTTCCAGGAAAACACGATCATGTGATCACAACTCCAAATTGTGAATACAGTCATTAGCAATTTTATCAGTGCGGATATCTAAACTAATGTTGTTTTTTTTTAATGACGTTTACAATACAAGACCAACAGCATGGTCACCAATATCAATGTTCATATCTCTGGAATCATCATCTAACAATATCATATTCAAAACGTTTTCATTCATAAAAAAACGTGTACGTGGGAGTAATTATTGCCTGATAATGAACAACGCCATCCAAGAACGCCCAAGAATGCCAGACACCACCCAGCACTGCCCAATAGCTCTTGTAGGATTCAAAACGTGTCAGCAAAGCTTTTTTAACCCTAGAAAAAAAGTCTGCTGGGCAGTATATACCAATGCGAGTTTCTGTGTTGTAATCTCTATTGTTATGTCACAACGGTCAATCTCATCTTAAAACCCTATAATTTTTTCCTATTGGTTGAGTTCATTCACATAGACTAATCTATTATAACTTTGAGGTTATACCAGGAACGTGAATACTGTCGACAAACCAAATAAACTGAGTAATTTGCTCATATACTTAAATTTCTCCCCTTTTTGATTAGTTTAAAGTTGTCAATGAGCATATCCCTGCGTTAATGTTAGGTTTTTAATTGCCATCCCTTAACGAATTTGGATAAGAATTCCACCCTTGCTCTCATTAAGACTCATCATTAATTAATTTCTGGGTGTCCATATCTACTTTCGCCTCCCAAATAGTTGGCAGGATGGGGAACAAGTGCGAATTTGTCAAAATTTTCCCTTCAAAAGACATTTTGAACGATGCAAGTGCAGTAGGCTTGGTCAAACTAATTTGTTTCATCATGATCAGTCTTTTAACGTCCGTCGTTAGACATAGACCTTCTTCAGGAATCGCCACAATTCTCTATCATGGGCGTCGCGGAGCCTGTATTTTCTGATTTGGTCTTGTTCATCTCTCCATCTTGAATTCTGTCGGCCACGGTTTCGCATGTGATCTCTGGGGATCCATGTTGTGAGTCGTGATGTCCATTGGTTGTCTGTCATTCTTGCAACATGACCTACCCATTGCCATTTAAGTTTTCTAATTGTTTCCATGATGTCCCAGACTTCCGTTTTCTTCCTGATATACTGTGATGTCTTATGGTCTCCCCATTAAAGGTTGAGTATGATTCTCTCAAGCGCACGTTGCATACTTCTCAGTTTGTAGGTTTGTCTCTTGGTTAGGATCCATGTTTCAGCTCCATAAGTGACTATCGGGAGAATGCATTGGTTGTATACTCTTCTTTTTTAGGATTATTGGGATCATCTGGTTTTTGAAAGTTGAGCTTGCTCTGCCGAAGGCTTACCATCCTAAAGTGATTCTTTGCTTTATTTCCTCTTCTAAGCTTAATTGTATTTTTTAGCGATTTTAAAATTCTGTATCGCCGAAAGACTTTTCAGTTTAATTTTTCTTGGAAAACAAAACAATTTTTTTGCCTTGCAATACTGTACTGTGCAGCCAATTGTATCCCTACAAATCCTTCTCTAACGGTTTTGTTTTGTTCAGATCCTACTGAATTGGGTCGGTGACCGTACTTTCCTACCCCTCAGCTTATTATCCCTCCTCGTTTATTAAATTGTAACAGGTTCCCCAACCCTCCGCTTATTCCTACCTCCCAGCCGGTAATTAAATAACTTGAAGTAGGTAGATAGATGAGAAGAGGGCGTTCGCCGTCTGTAATAGATACGAAAAACAGGACAAAACCGTAGATTCTAATTTTTGATGATTGAAAAAAGGTCCAAATTTCTGAAAAAAGAACAGAGTTGATGGAAAACATCACAGGAAGTTGGTTAGACATTTTTGAATTTTTCGTTTTTGACAAATTATTTTTCATTTATCTCCACTGTGCAGACCATGTCAGGAGTCTTCAAAAATACACAAACACACGCGCATACGCAAAAAACACGCTCGCGGATATTAATAAAAGATGACAGAAATAGGGAGAGATGAGAAATGATAAATGTGTGAGAGGGAAGAGCAAGAGAGAAAGAGAGAGAGGGAGAGAGAGATAGAGAGAGGTGAGAGTGAGTGAAAGAGGAGATAGAAACAGTGTATGTGTGTATGTGTGCGCGCGCGAGAGAGAGAGAGAGAGAGAGCGAAGGAGAGGGCGAGATCAGGTGACGGTGTATATGAATAAATAGAAAACATGAAGGGTTGCTTATTCAAGTCCGATTTTATCAACTGAAACAGTCTTGATAAATGTCTTGAGGTTCTTTAAAAAATCAGCTGAACATGATGCGACAGGACATAAGGTCAGTAAGCAAGAGAAAGAGAGAGAGAGAGAGAGAGAGAGAGAGAGAGAGAGAGAGAGAGAGAGAGAGAGAGGGGGGGAGAATAGAAAGGGAGATAAATAAAAAGAAAGAGTAAGACTAACAGAGAGAACGAGAGAGAGAGAGAGAGAGAGAGAGTGAGAGAAAGGGAGAAAGAGAGAAAAAAGAGATAGAGAACGAGAGACAGAGAGGAAGAGACAGAGAAGGGAAAATAAGAAAGAAAAAAGAAAGCTAATAATATGTAAAGAGAGTGTAAGAGAGGGAGATAAAGAAAGAGAAGGAGTAAGTTAGGAAAAGAGAACGTGAGAGAAAGAGAAAAAGGGGGAGAAAATGAGAGAGAGACTGACAAACGGAGACAGAGATATAGAAAGAGAAAGAAAAAAGAACGCAATATATATATATATACACACACACACGCATATATATATAGAGAGAGAGAGGGGGGAGAGGTGCAAGAAAGGAAGAGAAAGAAAGTGTAAGAGAGAGAGAGAGAGAGAGAGAGAGAGAGAGAGAGAAGGAAACAAAACCCACACTGATCTCTGTTTGCCGGGAAGATATGTTCATATACCCAAAGTTAGTAATGTTCTTGCAATATTCTGCTACACATCAATTTCTTTTGCGGCTTTCTATTATAATAGAATGGCAAAAAAAAAAAGGACAGGAGACTTGGGGGCTCAGGGGCCTGGTTCTCTGAGGACCCCCTACAACATTCATAGAGATTTGTATCATGTTAGTACGAATTTAGCAGATGAACAACAATTCATAAATATTTTGGAGCCCCCTCATTTGTGGGCCCTGGGGGCGATTTGAAATTCTTCCACATCCCTCTTTCAGCTACGTCCCTGATTCGCGATCATGATGGTAGATGTGCAAATGAATTATCATTAGTATAGAATTACAGAAAGGAATGACAAAGACAGATTGTAATAGAAGAGGCGATGACAATTCTAGATTTTCTAATTATTATCATTTGCTAGACCCGTGTTGACAACTACGATTATCCCTCATCTCACGCCTCTCTTCTCTCACTCTTTGTCCATATCTTCTCTCTGTCTATCTGTCTGTCTATCTGTTTCTCCCTCTCTCTGTCTCTATCTTACACGTATCAATTTTCGTTGCTCGTCAATGTTTTGTCTAAATTTCATACGAACACGGATCACTTACATATGCGAAAAAGAAATAAGGGATGTTCAAATATGTCCTACCTCGTCTTCTCTTTGGTTTTATTTTTGCTCTATTTCCCCATAAAGAATGTTAATGTACCACAATTTTCAACACAAAAGATTTCAAATTCTGTAGATAGGTTACTGATGTTTCTTTGAAAAAAAATATATTGATTCTCAAAGTCGAATCCAAAAGTGCGCAAATACTTTTGTCACACGAAATATAAAAAAAAACAAAACGTACAAACTTGCACAATCGAAGGTTTTTTGTGCCCACTGATTAGTGAGAATTAAATGAAACGTTGCATGCCTACCAACCGTTCAATCTTTTACTCTATTGTCTCTTAATATCCATCTAGCTGGCCTATCTTTCTATCATGTCCACCTTTCCTACTCTTCCATATATATATATATATATATATATATATATATATATATATATATCGTATAGATTTTTCCTTTCATCTTCTTTTATTTTAGATTTTCTCTAGTTTTCTCATCTCTCACCTTTCCTCCTTCGAAGCCTCTTTTCCTCCTTCTCATCTCAAACGGTTTTCCCAATTCCTACTCGTTTAGTATCATTCATCTTGGTTTCCCAGTCATTGAGCATAACTGATTCCAGTTCGGAAGGGCCGGCGGTCGGGCAGATACTGCACCCTGATCCTGTGTAGAAATATGTAATGGGCGTACATACAAACAAGCAGAATTATAGTATGGACTATGGAAGTAAATAAAGTAAGGGCAAATACCGGTACTGCAACGGGCCATTTTCCAGCGAGCTTGGGGCCGGAGGTGACCTGGATTTCTGGATTAAAGCTTGATATATACTTACAATATAAAATAAACGATAAAAGAGTGAATAACAAAATTGTATTCAACAGATACAAATGAATACACTTCTGAAGCAGGGTCTGTTTGATCTGTAACAATCCACTGAATATTCTTCGGATTGAAAATTTGAAATGTACTATGAAAACCAACAAAAACAAAAACTGTTTTTAGCATATGCAAATTATTCATCTTCAAAAACAGACTTTAACAAATATAGATTAACTGATCTTCATCTGAAGACAATTCAACCTCACAACAAATGTTAAAACAGAACAACTTTGCGGTGAACTGATACGAAGGTCGTTAGATTGAAAAAAATAGTTTAAAAATAAGCGATTGTTTGGTAGTTTCCGTTTTCTGTAAGCTGGATGAATTGTCCAGTACTTTGGTGGTTATTCATGCGCCTGCATGTTCACACCGGATGTCGGGTGGTAATTGTTATAGACTGAGTGACATGCAGCCCCCTCAAGACCCAAGGCCTCCCTCCTCTCAGTATTCCTGTCGCCCACAACAATGCTGTGGTTTGCACTTTCTCAGCAGGTGTCCGATGGTCATCTCTGGGGCTGAGTGACAGTAAGTCACCTAAGATCCAAAGTCCTTCTCTTGGCATCCTCACCAATAAAAGCAACGCTGTGGTTTGTACTGTCCTAACTCACCCCACTTTTCTAACACTTATACCATATTATTATTCTTATTCTTATCATTCTTCTTCTTCTTCTTCTTCTTCTTATTATTATTATTCGTTTCTGCACTAATGTCCTTGTGGTCGTTGCTGGAGACTGAGTAACAGCAAGTACCTCTTTCCTTTCAACACTCTCAGTCCGCAGCAGGGCTGTGGTTAGCATATTCACACCAGCTGTCTGGTGATTATCGCTAAAGGTTGGGTAACAGTGAGTCTCCAGTTTTCATCCCTCCTCTCATATCGTATTCGTGCTGACCCCAGTAGTGCTGTGGTCTGCATAATCCTCCTACCTAGCTTCAAGTGTCTTTGGTACGGTTCCGACCGCACCTTCTATTATTGGTTCTACCCTGACTCCATGTTTCACACCTTCCGTTCCCTTGTCATGTCTTAGTATTTCTCTAGCTCTTCACTCTCTTTCGTATACACCCAATGATCTGAGTGCTAGACACGTCTAATATTTGGTAGGCTCTCTTTCCCTTATCCACGACTACCAAGTCTAGTCTTCTCACTTGGATGGAGTGGTCAGTTTGAATATCAGAGACCCAGAGTGATATGCTACCCGGTCATTTCTGTTTTTGTATCCCTTCTGGGTTAGTTTATTATACTCACTGGTTATGTGGTTTACAGTCTCGTCCCTTTCTCCACATAGACGGCATTCGCTGTCTGGGTTTAGTCGATTTTCGCCTTGACTCAGTCTCTCCAGATGCATTTGTTTGGGGTCATGCCCAAGATCTCTCGTCTGCGATATTTTGTACTGTCCTTTGGATTCTCAGTGTATTCTTCTTCTTCTTCTTCTTCTTCTTCTTCTTCTTCTTCTTCTTCTTCTTCTTCTTCCAGGGTATCACTCGCTTTCGTGCCAAATCGATATCAAGATGCCACTAGATTATATTTGACGATTTTAAGATTACTGTCTTTTTCATTTGGCGGATCCTAATGCCCTCGGTGTTCAGTTTCGAGAGATACTTTTTGAGTTTCGTAGTTACTGCCCCAATGCCCCAATAATGAATGGTACGATCTTCATCGATTTTCTCAAAATTTTTGCAGTTCCATCTTCAAGACAGAAGTAATTTGAATTTCTCGTTATCTTGCGCAGTTTCAGGTTTATACTCACACCAATGTTCAGTTCTTTTAAAATCAGCTAATCTGCATTAACACCGATGAACTGTAAATGCTACTGAGTTATGTCACCCAAGGTAAACAGTTTGTGCTAATTTTGGACAGCCAGATACAGTAACCTACTGCTTCCTGAAATTCATTACAAGCTCTGCACTTGTCTGGCGATTTCGTTTTCAGAAGATTATTATTTATATATGTTTATTTATTTATTACCCACATTTTTTTCTCCATTTATTTCCTCCATATCTTTTGAATCTTCTCTGTGCCTTCTGATGCTGTCCGCGTTGGATTGAACAAAAACACGAATAACGGTGAGGAGCCCCCTACTAAGACGGAAGCAAGCGAGTAAACCGTTGATCCCGGCAGTATCGGTGTATACAAATAAACAGACGACAACTCGTAAGCGCTGATCTCAGCGAAACAGATACGCTGTTAGCGATAGGATCAAAATACATGCGAATATCTTGCAGATGGTGTCTGATCTTGACAAGGTCGTCGTCTTATTATGCTGGTGAAAGGAGACGGGCTGAACTAATATCACGGGTTCGCATTCGGTCATCTTCGGCTTTCTCCGGCACATCTGTCCGCGGATACCATTAGAAGGTGGAAGCAGGGGTCTCTCGTTCTGTCGATATTTACTAATTGATTCTTTCTTGATTTTACCGACTGCAGATGGCTATGTCACACGTGTTAAATTTCTAATGAGTTTGTCATATTGACGCTGTTTGCTCTAGAGATATTATTTGTTGTTTTTGGATTACGAGGCGCTACATTAGGTTAGATGTCTTCCCTCCTTTCTTCCCTCTGGCCCTCAATATTCTCCTCTTCGTCCTTTCTTTCCATCTTTCTTCCCTTGCTTCCTTACTGGATTCCTTCACCCAACTCTCCACACTTTCCTTCTTTCATTCCTCTTTTTCATCTTTCGTTCTTTCTTTCCATCCTTCCTTTTTTTTCCTGGTCCATCCCTCTGTTCGGTCATTCCTTCCTTACTTTCTCTTCTTCCTTCTTTCCTTCCTTGGTACATTTCTTCTCTTTCATGTAGTTTTTCACTCTTCCTCTTCAGTATTTTTCTTTCTTTCTTTCTTCCTTTCTATCTTTCTCTCTTCCTTTCTTTCTTCCTTCCTTTCTATCTTTCTACCAAAGAAGTTGGAAGAGGTATATGCACTCACTCGTGTCTATCTGTTAGTCTACACAATATCTCAAAAACTTCTCAAAAGATTTAGTTTTATGGAAGGGTGGGCCAGGGGCTACGGAAGAAGCAATTAATTTTTTCTTTACAAATTTCTTCCTTATTTGAATCACCCCTTTTCCTTATTCGTACAATTCATCTTTTAGTTTTGAAGCAAATTTTCCTTCTTTTCTTCAACGATTTCATTGTTTCGTTTGTCCCTTCTTTTCATCTTCCCTCAGATTTTCTATTTTTTTCTTTGAGAATCTTTCTTCTTTTTCTATTGCAATTTTCTTCTTATTCTCTTTCTTTCTTCTTTTCTTGTTTTCCTTCTTTCTTCTCTCCTTTCTTTCTTTTTCTCCCTCTCACTCTTTTTTCTTTCTTTCTTTCTTTCTGCACACCCAACTTCAGGGGGTCTGAATTCTCTTTTACCTCTGCAAACGAAGTTGGAGGAGGTTTATGTATCTACCCACTCGACATCTCAAAATATTCCCAATGAAATGTTGTGGAAACATATTTTTGTTTGAAAGGTAATTTTATCATTTAAATTTCAAGGCAAGTAACTCAATATTTGTATATTTAAACCTTAACCCTTGTTGTGGTTTTCATTCATTCCTTTTTGTTGGTGTACAGCTCACTATGGAGTAATGATTACTAAGCCCGTCTTGCAGGCTGATACAACAGCAGTAAGTTCGATCCTCACTGAGTTACCTAGGTTCCTAACCGTGCAGTAATCGTTGTTAAAAAACCATCACTACTACGGTAAGTGCAATCCTCACTGGGTTACCAAAATCTGTTAATTATGCACATTGCTCTGTAGTAATGGTTAGCAAGCTGGTCTTGTTGACCATCACCATGTAGTGAGCTCTGTTCCGCTGGGTGCTCTCACAGTTGTGGCCTTGTGCCAAGTTTATCAAATACCGATCAATTCCTGACCCTCAAAAGAAGAAGAAATCAAGCCAAGAATCACGCTAGGGTGGCAAGCCTTTGGCAGAGAAAGCTCAACCTTCAAAAACAAGAAGATCTCATTAATCCTAAAAAATTGAGAATACAACCAATGCATCCTCCCGATAGTCACTTATAGAGCTGAAGTATGGAACCTAACAAAGAGACAGACCTGCAAACTGAGAATCATGCTCAACTTCACATGGAGAGACCAAATGACAGCACAGTACACCTGGAAGAAGACAGGAGTCAGGGACATCATAGAATTCATTAAAAATCTCAAATGGCAGTGGGCTGGCCGTGTTGCAAGAATGACAGGCAACCGATGGACATCACGACTCACAACATGGATGCCCAGAAATCACGTGCGCAACCGAGGCCGGTGGAGTATTAGATGGAGAGACGAGCAAGACAAATTCAGAAAGTACTGGCTCTGCGACACCAACGATAGAGAAGTGTGGCGTATCCTGTGGAAGGTCTATGTCCAATGACGGACGTTGTAAGACTGATGATGATAGGTATTTCTATGAAAAAATTCACGGATATATCTAAATTCCAATTACTTCTAAATTAGCGAATCTCTGTAGTTCCACAACCGCTACACAACCGCTTTGAGTATTCACGTGTCTGTGTCTCTCTCCCTGCTCTCCTAGTCACATTTTTTGGGGGACTACAGTTTTGAAAATTTACCCGTGTACACAACTATGCACTATCTAATAATCTCTCTCTCTTTTTTTTCTGAAATGCATTTTTTTTGGTGGTCTGTATGGTCATTTGGCTCAACTAACAATGTCCAAATCTCGCGCTGGTATTTTTTTTAGATAGTTTTAGATTAAAAAAATCTATTTCTTTAGATAATTATCGATATTTATTTCAAATAATTAGTTCTGGTACACGCATGAACTATACTGATTCGTTTATGCGAAGTACAGATATCATTATCAATTTTTAATAACCATTCCCCTTCTTTATTTTTTTTACCACAAATCGATCCGTTCTGTCAATCTACAGAAGTGAGTAAATAGTTCGGATCTGAAATAAAAAAGAATAAGCTCTCGGTGAAACTCGAACTCACGTCTCTTTTTTTGGCACGTGGAAGCTCAGTTGAATGAATAAAACAAGAGAAGAACCACGGAAGTCTCTTCTCTTTAGTACAAGAGTCTATTGTTTCAAATGGAGGCTAGGAGATATTTTCATCATTATTAAAGTAAGTTAACAGCTGAAAGTAGGTAATTTGTCCATCCTTCTTCTGAAAGTATGATTTTCTTGCTACCTTCCGAAGAATCAACACCGAGCTGCAAGATTTGTACAAATCCTCATAATTTCCAACAAGAAAACGAACAGACTCTCCTCGAAACCTGCCAAGTGCTATATACAATTTTTGACAGCATTTGGCAATATTTGTTTACATTTGTTCCTGTAATAAAACTATTTGTTTGAAGTTGATTTTTCAAGTTAATCCCTGTTACGACGTCCCAAGCAAAAATAAATAATCATTGTATCAAAAATAAAACGAAAAATATCGTCTGAAATGCAACATAAATCATTGGAAAATGAAGATGTTCTATATATTTATATATGAAGTGTATACATTAGTTATAAACACTCTTGTCTGCTTCCTTTCTTTTTGTTTGTTTGTTTGTCTGTTTCTTTTACTTTCTATTTTTAAATCTCGAGAATTGACTTTTAAAAAGGAATAATATGACGTAGTGTGTCGTAAAGAGAAAACGCTTTGCCCACTCTCTGTATCATATCTTTCTATCTTTACCAACGCTTTCTTTCTCTCATTATCCAACCTTCTCATTTAGAAAACGGCTTTTTATTTGTTTGTTCGGAACGCTGTCGATCTATCTTTAACCACTCGCTCTTCGCGTCGCTCGATTCCTTACAAACGTTGTTGACCAATCTGAATCTGGTCTTAACAAAAGTTTCTGCCGTTCTTAGGAACTGCTACCGACTTATGTCGAAGTTGAAAAAACAGAGAAAGACAAACATTCTCTGAGCAGCATCATTAGCCTCGTCTTTGAACCTCGAATGGATTGGTTTCTATTAGCAACCGCTAACTAAAACTGTCAACATGGTTAACATTGGTTTCTTCAATTTTCAAGTGATTCTGGTTGGCTGTTTTTAGTACTGGGTACAAGCTTTTTTGTCGTTGTTGAAGATTAAGCCTTTCTAGACTGCCTCTATTGAGTGATTGGTCAATACAGCCAACGTCACCCCATCACTCTGGAAAGTACAGCCCTGGATCTATCTATCTATCTATCTATCTATCTACCTATCTATCTATCTCAGTTTGTTCATATCTATCTATCTATCTATCTATCTATCTATCTATCTATCTATCTATCTATCTATCTCAGTTTGTTCATATCTATCTATCTATCTATCTATCTATCTATCTATCTATCTATCTCAGTTTGTTACTCTGTCTGTCTGTCTGTCTGTCTGTCAGTTTGTTCCTGTCTATTTATCTGAATTTTCAAAAAGACAAATCTAAGGACCAATAAACATAACCTATATTGCAAACAGAACCTCCACTAAAATCCTAAAATAGAGGGTGATTTTACAAAAACAAAAATAAACGTTTTTGGTAACGCAATAAAGAGTCAATATTGAAATCATTAGTTCCATGGCTTCATTAGCGACGACTCTACGCGTGATAGATTCTTAACCAGTCAGTTTTTTGAAAATTCAGACTTTTTAGTGATCACTGCTCAAATAAAGGTGAGAGACGTAATTTACTCATTTTTCAATATTCTAATTAATCACCCCTAACACAGCATGTTACCAAAAGACGTTGATCAAGTGACTAACCCAATGGTCGAAAACCCTTGAGGAATAACTAAAACCCCGCCCCACATACAGGAACGGAGAAAAATATTAATCGTCTCATCATCTCAAATGCAGGACTGTAACCAGGGTCGCCACTTCCACTTGGCCATATTGACATTTTTGTCCATTTTGACTTTGCTGCAGCAATTCAATTTTTTTTGGGGGGGTGTACTTCAGTTTTGCATTGTTTTATAAACAATCATTGAATAACCGTAGCCACCAAAGGTAACAAAGGCTTCTATCCATTTTTTAAATGGATGTCTGTTTGTATGTTCCACCTGGCCAAACCGTTTTGTTTACAGATTTTAAAATTAGCATCAGTACTCCACTAGTCCGATTCTAAAACTGTTTTTTTTTTCATTTTTATTTTTGCCAATTTGGGCCTCATTTTGACAGGTTTATCGATAACATTTAGAGAATCCAAATATTTGTAGATCTAAAAAACAAAAAACAAAAAAACAAAACAAAATTTTAATTCAGATGTTTTTCAGTGGAAAATGCCAGTTATGACAAAAATAGAATTTATTCTGACCATATCTATCCTTCGGTAAATTTTTTTTTTACATGAGTTTTGACGCTACGGTTTTCCAGTTATTGACTGGGATGGCGAATTTTTCATCATTTGTAAAAAATGCTATTTACATTCAACTTAATTATTCAGTTTCTTTTTTTATAATTGCAACTTCAATACACATACCCCCACCGTAAGGTTGCAGGAAAAAAGCAGCTAAAAAGTCAAGACGAATGTAAATAGTACTATTAATTCAAAAACAAATGTGAAACTAATGATTAACAATACTTCGAATGAATAATAAAATCCTATCATGAGCAATTCTGGCTTTTGGCGATTTTTGCTACTTTAAGCACGTTTATTTGGCTATCTGGCAACCCTGCCTATAACAAATAAGACAACACACAACCCCATTTAAGTGCAATCAGCCATTAGACATACAAACAAGGCCAAATAAATTAATTCCATGCAAACGTCTTTGACCTCCAGGTCGTAGTGACTCAGTAATTTGCAATGCACCAACTTTTCTTCGTGTTCTGACTGCGTCAACCAAGGGGAATTGACCTCAGCAATTGCCAGCATATTTGTCAGGGAGCCGTAGTTTATACAACATTTGTTTTTGTAGTAAAACGACGCCACATTTCAAGTTCACATTCGGATTTTAATTTACCCATCAGCTGCGAATGACGGTAATTTCTATGACTAACGCAATAAAATTTCCGTTTCATTCTGATTGATGGCAACACACTTCTATTTGTGAGTTGGAGCCTTTATCTGGCTATGGATAATTTGCAATGGACTATCTAGAAATTGAAAAGGACTTTTGTCTTACAATGGACGAGGGTTTTTATCTTGTGATGGACAAGAGCTTTTGTCTTGCAATGGATAACTTGCAAAAGGTTATCTAATAATAGGCGAAGGCTTTTATCTTGCAATGGAATGGATAACTTACAATAGATTATCTAGCAATGGAAAAGGGCTTTTATCTTGCAATGGATAACTTGGGAAAGATTATCTAGCAATGGACAAGAGCTTTTATCTTGCAATGAATAACTTACAATAGATTACATAGAAATGGACCAGGGCTTTTATCTTGCAATGGATAACTTGCAAAATATTATATAGCAATGAACCAAGGTCTTTCCTCTTGTAACGGATAAGTTACAATAGATTATTTAGCAATGGACAATGGCTTTTATCTTGCAATGGATAATTATTACTCTCTACCATCTTCCGCTTGGTAATGGCTTAATTGAATATATTCCACACTTTGAAAAAATGTTTTATTCTATATTTGAGGAAGGTTTATTTTAGTTTAGCTGCAAACAGCTGAAAGATTCCAATTTCTGGAGCATTTACTAACCCCATAAAAGTATAGGTATCCCAACAATTAACAGTAAGGAAATATAATTGACCGGTGATTCTCAACCTTTTCCACTTCGGACAATAAAATTACCGATTCCCCCTTCACATTTAAGTAAGTTGCTACAAAAAATGATTTAAAATGATTACTTTTTAACATTCAATTGGGCAGCCTCACAATGAGAATTACAGTAATTCTAGAATCGTATAGCTGTAGTTATGTATTTGTTTCTTAGAGAAAGCAAGCAAAAATGATTTGGGAAAGACATTCACCACGACTTTTATTTTTATCTGGTAGCCTTATTCCATACTTGGACTGACTATATCCCTCCTTGGGGGAACCACTGGAAAAGGCGAACCAAGTTTAAACTTCGGTTGAGACAATTTGGGTTCACTTTGCGCTGATACTCTTGGGAAAGGTATGAATCCAGCTCTTCTCCCTCCATAGTAGGGCAGACTGAGTTCTTTAATGTTGGTTTCCAAAAGCAGGAAAATTCAATTCCTCAACCAGCGTCGTGAAAGATGGATAACGGACAGAGTAGGGAACGTATTAACAGGACTCTGGTGAAGCTTCGATAGCCCAAGCTAGTTAGGAGTTGATAATAATATAAAATTGCTCATGTGTTGACGAATGTGGCAACCGTCTCTACCTCATCATGACAAGTGGAAGAGAAAAAGATTTTAGCTTAGTTTGACACAAGGCCACATATATAAGGCACCCACTGAGGATTGAATTAATTGCACGAGTTACGATCTGTAAGATTATTTTTTAAAATTAATTGATCACCGTAAAAAATGTGAATGGAGTTGATAGGTAGAAAGATTGTGTCACGCCATGCTTCCAAATGACGGAGGGCCTGCCAACCTTGAAAACCAACACTCGAGGTCTTGGCTTTTACTTGGTCTCAAACACCCATATTCAGTAGGAAATATGTGAGTCTCTTAACTACCAGACTGGGCAGGATAAGTTAAAAGTTAGAAACTGTCAACAAATACTGTCAGAATCAACATAGGTTTCTCCAGTTTTCAAGTTGGTCTTGCTGGCTAGCTCTTTCTATAATGCGCGTAGAGGCTGCACTATTGGAGCAAGACAATATGTCTAGAAAAAAAGTTCTTTCCCAATTGGTCGCTTAGTTTGTGTCCAGCTGTGTTGATGCTTGTTGAAAATTCAGACCTTTTTTTTGTGATCAAGGCAAGAGAAGTAACTTCATAGATGACCACTTTTCCCCAATATTTTTCAATTGATCACCCTCAACACAGCATGCTGCCAAAAGACGTAGATCATTTGATGGTTTCTATTGAGTGATTTACCAGACGTGTTCCCTCTTTCTCTTGATCTTTCTACCGGTATTTTTCTCTTGGGGCGAATTCAATATTCTTAAAAAACGAGGAAGGTGACCAGTTGATTATTTTCGGCGGAAAGGGAAAACTTTTTTTCTTCTAACTTTTCCGGGACTTCTGGGACATATATATCCCGAAGTTTATATGACTGCTTGGATATATATATATATATATGTGTGTGTGTGTGTGTGTGTGTATGAAGCTCCTACTTTGGAGGACTCCTATTCTAGAGTAGGAGTGAACGAAGTAGGAGCTCCACCTGTAATTGTTACCAGGTTGGAACAGGCTCTCAGATTGTCTATTTTCTCGGAACCTATCTCGTGCAAAATATGCCCTTTACCTGTATATCCTGAAGATCTATTTTAGAAATTGCTGGGACGAAAACTAGAATAAATGATATTTTCTCGGCTTTTACAATCACTGACAATGGCATGATCATAATATGTAACCCACACACAGATTAGATCACATAACATGACTGTACAGGAAGATTATGTTCGCAAAGTGATCTGGTAATTCCATGTTTTCCACCTTTCCCTGAATAAATGTCCAATGGTACAAATGTATCCCGTGTGAAATTGATTCGATGAGAGACTAGTTTTCTTCAACTAATAGATAAATCCGACCGAGGTCAAAATGAGATCGAAGCCGGCGTACAATCTTAGGTTCCAATCCTCCAAGGGAAAACGGCCTGCCTTCAATATCAGCATTGGAAATCCCTGCTTTCACTGGGACTCAAACACCAGATTTTGATTCTGGTAAGAGAGACATGACTATTTCAACCACAAGGACTAAGCCAAGTTCAGTAAACGCATTGGGTGTTTCGTTTTGAAGCAATGATATACAGTAGACTATCATTACAATAGTGATTTCGATTCTTACTGTCTCATATCATAATGGTGGTCTTGTGTCTCTCCATATACACTAATAGGTCTCTTGATATGCACCAATGGGTCACTAAACACCAGTACCAATTAATTCGGATCACAGAAAATACCATGAAAGAGAGATGTGCTCTTCATACAAAAAGATTTAGTAGTTCTTCAATTTGTTACAATTTGCTTTATAGTGTGGAAAATATCTAATCATATAATGAGCTTACATGCAAAATTTTCTGTTGAAAGTTTCTCTTTAGATTTCGTGTCTTATCATCACACAAAAACAGCCTGAGATGAGTTGAGACTTGAAACTACTTAAAATTAGGAAACTTGAAATCATAAAAATAAATTGCCGTATAAAATAGCTTTTGGCTCCTTAGTGTCGATCCATATATCCATTTCTGGTGGGTGAATTCTAGTTTTTAACATAATTTATATAATGCACGTATACCTTGAATAGTGTGTTCAATTCGTTCTAAAATATTCCGCACTGTTCAAGGCTGCTCTGTTCGAGGTCTTATAATTCCATGTGTTTTTTTTTCAGCTGATACTTTGTTACATCAATTTTACTGCTAAACCATAACATGAAAACTCGTACTATGTCGAAACCGAACTATTCGAGGTATTCCTGTATGTTACATTATCATAGATGAAATATGAATAGAGTTAACTCATGTCTTTTAATTGTTTGTATAAAAATAAGTTACATGATCTCGAATTTTTTAAAAATTAATTACACGTCTTTATTTATCCTTAAGTAAACATCGAAACTTTTCGAATTTAGAGTTCTTCCATTCAGTTTCAAACTGCAGTTCGGTTTTTACACATTTGGTTGAACGAGTCGGCTTTTAAACAGCTAAATTACGGTTTAAACCGCGGTTTGAAATAGAGTCGAAAAACTGCAGAAGCATATCCATTAACTAAAGGCGGTAGATTCAAAACGTGCCGGACAACAGAAGTTGCTAAGTCATAGAGTGCCGAATTAGAGAAATACATATCATAAAAATTCAACGATTTGTTGGGGAGTATTCTTAGACTTTTTTCCGTTGTTCAAGATCCACAGACAAAACTGAACCGCTCATTTCCACCGGACTTGGCATTTCTCTCATGCGGCAAAATGAGGCTGGAATGTTATGCTGAGTCCATCTTACAATTAGCGAGAACTTTTTCTCACCTGGGCCAACCACTGGTCTCAGTGGGCAAATAAGCAATTATCTCAGCCACACGTTTCCTTTGAACTCGATATCTATTAAGCTTTGCTTCATCATCACCACCACCACCACTACCACCAGCAGCACCACCACCATCATCATCATCATCATCATTATCATCATCATCATCATCAGCAGCAGCAGCAGCATTCTAACGTTCGTCGTCATACATAGACCTTCGCAAGATCACTCCACTGCCGGTGTCGCAGCGCCAATATCTCTGGAGCCTGTCTAGATCACCACGACTCATTTTCTTCTGGTCACAATTTTGCAGATTATCTGTGGGGATCCAGCAGTTCGAAATTCTCGCAACATGGCCTGCCTATTGCCATCTGAGTCTTCTACCGGATTCTATCTTATCTCCTACTCCTGTCTTTTTTTTCTCTCTCTAGTATACTGTGCTATCTAGTAGCCTTTCCATGTGACGTTAACCATGATTCTCAGCACGTGTGGGACCCAAATGTGGGACATCCTGTAGTAATGGTCAGTGAAACTAGTTTGCCAACCATTGTTCCACGGTGACTCACCGTCTGATTAACCCTGGGGCCTGGCCACTTATCGATACGCCATCCGTTGACACCCGTTCGTGTATCGCCAGCATTACCAACGACGTGACCCCCGTTCATCATTAGATCCCCCGGCCTATCCTCATAACCATCGTCGTTGTCATCAACTCACCTCACCTCTGTTAGTGTGCACTGACTCAAGGTCCACCTCACCTCACCTCACCTCTGTCCGTGTGCGCTGACTCGAGGTCATTTTCGAGATAACGTCCATCGTACACCATTTCATCGTCATCAGATTACAGCATTTTAGATAACAGTTCAGCAGTGCTCATGAAGCTCACCCGCCCCCTTTTCACTCCTGAACACCTTGCGTTGATCGACGTCCTGATCCATATTCATACGATCAAAAATATTCGCACAAACATGCGAACAAGAAGAGCAGACATTTACCTTGTTCCAAAGGTCAGGGAGCATCAATACACTGAACACTATTTACCCTATTCCCGAGGACACGGAGCAGTACTACACTGAATTTCAGATTAACCATATTCTCACAGACACAGATTAGTACTACACTGAGTACTATGTTCCAAGCTACTTAACGGACTCGAAAATTGAGTCACGTGATCTTATCTGTACTACGGTGATTAGAGAGTTGAATCGGTCTACAGGGCACCACAGGTTCGCCGGATTAAGCTTGTTTAGAACGGCACAGTACCAAATGGGTAAAAGTTAGACGGATTTATGCATTTGGTAAAGGCCATTTGTGGAAGTGAAGACCGATAGTTCAAAGTGAACACCAATAGCCGGAATCTGAACCCAGATTTCCATATTGATAGCCGTTCCGCTACCTGCACCTTCACAACAACAATGAGAAAAAGAGAAATTCACAATGAGCCATGTTACTGCAAGATTAAACTTTTCCGACAACTTTTCCGACAGAAGATGATTACTGAAAAATTTGTATTGTATTTATAATAAATAAAAACATATTAAAAAATATTTTATTGTATAAATGTATAATTTATCAGAAGAAATTAATTCCTTATTTATTTGTTATATGAAGTTTTGTAAGATATGAAAGATTAGTAAAAAATATTTGGCTCATTCGGCAAGGGAGATGCTCGTTGATCTTCAAATCGTAGGGATGGTAATTTCATATATATCAGTCCTATTTATCTGAACCCACATGGGAACAGAATGTGACACAAGGTTGGATTAATGAGGGGATACCAAACGTGTGGGTAAAACGCATAAAAATTCTCTCTGTTGCAAGGACAGAAAAGTGCTTGTCTTGAAGACGAACCCTGAGCTCACTGGACTTGACTCCAAGTAGCAGAACCATGCCCCGTGGGATGAAACTCCAATTAGCTTTATCACCTCTTCTGTGTCAGTATTGTCCGTATCCTCAGTACTGGGGAGACGGTTTTTATGTATATCGGGGTTTAACATGATGGGGCAGACAAACAGTGCAGAGTTCACTCCCCTTATTTAGGTAAGGATTGTTGAAGAACAAAGTCAAATCCAGATTTGGACAGAATTAAAAAAAAGCAAACAAACAAAGAAACAACTTCGTTGAAATCAATTTACACTCGTTTTAATGGTCTTGATCCTTCAAACAAAAAAAATCTGCATGAAAAAAAGGCAACAAATATTTGAAAAGAAAAAATGATTCATTATAAATACATTTACATGAAGTTGTAGAGCATCGCAGTGAGAATCTCTTGAGTTTCGAGTCAAAATTGTATTTGTTTTCATCTGATTTTTCAAACAAAATCTGTATTTCTTCTTTTTTTTCTTTTTACATACTTAAACAAACCCAAAGAGCGTTCATAAAAAAAGATTGATTTTTTTTTCGTGTCATTTTCTGTGAATTTTGTTCTTCGTTAAAAATATATAAAAAAAAGTTTTGAAGACAAGACGTCAACAGTTTTTTTTTTTTTAAGAAAAAAAAAAAAATGAATTTGTGTATGTGTGTGTGTGTGTGTGTGTGTGAACGTGCGTACGTGAATTTTTGTGTGTGATTATATTATATTCATACTAGCATAGTGCCCGCCAAAAATGACTGGATTATTTACGTATAGATCGGCACTTCGGCCTAAGGTCAAAGTACATGTTCGCTCTGCCTAGGATCCAAGTGTCGCTCCCCGGCCCCTCTACCTTGGATCAATGATCCCACATTGAAAAGTGTTACACACACAAAAATATATATATATATACAGGGATAAACATTGCATTTTATACGTGTGGATTGTGCGTGTGTGTGCGAGCGTCGGTGTGTGTGTGTGTGTGAATGATTACGTAGACATTTTGCCAAATGAATTATGGGATTGAATAAACCTTCCTATAATTCAATGAAATTCTTTGTCACATGACATTCTCCCGATTCGTATATCTTAACGGACCAGTAGAACTTGTAAGCGACTACATGATATATATGAGTGGCCGCGCATGATAAGTACCCAACAAACCATTGTTTAAGAAAAGTTATTATTTTCGTTATTTCTAGAGCTACAATGCTCAGTTCTTTTTTTTCAGATTTTGACGCTTGGTCACTTGATACATCATAATGCACGCTTTTCAAGCTTCAGAATATAACAAAAACTTAGCATTGTAGCTCTGAAAATAACACAAAAAATATCAACTTTAAAAAGAAATTGGTGCATCGAGTATTTATCATGCAAGGCCGCGTTCTTTTCTTGTATCAAAAGAAAAAAAAAAGAATCATGATTTTTATAAGTATTGAAGCACAACACGAGCAGACACTTTGAACATTAAATCGAATTTTAAAATCGATCTGAAATCGAAAAGAAGGTAAAGGAAAAAGAAACGAAGATAAATCAACGAGGCACAGCACACGAATAAAGATGGAGGAAGAAATCCCCGAGTATATTTAAGAGCAGATCAGTTTTTCAATTCTAAACCATCCTTGGCTTTCATAAGCTATAATAATAAACTATTGTCTGTCAATGAAATAAAATTGTACAAAAAAGGGTCCCGCCTAATCCACGAAAAACAGAAAGGACCACCTTAGTAGTGATGTTACAGTTAGTTCATATCTATCTATCGAGCTAGCTATCCAGTCTGTTCATATTTCTTCCAGTTTATTGATACTATCGGTCTATCTATCCCAGTCTATTCATATCTATACTATTCTATCTCACACTATGCATGTATATCGATCTATCCCAGTGTATCTATAACAATTGTTATATTTATCCCAAACTGTTCGTATCAATTAATTTATTCAGGCGAATATCTCACTCTATTCACACCAATCGGTCAATCCATTCAGGTCTGTTCATATCTTCAGATCTGTCTATTTACCCCGGTCTGTTCCTATCTCTATCATATATATATATATATATATATATATATATATATATATATATATATATATATATATATATATATATATATACAAAGATAGATCGATAAACATGCGTTTCGACTCCAGGAAGGTGATGGTGTCATGCGTTCAAATTTTTGTTGGAGCAGCAAGTTCCAAAAATTGAAACCTATCCTTGTAGCTCCGCAGCTCATTGTCTTGTTACTGAGCTGTCATATAATAATAATAATAATAACGATGATGATAATAATGAAGAAGTAATATTTCGCTAGTCTTTATACTTGAGTAAATGTCATTACGTATTGTAAATAGAGTAACTGGGTGACTGCGTGCGTGTGTGTGTGTGTGTATGAATGTGTGTGCGTGTGTGACGTACCGTATTTCTCTATGTATAACACGCATTTCCCCCGGAAATTTTGAGCTAAAATTCCGGGTGCGTATTATCTATGGAAACATAATCGTTGTACATATCTATGTACATAATTGTAGACACCGGATAAAGCATTTTTCATTCAAAATTGAAGCCCAATCGGGTTTGGTTGAGTGCAGCTTGTATATGGTGAAATACGAAATATACGTCTTCATCGTCAGTCACTTCCTGGCGTTGGAGAACCCAATGTGGATGGAACACGCCTACTTTAAAGAATTAGTTCATTCATTCATTTATTTGTGTGTATGTGCGTGTATGTGACAGTGCGCATGCGCATGCACGCCTGTACATTCATTTGTGTCTGTCTATATTCATTCATTATCATTTTGTTACTTCTTTGAAGTACTTGTGTTCATTGGCTTTTTAGCTTAGGAGGGGCGGGCAAGCAAATGAACTCAGGCATATACAGACACACGCACACCGCTTGGAAGATACAAAAGGCATGTATGAGGTGCCCCAAAACTCATCGCTCTAAAAGTTACGTAAATAAACTTCCGTTTCAAACTAGTCTTTTCAAACGTACTGGATTTACTCTCTAAGATAGACCAATAGGGAGAACTTTATGTAACTGGACATGAAAGAGACGCAGAGATAATAACATATCCGAAGAGGTGGATTTGTAAAGACCGTTAGGTATGAAAAGACTGGACAACATAGATTTGAAGCCCTTTAGATGAGAACAGATTCAGAGTGTCGCATTTGAACAAACCCTTATATATGGTTAGATCCATTGAGTCAGATTTCAACAGACCTATATAAACATATTCTGAGATGCAGATTTGAACAGACCCTTAATTATGATCAGATTCGAAAAGGCGGATTCAACCATACCGAAAGATAGAAGAACAGATTCGGAGTGGTGGATTTGACCTGACCCTTACAGTTGAACCGATTTGAAGGAGCGGGTTTGAACAGCCCCTTGGCTATGATCAGATACGAAAAAGTGGATTCAACCATACCCAGAGATAGAGGAATAGATTCGGAGAGGTGGATTTGAACTGATCCTTAGATATGAACTGATTTGAATTAGCGGATTTGATCAGATCCTAAGAATTGAACCGATATTGAGGAGCTGATTTGAGCAGACCCTTAGATACGAACAGGCGGATTTGAGCAGACCCTTAGATACGAACAGGCGGATTTGAACAGACCCAGAAATATGAACAGACTCGAAGAGAAGGATTTGAACAAACCCTAAAGAAGGCATAGACTCGAAAAGGTGGATTATGAACAGGACCTTAAATATGAACAGACAGAGGCGGATTTGAACGGACGTTTAGATACGATGAGATAAGATGAGGCGGATCTGAACATAACCTTAGATAAGAATAAATTGAAAAGGGCGGGCTGGAACTGACTCACATATATGAACTGATCCACAGAGGCGGATTTGAACTGACCTGAAGATGTGAATAGACTCGGAGATTTAAAATATTCGGAGTGGCAAATTTGAACTGACACAGAGATTAAACAGATCCAGAAAGATAAATTATGGTTGAATGACTAGATAATTATTTGTGCAACATCACATAAATAAAGAAGGTACAGAATACAATTTAAAAAGTGATGGAACGTTCGATATTTTTTTAAAAAATGGGTCAGCATATTTTCAGATGATCCGAATATTGTGAGCACCTTTACAGATTCAAAGGATCTCTTCAGTGAAAAAAAAAACTGGATGCAGGAACGAACGTTTTGTTGCTTTTTATTATGCTTCTTTGTAAACTTGACGTGTCACTGAAAACATGGTGATTGGAAAAGTTGGATCAAATAAATAAGTTCCATAGTTGAGCACATTTATGCATAGGTGTGTCTGATTATATATATATATATATATATATATATATATATATATATATATATATATATATATATATATATATATCGAATGATATCTTAATGTGTTTTCCTGAGATTGTGGTTGGGGATTATCTGCACAATTCAATGTGTTGATATTTCCCAAGTTTAGCTTAGTACAGAACGGGGAAGAATAAAGGTAGAAAGATTATTTTGCACCAATCTTCTGAATTAGGGAGAGCTGGCCAAGAAATGAAGTCCTGGATTTTACCTGGGCTCGAAAAATACGAAACTTATATAATGATTTTATATTACATTTATTTCATTAGATGAAAATATGCTGATACTCATCAGGTAAAAAACGAGAGTTGAGTTTTACTTTGCTTAGCTTAGTCTGGCTCAAGGCTACGGCAGCAGGGCATCTACTCAGGATTGAACTCTCTACATAGATGAATTGATCTACGAGACGAACTGGCTAACCATGGTGTTACATAAGACATCCACGTTATCAAATAAGTTTCGGTTAGTCAAACACAAGGCCAAGTACCTGGACAGATACTTTAACAGTCACTCATCTAAGTACCGATCTACTCAACTTGAAAGATTAAATGACAACCGTTACTTAAAGTTTGACGACCGTGAGCCAAGTATTCACTAACCCTTATCTTAGTCTGGCGTAAGGCCATAAAAGTTGGATCCCTCAAGTAGATTGAATTAACTCCAAAGTAGTAATAGTTCCCGAAACTAATTTGCGAACCATTGACCCACGATGAGGCGAATCTGGTATTTAGTAAGCTTAGATGAGTCAGGCATAGGACCTTAAGTGACAATCTAACCAGCAAGTGGTCAGCAAGACTAGGGCTTCTTGACCTTTCTCATTTGTGACCCCTTTCGACGAGACGGAACAATTCGCTACCCTCATTGTTATAAAAGTAAAAGTACTAATACTAATCTTAAATTGTAATCTAATAGTAACAAAATAGAAACGAATACAGACCAAAAATTGTCGAAATAGCAACGTTTTTATTATCTATGATATTAAGCTTATTTTCTATTGTTTAAAAAGAAAAATCCGTATGAAGGATCTATTAAGACTGTTTTTATTGTTTAGATTAAATCATACCATTAACGTAACAATAACACGTATTATTTAAACCCCAAACGATAACACTTCAAGTTACTACCAGTGAACCTTTCGGCAGAATCAAAATTCAAGTCCCCGAAATCGTTATAGTGAGAAAACTTTGAAAAAAAAATCACAAAAGCGTCACAAAACGTACTTTTTTTCCTAAAAGATTAATGCACCATTTTACAATAAGATAACACCCATTTAATTACTTGATTTTTCTTTTAAAAATATTTCAAAACATTTCTGCGATTCATGACGATCATTATGCTATCCAAAGTGGAGCACCGACGCCTACTACGAGAAGTCCTGTGCTAGACTAGCTCGTTAACCATTACGCCAGGGAGGATTCACACATTAAGACATCATCCGGTTGGAAGACGTTGATGATTTTTTTTCAAGAAAATTACATTTTTTTTTTTTTTTTACTATTTCTTTTATATATTTCATAAAAATAAACAGAACTTTTACGTGTTTTTCGTTGTTATTTTTTTTTCTTTACTGGAGGGAACAATATGGTTTGAAAAAGTCAGAAGGCAACAAGGCTAGAGGCAGAGGCCACTTATTTGGTACGGAAATGGTGAGACAAGTTTGGAATTAATTGAAATCGTGGATAACTGTGGTCGACAACATTAGCTGGACTGAATTAGGAAGAGAGAACGAAGAGGTGGAGAGAGAAAAGTCTTTGAGATTATCTTCAGGTGTTCATGCTAGCAAATATGTCACGTGGTTTTGATAAAGGATGAAAATACAAAAATACTCGACACCGTAACGTTTAAAAAACAACAGAAAAAGACAATTAGATATGTTCCATTCATAATGAAAACATAGGCGTTTGTTTGAGAGAGTATATGGGTTTGTAAAGAGGTATTAGTTGGTCAAGGCCAACCTTGGCACAAGGACCTTCTTGTTGAGCACCTTGTGGTGATCGTGGTTACAAATAATGGCTTGCGAGATGAGCATGCTAACCATCGATCCATGGTAGGTCTATTTCAATAAGTACACGTTCATCGCCGGACGACGTTAATTAACGTTGTGACTAATAGCCACATTCCAGCGATGCTATTCGGTCTCTGGCGAGTTCCCCATTGTTCTCTTCGAAGCTTAAACACGTTAGCGAAAAAAAAGAAAAAGAAAAACAGTTGGTGTTGAGAGTGTTAACCCAAGTCTGGCAAAGGACCGGTACCAGTGGGAATCGAACTCATTAGCAATGGTTTGAGAGATAAACATGCAAACCTTTGGTCTACGACAAGCGTCTTTGTACATATTTACTTAGCTTAGACCAGTCTACTAAACGGTCAACATAATGCGACGTCTCGTAAGGATCGAATTCACAACCACTGGATAGCTAGGTTAGCATGCTAATCGTCACTCTACGACCGGTGTATTTGATAGGTTTTATGAAATCGATAGATTGATGAGTGGATACCTTAATGTGTATAATTATGGTTAGAGATATATTTACAGATTTAATCCACGTCTGCAAAATGAAGTTGTTTTTTTTTTTAATCAAGTTGTCAAGGAATAATTATATTTGAAATAAGTGAATTGGTCTGCTTGCTTTTTGTTTTAGGTTTTGTGTTCGTGTATGTATGTGTATATACATGCATATGTACAGATATGATTAGATAGACATTCATATATGAGTGAATTGGGGTTTCTTGAGCTTCCCTTGGTCAATTGTTGGTAAGTTTGATTAGAGTGGGAAAAGAGCCACAAGTCCGACCCCCATAGTGCTTGGACTTCATAGCCCCAATATCCACAACAGGGTTGAGACGATGGAAGGGCACTCCGATTCAGGAATTATGCCGGTACCACATTCTGTAGTGGTTCGTTTTGATGACTTCTCTCAACGCATGAGCGGCAGTGACAGTCTGAACTGCTGTCAGTTGAATCTTCTATTGGTTGACTCACTAACGGGTTCTCAATATCCTGCCCTGCCCTGCCCTGTGTGTGCCCAAGCACATAAAATGTACAGATATGGTCTTATAGTGATGCATGAATTGGAGAGTTTTCTGGCTTATCTGAACTTGTCACTTGCATACAGGACTCAAAGTCAAGAGATGTCTGAACCTCCACGCTGAGTTTGTGAGGTTCGTTGCCATTGCTAGAAACAAATTATTTAAAATAAGGTCTAAGTAATGTGGCTTTGCAATTTCGTACTTGAAATATTTACGATATATCAAATCGTAATTGCTTGACTTATCCACATCAGAAGAATGTAGAGGGCTAATCTCGGGAATACGGTTGTTGTAACTGATATTCACTATTCGGAACGGACTCGATTTTGAATCCTAAATAATGACTCAAAAAGTAAATCGGCAACAAATGTACCCTCGGAAGCACGCCTATTCACATATATGATAGGTCAGTTCCTTTGTGTAATTGTTCGCGTGTACGTGTGTTCAAAGTTACACAGTCTGTGGTGGATTTCAGAGTTTTTTTTTTTTTTTTTTCAATATACACAAGGACAAATCAAATTGCGGGAAAATTTGTACAAAAAATTCAAAAATGCGAAAAAATGCTCACAAAATACTGTATATGCCGGGATGTAAGACGAATGGTTAACAAAGGAGGAATACCGCTCACTGCAAATCATCCAAGCTCCATAACTGTACATATCAAAGCTTCAGTACACGACCCCCTTTGTCATGATAGCTGGCGCATCAGAGGCTGAGTAATTTTTTTGCATAGTTTGTTTTTTTAATATTATCAAGTATTCGTCTTATACACCGGCGTATACGATACAAAATAAAATAAATAAATAAAAGAAAATCCTTCATAAAAAATAAATCGAAGACAAAAAATGTAAAATGAAAAGTTCTGTCGATTTTTTTTCTTTGGTTTTGCTTCGTGGACTGAATGTAAATTTCTCAGAAATATTCAAAATGAAGAATATCCACATGTTGGGACCGTATTAGCCGGCCTCTAATATGCAGGGTTTACAAGTGGGCATTTGAAGGACTTTTGCACACTGCAAATCATCCAAGCCCCTTAAGTTGTCTATATAGAGGTTCGGTAAACGGCTCCCGAGTCATAATAACAGCGCATTGAACACACAGTAACATTTGCACAGTTCTTTTTATCTTTTGAATGCGCGTATTATATGCAAACAAGTATGGTAATTTTGATTTTCGTCTGCTTATAAAAAATTCAAATTTTTGTCCATTCTCCAGTAGACCCCAATATTCAAAACAACACATTGATACACGCAATATTGTTCCTGCGGGTTCGTTGTTTTGGTGGTTAGTATATGACAAGATGATAATATGATGACCAAAGTCTTTATATACAGAGGTAGGCGCTTATAATAATCATGGATAATGGTATCAAAAGGTTATTGTTATCAAAATCAGTCGGTCCCATACGTTTTGTTCGAAGCGATCACAATGAGCAGCTTCCTTGCAAGTCATTGTAATCTAAATGACCCTGTCCTAAAGTGATCACAACAAGCGGCTTCTTCTGTATATAGAATATCTAGGCCTTATTGGAACACAAATCAAGCCTAAAAGGCTTTGAGGAGCTCTGGCCTCAAGCAATATCTTGGTTGTATCTTTCCTGTTCTTTATTGAACAGAACTTGCTTTAAGCACTTGAAAAATGGCTCTGGTCCTTCGTGTGGTTGCAGTAATATATTCAAAAACCTCAAATTTTCAATAGTTTTCCTCTTATCTTCTGTCATTTATAGGAATTTGTTTTAAATATCTTCACACGGTGAGTGGATGTGTGTATGTGTTTTTGGATTCCAGCAGACGACGCAAAAATTATTTTTTAAATCTTTTTTTTGTCTCATTTCTTCAGCATCCTTTGCTGGTGATTTTTTCAAAAAGTTTTTAATTTGACAGCAGGTTTTACAAGAATCTTCACTGAAGGAAAAAAATTCCTCCATATCAAACAGTTGTGCGTGTGTGCTTTTCTCATTCCAGCAGACAACAGAAACACGTATTTATCTTCTTTTTTTTTTGCTTTGGTTTCATTCATGCCTTTTTTTTTTCTTCACATTTTTCTCTTGCTGGAAAATATTTTTAAAATGATGAATTTGACTGCAGGTTTCATAGGGATTTTATTCAAGGAAAAATGAAAGAAAATCCCCCTCACACTGAACGGGTGCGTTTATTGGTTTCTTTTACAAGAGCAAGCGCCGAAGACATTGTCCAAAAGAATGAAAAGCTCTTTACGGAAGCGAAGGTTGAAGATTCCATAGATGAATGGATTGATAGCATTATTGAAAAAGTAGGAGCGAAAAGAAAGATTGTACAGGACATCTCCCGTCGTGCCGAGAGAGGTACGGAAATTTTTGACCACAATCTCACAAGTGACCATTACAAGATGGGGTAGGTAGCTGACAATCCAGAGAAGGGTGATGAGAAACATAATGACGGTGGTCCTCGACACACGAACCGAGGTCGGCTGACGATGGTCAACCGGGCTGCTGATAGGACGATTGACCTTATGCCTGGTGGGTTTGTGCAGTTTAAGGTCCTCCTCGACGTTCCCGCTGCTGGACGAAATAGTTGCCGACATGCGATCATTTGATGGATGGGTGAAGACCACCTTCTGGATCCGGCCCTTGTTCTTCTTCTTGTGTCTCCACACGTAGATACCGATCAAGAAGTACAGAGCCATCAGTACGACAAACAGGACAAAGCAGGTGACCAGCAACGAGCAGTAATAGGCCAACGGATAATTCGTGTTGGTCAACCCTTCAGCGATCGAGCACTCCTCGCCAACAATGCCAGAGATGCGGGTCTGTATCCGCCGTTTCCCGAACACTAGGAAAGCCGGGGATGCCAGCACCATTGAGGAGAAGATCATGACCGCCGACGCTATTTTCGCTGATCTGCGCGAAAAGTGCCGACCCAGCGGTCGACACACGCGTAAGTACCTGTCGACCGATATTACAAATATAATCACGGCCGACGTTATAGTCCCCATGGCGACCACAAAACGAATTAGGCGACAGGCGATGTCACTATGGAAGGTGAGAGGGAAGCGTAGACCTACGATTTCAACCGGCATAGAAATAAGACAACTGAGCAAATCACATGCGCTTAGGACGGCCACAAACAAATTGGTAGCCGTCTTTTCAAGCTTGCAGTAATAGATGTAAGAAACAGCGCTATTACCGACAGCACCAAAAACCATTGAGGTTCCGACATAGAATACAACTGGTAAGTAAGTGTCGGCCTTTTCTTCGTTTAGTTCATGAAGAATTTCAAAGGAATCGTTTGATATGTTTCGCTCCATCTTTTATTAGAGGTTCGAACTCAGATTGGCTTATTTGTATGTATGTTTTATATATCTATTTATTTTTTTGTAGAGTGCGGGTTATATAACCCCAAATTTTAGAAAAAGATGAATTCACTCTCGCTGCGATTTGCGGCCGAGTGGTTGAAACTGGATCATCATTCAGACATTCGACCCGGGGTTCCTGCAAATAAACAAAAAAATATTTTAGAAAACAAGAATCAAAAATAGATAAATAAATAGAACCACGATAATATCCAAATACAAAGAAAACTAGCATTTCCAGGGAAACTATGAATCACCGCCAAGCATATATGTATGCTACTTTTGACCACGTAAATTAAGGTACTCTGGTGAAAATGCTACTTGTATGGTTCGGACCATGAATTTATAATTAGGACCCCGCAATAACATGGACGTAAACTAAGGGACCCATTTGTAATTAACTTCCATTGAAAATTGAACCCGCCAATAAGAACTCATTTAAGGGGATTCAAAATACAAAACAATTTCCATATTCATTGAGGTGTGTTTGTGCATGCAAAATTTCAAGTTTCAAATATGAAACGTTAGGGCTGGACTAAGTCCATAATATATATATATATATATATATATATATATATATATATATATATATATATATATATATATATATATATTCAATAACTTTTAAGGTTGATACTTATGTAGCTCCTTGACCTCACCACCCCTCCTTCTACACTACCCCAAACATACCAAAAAATCTAACTCCACATCACTACCCCCTACCTTAACACACTCTGCCCTCCCCAAGACCAAGTACACATTATATATATATATATATATATATATATATATATATATATATATATATATATATATATATATATATATATATATATATATATATATATATCAATCAAAACGCATGGATAACCTAAACCAGCAACAGTGATTAAACTGGGCCGTTGAGGGTAGAAGTGACTCCGACAACAGATCATTCCAACAAAAAAAAAAAATAACTTTTGTGAGCCGACATGGCGTAAATCGAAGAAGCAATTACCATTACATCGGATAATTTTTTTCAGCGTAACCTGACCCTCCCCCCGAAATGTGATGGAGGTATGTTAGCTGCGGAGGCAGAGACGGTGAGAGGTACATGATATTAGGATGAAGGAGTGAGTAAGGGAGAGAGTGCACGCAGCCTGTATAACATTTCGGTGAACGCTTTTTTTTGCTTTTCATAAAAGTGAAAAAGTGGCGTAATGCAATCTTCCGGAATGCTGACAATACCTGCATACCTATGATAACCCTATTCTGTCAGTAACACTTACCTGAATTCATGACCATTGACAATACCTTATTTTCTTAATTTCTTTTTTTTTCATATAGGTGTATTTCTATTGGGAAACCAATAGGTGTATTTCTATAGTATAAATCATTAGTAGCACATTTACATGGCAAATACATTAGACTTATCCCCTTAGTGATGCTAACATAGATTTCCTGACTACTGACAATCCCTTCCTTGGTTTTCAATGCATTTCTGTAGTCAAATCCCCGACACAGGGAAATACACAGCTCTATCAGCCACGAAGCAGCATCTACATTCTTCTTCACAGAGAGGTGGTGTCTATTGGTGCTAATTACTTTTGAGAGTTATTCCCCCTATCGCGCCGTTGTTAGACTTCAGTATCTTTAATACGTTCTCGCATCACTTCTTTTCCGTTTCCATTACCATTTAAAAGTGCAAAACGACAAGGAATTATCACCAGAGAGAAATAGTCATTCGATACTTGTAGTTCTTGAAGAAGAAGTAAAAAAAATAAATAAATAGATAAATAAGGTAGTAAAATGTTGAAGAAAATCTCGTGAACAGGGGCTACAACTGGGCTACTCGTCCGTGAAAAAGTCGACTACTTCAAAAACGGATTCTGGGAAGGAGAGACGTGCGTTTTAAATCTCCCCCCCCCAACCTTTCTCACTTTCGGGGCCCCCACCTTTTGCAAAATCCTTCAAACCATAGAATCCATGTTAGGTGAACACGTGACTAGAAACAGCTCACCATCTTCGCTCAACCGAGTAGAGAAGAGATTGAAATACAACGCCATCGTTTCCCCGTGGTTATCCATGCAAAAATGGCACAGAAAATGCGTGAGAACTTGTTACCAACCAAATTAGCCAGCCACCCCCAGCACCAGAAAAAAAAAAAAATTAGCCAAAAAAGGAAAAGATGGATCCCACATTATCAGAAGAGAATTGTCAGATCTTAGAGACGGTGGTACAGCGAAGCAAAAATGTGGGAGTCGAAAGACACGTTCGCTATTCCGATCCTGACATCAGCCCACGATTTACTTATGGCTAATGCTTTCGGGAGTAGAATGAACCTCAGAATCCGAATCTCTCTATCTCCTCACAAAATCCTCAAATACAAAATGTATAAATAAATAAATAATAAATAAATAAAATAAGTTAGAAAAGAGAAAAAGGCGCATTCAATTCTGACTAAAAGCTGGGTCAAGGAAAATTATTTCTGTGTTCAAAAAGTAAAACAAAGCGACTCGACTCTCTTGAAATGAGAATGGTTGCACTAAATTAGGGGCAGCGTACTTAGGCCTCCATTTCTACTTATCTTCGTTTAGTACAACCCAAAATCAGTAGGTAGTAAGGAGACTGTATTGCATGAATTTCCAAAGTGGGAATATTCTATATGCCAATAAAATCAGCATTCGAAATCCTGGTCTTTTACTTGGGTTCGAAAAAACGAAGCTATCTCAGCCATGAAGCAGATTTTACAGTTTAGACGATCCATCAATTTTCCTTCAAAAGACACGTTTTAGATGTTATTCTGGCTTTTGTTCGATGACGGTTTTACCGTATGAAAAGTTTTATTAGGTTGGGGCAGTTGACACAGTACCTTATTGCCCTTGCAATCAGCCCATTGAGTTACATCGTTTACGAAATGAAAATGGTTTTAAATTAGATTTATTGGACTACAAGTACTTTTATATACATTTGGCGTGCAGTGTTCCAATAATCTTAAAAAGAAGAGAATACAACCAATGCATCCTCCCGATAGTCACTTATGGATCTGGAACATGGAACCTAACCAAGAGACAGACTTGCAAACTGAGAAGCATGCAGCACGCTCATGAGAGAATCATGTCCAACCTCACATGGAGAGATCACAAGACAGTACAATATATCAGAAAGAAAATAGGAGTCCGAGACATCATAGAATCTATTAGAAAACTTAAATAGCAATGGGCAGGTCATGTCGCGAGAATGACAGACAACCGATTGACATCACGACTCATAACATGGGTCCCCAAAGATCACATGCGACATCGGAGCCGACAAAATACAAGATGGAGAGATGGACTAGACAAATTCAGAAAATACTGGCTGCACGACACCCATGATAGAGAAAGGTGGCGGGTCCCGAGGAAGGTTCATGTCAACGACGGACATGGAAAGACTGCTGCTACCGCTGCTGCTGCTGCTACCACTGCTGCTGCTGCTGCTGCTGCTGATAGTTTTAATAGAGAAAGTTTGTTTTCGTGATTTTTAATAACTTAGATTTTCTTTTCTTGAAAATGCAACGAATAAAGGGTGTGGGCTGGGGTCATATTTTTCAAATTAATAGATAAGTGTTTTGAATTAGAATTATTCATTGCTTCCCATGTATGAATCGTCTGGAACATGGTGAGTCAAATGAAATTCAACAATGTCAATCTGAAGTTGGTTATGGTGACCGCTTGAAATTATTTGCCTTTCTTCCAATTCGAAACGGTCACCAGACTAACATCTTTTGGCAGCATGCCTTATTCAGATGAGCAATTAAAACATTGGGGTTATCAAGTAACTTCTCTGTTCTTTTGTTGGATAGTGATCACTAAGAAAGTCCCGATGTTCAAAACACGAGCGTGAATGCAACAAACTAAGGGGACAATTTAGGATAAACTTATATTCTAAATTGAACCCTCACTAAAAACAAAAAAATCCATTGGTTCAGTGCGACACATTCATAGATAGCCATCCGTCCATTCAGACCCACTTAAAAACTAAAGAAATCTACGTTGATAGATTTGGTGGCACTATTGGTTTCTGGAAGTAGAAATCAAAGCAAATTAAATCCTTTTTGAGAGTTCCTAAAGGCCTTGTGCCAAACTTGACGGTGATGTAGCATTTAAAGATTAGTCGAACACACACACACACACACACACATATATATATATATATATATATATATATATATATATATATATATATATACATATATATATATATATATATATATGCATATATATATATATATATACATATATATATATACATATATATATATATATATATACATATATATATATATACATATATATATATATACATATATATATATATTTATATATATATATATATATATGTATATATATATATATATATATATATATATATATATATATATATATATATATATATATATATATATATATATATATAAAGATTTCTATCAGCTCATGGACTCAGAGACATAAAATATTTCCGGAAATCTTGCCATTTCTTGAATGAGTTTTTTTTAAAAAAAAACAACACAAATCCTGTTTTTTTTCTTAATTCGTAAGATTTACCATAATTCCAGTTCAGTCACCGCCTGCGTTATTGGCAGAAAACATGATATCATTCTCTATTCTTGTTCTTTTTTTTTCAAGCCACAAAAGTTATACAAACATCCGAACTACGTCCAGGGTTTAGTCACTGTTTCCTCGTCTTTGAAAATTGTAAAGACTTCATCTAAAAAAAAAACATCCTCTAGGAAACAACATGGGTATAGTTGATTTTATATTTTAGAAATATAATCTATGATTAGTCTGGTAAAAAAAAAAATCTTCACTCATTGTTTAAATGAGTAGCTACAACACCAAGAATAAAAGTCTGATACAAAAGAGAAGGAGTGTCGAAATCAAATGCCCCCCCCTCCTGCCTTGTCTCGTTTTCAACTACCGGTTTATACAATTGTATATTTTTTCAGGTCTCATTTTACGATTTTGTCGAAAGGGGGCAAATTAAATCGACTGACTTCGAGACCTTGCAGGAGGCAGGGGGTGGGGGAGAGAAATTGAACAAAATAAATGTCAAGTTGACCCTTCAACAGCTGCACGGATAATCCCATTGACGAGTTATTTCACTGGAATAGAAATCAAGATCCAGCCTCAAAACTGCGAAAAACCAGGAAAATAATCACCTGAGCACTGGCGAGGACTTCAAAGATGCTAGCAATGAAATTGGGAGATCCAATTCAGACGACAGCATTGTGAGAAGCGGTGAAACCTCAAAAGAAAGTACAGAATGTTTGCGGAGGCTTGCTGCAATTTGAACCGAAGCGACGATAAACTTGATTGAAGATGTAATGATGATAATAAAAGGGTCTGGTTAATCACTCAGTAGAAACCATCACCTGAACAACGTATCTCCACAACATGCCGTATTTGAGGTGATCAATTGAAAAATTAAAAAAAAAAAAAAAAGGGGGATGCTTAGTGGATGAGTTTCTTCTCTTGCCCTTTTTTACGGGGCAGTGATCACTAAAAAAAAAAGTCTGATTTTAAAAATTCTTGCGGACACAAAATAAGGATCAGTGACCGCTTCCACGAGATCAACTGAATTTTGTCTTCGTTGTTGATCTTTTGGTTTCATGTCAGTCTAAACTCTTTCAGGAAGTTCACAATGCACCCTCCTTGGCCCCCTCTCTCTCTCTTATATATATATATATATATATGTATATATATATATATATATATATATATATATATATATATATATATATATATATATATATATATATATATAATGAATGCCTACATCAAGGCGTTTACTCAGATTAGCAAGTGGACAACCGTGTGACATAGTCGACGTTATAATAATAATGATAATGATAATAATATTAATATCAATAATAATAATAATAATGATGATAATAATAATATATATATGAGTGTGTGTGTGTGTGTGTGATTATTTATGAATATAGATGCAGATATTATTTACACACAATTATGTATGCATACATAAAAATTGATATATATATATATATATATATATATATATATATATATATATTCATCTCCCTCTCTCTCTATCTTTATATATATATATATATATATATATATATATATATATATATATATATATATATATATATATATATATATATATAAGTAGATAGTGTATTGTTGGTGTGTAAACAAAAGTGACCATCATTACAGTCATAGCGGAAATCCATGTTTGTCTTAATAAACAACAAAAGACGAAGGATATCCCCCAGGCAAAGGAAAAAATGAAGCATTTCCTTTGTACAAACAAAAAACATGGTCTTCCTTTGGTCACGAAAAGAAGATTTCGAAATATCTGTTGCATTCTGGCAGATTCGTTTTATGAACAGGAAGCCATTATATAAAGAACATTGGCTTTTTTGGTTCTCTGTTTTGCTTTCACTCTTTCTTGGCTTGGCAGCGGACCAAAGTGACTCAGGCTCAGTACGAGTGAAGCTCCTAATATAAGGTGATCCCTAATTATTTTTTTAGCAAGCCCATCTACGTCTGTCAAATTCAGTATAAAATAGTTGCGGCCAACAGATGTTATTTATTTCCTTCTACATCAGACCACCGAAAACGTTTGTATGGTTTTCAAGTCAAAAGAGAGAGAAAGAAACAATTAGAATGGAACAATTTTCAGCTACGCAAAACCTATACGCTTCATTCACCAGACAACCTTCAGAAGAGTATACCTACAGTAGTAACGAGTGAAATCAATCCAAAAGTGTCTGGGAAGTCGATTGTGAAAGCTCGTCTATTCTATGATTTGAAACTTGAACAAAAAGCATTCAAAGCGGCCCGCAGAATATGTACAGCATTGAGCGAAGGTGTTATAATCAAATCGTTTCGAGTACTCGGGTTCTCGTACGATTATCGGAGTTAAGCAACGTCAAGCCGGGTCACTACCAAGATGGGTGTCCGCCTAGTAAAACTGGCAGTCGTAATCAGCTGAGGCATCCTTTGCAACAATGCTGATCTCGAAACGTAATGAACATTTCTTTGGGAAGCCTTTAACATTGTCCATAGGGGAGGGGAAATTAGGCAGAACAATTAGTCCATGCTTAGCGCTCAAGTAGAGCAGCTAAATCATCATCATCATCAGCATCAGCATCAGCCCTTTAACATACGTCCCTAGACATTTCCCAAGTTTTGCCACACCTCCGGTCATGGGTGTCGCGGAGCCAGTATTTCCTGAACTTGGCTAAATCGTCACGTCATTTTATTCTTTGGCAGCGACAATTTTACGTATGATCTCTGGAGATTCATGTTGTGGGTCGTGCCTCACTTGACCAACGATGCGGGGTTGCCAATTTAAATGTGATTTTTCAATTTTTCGATTTTGGAAGTTACTCTCAAATTCGAAAAGTTGGAAAAAAAAACCATTTCAATGCGAATTAGGATTTTTTTTTTCAAACGGAAAATGAGTCACTCGAAAAAAATAAAAAACAAAACAAAACAACATCTCAATTAACAATACAGGATTTTAAAGCATAAAAAATCTAAATAGTATCAACACTGAACTGAAAAAAAAACCCAACCCAAAACCCATCCAAATAGGCATCTCTGCACGGGGTCTCTGGATATGTGAAGGTAAACATAAGACCATATTGTTTAACTATGAATTATGAGTTGTTTTTTTTTCACAGGAAATAAGTCACTCGAAAAGAAAAAACAAAAACAAAACATCTAAATTGTCGATACAGGACTTTGAAGCGTAAAAATCTAAATGGTATCAACACTGGACTGAAAATAAAAACCAATCCAAAAACCTATTCAAATTGGTGTCTCTGGACAGGCCTCCCGGATACGTGAAGGTAAAGATAGGGCCATATTGTTCAACTGTGAATTATGAGGGTTTTTTTTTCATAGGAAATGAGTCACTCGAAGACCTGTTCTGTAAAAGACAGCTGGTAAACATTGATGATAACGATTAGAGGAATATCCGTTGAATCTAATCCAATTCAGATCCGTCAAATGCTTGCATTGATACTAACTGAAAGATATGAAACGATACAACTGCACCTGTAACTGCATCGCATCGGGGAAAAAATACACATTAGGAAAGTGAGTACCTCATGAACAAGGGTGAGATTGGAGACTTGGGAGCCCGGACCGGTTTGGCTCATTGGCGCGGGGTGGGGTGCTTCCAACAATTTGCGAAATTTGTTGTATAATGCTAGCAGGAATGCAGTAGGTGAACTGCTATTCATAAGCTTGCCCCCTCTATCAACCAAGCCCCCTCTTAAGAACCCAGCAACCAAAACGATACCCACCCCCAAAAAACCCTTAAAAGCGCACGAACTTGTCTGGTTACCCAGAACACAGGCACAGGTACGTAAACACGTAGGATTCATTGCTGATATGGGAACAAACATCGCTTGCTAGGAGTTGTGGTTATGATATTTTAGGGGATAATTCTACAATCCCTTCTCAAGCCATCTTATACGCTCAATACGGCATGAAGGTATCAGCATGTCTCATAAGAAGTGGACAAAGTATCTTCGAAAGGCACGAAAGACTTCTATTTTCCTATTGCTGTATCACTGTATTAATAAATACACGAATAAATCAACTAAACAGATAATAGAAGCTGAACAATGGAATAGTTAGATTCAGGAAAATATTCCAAGTGCCAGTTGTGCTTCATAGATCAACATAGCTCTGCGCTGCAATGTGAAACCTTCTGTGAAATAGAAAACCGTTGTATATACTCGTATTTTGATATCAATATCAATTCCTGATTTTCAGAAACCAACTGGGAACCTGCCTGACGGTGTGACTGGCACCCTGAAAGGAGAGTTATTTAACCCTACCATCCTTATTCAACGCTATTTTCCCCCAAACGAGGAGCTGAGACTATCTCTCGGTCCCACTCACGGCATACCACTGTTTTCATTGAATGAAGATGAGGAATATATATATATATATATATATATATATATATATATATATATATATCTTCCATAGGAATAGAGCACTCTGGTAGATGGGGAATTTCTGTGTAGATAAATATATCGCTTAAATTCAGCCTTTGCCCAGAGGTAGGATATCGGTGTTCGCGGTACTGGATGGGATGATGGAAAGTCTATTGCCACACTGAAGAGATCTAATACATCGAAACAGCTGTCTTTGGATGACACAATACAATATATATATATATATATATATATATATATATATATATATATGTATATTAGTTAATGTACGTTGTTGTCTGAGACATGCGCTCTGTAAGTTCTTTCTAGTTTCATACATATGATACTATTTTGAGTTCCTTGCCGTGGAAGCTTACTTGACCAGCAACTGTCAAGCGAGTTCAAACCAAACTGGATGCTGAGAATTTAAAACCTTGATCTAGAACAAGTTAAGCTCAGTAAATACTTACGTAGGCCTTTTGCCATAGGGAAAATACTCGTCTCGCCAACCATTACTACTTTAGTGACTTCAATTCTGACAAAGAGCTCAAGATTTGTGACCTAGCACCAAACTAAGCAGAGTTCAGTATAAACAAGAACCATGAGTGCGGTAGCAACAGCAGGAGAAGAAGAAAGAAGAAAGAGGATGGTTCATCCGAAGGTCTTGACAAAGTTTCATGTTAATCTAACATGATACGGCTGAGAATATTTATATTTAACATAGCTAGTTGTGGTAGCATAAGCAGGAGGAGGTTTGGGAAGTGCAGGATGGTTCACTCAAAGTTCTGCACCGAACTTCATACCAATTTCACATGATTTGGCTGAGAAAATTGATATTTGACATGTTAGGGACCGACCGACCGACCGACGATTAGCATCTTATGGAGATGCTTTTGGTAGGTCTACGAGTGATATTTCCGATTCCGAAGAGGAAAAAATAAGAGGAAAACAACTGGGTAACCAGTTTCCCACTCCCAAGTATGAATTCTCAAATTTCACTGGATTTGGAATTAAAATGATGACCTCAGGACGTGCTTGGGGGGTGGGGGCAGGGGGATGCAGTGCTTAAATGCTTTCTGCCCACGTATGTAAACTTGAGTCGCTGAAACTCTTCTAAACAAAGGAGCGCCTTCCTTTTCTAAGCCCGAGACAAGGATGGTTGGTTCTCGACTTGGACCGAAATGGCTGAATTGTACAGATGCATATGAACATATATATATATAGATCCGTGGTAGTGTTCAAGAGGGGGAGAAGATCAGAGCGGAAGTGCAGGATTAAGAACCGGAAATGAGATGTAGAGGAAAAAGAGGGAATGAATATATTTATAAATAGTCAGAATTTTGGCACATCGACATATGCATGGGTAATGTGGCGCAGACATTACATTAGCCCGCAAAAAAGGAAAATGGTTTTGGTAATTGCTTCTTCGTCATACAACATGTTTTCATTGAAACGCTGTAGTCATTATGTAATGGCAGGGTAAACACACACACACACACACACACACATACATATATGTATATATATATATATATCGTAGAATGGGGATTCGCCAATCTAACACGTTCATGTTTCTGCCCTGAAGCTCAGACGAGGCAGAAACATAAATGTGTTAGTGTAGCGAATCCCCATTCTTCTAATTCTCTAGCTCAACTCAAAACCAACACGACATCCAAAGTTGAATGATTCGAGCACTCTATGAAATAAACCCATCATACATCGGATATTGCTATATATCATGCCATTATATGTTATATTGCGTCCATGATTTGTACTATATATATATATATATATATACACACATACATACGCACACACATATATATATATGTGTACACACACACACACACATATATATATATACACATATATACGCACACATATATATACACACACACACTCACACACATAGGCACTTCTCGATAACGTTGCTTTAGAATGTTTTCATATTTGCACAAGTATTACTTCCCATTCTATCGGGAGTAAATTTTAGACTCATGCCTGAATAATGTTTTAAAAATTTACAAAGTCGAAGCAAAACAATCCAAACCTAAAATGTAACATTTTTAATATTTGTAAACATAAAAAAAAAAAAAAATACGCCGTTGAGCTTCAATCGAAAATACAGAGTTTCTGAATTCAGATGTTTACAGACTTGGAGTTCTCTTCGAATTCTCAAGGTTGAATTCGATGGAGAGGTGGAATACAAAACATTACAATTTCTTGTCATTTCTCGTCACTTTATCAATGTATCGGAACCTCAAAGTTTCCGCCTGATTTCTTCTGCCATTTTAGCAGACTTCCTTTAACATCTGAGTAGATATTTCCAAGCCTCATTTGAGGGCTTTGGCTGTATAAACGTTTCTCTTTTATCCCAACACACACACACACACACACACATACTCTCTCTCTCTCTCTCTCTCTCTCACACACACACACACACATGTACAAATCAGCTATCCGAAAGGAACCCTATAACTTTTTCCCGTATCAAATTGTTAATGTCCTGCGACAGATGTCAGGATTTAATGATATATAGCAACGCAACATTCAAGAAGAGAACGTTATTTCGACATTCAGAATTCAAAACTCCCATCACAGGAAATTCACATTATTTATCGTAAGCTCAACCTGACAAACAAACTGAATACCCAATCCAGGCCCCCCACCATCCTGCCTATATTCTTGCCGATTTTCTGACTCTCTGGACATCGCAGCTGAAGGGCCAGACCCTTCACTCTCTGGGATCGTCAGTCGGGTCAGGCAGAGGTTGGGGGAGCGACATCCAATGCCTGGTGCCAACATGGGTTAAGATTTGTCAGAAAGAAGAGAAATGTTTAGGCATCCTCGGACGAGACAATTTAGGGTTGGGTTGGCAGGGGCCGGTGAATACAGACAGTATCGGAATCCTTCTGGAATTTGCTACAGTGGGGGTCGTGGAGTGTGTGTGTGGGTGGGGTGGATCCTTCGAATGTTTGGGGGATGGGGTGGCATTTCACCTGCTGGGTTCTGTCTTGATTTGTATGGAAGCAGGAACTTGCGTCAGAAAGCTTGTTGTTCTTCTGTCTCAATCTGAATTTCGAGTTGGTAAGTTTATCGGCAAACGTACTCATTTAAGCTCATTCGTACTGCATGCTTCTCTCCCCCATTGATTCGTACGCTCTTCAATACAAAGAAGCTCCTTCTCGTCCCATCACTCCATGTCATCCCAAAACCTCTGAATCAATCCATGATACCAACACATAGAACCTAATGTGAAGTTTAAACACTCATGACCAAAGACTCCAAATGTAAACCCAATATATATATATATATATATATATATATATATATAGAGAGAGAGAGACAGAGACAGAGACAGACAGACAGACAGAGACAGAGAGAGAGAGAGGGAGAGAGAGAGAGAGAGTGTTCCTATGTGTATAGATACATGAGCATGTTTGCCGATGAAAAAAAAGGTTTTCAACATAATCTCATTCCTTATCAATGCCCTTAATTCACTGTTGAATATTGATAGCACACATCGACCATTATACTGAGAGAATCTCAGAGATCGAAATCCATTCAATAAATTCGTGTCAAGCAACAGACTCATTGATCCAACCTAGCATGTATGTGCGTCCGTTTCGTATTTATGATTATGTATACATATACACACGAAATATTTGCTGACGCTGATAAGATGCTCGTTTTGCAATGGTTTTATCTAAAATCCTGACATACTGAAACTCATCTCAACTACTTAGTTGTACAGCTCTAATCTCCCAGGATTGGTCGCCTATTCATGATATTAGTCTATTGGACATAGCGTACTTCTGGAAAAGCGTTTTATAACCTGTCAAAAACAGCACATTCATTCGTTGAAGCGTATTAGAAAGCTGTTTATAAGTCCTAAGGCGAAGAATTCTCCGGTGACTAGGATGACATGGCTCAACAGTTTGAGGGACATCACTACTGTATTTCATCATCAGTCTTTTCACGCCCGTCATTGGACATATACCTTCCCCAATTTCGCCACACTTCTCTTTCGTGGGTGTTGCAGAGCCAGTATTTTCTGAATTTGTCTGGCTCGTCTCTCCATCTAATACTCTTCTGGCCTCGGTTGCGCATGTGTCACAACAGCTCCTTTATCGGGCTACATAAAGAAAAGGAAGCCTTTCAGCTGTTAAAAGGGGTAAGATAAGGTAATACCAGCTACTGCATTTGACCAGGTATAATCTGCTACAATAGATAATCCACACTTCTCGAATGAGCCATAGTTTCGAATGAAAATACATTATCCTGTGTATACAATATTGTACTCGAATATGTATAAGAATTCTCACAGAAAATACGCACCTGAATTTTTTAGCTGATAATCTTGGGAAAATGCAGATTATACAGGGTGGATTACATTAATTCCTGTATTTGTTTGCTTCCCCACGAGGGTAGATCCGACATAAGGGCAAGGTCAGGTTGAATTTCATGTGAAGCCCAAAAATCACACGGTGGGTGGGGGGTGGGGGCAAAGATTGACCAGTGATCACAACACTGCCTTGTTAGTGCAATGGGGAGGTGTTGGAATTCCCAGGGAACAGACAACGAGCTGCGTCTCTTCTTCCAATGAAAGATTCTAGCCAAAATGCACGACTGATTCCTAACCTTTTATTTTCAACCTCATATTTAAAAAATCCAGTTTGGCTTCTGCTACTTTTTGTCATTCCCTAAAACTGGAATTGGATCTTTTTCGTTGACCCCCCCGCCCCCCAAAAAACCCACTAACGTCCAGGAATTCAAAGTACGGAAGTTTAAAAAGATAAATTTGTAGTTTATTCATGTCACAAAAGATTCAAAACGCAGCGTCTTTTACGCTAGTCTCGGTCACAAAAAACAAAAACCCTAATCCTTGAGGGAAGGTATTGACGAAATAAACTAATATCAATTCCCGGAACTTTTGTATATTTTCGTCCAGTGGAGACTAATAAAAAGCCCTCAAATGCTATGCCATACATTGCCCATGTCCATTATTTCAAACTTTTGACAGCATTAGCCTCTTATTCGGGAAAAGTGGCAAAAATCTGACATCTTGACTGATCGTAAATAACGCTTACCGTTTGGGGAGAAAAGTTGAAATGTTATGATTCTTCAAGGTCAAAAGGCAGTTAAAACCTGATCCCAAACTAATACACGAATTGGATTTCTAGTTGACTAAAAAAAGAAAATGCAAATTAATCTAGTTTTTAAAATAAAATTCTTTCAAGGCTACCGTATTTCAAAATTACAGACGTCGGCTCTTAGTTTGAGCGAACAAAACCGCTCTTTGAAATCAAAAGAATCTGTTTTATTGAGCAAGGTCGGGAGATGTTCGTTTTACGAGATCTAAGGCCATTGTTTGGGCCTCGCTAATTTTTGCTTTTGACAGACTCTATCTGACATCTGTATTCCATAAAATACTCAAGGACCCACGCTTGTCCTACACGACTGTTGATGCTTACGATTCCCCCCACTTGCCTTGTTTTTAAATGGAACATAGGTTTTCATTCGCCTTTTACTCACTGGTCGCAAATAAAATGGACCGTGTTGAATCAAGGAGAAAACAAAGAATTTGAACATTTTAAATTAACTTTCTCTTCACAGATGATTCAAGCCTGGTAATATCTGTGTCGATGAATGTATAATACCAGCTATGACGTACGGTTGTGAAACAGTGGAAACTAACTAAATCACTTGAGAACGATCTCAGAATAACATGAAGGGAAATTTGAAGGGCAATATTAGGAATAACAAGAGGAGATAGAAAAATATCAAAATGGGCCAGAGAGAAAGAACAAAACGAAAAACAAAAACAGAAAAAATATCTGGGAAAAATATATCAATGATATGATTGAGAGACAAAAATAGACATGGGCTGGACACCTAGCAAGAAGTAAAGATAACAGATACAAAAGGTTAACAAAAAGGTACCCTATAGATAGTTGGAGATAGTTGGCCAGAGATAAGACAGATAAAGAAGTTTGAAGGTAAGACATGGCTGATGTTAGCACATTCACGGTTGACATACAAGGTGGGAAAGGCCTGTGAGACGGCTGCTGCTGCTGATGATGACACACAAACACACACACGCACACACACACACACGCGCACACACACACAAACGCATGCACACACGTATATGTATAGCACTACTGCTTATAAGTACTTGAACCAACAGAAATTTTGCTTGAATGGCTGGGTTTTAACAGTTAAAAACAAAAACTTGACACATCAAGAAAGTTTTATGACAAGTTCATTGCAATAAGCACCATAAACTATGCAATTATAGGCATATTATGCGATTCTGGATGCTATATTTCAGGGGAAATTAAATTGTTATAAGTACTAGACCGAATGCTGTTTCGCCTATTGCACAAATACATGTACAATCAGTACTGTTCATAAGTGCTAGAGAGAGAGGGAGAGAGAGGGGGGTACGCGCTGTCTCAATAACGGCTCGCTGCAAAACGAACACTATTTTCGTTTTTTCAACTTTTATTTTCAGAAACGAAAAATTGGCTTAAGGTGAACTTTCTAAGAGAGGCAGATACAAGTGTAAGTACTCTTTGTGAGGAGACTAAACTTTCGAGCCCAGGTGAAAGTCATTATTTCGAAAAGAGATTTTCAAGACAAGCAGTAGCTCCCTATTTAGAAGATTGGCGCAAAACAATCTTCGAAACCTATTTTTCCCAAATCTTGTCTCATGCAGCACTTAGCATAGTAAATATTTATGTAAACATTGCACCTAAATTGTAGCCTATAGCCAGAAAAGGCTAAGCTTAGTAAATACAGGTACCTTGATTGATGCAGTTTCCAAGTTTTTCCGTACTGTTCAACGCCGCACCTGTTATAATTTTTTCAGCTCATACTTAGTTACATCCATTTTTTTTTACAGCGATTGCTAAACCGCACTATGGAAGGTATACCTGTACTTTTATAAACATTACTAAATTCAACAACTTGCTGTAGCATTGTGGTTCCAACATGAAAGACGTTTAGTGCCAACGGAGGTGGGATATAACATGGTATAACAAATATATAAGACGATGCAAGACTGTTTCAAGTTCCCCATAACTTGCTGGGTAAATAACCTCAACCAGCTTTTAAAGCACACCATTCGATATTCGCTTATCGGTTTAGCAATAGTTAACCTATTTATTAATGGACATAACGTGTAGACTTTGATTCGTATACTAAAATCTACCCATGAAACTCTGCCCCTCTGGCCCCCTGGGTGCGATGCACCTGCTATAGCCCCCTTTCGGAGACCATGACTCAGGGAACTGCAATCCTCACTTGTGTCATCATTTAGCAGAGAATTTCGGTAATCGGGAAACCGGTTGTTCTCGTCTTGGGTATCCATCATCCTCTGTGATAGACTACAGTCAAACAGGAAGCCATGATGAAAAAGAGGCAAGAATGTGACCTTTTTAATCGCATTGTATTGGACCATGTTCTAGAACGACCTTTTGTCTGAACGGGGCTATCACTGTTTGAATATCAAATAAGTCATCTTGCACGAAAAAGCTGTAATTTATCAAAAGGGTCAACCAATTTGGATAAACTAAGTCGCTAATTGCAGTGCGGGTATGATAAATAGGGCCCTGGGGTTGGGTAGGGAAACCCCGACCATGAAAGCTTTGCCAACTCCGTCGATGTACTTGTGGGGAAGGCTCAGTGGTTAGGGTTAAAAAGGACATTCACACAGATAGAGTGCCGCGATCAAAATGTTATGTTTACGGGATTTGTGATGGAAAGTATCCAGCCATTCAATATCAACAATGTCCTACCTTTACAAGACTGCTCGTGTCATTGCGGGGCGTGTGCCCTATGTTCCCCGTGGGACATCATTAATTTATCCTGGAACCCCTTCGACTTTTCAAAACAGTCTGTGAAGTCCTCTTTCGAAATCACCATCCAGTGCTTCGTTGCATTCTCTTTAATCTCGTTCACGGCCTAAAACCTTTTTGGGAATGCCAGAAAGCGTAGGGAGCTGGAATCTGGAATGTAGGGTGGGGGCAGAAATGGGTGACGCTATGTTTCGTGAAAACAAACAAACAAAAAAATGCCTGTGCGTGATTGCAATAAAGTTTTGTTCTTCTAGAGTTATGTAATGTTTTTCTATTAACTCTCGAACCCAAGCAATAACAAAAATCTCCTTTTGTTCAAATACTTATAATAGATAATTCATATATATATTTTCAGCTCTACTCTAAAACAACTTGACTTTCATAGTATGAAGTTGAATGTATCGAGCACTCTATGAAATGAATCAAGATAGGTTTTTACACAGCTTAGTTTAGTATGACTCAAGCTTACAAGTGTGAGGCACCCATTGAGTATCAAACTCACTACAGTAACATTGATCTACGATACTAGTTTGTCAACCGTCGCTCCACTAGAAAGGATCCTTCAATCGTGTCTGACACAAGGCCACCAGAGTGAGGCACCAACTCTAGATCGAATTCACTACAGTAGTACTATTAGTAACACTAGCTTATTAAAAATTGTTCCACAGTTGGGTGACTTGAGTCTTCAATGAATTAATAGTTTAACTTCGGGAATATTTTCCACGTCCATAAGACCTTAAATGGCGGCGTCTGTGTGCGGAATAACCTTCCGGCCGGCGTGATGGAAGTTTCAAGGTAAATCACGATTTACGCAAGGCCGATCGAATCTTTTAAATCGAGGTTTCACATGGTTCACATGTTATGGCCCACCGAAGTGGTATGAGTAAGAGCGAAGCCCTTAGGTCGTAGGGTTTTACAGGAGTTACAGGCAGATGCAGGAGTATTCCAAACCTGGGTAGTGATATCGTAACTATTTTTTCTAACACTTCACTCAACGCTGGTAAACGTTTTTCTGTGGTGGCCTTCAAAAGGGAACTGGTGGGGCGTCATGTTTGGTTCATTAATTTCTGTACGAAGAATTAAATCCTATAGTGATGGAGATCATGTCGTTCTGGGAGACTAAGAATCACACCAGGCACACTCTTTGAGAATCATGGATTCCTAATCATACTGATAGCCTTGAAGCAGCAGGGTGTATAGTGTTGATAGCCTTGAAGCAACAGGGTGTATAGTTCTGAGAGCTTTGAAGCAACAGGGTGTACAGTTTTGCGATGTCAAACTTACACACGACAAAAATATGACCATGGATTGTAACATCCCGTGAAGTTACGGTAGAGAATACAGAGGAGGTCGCTTATGTTGATAACTTTGACAGGGATTTTAGATAACAATAACCGGCTGATGACATTAAGCAAAGGATATAAAGATTGAAATAATACACATAGATTTATATTAATGAATGCTTTATTATTCTATAAGATTCATTGTTGTAAATAACTTTAGATTATGAAAAACAATCAAAAAATATTGGTATGAAACTTTAAATTGATTTTAATTCAAGTGTTTGGGACTAACTGAGTTAGATAACAATAACTGTTTGATAACCTGATCCACGATTATAATAAACAGATTTCTAGGTATGAAGTAGAAACCATCCACCCCACTCCCCAAATATGAAACTTAGACGATAGAGAAAATCTATTATCCGAGCTGAAATAAGGAAATCAGGTCTAGCAGACTGTGTATACAGAGGAATGTGGATCTCTTGCACGTTCGGAACAATATGGGGAACTATGATAAAAAGTACGTAAGATCAAAGAAACTGCATATATGAGTGTAGATTGTAACCCTTCATGAGAACCAGTGCTTAGGAGACCTACTTTGAGGTAGACACCAGAAGTCAACATAAGGATGATTCCAGGATAAAAAATAGTCAGTTTTTTTCAGTTTCGCTAGAGAGTTCTTCCGATGGACAGCAACTATGGCACACGGTTGCGTAGCCTTGTCAAATTGTGATGTTCTTGCTCAGGAGATGGAAAATGAATGAAAATCCCAAGCGACTTCTTCAGCTCATTACATACAGTATGCAGGAAGAACGAAGAACGTATCGGCTGTAAAGTCGTGCGTAGTTACCATTCCAAAAACTGTGCGGAAAACATTTATTCGAATACCAACAGAAAACAAATTACCCTATGAGCTCATTTTAACTTGGGTTTACGCCAGAATACCCGGGTCTTTCCGTACTTTTCCACAAACTTCCTTGTGTAATATGACCCTATCAGTTCTAGTGCAACGAGAAGGTATTGTCTATCGAAAAGATCTCTGGTCCCTAAACCAGATTTTCGAAAAAAGTATGGGATGATCTCACTTTCTATGACTTTATTGTTATTTGTTAAGCTAAAACAAGGCTAAACAGGGGTCATCAACCTTCCAGTTGTAAATGACATTTATCCCCCTGGACCAGGCCTTCTCACCTACGGTCATGGGGTTGAAAGTTGGAACCTTCTAGTTTATATAGGGTAATGGTGCTGTACACCTATTTTACTGGATCTGTCCATACAAAAGTATGGTATTATCCTTCGCTGGTAACGTGATTGCCGCTAGAATATATATATTCCGAATATATCCTTTTTTGCCCCCAACCCCCCAAATACATCTTTTGATCCACCCCCTGTAAAAATTGCTTCGAGGGCGCTCATAGTTACAACTATTAACAATACTTTCACAACAATGATTTGGGTCAAGAATGGTAACGCTAGAGACTTTTCTGTTGCAGCATAGGATGTAATGACTTTTGAATTGTCATTCATTATTTTGATATCATTCATTAATAGGAATTCAATTTGCTTAACATTTTTCTGTATTTACTTCTGGCTATTTTTGTTTATTGTATTCCGGACAAAACAAAACAGAAGAAAAAAAACTCTGTAATCCACTCATCACATGACTATGCACACTTGTATCAATTTCTGTGCGTGCCAAATCCTATCAAAGTTTTTGTTTTAGAATAATATCTGACAGTTCTTTTTCGCAGCCCTGGCTCAGACGCGGGAAATGTTGAGGTCATTTACACATTCAATTAGATCACTGGTATTTAATCAAGCTCATGGAAATGTCTGCATCAAAAGTTATTAACAAGGGAGAAAATGCTGCAACGCCTTGAAAAGCATCGATGGCTGTAATACTTTTATCAAGTAGTCGAGTCAAGACGAAAAAATAGTATCTAGTTAACCCATTCAAGACTTACCTATTTATATCTACGTGTTTAATGTCTGTTTTATTTTTGAAAAGATATAAAAAAAAGCTGAAAATACTTCAACTTTTATTTAATGGTTAAGGAAAACTATTTTTTATTAAATTATTTTGAAGAAACCAAAATTTAGTTGTCCAATCAGATACTTATTCAGGGACAGATAAAAAAAAACACAGAATTATCACTTTGCCAACACGCCTTTTTTGTTCGGTTACATCATGTGTACAAATTTTTGCATGAGTTTCATACAATGATGATGTAATTGTCTGCGATTGTAAAAGCTGGTTAAGACCTGCAAAATGAGAAGCAAGCAACATGCACATGAGAGAATAATGTTCAACCTTACATGGAGAGATCACAAGACAGCGCAGTATATCAAGAAGAAAACGGGAATCTGAGACATCATAGAATCTATTAAAAACTTGAATAGCAATGGGCAGGCTATGTTGCAAGAATGACAGACAACTGATGAACATCACGACTCACAACATGGATCCCCAGAGATCACATGCGAAACTGAGGCAGACAGAATACAAGATCGAGAGATGCACCAGACAAATTCAGAAAAAATTGGCTCCGCGACGCCAATGATAGAGAATTGTGGTGGATCTTGTGGAAGGTCTATATCCAACGACGGACTATAAAAGACTGTTGATGATGATGACTTCATATTTCGTAACTCATATGTCCCAGAAGACGTTTAAAAGATATCCACGGGACATATATGTCCCAGAAGACTTCTAAAATAGATCTACGGGACACATATGTCCCAGAAGACTCCTAAAAGAGATCTACGGGACATATATGTCCCAGAAGACTTCTAAAAAGAGATCTACGGGACATATATGTCCCAGAAGACTTCTAAAAAGAGATCCTCGGGACATATATGTCCCAGAAGACTTCTAAAAGTGATCTACGGGACATATATGTCCCAGAAGACTTCTAAAAGAGATCTACGGGACATATATGTCCCAGAAGACTACTAAAAGAGATCCACGGGACATAAAACATGTCCAAGCAGTTATAAAAAGCTTGGGATGTGTACGTATATAAATTAAATGCTATCTTCATCATTAGCTTGTAAACTTATTGATGTAGCTATTCAAACCTTATCTTTAAAATGCATCGTTGAACTTTTGACTAGTGATCTCCTCTATCTTAATTCTGGTCGCTTTTTTTATTCCAACAACTCAGACCATCAGTCTACGGCAGTGAGTAAACCGTGTAGATCAGGAATTAAGAATAAGCTGTTGGCCAACTCGAACTCATATCCTTTTTACCTCGGGAAGCTTGCCGATGCATGGCAACTGCTTTACTGATTGAGTTCCTACAGCTCTATCAAGAAAATAATTTATTCATTATCAAAGTAGTTCACCCGTGCCGTAAAAACTGACAGTTTACATGAAATATATGGATGAACATCGCATTTTATATAAGCACGTGGATAATAGAGAGTTGCTTTGCGGTGAGCTTGGAGAATAGCGTTCTGTTGACAACAAACGAACTTTGATCATTTTATTTTATTTTTTTTTCTTAGTTTTTATATTTTAGTTTTTTTGTTTTGTTTTGAATGGAGCGCCTTTACTACGTCATCAGAACGTGAAATTCTATTTCACTACGCCAGTTATGTGCGTGGATTGTCAAACTGATTTTAAGGAATCAGCTATTCTACAATTTAATAGATCTAATGGATTCAAAGTGTTGTATACATTTTTGAGAGCATAAACAATACTTTAATCATACATATATATATATATATTTCTAGGTCTTCTCTAAACCAAATCAAAACACCTAGAGTTTAAAGTTGAATGTATCGAGCAACCTACGAAATAAGTCCACCGAATATCATACATTGCTTTATACTATATTACATTATGCTGTATTGCAAACCTGATTCGTACTATATATATATATATATATATATATATATATATATATATATATATATATACGTACAATACACACGGTGAATATAAAGTTGCAATCTGCAACTCCAAAAAACGCCAAAAGCGCCCCTATCGTAAAATGCTTTAACGATTCTTATTGTTCAAATGATGTCAAGGACAAAGAACGGGGTTGGGTGCGTAGCTCCAGTGAAGACGTCCATTGTTTTTTGCCCTGAGCAAGTCATATATATGTTAGTAATTCTTTTACTAGAAGAGTAACAGGTGCAGAATTATATACTAATACCGAAAACGAGTGGGCAGGTTGCCGGGATACATATGTTAGAATACATATTGTCTCTTTCTGCTTGACTACTTCATGTTAAAGCCGAAGAACCTTTTGCTCACGGAGTCATTACGGACAGTCTTGTTCTAATCAAAGCCTAAAAGACTTGTATGAAACGCTAGCATCAAAAGAGTTCAGTTAAAATCTTTCCGAAACACGTCACACTGCTAGAATAGCTATTCTGATCATTTTTCACGCAACTGTTTCTTGCTTTTGTGGGTGCGGGTGAATTAACAGTTAACGGCACAGAGAATGGAATCAGAGAACCGAGTTCAAACTCCAAATGGGACAGTTTGCGTTCTCTTCGTACAAATGACCTTGGGAAGAGCATGAATCCACTTCTATCTACCCCTCAGCTCTTGGTAAATAGCAGTAAGAAAAATTGTGACTAACAACGATTGGGGTCTCTATGGATTGTTCGAGAGACATGATTGCGTCATGTTGTGTGACACGGGAAGCAATTTAGCTTCGTTTTTTGACTTCCACCTTCTTTGTGGATAATTGTTTGTCTTCAGAATGGCGTTATTGTGAGATTTTCGCATATTAGTTATTTCAACGTCTTTTTTGTGTCCGAGCAGAATCTGCTTTATTTTATGCTAATAGTATTGCCGACGGTGACTGGAGGTGGGACAAAACCCTACAAGTGAGGTTTGCTTGACATTTCTTGAATGTTGTGCCCCAGTCGGGACATACGGCTAGATTCTTCAAATATGAAGAGCCATCTTATCTCTGAAAGTTACTGTTTTGTTGATGGAAGTACTCAAGGATATGAACACTTGCTTTCATGTGGGAGTCAAGACAAGGTTCACCTTGGCACTGGAGATCAGACAAACGGTCTGTACCAAGTATTGTGCTTATAAAGCGGATTCAATGCATACTCGAATACCTGTGATTAAAACAGAGGTCCTGTGTGGTGAGAGTATGAATAGCTATCTTGCAGAGACTTCCGATTTCTTGACATTCATAGGTCTATATTGTAGCTTCGAGATTTCATAGAGTTCAAGATCCAGCCGAGGTAGATTATATTCACTTAGCACCAATGATTTTTGGGAAGTCATGTATCCATACGTACACAAGCTACTAATTCAGGGTATATTACATTTAGATCCCCCCCTCTCTTTTTCTCACACACACACTAAAACAACTCTACCGTAGTACCCACCGCTGAGCTATCTAGTTTAATATCTAGTATAAACTGTTTAGTTTAATTGTGAATAAATAGAACATGAAACAGAAAGTAGGAGTCATTTTTTGTAAGACACTCAATTTGTAATAAAAGAAACAAAGGCTAAGGTATTTGGGATTTAGTCAAGCTTCTGTTGCTATAAGAATATCTCGTAGGTCAGAGAATAATTTTCAAATCCAGTAAATAATTTTACGTTTAAAAACCGGGTATGATAGCTACTGCCGTGGAATATTACGTGTGTGCAAACTTTTTCTTGTGAAAAACTGGTTTTCGACAATTTTTTCCAACGAAAAAAAAAAAGAACTTTGCAAAAAAAACTTTTACAAGCACAAAAAAGATAATTTTAAAAGTACATTTGTAATATTTTGCAGAGGAAACACTTATCCTGTAGTAAAATTATGAGTGTCTCAAAAAAAGTTTTTCTTCATTTGAGACAGAATTTCACTCTTCAAGAGAAAAAAGAGCCAAGCGCACTAAGCACACGTTCACTCAGGTGCGTGTAGCTCAAACACTAATCAACATAGCTTGGTGCATCCTTTTTCATGCAAAAGATTAAGTTCACTGCTACATTTTAGTCACAAAACTCCCTAAAACATCTCATTTGCGTGCTGTTTCGAAAGTTTAGTGTATTGTACGTATATATATATATATATATATATATATATATATATATGGGTGTTTACGCATGCGTCTACGTGTATATATCAAGATGAATCATTCAAACGGTAATGTGGACGTTCATTTTTAATGTTTGAGTCATTCGAGAAATTCTTTTTGTTTTACGTTTCCTTACGCATCTGAAATTAAATGACGTAAGGGCCATCTGGATTTCAACAAAAGTGTCCCGCAACGATTCTACGAAAACAAAAATAAAGTTATTTGCATTTCTTTATAGACAATGCATTTGAGGGTAGAGTTGCATTTGATAAGGAAACCCAAGTCAAAGAAAAGAGGCTCCACTGAAACTGACAGTAAAGACAACGTTCCTCATTTTCTTAAGGGAAATATCTGTGATTCTTCTCAACCGGAAAATGTAATTTTGTATCGTTTAATTTGGATAGCAGAGTAAAAACAATACGTGCGGCGTTGTGTAGACAAATTAGTAAGATAAAGATAGACAGAGATTCATTCGCCACCCGAAAATGTCAGAGAGTGATAAATGGTCATTGTTTTTCGTGTGGGAAAAAGCATTTATCAATCTGATACGGAACACGACCCTAAGTTGCATTTTATAACGGGACATCCAGCCAGGAGTTAGTAAGTTAACTTGTCCATTGCCCCAGACAACATGGCATGTTTAGGGATATAGTGGAGGAGCGCCCTGTGAGGATTGAACTCACCATTGATGCAATGATCTGAGAGATTAGCTTGCTAGCCATCGTTCAACGTTAAACGCCTACGTTCTCACAAATTTTTGTAAACATCGTTTTCAAACCCTTCCGTGATTAACCCATTGAGATGCTTAACGCATGAATAAAAAGGTCCCTGTAGAGTTCTACGAGACCAATGGGCCATATATATCCCAGCAATAAGAGAAACATCAGGATATAGTTATCCCAGGAGTCTCGAAGGAGTTAAGGAAGTTTCGGATTTGAGTCTTCAAGAACTCCTTTTTTCTCTTTAATACACCCCCTAATGTTCAAGGCGGTCAGTCTTGTTTGACTTATTAAATCCAAATGGTATAAATATCAACGTTCACTCACGCTACGGTGAGGAAAAATATAATGTCAAGAAGAAAAAAAAGTGGTGTTGGAAGCGAGAGAAAACGCACTATGGGTGAGAATCCCGGGTGGATTCAAGTTATCTGGAAAAGACGTCAAGTCTTTGAGTCAAAATTTGGGCTTTTATGGTTGGGTCGGTATCACAGTGTGGAACGCTTATTATTTTGGTCTGGGACCGACGTTTCATGCACCATCAATATGGTAGTTAGTATATTCAAGGATGCCTTGAAGAAAAGCAAAAGAAAAACGCTGTCAGAGAAGTGGGGTTTTGGAAAGTGAAAGAGAAAAGGAAACAATAAAACAAAAAAAAAACAACAAAAAACAAATGTAAAATCATTGGTAGAGAATAAGAACTAAAGTAAGGGCGCTTTGCGGTGGAGCAATGATTTGAAACTAGTCTCGCAGACCGATTCGCCGTGTGCACAGCAGAGATCTTCCGCCCACTTATGAGCGATTCACAATTTCAAGTGGGCGGTACTTAGTATTAAAGAAAGTTAATAGGTTCAAAAGGAAATATTGAAATAATTTTAATGAAAACTGTTTGATACTGAATGGATATACTAAGTCCTTTTGAATTGAAAGAATATCGATATACTGTAGCTTTACAATCAACATTTATTATACTCCCAAATTTTATGTTACGTGGGCGGTAGCCAGTTTCACTCTCTTTAATACGTGTCAGAGTGGGCGGTGAGCAAAAGAAGGTTGAATACCCCAAGTGAAGAGCAACCTTTTTCAACCAGGGTTCCTCGACGTGTGAGAAAAAAAAACCAGACTTTTTTCAAGCACCAGTCTAAATTGGAGCTCTCTTACCAGCTGATCCATACTGACACGTCTTATATATTTATGAATTTATCAAATAAACATTACAAAAGTCGCAGTAATTCAGTTGGAACAGTAGGGTAAAGTTTGACCCTGGAGTAGTCAGGCTTTTTTTCCCTTATTTCTCAAAATATTTTCTTTAATACATTTGGCAGTCATTGCTTTGATGACATTTGCACTTGAAAAAAAAAAAACAAAACAGAATGTATACATGATAATCAGGGTTCCAGATTTATCGATTTGATCCATAAGGGGTTATTTTACATCAGTATATAAGATACCCTTAGTCAAAATCTTTTTTCATTTGCTTCGGAAGTTCGAAGGTTATGTATTCCGAACTGAGGCAAGTGGTCTATGCCAAAAACTGCTTGAATACAATGATTTTTCATGCTGATTCTCTAAGCAGGTAGACCTGTCTCATCCAGAGGTAGGTGCAACATCATTTTATCTTCATTTTTTCTTCATTTGTCTGTGTCAGATTAAACTGGGATTTGTGTAATGTATTGATTACGATAGCAAGGCACGTGAAAAAATAGAGATAGATAGATAGATAGATAGAGAGAGAGAGAGAGAGAGAGAGAGAGAGAGAGAGAGAGACATACACATACACATACACATACGTAAAAGATATATATATAGAGAGAGACGTACGCACACGCGTGAAAGAAAGAGAGACAGACACATACACACGAGAGAGAGAGCAAGAGAGAGGGAGGCGTAAACGAGAGGAAGATGCGCATACACATAAAGAGACATACGTGTAAAACACACATAGATGTGCAAAACACACACGTAAAAAAGAGAGAGGAAGAGAGAGAGACACACACACATGAAGGAACTTAATGTACGTATAAGGAATACAATTTGTTCCAAGTCGAATGACTTGATTAAATAGTTGAAATGGTTATATCTCGCAAATAATTTTGTCTCAGGAAAACAATTTGCCAAACCAATTACATTCTATTGTTATCACTAGTCTCAGACCCACTGACACACAGACACATACAGACACACAAACACACACAGATACACACACATATATATATATATATATATATATATATATATATATATATATATATATATATATATATATATATATATATATAAGTTGGATACCATGGTCTTATCACCAACTTGAATTCGTTATACCCGACTGAACTTTGATTTATTTCATCATTAAAGAGTACTTAGCTGATCGACTATTACAGAAGAGTAAATAATTATGAATAGAGTGAAGAAGTTGAGTTAAATAAAAGTACTTAAACTAAAGTACTATGTAAGTAACTAGATCAGAAGAGGAACTGAATAAATAGACTTTTAGCTCGGACATAAACTGCATCTGTATGGATCTGGCATTTCATACCATGATGAGAGATTGACGAAGTCTGTAGATATTGTTGGGTATTGATAGGGCACCCTTGGTTAATGGTAATGATGTTTCAGCCCCGAATGTGTCATCATCTGCTGTTTTGCAGAGGGTACTGCTGCAAGGTTGCATGAAACAATATATACGCTATTTCCTCTGTAGGAATATCATGAAGTCTCAAGTTTTTGTAAAACACCCATAATATTTAATTTGACATCCATCAAATGGGCGTCTAAAACCAGCATGCTGGCACTTAACAAGAACGAGTGTTTCGAGGGGAAAGTCATATGTAAACCGCTAATAAAAGCATTTGTCTTATTTTTCTGAGGCGGGTGGCCAAACGGTTAACGGCTCAGAAAATGGAATAAACAAACAGAGTTTAAACCCAGACACGGACAGTTTGCGATCACTTTTCACCAATGCCTTCCAGAGAGGCATGAATTCAATTCTTCCCTTACCCAGCTATAATGTCTGTTCGGATAGTGTTATGGTTGGAACGTCCGTCTCACACTCATAAAGGCCCAGGTTCGATTCGATATGAACAAAACGTTGAAAACTCTTCATTAAGACAAGGGTGTGGTCACAAAACCTTGTAGATATAAAGTCCTGGTCTCGACCAGATTTGAAACTTGCAAGGATCACTAAGCTGACGCATGCAACAGAAAATCGGGACTTCGTCACCGGCCGTCATAGTCTATTTGGGGGTTCCTCTTTAAGGACAGACGCTTTACAGTTAACCTTCCCAAGCTATTGGTAGATTGGTCAGTTGGAGCCCTTTTTTTGCACTGTGAGACAGTTCATCTTGGGCATCGGACTAGCACCCATGCTTGGTAAAAAAACAACAGTAGCAACAGAAACAATGATTGGATCTCCGTGGATTGTTCGAGAAACAAAAAGAGACAAAACCATCGCCTCACGTGACATGACGACACGGGAGCGTCTGAGTCGGAGTCACTGTGACGGTTGATGTGTAAGAATGACAAGCAAAAACACTTTCGCGCGCGTGCACGTGTGTGTGTGTGTGTGTGTGTGTGTGAGGGGGCGGGGTGACGAAGGTTATGACACATTGGAAAATTCAGCAGACCTCCACCCTCCCTTCTTATCTGTTTTCGATCAACAAACAGCAAACGTAGAAGAAAAAAATGTAAAAAAACAACGAACAAATAAGCAAAAACAAAAAACAAAAAACAAACAAAAAAAGGAAGGCGGGAAGATGACTTCACGATTTGTGTTTCCGGGAACGTTGTGCAAAACTCTAGACAATCAATTAACACATCCGTACTTGACATAAAAGCAATTGATTTTTCACGTAGAGAGAGAGAGAGAGAGAGAGAGAGAGAGAGAGAGAGAGGGGGGGGGGTGAAAGAAAAACTAACAAGCTATTGTTCATTTTCAGTGAGATGATTAATTAAAAAAATCCGATTATTTTCATTGGGTTTTTTTTCCCCAAACAAAAGCAAAATTTCTCAAAAAAAATTCCTGATTTAAAAAAAAAAAATGACAAATGGAATTGATTCGTTTTTCTTCATTCGGCGGAGTTATAAAATGCACGTGACAAATATACAGTCCAAGCCATTCATTATAATCAAAGATAATGGTATTAAACGGTTATTGTTATCGAAATCAGTCGGGCCCCGAACACTTCATTTTAAGTGGATTAAGAAAAAATCATCTGTTTTTATAATGTAAAGTTATTTAAAGCGATGGATTTCATAACATATAATAATAAACGTAACATTTCATTTTTAAAAGACAGCAAGGCTTTTTCAACTTCGACAATTGTTACACAGCCTTCTTTCCTTTATATGACTCTATGTTTGACTAAGCTAAGTGTGGAGATATAGTCTAGAAAGCTTCACAGCTCTAAACGCTAGATATATAAAGAGGCTTTTTTTTCAGAAAATCTATCATTCCAGTCAATTATTTCCCAATATCTGTAAATGTAATTTTCTTCAGTGTTTTTCATATTTTACACAGAATTTGATATCATGGTACTATGTGTTAATTTTTTTTTTTGTTGGGATCATTAGTTGTTTACCATTCAACTGTTTCGGGGATTTAAAAACAAAACAAACACACACACACGCACACACATATATATATGTATACATGGGTGGGATATGTCCAAACTTTTGCGTGAGAATGAATATTGTTCTAGGTTTCTGAGTACATTTTAGAATTCTTATACCGGAAATTTCCTTCTATTTTTGTCGTCTTCTTCGTTAACCGACTTTCAGAGGTTCCTTGAAATATTTCCATGTTCAGGAAGTTCTACCCATGAACGTCAACCCGTATACAATAATTAATAAAGCTAGTTTTATTCAACTGCAGACGTAACAGAAATACTTGCAAATTTCCGGTTTGGGTCAAAAGTTCGCACGAAGACACCGGGTACCACAATTACAAACGATTACGCATAACCCCTTCAATGTCTTCAACAAGTTTCAATATTATTTTAAGATCTTTTCGGTGAAGGATAGGATTAAGGGTGTCATCTGAACTTCTGTGTCCGCTTGAAGTTTTGGCGACTGAAACTGTAAAGCAGGCCAGGCTAAACAGTGCGTACCTTAACTACGTCAATGTGGGTTCAAATCCCACCTAAGGCTTATTTACTTATTTTCCGAACAGCTCTATTTGCTCGTTGCCGAAGGGTTATCAATCTAAAGCAAAGAGTTACGATAAAAAAAATAATTAATTATACTGAGATGAAGGTGACAAGTAGTACAAAAAGATTTATTGACAGGTCTGGTTAGCCATTCGATGGAAATTGACCAATTATCAACATCTTTTGGTGTCATGCTGGGTTAGGGATGATCAATTAAAAAAATTGGAAAAGGGCACGTCAATGAACAAATTACTTATTTTTTTGTCGGGTAGTGATCACTAAAAGAGTCTGATAAAAAAAAGAAGAAAAAAAAGTGTGAACGCTCTCGAATACAAACTTAGGAATCGATTTAGCAAAACCATTTATTGAAATGTAACCTGCCTCCACCCCCCCTCTTCATGTTGGGTAGAGGGTAAAAAAACCCGTAATTTTTAGACATTAGAAGTGAATGTTCCAGCCCTTCAATTTCACTGGGGCGACCGGTCAGTCAGTCAAAACCAACTTGGAAAAATTGAGGAAACTTGTTGACAGTTTTGGTTGACGGTTTCTAATGATGATTAATAATTCTGAAGTAGTTTTGCCACCTCAAAGGGAATCTCAGAAAATAAGGTTTGATGTCTATCAGCATCAAAACCTTCATCTGATGATGACTCTTGGATCAGATAAGATATGGAGGATGGACCCATGACCTCCAGGTAACTAAATACACTCAACTAACGCTTTTGACCACAAGGATAGCTCATAGTACAGTCACGGTCGATATGAGAGGAGCTCGTCTGATGGCTGCTGCTGATGATAAATCTAAGCGGCTTATGTTCAATCCGCACGATTGCCATTGGGAAGGACATGAATCCGACCCTCCCTGCGCTCTATCTTAAAGTCAGATATCTTCTCAAACTACCTCGTCGCTGGCATGCCACGATGGATAGATGGAGAAAAGAGTAGGTGATTAAACACCCAAGCAGACCATTTTCTCTAGCTTTTATACTTACCCAGAAAGTAACAGCCGCTACCCCATCAATTAACCTTAAAACTTTCCAACCATGTATAATTTTGCACTAATGCCGTAATGAATTAATGATTTTCAAGGAATTTGAATTGAATTTTGTCTACTTCTTACCTACATCTTTATTTCAGGTGATTTCATCTCAGCAGTCGGATAGTGTAATGCTTAGCGCGTCTGCTTCATACGCAGAAGATCCTGGGTTCGATTCCCGGTATTAGTGAAGAGTGTGGAACATTTCCTTGTGCACTCAGTAGCTAATCGAGTATACTCTAAGCTGTGTGATTAGGATGGGGGTATCCCTTGGTAGGACTTGTATCCTACCAAGGTCAAGGAATAGCCATAAAATAACTTGTAAGAATAAAGTCCTGGTCTCAACCACAACTCATAATGATCACCAAGTGCCTGCAATAGAAACTGGGTGTGAACAACACCGATCGGAAACAAAGGGAAAGCATCCGGTGAGATTTTAAACTACACCCTCTTTACCAGGGGGATGTCTGGTTTACGCCCAGCTGCTTTAACCTCTCGGTCACAGAAGCTTCAATGAAAATAAGCAATAAGATTGTTAGAAAGAATTTCCCCGTTGCCAAAAATAAATAAATAAATAAATAAATAAAACAAAAAAATGACAAGAGTAATCGTCGAAAAAACATCTAGTTGAAAATGCAGATAATCATTGGTTTTCCCCGCTATCCGGAAGTATAATGTGCCTGTAAAAACTTTCGTAAGCTGAAGCGACCTAAAGTGGAGACGCAATTACCATTAATTAACATGGCAAAGTTTTTTTAACGATCCAAGATCCCCAAAATAGTAACGATGGTATTTTAGGCTGAATCAACGGGTGGCGTGACGTACAGGAGACTGGGGTATAAAAGAGTAAGAAAGACGGCAAGAGCTGCCTCTATAACGGCTAGCTACAAAACAAACACTGAACACTGTTTTCGCTTGTCGCCTTTTTTTCGTAAAAACGAAAGATCGGCACAAAGCAAACTTTCAAAAAGCGGGGGATACTTGTATTATTTTTGTCTCCTTTATTCATACGTCTTACCTCGATGCAGGTTCAAGGCTTGCCAGAGGTTACTTCTCTATTCGATTTTCGTTGTTCGCTTTAACGGTCGGAGAGTATTCGATCCAGAACTTTGTGATGAAATGCAACAATGGATTAGTCACTCAATAGAAACCGTCACGTGATCGAAGTCTTCTTGAAAGACTCCATGTTGGGGGTGATCAATTAAAAGATTGGAAGAAAGTGCTAATCAAATTAAAGTAACTTCTCGTGCGTTTTGTTGGTCAGTGATCGCTAAAAAAGTGCGAATTAAAAAACAAACAAACAAACAAACAAAAAAACAACAAGCGTGAATTTTTACCGGACAATTTAACACCAACAGCCATTGTAGATTGAACACCAACTAAAAACCTAATCAGGAGGAAGTTTCCAGAAAACCAACAAACAAGAAAATCCCCTTTTAAAGACATAATGAGTAAATATCCGAAAATTTCAGCCTTCTAGGACCATTGGTGCAGTCTATACGCGCGATACATGCGTAGCCAGACAGACAGAGAGACCAGCTTGAAAACTGAGGAAACCTGTGTGGATGGTTTTTGTGGCAGTTTTGGTTGTTGGTTTCCAACATGAGGTCTAATGACAAGACGTTTTTTTAAAAGCCCAATAAATCAAGTACTTATCTCGAACGTCATTGATGTTATGTACAAATGAGCCCTTTTAAAACCAAAGAGTAGATGAAAGCCCTTTCCGGAATGAGAGAGACGCTCTGAATTTTACTGCCCCTTCTTGATATCTTATCTTACTAATAGAAAGAAATTAAGCTGATCGTATATCAGTAGCCCACCAATAAAAAAAAATGTATATAAAAAAATAAAAACAACAAAAAAAAAGGGGACGATAAAAAGAAGCAGACATCACGTGTTGTTTTTAACGAGGGGGCGAGGTTCACTTAAAAGATTATACTTCAGGTATAGCCAAGTAGTAAATTTGAGGGCAAGATCTATGAGGTTTTAGAACTGGATTTAGTTGGTCAGAGAAACATCCGTTCAAACAAGCCTGGTTGCTGAAGAGTTAAACACCGCTCCTACTTCTATTCCGACAAAAGATGATCCCTGTAACTTTTGTATTGTATATAATATATATAGATTCGTAAATATATAAGACTCGTCAGTTTGGCTCAGTTATGAGAGACGTCAAGCTATCACTTGAATTCGAATCACCGTGGGGAAATGTTAATTTTATATAGTTTGGTTTAACGTGATGGCATAGACAAACAGTCAAGAGTCTACTCCCCTAAATTAGGTGAGGGTTGTTCTTGTTCTTGTTCTTGTTATTGTTTTGATAACTTGAGACAAGATTTAAGGATTTCTTGCCCAGTTTGGTACAATACAAGGCCAAATGAGTCCTAGTGATGAAGGGAAGTTAAAATGCAATGTTGGAAGATTGTACTCACTAATATTTCAAGTGAAGGCGCCGTTGGGAAATACATAGCTATATCAGCCACGAAATAGTTCCCATCAATATTTATAGAAGTATGTCAGACAAGTATAGAATTCAACTTGGTGTGGCTTCTGCTACTCAAAAGGAACAAGTTATAGAAAACCAGACCTAACAAGGATATAAAAGAAAAATACTTGATTCCTGCGTTATAGGCGTTGGAGCCATTGGAGAGGGAGAATTTCCTGTTTACCATTTTTACATTCGGATTGTACAACCGAAGAAGGTCATAGAATGGATCAACCAAAACGTCGTGTTAACAACATAAACAATCAGGAGGAGTTCAATCGTCTGTGAGAAAAAATCTTCGAATATCAACGACCCTTTTTCTGAACTACAGACACTACATTTACAACATTGGTGAAGAGATCTGCAAAGTAGTTCTGCAGACCATTACTACACTAATAAGTTCGGTCTCCTCTGGGTGTCCTCACACTTATGGTCTTGTATCAGACTAGTAAAAGCTGACTAAATAACCACATGATTCCACCCATAGTGCTTTGGTATTCTCTGGAGGATTGCCATCATAAATGACTCATCATATGCTTCTGATAGCCCTCATCTTGTTTCTATGCAAACGTCGGAAACATTTTTAAAAAGCTTAATAACGGTGTTTTATTTCCACTGTATCATCCCCGGAGGGGAATTCGATACCAGTCTCACCCTTTACTCTGGGGATCATCGTATGAAAAACATCTTTTCCTTTCAACTAATCGAGTTGGTAATGTTTTTTTTCAGAAGTTTCAAGATGAAACATGGGGTCTCTTCCCTCATCAGTATTCGAAAACAAGGCTTTTTTATCAGGTTGCTCGTGAGATAATGGCTGAAATGAAGAGATGTGTAACTAATTTTTATCTCAAGTCTTGAGTTAAACGTACAAATGGTTATATGTTAAAGAAAATCGTAAGTCAATGAAACAATCGTACAATATATATCCGTACCTCGCATAAATGAGCCACCGTAGCCCGTGAGTATACCAGAACTAATGATGTGTAAAATCATCAAAAATTATCTTTGAAGAATGTATTTTTCATTTGAAATTATCTAAAAAAGAAAGATCTTTTATCTAAAATTATCCAAATAAATCCAGCACAAGATTTGAGCATTGTTGGTCCAAAATAACCATTGAGGTCCCCAAAAGCATTTTCACGAAAAAAAGAAAATGAAAAAAAAACAAACTTTTTAGGTGGTGCTCAGATGTGTACTCCAATTGTTCAAGGTTATAGTCTCCCAAATAAGAGAGCATCATAAATAAAATGTGATATGATAAAACCGGAATTTTTTTCGAACAACCTGAGACCCGGTCTCGAACGCGAACTTCTGGCACTGGTGACAAATATTCAACTATTTCAACCACAAGGCAGATTCATCGATATTTAGTCTTGGCTAATTCTTGCATAAGGCTTGATGGGGATGTGTCTATGTTCATTTCCATGGGTCTTCGCAGATGTGGGGTTGGTAAACAGGCTCTTTTCACAATCAAGCCTTCTCGTCGTGGGCGTAGGGGTTTGAAAGTTGGAACCTAATAGAGTCTGGGGATCAAGGGGTCACTATAAACAGTTACAGCTTAAGACGATTCCCAGTTTAGGCATTCCCGAGTCCTTCACCGGAAAACCTACATCCGGTTAAATTTTTTTTCACCCACACCCTATCTTCGGAAAAGTGGCAGCAGACGCTCATGTTCAGTTCCGTCTTAGCTTGATACTAAGCTTAGTATAGTCTGGCACAAGGCAACAAATGCAGGGCCCTCAGTGGCGATCGAACTCGTTACGTAGAAATGGTGGTCTGCACGATTTGTTTTGACGACTTAGTTGAGCCACCCATGATATTACGGATCGTATATTATTCCCGTGACATCACAGGTTAACCAACTGCACAGTTCACGATAAAAAGCAACAAAAAAAAATCAGATGGGAGATAGTGGTCAAAATTGTTAATGATGGTTTTCAGTTATTCATCTAGAAAAGTAAAAGGTAATTATAAAAGATAATTGTTTCACTGAAACTACAAGTACAGACACAAAATAGTTTTAGAAGGTTTAAGGGTCAGATTTGATTTTCTGACGAGCGGTTGGTCAGACGGATGGGCGTTTCACCCAGCTCCCCTAGATGAAATGGGGCATGAATTTGAATATCACAGTGCGCATATCCTTCATTTCCGACCCTCGTAGATCGACGGCGTGGCAACTAAAAAAATTAGATGAAGGGAAATAGTCGAAATCGATTTACACAATTCACGGTAAAAAAAAAATCGTAAAGATGACAATAATAAATTTCTCCATAATAAGGTCTGATTGGTCTCTCAATAGACACCGTCACACCACCGATGTCTTTGGTCAGCAAGTGGTGTTCGGGGTGATCAATTAGAAAATCGGAAAAGGGCTGATCAATGAATAACTTATTTTTCTCATCATTTGTCGGGCAGTGATCACTGAAGGAGTCTGAATTGTCCAACAAAGAGGCCAATTCATCATAAGGTTACATAGTAAATCAAAAGCCCAAATAAACTTATTTGGGGAAGAATGAAAACAAAAAAGTTTTTTGGGGGGGTTATGATGAGTGGATGTTTGAATTCTAAACTATCTAAACTGATGCAGCCTGTGTGCGCGCAAGACACAAAGAGATGGCTAGTCAGACAGCCAGATCCATTTAAGAACTGGAGAAACCCATGTTTTTTGGTTGACAGTTTCTAATGAAAACAAAATCGCTCTTATCTGCGAAGCTTTTCTGATGGAAGCTCAATTTATGCTGTAAGATGGACGTACCGTATCGGCTGTAAATTCTACTTCATTAGATTAAGGTGAATCCTGACAAGCACTTTTGAAAGGCAGCCTTCATTCTCAGCGTTGATGAAGTCCCGGGTAGCGCAAGATAACCTCAAAAGCATGGCCCCTTGTTTCGAATTTGGGAGCTTGTGTACGTGGCAAGAGGTTATTTCCGGTCTTGGGGCCATATTTGTTTACAAATCAGAAGAAGAGAAATTCCTCTTTGAACCATGACATTCCATCATACAGTGCCCCCCTTATCTTCAGAAGATATTTTCCATGAGCCCCAGCAGATGCTGAAACCAAACTTATTTATTTTTATTGTGTGCAAAAGTCTCCAGCGCTCTTTTATGAAAACTTGAGACTGAATCTCTCTCTGTCATGCTTCTACAGGAAGTAGGCGATTATGGCTCTCCACAGTTTCCTTTCTATCGGCGTTTTGTTCCTTTACGCCCCCTTTTTGTCTTTCTGATACCCGTTCCGCCATCCATTCACTTAGACTTGTCAAGCAGGGACACCCGCAGCTTTCCTTTTCTTCTCTGGCCTTTGATGCATCCTTTCAAGAGTCAAGTTCTCCAGATCTTCCATCTTCATTATGTGTTGTCCCCCTCCCATATTCCATCTATCTCTTTCTGATCGTTAGCAATGGATGGCCTCCGTGTCTATCTCTACAGACAATGGAATGTCTCCCCCTCTCCAACCTGGGTGCATGCCTGGGCGAAGCATACGGAGATTCAATCGTCAGAATCCCGCTCTCGCATGTAGTCCAGAGAAAAGCTGAAAACGATACGTCTGGCATCTTCTTGGCTGCAGGAGCTGCCGGGAGGACATCGAACCACCTCAAGGCAGGGGGGGGGGGTACCACTCCATGGTCGCCATCCCAAGGCTAGAGAGCACAATATGTACTGCTTTTTTACCCATATTTACAAAAGACAGATTCGTACATTTCCAAAGAGCATTAGTGCGAAGTGAACATAACCTGCCTCGACCTGAGTTTGAACTTGGTTCGAACGATTCAATTGAAAGCGCCGTTACCAACGACGCCAGTTGAAACACCTCTTGTTAGCAAAACACGCATGAAAACCGGTTTTACAGTGGAAAACTTTTGCACGCTCCAAATACTGTTTTTCCTATACATACAAACATTCGATGAAGTTTAATTCATATAATAGGCCTGATAAGATATTAACTACGATAACATAATGAAATTGGATTACATGTCAAGTCGACCCACAACCAACTCGGCCCACCTCACATTAATCAAGTCGGCCCTTCTTTGTTGACCAATTCAGTCCCTCCTATTCTTATTTGACAAAAAATAGCAGTAGATTAATTTTCATTGCAAATAGATACGTTTAATCATGTTTGCTTGTTTTTCATAGATTGTCCAAGTGACTCGATTGTAAGAAAAAATTGCAGGCTTCCTTTTCTTCGATTTGTTCCCGCCTATTAAACGCATCCAATATCTTTGTTTCGAGAAGTAAAAAACAAACAAACGTGATTGATTTTTATTCCAAATAAATACAGACAATATTTTAATCTATGGATAATATTTGTTACTGGCCCAATAAAAATTATGCACACAGTGTAAAACACACGGTAAATACACGGAAAAGAACAAAACAAAAGTTGGACAACCAAACTGGCAGTAGGAGGGCCGGCTTGGAGATGGGCCTACGTGACTTGAAGCCATTAAATATGACATTTTTAACAAATATTGAAATAATACTTATGCAACGGATATAAGACTCGTTCTTACCGTATATCTCAATTCCAGCATACGATTTTTCTTTCCTTACGAAGTCGAGAACTTTCACCGTTTCACCAAGAAGAAGAACTTGTCGGCATCCTTCTGGCTTATCAGAATAGCCAATATCCTCGGATACTTAACAATCAAAACTTACGAACCGTCCATTTCTGGGGTTGACCACAAATATCTGACAGACCACAGAAAATGAAAGTGCAAGCAAGGGATGGGAGGTCATAGTATATTTCTGTCGGTCATCGTCAGGCGTAGAGAATGACGTAGTTAATGACATCACCGGAAACTTTACCGAGGAGTGTTCGAGGTTAACATTCGGAAGGTATATAACTTTAGTTAAAACTGAACCACACACATACACAGCGGCACCCGCTGACACTTTCCCACGGGGGGAAGGGGGGCAAAATATATATATTCCAGAGGATGTGTGTTTATATGTGAGGGTGCAAAAAGATTTATCTGGATGTTGATCGTCACTTCAGACAATAAGGAGTGCCCAGCTGTGACTTGTCTTAAGCTGTCGTAGTTCCATTCATAGTGTTTGTTAGATTCCCGACCTCTATACGGTTCAAAGTTTCAAATCGCCCCCCCCCGCCCACAGTAAGAAGGCCTGATCCAAGGAGGGAAGGAGGGGGACAAATACCACGTTTGTACCCTCGTCGTCCTATAGACGCCCATACACACGCCTACACAATTTACCAACACAATTTGATTAAAAATCAGACGGTTAGCTAACGTAATATAAGAGAAATATTTAATGAACAACTGCCCTGAAATTCCTCAACTGCTCGTCAGTGGGTACACAGATAGAAATAAATGAATAGGAAGACACATCTGGTTGGTCACTCAATAGAAATCTTCACGTGACCGACGTGTTATGGTCGCCTGTAGTGTTGGGGGTGATCAATCAAAAAATTTAGGACAGAGAGGTGATCAATGAATAAGACCTTTCTCTTGTTTTCCGAAGGATAGCTATAAAAAAAATGAATTTAAAAACTAAAAGCAAATGAGCATATCTTGTGATCTCTCCATATGATTTTGAACATAATTCTCTCCTGTACACGTTGCATGGTTCTCAGATTGAGGCGCAATCTTTTGGTTATGTTCCAGGTTTCAGGTCAACATCCGGTCAATTTGAGTCCACTGTTATTATTCCCGAAGATTAGCCGGTCTCAACTCAAGCGGATGAACAAAACGGCGGGAAATGCAACCGGGAAGATGAAGAGTGTGTGTCTCTAGGCCGGTGTTCTCCAAACTTTTTCGGACTACCGACCTCTTTTAGAGCATGTATTTCATCAGCAACTCCCCGTGAAGTCGGTCAAGTTACGACTTGCGAATTTACTTGTCATGTTACATCGAACGTGAGAAGAGCTATTTCGATACTTCTTAAGTATTAAGTCGCATGCACGTAACAGTTGAGTTGCTTTGAAGTGACTTTTTGTCTCACAATAATCCTATGTTGACATCATCATCATCATCATCATCATCATCATCATCATCATCATCATCATCATCATCATCATCATCATCATCATTCTTTCAACGCCTGTCGTTGGACATAGACCTTCCCCAGGATTCGCCACACTTCTCTATCGTGGGCGTTGCGGAGCCAGTAATTTCTGAATTTGTCTAGCTAATCTCTCCATCAAACACTCTGCAGGCCTCGCTTGCGCGTGTGATCTCTGGGGATCCATGTCATGAGTCGCGATGTTCATCGGTCGTCCATCATTCTTGCAACATGGCCAGCCCACTGCCATTTGAGATTTTCTTTTTATTGATTCTGATTTAGTTGCAATTAAATTATGCAAGTTAGTTGATGGAATTCTTTGAATCAGAAAAAAACAGCATGCATCTGAACTTCAACCATCTTTGAGCTTCCAGCCCCCCCCCTCCCAAGAGGGCGGTATCAACCATTTTTGAAATCATTAATCATTCGAAAGAGAAGCTAAGAGGAAGAGAGGAGAGAGAGAAACAGGGAAAAGAGGGAAACAAGGAAGATAGAGAGGGGGATAGAGAGAGAGAGAGAGAGAGAAGGGGATTGAGAGAGAGAGAAGGGGATAGAGAGAGAGGGGGTAGAGAAAGAGAGAAAAAAGGGAGAAAGAGAAAGGTAGAGAAAGAAAGAAAGAGAAAAAGAAAGAGAGAGAGAGAAAGAGGAACAGAAGGCGAGAAAGAAAGACAGACACACAGAAAGAAAAGGGAGAAAGAGATTGGTTGAGAAAGATAGACAGAAAGAAACAGAAAGTGGGAAAAGAGAGGGAGAAGGAGAGAGAGCGAAAGAGGGAGAGAAAGCGAGAGACAGGACAAGAGAGAGAGAGAGAGAGAGAGAGAGAGAGAGAGAGAGAGAGAGAGAGAGAGAGAGAGAGAGACTCAAACAGTGAGAGGAATGCGTGTGAAAGATGAGAGGTTTCGGGCGCGTTGGTGGTTGTGTCGTTTATTGGTTTCTGAGCCTGTGTCAACATTATTTCCCTTGATTTCTTCCCGCTTTTGGCGAGAAGTGGTTGGATTGACACAGGAATTTCCTAATGTCCGTCCGACCATCTGAGAGGATGAAAAATGGCTGGATTGGAATGAAATACACGCAACGTGAATGAACGACAGCCGGACTTCTGGCATCAAGGATTGAAGAAGAAGTGGAAGGGGGAGAAAGTGAAGAAAGGGTTCTAAGATTGATTCAGGTGAGAAGGTGGGGGGGGGGGAATGAGGGAAGGAGAAAACAGGGAGAGTCGTCAGTATTTCTTACAATTCTAATTTATTTACTTTATTTGATCTCCAGAAATCATAACTTACTTTTTTCTCGGCGAAGAAGAAGAAGAAGAAGAAGAAGAAGAAGAGGAAGAAGAAGACAGTGAGAAAGAAGATGAAGAAAAATATGAAGAAAGGAAGAAGGTGGCAAATCGGAAGAAAAATGAGACGAGGAAGAAAAGGCAATGATGAGGCACGAAGAAGATGGTGAAGAATAAGAACAGTAAAAAAGAAAGAAAGAAAGATAGATAAAAGAAATAAAAAATGAAGATTAACGAGAAGAAGGAGAAGAAGAAGAAGAAGAAGACAAAGAAGAAGAAGAAGAAATACAAAGAAGAAAAAAAACAATGAGATGAAGAAAATAGGAAAATGATGATGAAAAAGAAAGGCAGAATGAAAAAAAATTGAAAAAACGGAAAGAGATAGAAGAAGAAGAAGAAGAAGAAGAAGAAGAAGAAGAAGAAGAAGAAGAAGAAGAAGAAGAAGAAGAAGAAAAACAGAAGTTATGCCCATTTGACTACTGGTATTTATTTGCCAACGTGTAATCTTCCATGTGCATATCTGTTGTGTTCGTGTGTGCGACTCGAGACAACAGCGTAGGGGGGGGGGAATAAAAGTGCCTCTGATGTATGCGAGCATCTGAAACGAGTCAAGAACCCCCATGACAGAGGGAAGAGTTCATTTGAAGCAGAAACAAAATTTGACAAAGATCTATGAAGATTTTGGTGGGGGGGGGGCGATTCGAAAGACAGAAATCAGCGAGAGGAAAACGGAAGACTTTCTCACTCATTTTATTACGTTTCAGTGAAGATGTGTCAAGATTTCTCCTCCACTTCTTGAATGCGTGTGCAATAGTCTCTCAGAACACCTCTGGTTAGTCACTCAATAGAAACCGTCACGGTCTCCAATGACTTACAGCATGCCGTGCTGAGGGTGATCAATTAGACAATATAAAAAAAGGGGTGATAAATGAAAAAAATACTTCTCTCGCATATTGTTAGGTCATGACCCTTAAAAAAATACAAATTCAAGAAAAAAAACAAGAACAAAAAAAAAGGACCAAATTTAGTATAAATCTGCATGGTAAATTGAACTCCTTACTAATAAACTATTTTCTAGGTATGATGAAGACTAAATGCTTAAATTTTCAGTCCTCTAGCTCCATTGATGCGGCCTGTACGCGCGACGCTTACACAGCCAGCCAGCCAGACTGACTTCAAAACAACAGAAACCTACGTTGACAATATTGGTGACAGTTTTGTTCGACTGGCTCTGAATAATAATGTAGTCCTGCTTTTCTCATAATTCGCATTCCACGTAAAGCAAATCAATAGATTACGTTGTTCACATTTTTTTGAGATGGAATAAAAACCCATTCAAGTGTAACAAACGACAAATTTATTTGTCAAAAACAAATAATCATTATTATTAGCAATAACAAAAGCTTTGGAGGAAACTAATTCTTTTATTCACTGTAAAAAGAATCTGGAATTCTTGACGAAAAGAATTCTGATAATGTCAAATTGATCTCAACCCAACTTTCAAAGAAAGTGTCCCAGTGTCTGATTAATGAAAATATGAAGTATTTACATCAACCAACCTAGTAGGATATATATATATATATATATATATATATATATATATATATATATATATATATATATATATATATTTATTCCTATTTTTTTAAATATATATTATTGCAAATTATATACGATCAGTGCTCAATGTAATTTCACACGATGAATACGGACCGCTTTTAACTGTTTGTATCAAACTTCTAGTCATGAAATAACTCAAATTAATGTAACTTATAATCTCGCATCGTTATCAATATATATATATATATATATATATATATATATATATATATATATATATATATATATATATATATAAATACCTGTACTGTTTTTAAATTCCTGAAACAGGTCCATGGTAAAAGAGCTGATGATTCCCACAATGATATTTAACGTTTCGCATAAAAATTCAAATTTGAACAACAATAATAATAGAAAAGAATATTTTGTGTATAACACAAAATATCTGAACGTAGTAAATTAACAGCGATAGAGAAAATGAGTAACTTACACGATATGACATCGTGAGATTATTTGTTTGGAGAACTGTTTGTGTTATATTAAAGAAAAATGAAATCTCTAAGTTGAAATTCTCTTCCAGATAAAGAGTAAAGTTCATGACTATATATATGAATCAAATTATTACATTCTTTGCAGTAAGAATCTAGGATTCTTGAAGAAAAAGAATTCTGAATTGATCTTCCACCTACTTTTATATGTTGTACCATTTGGTAAGTATTCCTGTGATCGGATCAAATGGAAGTTTGAAGGTACTGAGTTGGTTGAGTTGAGATGCGGTAAAATGTCCCAACTTGATATCACGAGTTTAGTTCAGTAGATGAGATCTTGCATTGTCATTCTAGAGAATGACACACTTCCTGTTGACCAATACAGACTACTAACACATGTCAGAGGTTCGTCATTAATACCTTATTCTGAGATCTGGTAATAGATGAAACCTATCGGATTTCTCTGACCACTCAACAAAACCTTCCGAGGGTAGAGCTTTGTTTTTTTGCCGACTGGAATTTTCGATCAGAACTCCCAAACAGTTCCTGAACGTAAGATCTGTCGATCACAGTGGCGTTCCTAGGGGTGGTGTCACCCGGGGCAGTAACTCAGGTTGTCTCCCAGTGTTGCCAACTCAAACATTTTTTGCACTAAATCGACATCAAAAAATGTCAAAAAAAAAAAAACCCCAGCCAAAAACGCTAAATAACACTCATCTTTTTATGGCGATTTTTAATATTTGAAAATGGCTTTATTCGTCTAGAATGGCTATAAAATAGCAAAAGATTGGCTAAAAATCGCTGAGAAAAAGCGCTAAAATTTACGGTAAATGTTGAGTTTTCGCGCTGACAAACCACCCCTCTGATGGTGTCACCCGAGGCGGCCGCCCACCGGTTCGACAGTGGTCGATCAAATAGTTTAACGAACTGTCAAACCGGTTTTAAGCTTTGAAGCATCATATCTCGAATAACTGAGTTGAAAAAGAGAGATAATGGGGGGTGGGAGGTATCAGTTTATTTAGTTTGTCCAGTTATAAAACTTGGGGTGCATCATGTTCCTTACCTGCGTACGTCAATAAGCAAAAATTACTTGGATACGAAATTTTCACCTTCTAAAGCAACGAAATCTCCACACGCCCAGGTCAACAACAGCTCAAGGATATTTTCATTTTTATAAGTACTTATACATAAATAGTATCACATTGAATGAGTAATTGCCAACCTCCATCTCATTTCACCCTTGGCTCGCAAGTCCGCCTCTTTATTTGACCGGTACGTTCTCTTTCTAGCATGGTAACAGTTCAAGTCGGTCCACAACCAACTCCGTCCTCCTAACGTTAGTCAAGTCAGCCCTTCTTGGTTGACCAATTCAATCCCTCCTGTTCTTTATTGATAAAAAAATACCTGTAGATTAATTTTTATTGCAAATAGATACGTTTAATCACGTTCGTTTGTTTTTCGAAGGTTTTCCAAATAGCTTCATCATGAAATCGAAGTTTCGTTGTCATATTTTTGTGTGCTTCGTTTCCGTCTATTAAATGCTTCCAACATAATTTTTATTTAAAAAATAAAAACAAGCAAACATGATCATTATCTTTTTTATTACGAATAGATACGTGTAATCTAGCGATGATTTTTTTTTTACTTAAAATAATGTATATAGTACAAAATCCATGGTAAATCCACGGAAAATAAAACAAAAATATGACGATAAATCTCCCATTTTATGATTAAGTTATTTAGAAGACATTTGGAAAACAAACAAACATGATTACACGTATCTATTTGCAGTAGAATGTAACTTACAGATAATCATCTTTCAAATGAGAAACGAGAGGTCTGCTTGGCTGTGGACGAAGTTGGTTATGGACTGAGTACACCATGTAGGAAGGCCGACTTGGTCAAGGGTTGATATGACTTCAAGCCGCATTTATGATTGTCACGATAACCACTGTGTTCGTGGGTTTGGCTCAGGGCCTTCGAAAGGAATTCTAAAAGGCAGTACAGAGATGTTTTCGTCCTACCACCGAGCACACTGCACGATCACCCCCACGTCTTCTAGCCATCCTATTTTTATCTGCTATAAACCATGTAGCAAGTCATGCAATATTCACCCACCGGTAAACGACAGAGCCAGCCTATTTCATTGATAAACTTATCGTATCGATTTAGAAGTTTCGATACGCAGCTCTATTCGTGAAACTCACGGGCCCCAGACACCGGGCTCCAGACACCGGGCCCCAGACACCGGGCCTTGGTTCGATGCACCGGTGGCACCCCGCCTCAGAGGTCCTGGTTTGGTTCACTTAGATGGTTGAACAGAAATCTGAAACTCGACAGAGCAAGGGTTAGGGGAGAGGAATGTTCAGTGACGGGGTAGTTTCAGACTACCCATCATGACCGGTGGTCGGTGTAAAGGAGCCGAAATAAAGGGCCAGGATTTCAAATTCAGATTTTCAGTGAAGGGACGCACTTCCCCCTTGGACGATTGGTGTGAGACTCGAATCTAGCCGAATAAGCAGAAAGGGATCACAGGGTCACTTTTACATTCGACGACCGTTATGTAAAGACTCCAACAAAGTTTGAACATACAATATCCTTGGAAATCGGTCTATTGTTTGTTTACGCCTCGTAGTAGTAGACATAATAGTCTTAAGTTGTCTGGATTTCCTAGATTCAACATTGCCAATAACATTCTCCATTCCCAATTCACGATGTTTACTCGGCGTTCAAATGTAAAAAAAAAAAAAAAACATAACAAAAAAACCAAAAAAAAAACGAGAAAGGTATCCTCCATCTTTTCCGAAGTTGACTTCACTTGGCTTTCACGAAAGACATACTTAAATAAAGCTTTTCTCCATTATCCGAAATGGCATTAAACGAAGAACTAGTTACCAGTAATTTATACAGGGAATTTCTTTCGCCGAAAAACTCACCACGAGACGCGGAGAATGATTCGCTCGGTCATTGAGACAGTCGCACAGTACGCAAGCTCACTCCCTGGCGTCTCGATTCCGACTGAGTAAGCCCAAGAGAGAGTGTCTGTACATGCATATGCTGTAAGATCCTCTCTGGTGGCTTATCAAGTTACATTAAGGCAGCGCAATTGGATCTCGAGATATTCAAAATGGCTTGATACTTTCTCGTAGGTTTATATTGACTAAAGAAGTAATTCTGTCTTTTCATCTGACACATGCTGGTTTTCTGTTTTTTTTTTTCCTTCTTCTGTTTATCCGGAACGGAAAATCTGAAGTTGTTGTCCTGACAAAGGCTTTCCAGGACCCCTTTTTTTCCTCCTTGCTCCATTTACCGATCGGATGTAAGTGACATCTCAAGTGGTTGGTAAATTCGGATTTCAACCTGTTTATATCTCTTTCGAGAGGGTCTCCCTTCTCCCCCAACCGTCCAATTCCTTCTCTTTATTTTCTTTGCCCTTCTACTTCAAATAAAAAGAAAAAAACTATGATGGGGAAAAGTTAATTATCTAAGTTGTGATAGTAGCGGAGCGGTTAGAGCGAAAACTTGGGGAGGATGAGGAAAGGAAAGAATAGGATTGTATCAAAGGGGAGCCAGAGTGGAATGGATAAGAGGAAGGGGAGAACTTCACCCCCCACCCCCGAAGAAAAGTTGTGAGTTAGTGGAGAGATATTTCATAACGTATCCTGTGGCAGGTGCAGGGTTAATAGTGTAAGAACGCTGAGTTGCCTGCCCCCTTCAAAACATTTCTTTTCTCCCGGCCACACCTACTCTTAGATGGTCAGAGGGGTGCAGGTGAATGTTCCCATATATATATATATATATATATATATATATATATGGTATTCATGACACACACACACACACACACATATACATACATATATATATATATATATATATATATATATATATATATATATATATATATATATATATATAGATGTATACGTATGTATGTATGTACGTATGTATGTGAGTGTGTGTGTGTGTGTGTGTGTGTGTATACATATCTGTGTGTATGTCTGTGTAGATATGAAATTCAATTCCAACATTGGATATGATATAAAGCCATCCCCTGAACAATTTCAGCAGCTGCGTTTGTTTAAATAAATAAATACACACGTGTGTGTAATGTACACGCGTATGTGTGTCGGTATGTTCCTTTATGTGTGTGTGTGTGTGTGTTTATGCCTATGTGTATGGGTGTGTGGAGGGGATGACATAACATATTCACCCCATGAATGTAGCAGTCTGTATTCATATCGCCAGAGAACATAAAAAGTCATAAGAAACATTCTATCCTCAAGAGATGTGTCGACCATGAGCAAGTATTTCCCGTCCTCTTTCAGAAAAGAATCCAGTGGCCATAATTAATGTGTGCTACCATATGTAATCATGTCTGCATGCATATTCATTGCACACACACACACACACACACACACACACATACGCCTATTGTGTGTTTTCTTGAGTGTCTTTGCAGGACGACTATGCAAATACGCCCGTGTACATTGTTATTACACAGTCAAAGATCAGCATGGTAGACGCCCACTATAGGCGCTTGCACATCCATCCAATGCCCCGGTGCAAACCGTGCAGTCGCCGGTGCAAGTCGAGTCCCATGTGCAAGGAGACACGGCTTATTGATCGCGCCCCCCACCCCGCCAAGGCCGGCGCGCTTCATTTGAAAAATATGCCTTTGCACAACACAGAATAATGAACATAGAACATTAAGATGTGAAGATGCATATATACACACACACGCACGTGCGCGCACACACATGCAAACGCACACGCGCGTACGTACTAACACGCGGAGGCGCTCGCACGTACTCACGAGTACACACATGCACTGAAAAGACGGCAAATTACAAAAGGGTCAGAAAAGATAAAAAATATTTGTGTCAGAAATTTTCGTCATCTGCTTATATAATACGTGATTAGCTATGATTTTTGTCTGTAACATTTTTCAACGGAGATAACTGAAAATTGCCAATCGCAGAATAGTCCCCCTTGCTTATTTCTTTTTTTTTTCTTCTGATATTTGAAAAGTATAATACAATAGGAAAATTATTCAAATACCACTTTCATTTCTGACAGTATTGGTAAACTAATCTATTGATATAATTTATTTTCATTTCACTGACTCCATAAAAAAGTAACTTCTAAGAACAATAGATTCTCGACTCACAAAACAACACGTACGCACATGAGTGTGTGTGTGTGTGTGTGTGTGTGTGTATGTGTTTGTGTGTGTGTGTGTGTATTATGTAAATAGGGAGCCTCACTGTAAGGTAATGGTTAGCAAGCTCATATAGATCATTATTACTGTGGATTCAATCCTCATGGGGGGGGGTCCCACACTTCTGGGTTTTAGCCCAAGTAAATACCTCTGAGTGCCTTTACATGAAGTAGGGGTTGCTGGGTTAGCAAGCTAGTGTTGCGCCTTATTATTTCTGTAGTGGTTTCGAACCTCATTGGGTGCTCAACGTTAATGGCCGTTTGCCAGATTAAGCTAAGCTTAGTAAATATATATATTTCAATGGTTGGTGTTTTCGTTTTGCAAGTTCAGTTCGATCCTCCCGGAACGCTTACGAGATTTAGACCTATGACGAGATCGTTTGCCATCAGCCCCAAAGTAAGCGCCCATAACCTTTTAATGCATTCACGCATCTCCATAAGACACTTTTCGGTCGGTCTGTCCCTAATATGTTAAATATACATTTTCTAAACCGTATCATGTTGGATTGATAAGAAGCTTGGCCCAGACCTTCGGGTGACCCATCCTCATCTGCCTCCTCCTCTTCCTGCTACTATTACCACGGATGGTGGACACATCGTAGAACACATGATTCTGATTTTTGTTGGTGTGTGTGCGTATGTGTGTGTGTGCATGTATGTGTGTGTGTATGTGTGTGCGTGTGTGTGTGGCCGAGATGATAGTATATTTGCTACCCCACCATCGCCAGCGGTAGGTATTTGAGTGCAGGCAAAAGTTCGGGTTCTGACGGCAGATAATCAAAATAAGAAAGTCCTCCCCACTTGGCGCAACACAATCCATCTGTCCTTCTATCGCAGCATTTGACCCTGGGCCGGACTAAGCCGAACATATTGATATACCAACTATCTATGTAACAGGTGATATCACAGACAGTATTTTTTTTAAAAAAAAAGTACAAGTTTCGCCCACCTTCCGAAAATTCGCTTTGTACCATTTTCTTTTAGCTTTTATGAAAAGGGCGGAAAGTGAAAATAATGTTCATTGTTCGTTCTTTAAGAGAGCTGTTATAGAGGCAGTGTGCACCCTCTTCGTCTCTTTCCTACCCCATGTCTCCAATACGCCCCGACATACTTCCGCCTATGAAGACTCAGCCTAACATGCCACTATCATTATTTTTTTTGGTTTAGGAACGTTAAAAAATGTTCTTATATAAAATAATGGTAACTACTTCTTCACTTAACGTCATTTCGGTTTAAAAAAAACTTTTTTTTTCATATTATAGGAACGTTCTACTTTCGAATAACGGGATGAACCTGTGCTAGACTGATTGCTGAAAAGGGGGGGGGTATTAGATTGTTTTTTTTATTTTTTATAAGTAACCTGTACATAATCCGCAATGCGTTTGGTAAAAAATGTCTGCTTGTGCTCCAGTGAAGTTGGTGAGGTTTCTTTTCATTCTCTCACTTCAAGAGATAATAGTTCACAACGTCAAAGATATGTCTTATCAGTTTCACCTGGGGTTTTATTGAAAAGTGAGTGAACGTACTTGAGTGGACGATTCCATTGTTTCAAATCATCGGTAGGAGATTTTTTTTTAATCAGCAAAATTGTTACCTCTGAGTCCATTGTTACGGAGAAACAAACAGCAAAAATCACTCTGTTCATCATGTAGGTAGTTTATCAACTCCCCTTTTAGAGAAAGATGCTATTTATAGACTATACTCGAAGCACGAATTTGATAAATTCAACTTAATTTGGTATAGGGCCAAAATAGTGTTACATCAAGTGAGAATCGAACTCACTAAGTATTAGTAACTTATCTGCTTACCATCGCTCTGCAGTAGGCGCCCAAAAATAGGTATTTACTAAGCCTTTAGTCTGGTCGCAAAACCGCAAGTGTTAAGTACCAAATTGACGATCGATAGCCAGTCTCCTACATTAGCTCGTTAACCATTACATCGAGGTACTCCTGTCGTAGATGGAATAACTGTTTACCTTTCATAAACATTGACGAAGCAACATTAATGGGTGGGTCTGATTACTTTCTCCCAAGTCAAAACAAGTTTGTGAAATTTGTTAAAATCAAGAACAACGACTAATTAGCTTCATCATGGTCAGGATTCATTTACCCACTTATTCACAATTAACACCAAGTAATTATACACTTTATGTAATCATGTAATTTATTATCAAGACTGTAATTAGGTAATTTATATTTTGCAAAATCTAACTTACACAAATTAGCCTTTTTTGGCCACAAGAACATCCACCATAGAACAATGGTTAGCACACTTTACTGTTTTTGTAGATTTGGTCTTTATTCAATGACTCATTATTACTATGACATATTAAGCTGAGTAAATACAGGTTTACCCCACTATCCGAAAATAAAGAGTTCCCATAAGAATAATATGCGAGTTGGAATGACGTAAAGCGACGAAGCAATTTTCGTTGATTTATACGTAAAAAATTTTTTGAGCGTTCCCAGACCTCCAAAATAGTGATAATGGTACGTTAGGTTGAGTCGTCAGTGGTTCGATTTCGGCAAGGGGATGTATATGAGACTGGGGTGTAGAAAGGAGACAGAGAGGAAGATGGTCGCGCTGCTTCTATAACAGCTCGCTGTAAAAAAAAAACGAAAAAAAAAAAAAAAACAAACCCCAAAACGCTGAACGTTATTTTCGCTTTTCGACTTTTTTTTTAACGTAAAAGCGAAAACGTAAGGTAAAGCGAACGTTCGGAAATCGGGGTATACCTGTACAAAATAGAGAAAAAAAATTACCAAGCGAATAGATGCCGTGACTCATCTGGTAAAGACGTTCGCTCGTTTTACAGGATAATGTCATGAACCGCGTGCGTTCAATTTTGCCTTTCACGTTCATTCTGTATCTCCCCAAACCATGAAGACTTGTATACCTTGATTAGTGCGGTTAATCCGCACTGTACGAGGTCTTGGTAATTCAATGTGTTTTTCATTTTCAGTTTATACTTAATTACATTAATTTATGTGCGGCAATGCCATTAACCGTATTACATCAATACCGCACTATTCAAAGTATTCCTGTCCTTCGACACCGTTGTTTTTTTAAATTTTTTTATAAAAATCTTAACAAGAATGTAGAATTTTTTTGTCATTTTCGGGCATGTCTGGGGACCACTTTCGGCGCGAAATCCGAGTCGAACTAAGCGTAGAAAGCGCTCCCTTACCCCCTCCCGCCAAAATGACACACACGCACACGCACACACACACACATATATATATACACAAACTGGTTGATAATTAGTTTTTTCCCTTGGGTCAAAGTCCTGTGAGACACAGCGATATTCAACATAAAAGTTTGAAATCGGTGAGGAACGAAAGAAAAATGTGTATGAATACAATTGTATTCGTTGTATGCTTTAAGAAATAGGCGAATATGACTGGCATGACTGGTAGGTGAACTACATCGGGTTGCCAAATTGGTCATTTTTCGGCTAGATTTGGTTGATTCTTAATCAATTCAGTTGATGAAAATCCAAGATATGCAAAAATCTGGGCATTAAACCCTGATTAATACGTTTAATTATGAAGTAAATGAACAATCATCAATGATTTTTTTCTGGAGTCTCAGTATAACTTCATTTCATTTGATAAAAGAGCTATGAGTATAAGTAACACTTTTTAGCTATAAAGTCAGCTAGAAATAGAAAAATTCAGCCGAAAGCATACTTAAGAATAGCAGACGTACTACTACTGCAGCATTTTGAAGAACTGGACATGCGTGTGTGCACGTTCAATCGACCGAGCTTGCATCATTAGCCTCGGTTGCGTTTCATATCTACGGATAACAGTCTGCTTTTATTTATCTTGACTTTCACTACACACACACACAAACACGCATATATATATCGTACATATATATATATGTATACACACACACACACACACACACACACACACAAACATATATATATATATAGTTCATATATATATATATATATATATATATATACACACACATACACACACATACACACACATATATATATGTCGTACATGTATAGGTACTTTAACGTCCATATTTGCACGCATATTACATACACTTTTACCTAAACGTATATATATATATATATATATATATATATATATATATATATATATATATATATATATATATATATATATGCGTGTGTGTGTGTGTGTGTGTGTTTTCCCTTAATTGTTTATTCTATTTACGTTGTCTGGGTCAAATGAGATCATTTCAAGTAAGAGTTTTCATATGATATAACGCAATTTGTTATCATTCTGTTGGATCATTTATCCATTTCTTAATGACACACACTCACACACACATATATATGTATGTGTGTGTGTGTATAAATGTATATGTGTATGAGTGTGTGTTTGGTTGTGCGTATGTATATACATGTGTGTATATATATATATGTGTGTGTATGTCTTTGCGTGTGTGTTGACTGTGCATGTTTGTGTGTGTGTATATATGAGTGTGTCTGTGTGTCTGTGTACTGGCTGTTGTCTAAGTTGACGATGGACCTGAGAGATTTGTGCAGTTATAACTGTCAGGGCCTAAAAAAGGCAGTAAAAAAAAACAACAATGGCGTAAAGCGAAATTTCAAGAGGCCGGGGAAGGATGGCTATACTAGTGATCTGGGTCATTCAAAATGGAATATATAAAGTAATTAATGCCGAGAATAATTAATATGATTCACTCAATTAGGAAAAAAAGTCAGTCAATTAAATTTCATATTTTCCTTGAGCGACCAACCCAGCTATTAGAGGGTTTGACTAGAGAGGGTACGCACAAGGCCCATGATTTAATCTGTTCATTGGCGGGTAGGTGAGGCTTGTTAACAATTATCAACGAAGGAAAAGTAATTATATAAAATGTTTTGTGAAAGTTGTTGTTCACGTTGTTATTCTATGCAGGCACCTAACGTCACGGACAATTCTAATGAAAAAAGCCTCGGTTAAAAAGGGGATGGAAGTTTTCCCTCGCTCTTCCAAATTAGAATGTTCCTTCGCAGAAATTGCCTAAAGCGAATAAGCAGTTACTATGAATTTGTAAGGGAAATTTATTTGACCGTTAAGAGCCCCCACCCCCCCAATACAATCTACCAAACCATACCAAGTAACATGTAAAACCTAACATGTTGTCAAGATAGGAGGATGATATGAGAGGTTGAAGGTGCGCGCTGTTTCTATAACGACTTGTTGCAAAACAAACGCCGGATGCTATTTTCGTTTACTTTTTCATTTTCGTAAGAGCGAAAAAGTGGACTAAAAAAGTGAATTTTCGTAAAGTGAACTTTCGTAAAGCGAACTTTGGCAAAGTGAACTTACGCAAAGCCGGGATATCTGTATTTTTTTGTATTATTAAAGAGCATGCAAAAAAAAAAAAAAAAATTCTACTAATGTTGAATAAGTAATCTAGGCTTATATTACTAAAATAATCAGTTAGCAGGATAGCCAAATACTTGGAGACATTTCTGGCCAAAAAGAAATCCCCCCCCCAAAAAACAAAACAAAACAAAAAAATTAACAAACAAAATATACTCAAAACATGTCCAAAGCCCAAAAATAGTTGATAGGAGAATTACCTCAAATCTAATAACGTAAAGTATCATTATCAATTAAAGATAAATTTTATATTACCATAAACTTTTATTTTAATCTTCCAGTTGCTTCAGGATGACGGAGTGAATTTGTGATGAAAAGCAATTGAAGCTGATGTAGAAAAATAAATGATAATGAATGTTCAGTAGACACTAAAAAAATGTTTTATTAAAAATACTACAACTAAAGTAAAAATAGTGAAAAGTTTACATATGGTCAAACCAGAAAGTGTATGGCCAAAGGCTTCTCAAGAGGCCTGATTCGCTAAACTTGGCCATAAAATGGCCAAAATGGCAATCCTGTCTATTCACAGGAGGTTTATTGGGTCATGTGACTACATAGCGTCAGTTATTCTTTCAGCGATATTTAAAAAAAAAGAAAAAAAGCCGACACGAGAGAAAGTCGTCCGAACGCTCTCCTTAGTTTGAGCATTCAACTCACTTTCCGTTGTTCCGAAATTATCTCTCTGGATAATTAAATAAATATAGACTCATTTATCCGGAGGCAAAGTTGACTTCCTAACGTATTGCAGTCTATTTTTACAAAAAAATTTCGATGTAACAAGATTGAAAGTTTAAGTAAAATGTCACCCTTTAAACCATTTTATATATATATATATATATATATATATATATATATATATATATATATATACAAAGGAGAGTCTGGACCATGTGTATCATACTTATAGTATCAGCAGCAGCAATCAGACCATCTCCCTTCCCACCCTTTTATAGAAATGCACAAATTTCTTTTCTCCCTTCTCCCTTTCTATCGTATCTATTACTCTTATAGTATCAATAGCAGCCATTAGTTGAGCCTGTTGCTGTGCACTTATGAAAATCGTCCGACTGCTGAAGATAAAATAACGTTCAATTTTGATAAATAAAAGAAAGACTTAAAAAAAAAGGGAAAACAGCTCTTAGACGAGATAAACTAAATCAATCTCATCTCAATACTTTTTATTAGATACAAGAGGGATTAAAAATTTCGGGGAAAGAAACCACCCGTTGAATTAAAATAAAAGTTCAGGTTTGAAAAGTAAAGGAACAAAAAAACAAAAACAAAAAAACTTTCAACAAAAAGGAAATTTTCTTAAACGAGATTTAAAAACAAAAATAAACACGCCAGGCAGCTGTAGGGCCAAAACCTCACTCTTAACTCTATTCTGAATACCGCAACTTTTGTATTGTATATATGAAAAATAAAATTTCGGAGATATGAAAGACTTGTCTGTTTGGTGCAGTCGGTAAGAGAACTGCCTACCAATGTTCGTGATATCAATGGTTTGGCACTACCTGGCTAAGCATCGTGTAAAGGTAGGTGTCCATAATTATGGTGTGTAAACACATTTGCTGAGTCCGGGCTCACAGCCATGAATGTGAAGCACCCAGTGTATTCACTACAGTAGTAATGATCTGCGAGATTGGACTGCTAATCAATGCTTCATGATGAGGCCCCACAAAATATGTAATCACTCAACAGTGGGGCACGCTGCGAGATTAGCTTACTTGAGATTGCGCATAAATAAAATTATTGGGTTGAAATAGTATTATTAATAATTAGTCGTCAGTTCTTTTGAAAGACTACAACGGAGGTCAGGATATATCTGGGGAATTAGGTATGCAATACGGCTCGGTTTGGGGGAACTAGGTATATGGTTATGCATTGGACATAATCCCCTCCCCCTTCTAGAAATTGAGAGGTAAGGTATACGCCGTACTCCCGGATGGCCCCACCCCTTTTCCATCACTAGACAACAATCATGATTCAAATATTCATTTTGGAAACATCTGAAAACTTCGACTTTCGATAAAGAAGTACTTGGTGAATAAGTGGGAAAAACACAATTAGCTCTCGTTGTAACGACACTCGTTATAACGGTACATTGGTTTTTAATATTGCAACATAACTATAATCGGAGATTAGTTTGCAGCAACAGCACATAATGATTTTCCAATGCATTATTTCAAAAACTAAAATCAGTAAACTGATGTCACCTTTTTTTGTCTGTACTTTTGCGGTTTCTCATTATTGATAAAGTTTGTATGATATCCACCCGTTGTAGCGGCAAATTCATTATAATTGCACTCTTAAATCCACGAGAGTGCCGTTATAACGGGAAACTCCAGGGAATACAATAAAAACAACTGTGGGGCAAAGATGATGATACAAGCAGAAATAGTTGCTTAATCAATCGAGGTAACATTTAAAATACCTTGAAATGATTGTAAATTAATTTTAATCAGTTAATCTATTATTCTCGGAATTTACACGAAAAGAAAAAGTCGATTTTTCCAACCTGAGTGGAAAAATAATCTCAAATGGCAAAACATTTGAACAAGAACCATAAGTTCAACGATGCGCCCACCATTCTTACAACAGGGAAAATTGATATTCAACATTTTGGGGAACGACGAACAGACCGACTGAAAAGATTCATGGGTGCATCTAAAAAGTTATCTTATGACAAATCACTCTAACAAAAAAAAAAACAAAAAACAAAAAAAAAAAAAAATATTTTGACAGATCTGATAGTTGCCCATAACTATATTTTTTTTACCAGTGTACCCACGCCGTAGAAATGACAACCTATATGAAATTTGAGTTGACATTTTGTGAGCCTTTACTGTATTGTAAAAATGAAATGAATCAGACGACAAAACATTACAGTTGTGATGACCATGAACGAAACTTCAACATCAGCTTACTGGTGATACACATTCTAAATCACCCCTTCCCTATTTCCTTTCAGGATGTTACAGACAAAAAACATAGAAATGCACGTAGAGAATTATTGTAGTAGATATGTCTCTGTCCATGAACTGCAGTATTAATGGTTTCGAAACAATCTTTTTACATACATTCACGAAAAGAAAAAGAGGCTACAAGCTGGTATATTTTATTAGCATTAAAGCATAACTTCTACTTTGGCAAATTTTTAGGATCTAATCGTAAGAACATGAAGAACCTGAAATAACACTAAACGAAGATACGGGAGTGATGAGAGAGAAAGAGGTGCGCCCTGCTTCTACTTTCAATTTTTTTTTCCGTGAAAGCTAAGTGTCGTAAAACGTTATTCAGGAAAGCGGCAGACACGTGTATTTTGGCCGTATATAGAACGTGCTATTGGCAATGATGCAAGAAGGTTTCCGGAAATGTTGAATAAGTGATTTCAATTTCCAGACTGAAGTTACAAAATTGCACCCCCCCCAAATAAAATATGCAAAAAAAAAATTAACAAAACTGAAAATAAACAAGCAAGCTGTACATCAAACGGGAGACGGAAAAGTTTTAACTTTTGGGGTAAAAAACAAGAGGAGACCCACAAAAATATTTTGACGTATCTAAAAGTTTCATCTATTAATCAATTTACTTATTTTTTTTCAAATTTTGCCTTCATCAGATAGTTGGATCGTTATCAATCTGTACAGAGCCGAACATGTTAACGCAGAGAGATACCCACATCCTTGGCCCACTGCGTCCATTAAGCGAAACTGGGTGGTCGCCTAGGGAGCAAAGGTCGCACAAAGGTTCTAAGGACGCTCTCCAAATTAAAATAGTAGTCACTAGAGTACAACCGCATGTTCAAATTCCAATCTCGTCAAGGGCTCATGAAACCCTTACGCATATCCCAATCCTCGCCTAGGACGCATGAAACCCTTCTGCCAGACCCGTTCACACCAAATATATCGACAAACAAACCCAAATCTGAAATCAGGGTCGAATTTTAACATTGGCAGGATCCACCCAGTTTCTTTGGGGCCCTTCGGTTGTTGTATTTAGTATTCAGCTTTTATTTTAAAACAAATCAATAAAAATATTCTATCTCTAATCACCATGTAACGTAATAGACCTGAATAAAACCAAATAAAACACCGAAGAAAAAACATTGAAAATGAAAAAAAATACTTTCAAGACATATAGTGCAGCTCTCTCTGTTTTGCATTGCCCCAAGTACGGCCAGCTAATCACTTTTTCTTCAATAAATTTCTTCTGCTATCTCACTCACATCAGATTCTTCTTCATTTATTTATCTCTATCAAACTGTACAAATGTTGACGCTGAGAGGTAACTTAACTTGGCCACCGCTTCACACAAAATATATCGAAAAATATTGCCGTAAATAATGCGTTCAGGTTCCCAGAATAGATCTTGAGGCTATTTTACACTAAATGTTCGAATCTTTTTTTTTCATCTCAACATATATAACCACAACTTTTTCACTGATTTTGAAAGTTCAAATTGAAACAAATAAATATATCATTAGATAAAAATTTATGAGATAAAATTGAATAAACAATAAAAAGAATCCTTCCTTTTTCTCTTGTACTGGTTCAATTTGAAGTCTTGGAGAATTGAATAGAGTATTTGGGGAAAAAAAAGGAAAAAAGTGTGATTACGTATGTATCTCTGTACAAGACATACAGGTATACCTTGATTAGTGCGGTTATTCGTTCCAATTTTTTGTATTGCTAAAAACCGCATTGTTCAAGGTCTAGTGTGTTTTTTCACTGCGGTTTATACTTAGTTACATTAATTCGCATAGCAATACCTTAACCGTAACCACTATATGAAAGCAGCACTAATCAAAATTGTGTAAATCAGTAAGGAACTGTGAATGACATCGTTAGAGAATTCTTTTTTAGTTTCACACGCATGAACAGAAAAAAAACACTATTTTTATTCTAAGTTCAGGTGAAAAAGTAGCACAGGCACAACTTTCAGAAATTTCGTATAGTTTATAGAATTAAAAGTAAGGAAATTGGTAGAAAATACAGATACTTTAACTTCGATATGACACGGACTGCCGGACTTGGGAGAGCGCGTTGCAAAACTTGGAAAAAACAAAACAATATTTTTCAACATTAAAATTTCTCACCTTGTTGAAGTTGTCATGTTTTTTTGTTTTTTTTCTTTCTTCTGTGACTTTTTTCTTGGGGTTTCACTTTTTTTTTGTTTGTTTTTTTTTTAAATAAAAAAAGTTGTCTTGTAAAAAATCCCTGTGTAAAACTATTCCATTGATTTGATTATCTTAGTCCATCGTAAAGAGTTCGTCTCCCAACGTACTGCCATCATCTACACACTCACTGATGAAGCGGCCGCGACGTCTAAACTACTACTACTACTTTTACTATAGAGATGACGGCGACGGCGACAGATTACTATTACTACTACTATTGCTACTATTATCAATGTATTATTATTATTATTATGGTGATTGCTGCTGCTGCTGGTGCTTGTACGAAGTACGCGGTTCCGTTAAGTAGTCGCACCAGAGGTTTTTCAGTATTGCCAATTTAGATGTTTTTCATCTAGATCTGGATGTTTTTGGTTGCATCTAGATGTCAGATATCGCTATTTAAGCGTTTTTTGAATAGAATAAATATTTTAAAATCCAATTCATAGAAATAAAATGAGTGATATTTTTTATATAGTAAGTGATTTTTTAATAAAGTAAATACTGTCGATCAAAGTCACATTTAATTTTTGTAATAAAAAGTAATATATTTCCGAGATTTTAGGTATATATATATCCGGAGAATCTAGATGTTTCAAGGTGTTTTTAGATGTTTTTCTTTCGTAAAGTCCATTTTAGATGTAAATCTGGAAAGAAATTTGGCATCACTGATGGTTTTTCCCTTTTTAGCGGTTTTTTTCCTGACAACGAGCGTAAAGTGAGAGACGTTAACCGTTCGGAGTTCCTTCGGAAAATGTTCGCTTTTGTTGAAAGAGGAAGACTTTTCTCTAATTATGTAAGGCAGGTTCGAACGCTGCTTTTAACTGCCAAAGTGTGCGAGGGTGTGTGTGAGGAGGGTGGGGGGAACACTGCGTAAAGATTGTTTAAGAGTTTGATGAGGGAGTTGAATTAAGGTAAAAAAAAAAATCATTAATTTCTTGAGGGCAGAAATATGCGCATCCCCGTGTGTGAGCAGGTGCGCAATGTTGATTTCATGCTGTTTAGATGCGTGTCGTTTGCACAAGTTCCTTTATAAAAAAAAATTCAAATTCTCCGGGTATGGGGGGGGGGTGCGTAATGCCTGCATGCACAAGTGTAGTTATTTGCAGTCGCATCTGCTGATCCCTAAGACCCCCAGCAGTTGCTTGAAACCGAACCATATATATATATATATATATATATATATATACACAGTATATGTGGTACAGATCAAGCTAGCAGTATAACATAATATAATAATATATCAATAATATAAAGCCACTTCTGAAATGTAATGGATTTATTTCATGCAGTGCTCGATACATATAACTTTTTACTATTGAAGTTAAGTTGATTTTGAGTAGAGCTGGATATATATATATATATATATATATATATATATATATATATATATATATATATATATATATATATATATATATATATTGATATATATATATATATATATATATATATATATTAATATATATATATATATATATATGTATATATATATATATGTATATATATATATATTTATATATATATATATATTGATATATATATATAGAGATATATATATATTAATATATATATATATATATATGTGTATATATATATATATATATATATATATATATATATATATATATATATATATATATATATATATGTACTGTTTTTTCCTATACCTATGATTACGATGAAGATTGGTTTATGAATTAAGCACGGTGAAACGTTCACAACAACAGCAAATAATAATGAAATAGAACAAATACAATATACTTTAATAAAAGTTATGTAATGCATCGAAGATTCGTTCTCATCGTAGATCTTTATCCAACTCAACATACGATATTTTTTTCTTCCCTCATTTAGTCAAGAACTTCCACCTTTTCACTTAAAGGGGCCACTTCACAGTTTCTATTTTTGTCATATCCGAATCGTCAACATCAGCAGTCTCGCAATTTGAAATCATCATCAAGTGAAATCTATGAATTGTTTATTCATGGGGTTGTACGCGGAAAGCGAAATCATAAGGAGTGAAACTGCAGATAAGTGGGGATCACTGTGCTAAGCTTATCTTAGTCTGACACAAGGCTATAGATGTGGATCACCTGACACACTGCGTGTGTGAGTGCACTGTGCATTCTCAGCTATTTCAAATTTTCAGTCAATAGCTAATTTAGAGTTGTTGATTAGGTAATTAATTCTAACAGGAAAATCAATGTTGAATTTCACCAACTTTTGTCTGGACGACCTGATCTCTTCTTCTCATCTTTGATTTTAGCACAACGCTTCGGTCAATTTATTCTATGGCCTTCTTCAGCTGGTTTCTGAAAGACTCTCCTAAAAGTTATTGTCAAGAGTATGAGAGGATAGATTGTTAAGCGAAAAATAAATGCTTTTCGATTTATCAGAATTTGTGTACGAGCAAGTCGGAATAAGCGGCAATTTTAAAAAGTATACGAATGATAAACGTGCAGCATTAATCAGCAAAACTCATAGGCTATTGCTCGGTGTACAAATTAAGAAGTGAGGTCCCTGGAAAGAAGTGTGGTCCCTCCTACAGAGCAAGTAGTATTACTTTATTTTCGTATCTCTGATGATTGTGGTCCCGAATTTACCTAAACCTAACCTTAACCCAGAACAACAGTAGTGTCGACTATGTTAAGTTTTGGATTAGTATTAGACTTATGGTCTGATAAATTGGGACTCCAGTCATAGGAGTACGAGTTGCGAAAATAAACCATTACTATTAGCTCTGCAGGAGGAATTGTACCTCTTTTAGGGACCTCGTGCAGTGACGCACACTTGTTGCCCTAATATTTTTTAAAGTAAGTTCGATCCTAGCTGGGTTCAACATGATTGTGGCCTTGTCACAGACTGAGCTAAGCCTAGTGAAAATCTTGAGGTGTTTTGTCATGGCGAGCAAATTATTTCTAGAGTAGTGTGTTTGATCCTTACTAAATACCACCAGTGATAAATACCAATACCACCAAGGTCTTATGAGCCCCTGGGATTTCGAAAGAAAAAAAAAAGTTAAGAAAAATTGAATCTATTTTTACTTAGCCTCAACCACAGTGTTTTATTTTGCTGTAGTCTGTTTACAACTAATATACTGTGTATTACTTGAACTCTGTTTCTTTCGGCTATTGCATTAGACATCAGGGAGTACTCCTGACTCCAACTCTCTTTGAGTAATTGGGAGGTATTGTCAGGGAAAGAATCCCGGGTCACTAGGGTTCAATACAGTATTGGTTACATGCTACGAATGACTGGAAACCGGGGGTTGCATTACCTAGTGACGAAGGCTAGCCTGGTACAAGGCCACAATTGTGAAGCATCTTGGAGGGATCAAACTCATTACATAGTCATAATGGTCTACTAAATTAGCTTGTTAATTGTTACCTTATGGTGAGGGACTCAAGGTATTGAAGCTTAGCTTAATCTAGCATGGGGCTACTCATGCGAAGCACACAGTAATGATTAAACTCACTACGCCGTCATGATGATTTGCTCGTTGACCATTACCCCACGACGACGTGTCTGTGAATAATATTTAGCTTGGAGTAACCGGTGGGGTTTCGAATGTAATGCCTCAACAGGTAGGAAGTCAGAACATTGAACTATCGCTCCATATTTCTCCGGAGTCGAAGGCGCTATTTTCTCACCGAGAAAATGCACCCTACGTCCCCGATAATGTACCCAGTGTCCTCGAAAATGTACCCTGCGTCCCGATAATGTATCCAGTGTCCCCGATAATGTAGCCTGCGTCTCTGATAATGTACCCAGTGTCCTCGAAAATGTAGCCTGCGTTCCCGAAAATGTACCCTGCGTCCTATAGGCTGAAGGTTACTACAATTTCTTTTTGTTCATTCTTTCCTTTCCTCAAAATTTTGCGAGTCAACATTGGGATACGCCCCTGAGACCGGAATTTCCTCGACTCCAGGAGAAAAAAAAACAAAAAAAAAAACAATGACTATTCCAAATTTTAGTTATTTACTAACATTACTTAAGTGTGGTAAAGGATCACAGGCGTAGGACATTTAGTAAGGATCGAACTCACTACATTAGTAAACTGAGTTGCGAAACAGACCTGCCAACTATAGCACTACAGTAGGCACCCTAGTTATGTACTAAGAAACTTAGTTGTTATACAAGGCTTCTGTAATGGAGCACCTGGTGGGTATCGAATTCACTACGCTTGTGAATTAGTGTTGAGACGAGTTGTTAACAAAGGCATGAACCCTGAATATACACGTTATGTTGCAGCTCACATCAAGAGCATATAACAAAATATATGATTATAACATACGTGATGAATAATGATCAATGTGATATATATGCATATGTTTTTATACGACAATTAAATGTAATCAATTCAGGTATACCATGATTAGTGCGGTTAATTCGCCCCGAAATCATTGGTACTATTCAAAACCGTACTCTTCAAGGTTTTATTATAATCTAACGTGTTTCCTGGCTGATACATTAATTAGTACCGCAATACCTTAAATGTACTGCATCAAAAATCGCACGAATCAAAATAGCACTATTCAAGGTACTTGGCCTGTATTTGAATCTGTCTTCTGCAGCACCTTCCCAAGATTCAAATTCTGGATTCAACGATTCCATCAGTGATTATAACCAAATTTCTCCTTAAAGAAAGGAAAAGGGAGAATGGCGCGTGTCTCTTGCTCAGTGGGAATATTAATTCATAATTACTGTTTAAATATCGTAAATACCTTTCTCTCCACCTCTTCCTCATCGGGCTACATTCACGCCCACCCGCGCGCGCACACACACGCACACATACAAACACACACGTACATACATACACATACATACACACACACACATACGTACACACGGACAAACACTACTGGGGCGCACGCGCTGTAGGTTTCACTTCGACGTTGCCCGAATATACTTGAGAACTATTTACTAATTACTATTATAGAAGTGAATTACAGGCGTGTGCGTGAGAAATCACTTATATGCGTGTGACGAGTTCAGGTTCAATTCCGAACTAATTGTGAGCGTCTCTTGTGTCCAACCCTTACGTTGTTTGCGCATGTCAGAAACGTGTTCTCAATTGCGTATGCTATTTGAGAGATAAAAAAAAAAAAGTTTATATTTAGCCACATCAGAGTGTGTGGATGCGTGTGCGTGTGTGAGCGAGCGTACATGAGGGTGCGTGTGTGAGTGCGCACGCGCTTGAATGAGAGTGTGCGTGTGTGCGTAACTTTGTAAGCTTGTCGTAGTAGTAGTCGTAGAAAGAGCGCGAGGTTAAATGATTACGCATTTTCCGTGTTTGACTTCAGTGCGTTTTTTGAGCGTGTCGCAGTCTCTGCGTGTGTGTGCGTGTGTGTGTATGTATGTGTGTGTGTATGTGTGTATGTGTGTGTATGCGTGTGTGTATACGAATGTACATGCGTGTGAGTCTAAATTGTATCCGTGGGGATGTGTGCGCGCGTGTATCCGTGTGTGCGAATGATTCGTGAACAATTGGGTCAATTTCAACCATGTGCGTAGAATCAACCCATCATTTGCGAATGACGGAAATTTCAATAGAATTTCGGTTTTATCGTGATCGATGAATGCTCAGTTCTATTTGCGAGTCAGGGCTTTTATCTTGCTTTGTATATCATGCAATGAATAACTTGCAACGGACAAGGACTTTTATCTTGTAATGGATAACTATTTATCATCGCTACCTGTCGTAGTTATTGGGTTAATCCTTGTGGAGTCTTATGACTGTGTGAGAGCCGTTTTCGTAGACATATTGCATATCACGATATGATATCAGGTGTACACCATGTGAGTATAATGTTATATATATATATATATATGAATTGCATTTTTCGACGAATTAGTCGCTATTTGGTTCAGTTATGTATTTTGAAAATTTTTTGCTACGACATTCTCACTGGGTGTGATGGTATAGTATTTTTTTTCTACCCTGTAAAAGGCGACGAATAGGTTGTTTCGACTAAGCGTCCTTTGGCGTACTTTCTGAAAGTGTTTAAATACCCTTTTCCCTGAAAATGGCCGCAAATAAAGTATGTTTTAAACACTGAAAATTATTTAGGGCATACAGCCACTCAAAAAATGATTGTCTCCTGTTTTAGCTATTGATTTGTACCTACGTTTGTTCCCCTTTTTTTTTATTTCGAATTTCCACAATTTAATTTGGACATCAATGAATACATCGGACAAAAACATAGTGACCAAAAGCAACACGAATTCGAAGATGGCGGCGAGAAAATGTACTTGAGATTCTCTAATAGAGTAAAGTGTACACAGGCACACACTTATTTGAATCCCTATCAAGGATGCTATTGGGGATGTGTCTGCCCACATATATTGTATTACTAATTTGTACTTTGATATATATATATATATATATATATATATATATATATATATATATATAGTAAACAAGTGATGGTCCCAGCAAGAGATAATTTACACATTGTACCAATTGTACCATAGTAACAATGTGTAGGGGAAACAGGGAAAAACATCGAGGAAAATTACATAAATTGCATTGTAAATCGGTGACAGAAGTGACAAAAAAATCTGATAAAAAGGTTTTTTTAATGTTCAGTGTTTAAAGCTGTAAAACTTTATAGACTATATTTATACAGAGAGAGAGAGAGAGAGAGAGAGAAAGACCCTTTTATGTAGCCAATGATTGTGCAAGTTTTTTTTAAATAGATACGTCAAAACTTTCATTAGTTCTGATGTCTAAAGATTTAGTGTCACAGCAAATACTAAAAGTATCTGTATAAATGTCTTACAAATGAATCTACTATAAAAATGCATTGCAATGATGATCCTACATAAATGCTTTGCAAATCATGCCGTATGTGATTTATTAAACGAATTCGTCACAACATCCACTTGTTTGAATATTCACGTCATGACACGGCAAATACTGGCTTCAGGATAAAAACTCAGACAATAGCCACAATTGTATTTTAGCGCTGACTGCATTTGAGTCCGGCATGGATTGGCAAAGTTTATGGCTTTATATCAACACCCATTGACATTACCGCTACTCCACCACTCCTTTCCTTTGTTTGGTCACTTTTTGGTGTGAACAAACATAATATTTCTGGCAGTTGGGGAGAAATATCGAATATAAAGCGATTTTGTAATTATCAATCTAAAATTTGTATTAGGTACGCAACCGTTATGTTATGCATAAAAGTGGACAAATGGATTTATTTCCGGGGGCAAAAAAAGATAGATTCCAAATGTATCTTAGCAGCAATCCTGTTACCAGCAAGAATAATATCATCTTTTTGAATTGGTATATTAAGTTGGGGTTACATAAAACATCTGTACAACACCATTATTCTTTATTGACTACAATGATCCAACTTCAATGCTCCCCCAACCTAGATGAGAAAGCCTGATAAAGGGAGGGGACGATATCCCATTTGTGCTCTCCTGCCCAGTGGACGCCCATGATTGATGAATATATTAGGCATCCACTTAAATCTATTTTGAAGCTCAAATCGTGAATCGTTGTCAATTCAACATTACATGGTACAGCAAATTACAACAATAGAAAAGCAGATTTAAAATAGCAAGTGATACAATATTCAGTCAATTAAATTCATTTTGATAGACTCAAGCCAGGGATTGTTGACAATTTGATACTTCATGTCTTACAACTGAATATAACAGTAGAATAGCCTGTTTACGATAGAAAACGGTACAGTTTAATCAGCGGTGTAAGTCTGTGGGAACTTGTGGGAATAGGCGTTCTCTCACTAACTGAATAATATCAAAATTCTCTGTTTGAACAATTCACTGATGAGAAAAATATCCTGATACTTATTTTATGTGTCCTGAAAACGTCTCTGAGAAAATTTAAAAGACGTTCTCCGGTCATATAGGATGACTATTTTCAGTGGTTAACTGAAAGAAATCGTGGGTGCCCAAGAGCCAGGGAGGCCCATTGAGCAAGTAGCTCAGCGGTCACACACCCTTTTTTAGTAATATACCTCTGAATATAATCCACACCTATTTGAATACATTCTGATGGAACCAGATCATGGATGATTGGCAATTCAATATTTTATGCCGTACAAATTAATGCAAAATAAGACAGATCTGGCTATTCATTCGTTAGAAACCATCACGCGACCAACAACTCTTGGCAGCATGTTGTATTGGGGTGATCAATTAAAACATTGAAAAAGAGATGATCAATGAATTAGTTACTTCTCTCTCGCATTTTGTTAGGCAGCGATAACCAAAAAAAAAAAAAAGTCTTAAAAAAACAAAACAAACGAGAACGCTGCTGGTCACAAATATATGTAGCCAGTCAGGAAGCCAACCAGCAAGACCAACTTAAAAACTAAAGAAACCTATTTTGAGAGTTTTGTTGACATTTTTAGTTGACTTTCTCTGAAGAAATCCACGTTTTACGGCCAACAGAAATTTTTCTTCCGGACGAAGAAAAACATTTAAAGCAATGAAAAACGATTGATTGACCACATGGAAAAACGAGCTGTAGGACATTTGCCAAGACACTGGTCATCAGTCATAACCAGCAGGCCAGCAGAACAATAATACTTTGCTCGCTGACCCCACTGAGGGGCGGTGCGTGGAGGGGAGCGGTCGGCGAGGGGACAGGAGAGTTGGCATGAGACAAGAAATTATGAAAGAATAATTGCTATGTGTGTTAAGAACACGAAGAATAAGAGCAAAAGGGAAACTCGGTACGAATTGTTTAACTATTCATTAGATAGAATGAAGATTAATTCAAGAGAATATTGCTCCTGCTGAGCTCAAACAATACCATAGAGCTAAATAATATATATTCCATAGCTAAAGAGAACCACTATCGGACAGATCTATTTTATTTTTTATCCACCTTAATTATTGAGCGGCTGTCACTAAACCATTAGGACTGCTAATTGTGTCAACCTCAATATCAATGGATATACAATGTATGTCCGGAGAACATCCGGCCATTTAATATTAACGAAAAAAATGGTCTACCCAGAGCTACGACGCCTTAAATAAAATCTTCAACTTCGATTTTCATTAAAAAATAACGGGATAGGGGATTTTTCATTTGGTTGCAATGAAATAAGTTGTAAAAAAAAAATTTCTTTAGCAAACAGACCCCTCTCTTTTCTGTTGGAAACCGTAAAACAATACAATCATAAAAACTGTCAGCGTAGGTTTCTTCAGTTTTGTAAGTGACCTGTCTGATTGGCTATGCGTATAAGCTGTAATGAAGGGCAAGACTCATGAAATAAAACTTGGGAAGCTTTATTCAGCTTTTACATTGACTGAGGTCTGTACAAGACCAAATAACAAACCGTTATCTATAGTACGGTTTTTCTAGAAAATTCTGTTAAGGGGAGGTAACACAGGTCAATTAATACCATCAAGCCAACGGAGCTAAGGGTGGACAATTGGAACATTTACTTATTATGCCCTAGTCTTTTAAAATCTCCCTTAAAATGTTTAGAGTAGTTCAATTCACAATGTAAGTTTACGCTAAATCAGGCCCTTAGTTTTAACAACATTCGTTACCCAATACACATGTGGTGCATTGAAATTCAGGAAGAAAGGAATTGATGGTGGTCGGCAATTAATGCAAGCATTACTGACAGAATATGGCCATTAGGTGTATAAGATAAATTCACTGATATTGATTTTTCCGGAGGAAAGCAATTGAAATTATTTTGATGTAGAAATGCATCTAAAACTGGGAAGAAAGGGATTGTCAGTGGTCAGGAATGAATGCATGCCTTACTTACCGAATAGTGGTAGTATATACATAATGTAAATTCATTGCTAATGGTTTTATTATAAAAATACATTGGAAAAAAGAAAGGAATATATTGCCTGTGGTCAAGAATTAATGTAATATATGCAACATATAATAAGCTCAGTTTTGTGCGGTAAAAGTCCAAATAGGAGAAGGAAGATTGTGCTACGCATACCTTTCAAGTAGGGGAGGGCTTGCCAGCCCGAAAAGTCAGCGCACGAAATCCGGTTTTCTCTTAATGAGGGTAGAGGGATACCAGGGTTCGATCCTAGACCTCTGACATCGGTGAGAAATAGGTAACTATTTCAGGCCATATAAGTATATTCTCGATTTAATGTTTGTGTCTGTATGTAGATATTTCTGAATGTGTGAGCAAACCCGTTTTTTTTCTAAACGGACAAGAATAAGATGAACATATCAAGTTTTTTTTGTGGGAATAAGTTATTTAAATCAGTGAAAAGAGCAAGATGTTGATGTGAAAAGGAAAAAAAAAGGTTTCTCTTTGACGGTCTCTGTATTTGTCTATGTCTCTGTGAGTGCGTGAGACAGGTGTCAATTTAATGCAAAGAACAGTGGCAGAATTCGTGACATTCTACATTGTCAATGGTCTTCGAGATCAACTGGCTAAACATCGTTCCACGGGCATCTGTCTAGTCTTGTCTAGACTTGGCTAAACTATTAGTGGCATCAGTGAAAATTTAACACACTACATTGCTAATGGTCCTCAAGATTAGATTCCTAACCATAGTTCTGAGGGATTTACTTCAAACATATTTATAAGGTAAAACAGCAGTGTTCAATCTGTGTTCTGCGAAACTCCAGGGTCCCACACCACCAGGAGTTCTGCGAAAGTGACAATTTGGCTGTATAATAATTCTTTATTACATTAAACAATTCCTTGACAAACTTTCATGTTTCATTAATTAATTTATTCAACATGGACAGCACTTTTTATATAATTTAATCGAGACTGTATTTTCTATTTGGCTCAATACACATTATTCCACAAACAAGGTCAAAATCCATTAGTTACAAACATATGTAAATATAAGTATATTTGTAGGAAAGAGGTTATTTTTTGGAAGGGACCCCTAGAAAATTTGATTATTAAAAAAGGTTCACAGATTGATCGAAGTTTGAAGACCCTTAAGGTAGAGTTTAGACTGATTCAAGATCACACAATAGTGGCCATGTTGTAAGGATCAAACACCCTACACTGTCAATCGTCTTCGAGATCTAACTAACTATGCAGTAATAATATTTTTAACGATGGTATTTGTTTACAAAATATTCTGACCTTTTCGTTATGATCGATTTTGCCAAACGTAATCATTCATGCTTTGTCCAAGTTTCTTTCTTTCTTCTCTTTCTTTTTATTTGCCTTTGTTCTTTTCTTTATTCGTGAATCTTTCTTTATTCACTTTTTCTTTCTTTCGTTTGTTTGTTTTTGTTCCTTTATTTGCTCCTTACTTTCTTTCTTTCTTCCTTTTCTTTCTCTACCTTTTTTCTTTCTTCTGTTTGTTTGCTTAATGTTTTCCTTTCTTTTTTCTTCCTTTCTTTGTGAATCTTTTTTGTTCACTTTTCTTTCTTTCTTCCTTTTTTCTTTCTTTCTTTGTTCGTGAATCTTTCTTTCTTTCTTTCTTTCATTCGTTTTTTTTTGTTCGTTTGCTTTTCTTCCTTCCTTTCTTTCGTTTTTCTTCCTTCCTTTTTTTTCTTTGTGAATCTTTTTTGTTCACTTTTTCTTTCTTTCTTTTGTTTGTTTTTGTTCCTTTCTTTATTCCTTTCTTCTTATCTTTACTTTTTTCTTTCTTTCTTCGTGAATCTTTCTTTCGTCATCTTTTCTTCCTTTCTTTCTTTTGGGCAATCATTTAAGCAGCGATGCATAAACAGAGATGCAGATTTCCTCCTACTTCACTTGTCCCATGTGCATCTTCTCAAAGACAGGAAGGCATGAAATGTTTCTATTAAGCACAAAATCTCCATGTTTTATGACTAGTTATAGGCGATATAGAAAAAATACTCTTTCAATATCTAACCAGAGAATAAATTTCAAGATATCTTCGTGAAACATTGGCGCATTTCTCTTCATTATCTATCTATCTATCTATCTATCTATCTATCTATCTATCTATCTATCTCAGTTTGTTCATCTCTATCTATCTATCTCAGTTTATTTATATCTATCTATCTATCTATCTATCTATCTATCTATCTATCTATCTATCTATCTATCTCAGTTTGTTCATCTCTATCTATCTATCTCAGTTTGTTCATATCTATCTATCTATCTATCTATCTATCTATCTCTGTTCATCTCTATCTATCTATCTCAGTTTGTTCATATCTATCTATCCATCCATCCACACATCTATCTATCTATCTATCTATCTATCTATCTATCTCAGTCTGTACAAATTTCTATCTGTTCACAACTGAGTCAAGAGCACACATACACATGTACCTAAGTAAAGCTCTAAGTCCAAGAAGGAGCTATACGTAACAATACGCATAACACTCTTATCTAGTGAACACATACCCATGCTTATAAAAGCGCTAACAGACGCACATCAAAATCATAAACTTAGACACACACATACACGCAAACACACGCATGTGCACACACATACACACACACACACACACGTGCGTGCGTGCGTGAGTGCACGCGCACGGGTGCATGCATAACAGCACTCTCTCACACACGCATTTACAGACGATATCTCAAAAAGAGCCTTGAGGATTTTTTAGTCAGTAAGCATTCATGAATTGGATATTGAAGGCAGGGAATGATACAAGCCACCGATGACCCTTATTTTCCTGCGAAGTAGTCATCGCACCTAACGTTACACAGGGCCTCTCTCTCTCTCTCTCCCATTCTATAATGTTGTTACTTCACTTAAAGGGGCTCTGACTGCTCCCTGTTTCCCAGCCTCCATTCGTATTGGCTAACAAATCTCTTGATAGCACAGCTAAACATTTCTTAGCTTTGCCAGCTACGGAAAACTCAGGCTTCTCGTCTCTCACGTATTTTCTTTCTTTCTTTCTTTCTTTCTTTCTTTCTTTTCCTGTCACTCTTTTTTTCTTTCTTTCTCTGTCACTCCTTCCTAATTTCGCCTGTAGCCCGTCAAACTTTAGTCAAAACCTAGAGTTGACTCAGTTTTTCTAACGACAGGAACAATCCTCACAGAATTTAAGGTGGTAAAAATTGATATTCCCTATCGTGATTTCGAATCACGACGAACTGATTGGCAGTCATGTCTCCAACTGAATGAGCTAAATTTACAAGTCTTACGTATCTACCACAATTAATGTTAGAAAAACGCAAGGTCTCATTTCATTCTAACAAATGAATACTTTGATACTAAAAATATACTTGTTTTCATAGATGTATTTATTTATTATACAAAAGTTACAGCAATTATTTTTAGCCAGAATAGAAGTCGGAAAGGGATTCGACAACCAGGCTTGTCTTTCTTTGTGATGGTTTCGAAGACTAGTTCACTATCGATTACTCAACGATAAGGTGCCTTAACTGATATCTCTACAGAGCAATCTCACTAAACGTTGGAGGGGCCACTCAAGGAGCCATCACCCCCTGGGGGCATGCAAATCCCTAGCCACATCTATGATTCCTAATCTTAGCTTTAGTCATTGTCAGGAGTAACAGACTAAATATTCTTGGCGTTAGGGGAAGAATTCGACGATGAAGAATCGAAGTTCGAATCTCTTCAAGAATATTTTTGTTTACCTCTTCTACCAATCCATTCATTCGTCTCTGTCTGTCCTCCTAAAGTTCTCAATGAGGTGTGCCAGGGGCTAAGAGAGAATTGGTGAAATTTTGGAGCGGATCCAGGATTTTTTATTTTTTTATTTCGAGATTTTCTTTTTCAGCTTTTTCCACGTTTATCCAACGAACACTTTCAAAACTTCTCGATGAATTTCAATTAAATTTTTGTTGAGGGACGGGCCATTGGCTAAAGAAAAATGGATTCTGGAATGTGTTTTCAATTCAGTTATTTTTTTTTTTGATATACCAAGAAAATATAAACAGTAATCCAAAATATATGAAATCAAACATGGTTACCCCCACCCTCTTCATCAGAAAAAAGAAATAAAAAAGCAAAGAGAGAAAGAAAGGAACAAAACAAACAATCAAAAGAAAGAAAGAAAGAAAGAGAGAAGAAAGAAAGAAAGAAAATTTTCATCGTTAGAGTTAATGTATGGTATAACAGAGGTTTGTGTTCTTTGCTTTTCTAGTAATGAAGATGTTTTTGTTTTTTATACACAGCTTTTCATGTATGTTCCAATTTGTTTCTACCACCAGGCTGGTCTTTTAACCCTTTCACAATGAAAATATCTACAGTCCAGATTTCCTCACCCGTCCGTGCTACATTGTGTGTGTTGTCCATCTCTAGGACTGGTTACGAATCAAGGCTGAAGAGCCACGTCTACCATTATTCACACAAAGCTGGGCAATAAGAGATAGATTGATGCGTTTCCTTGAGTTTGATCTCCACTCGTCGCATCTATTTTCCGTGCCGCTAAACGTGAGGTCAGTCGCACTTCCCATAGGGCTATTATCAAACTATAATTGAAGACATCTCAACCTGTGTATATGCACTATGCTAACCCGACAAATGGCTATTGTACGAAGTTGACATTCGCCAGATGTATTGGTCAGCTTACAAGACAGTGCAGGGTCAAGTTTGAAGTATTTTGGCTCGTGATTCTAGAGAAATCAAATAAAAACGAATAAAAAAAAAATACAGATTATGGCCCTTTCTCCATAATCTCTATGAATTATCTCCATTGACTTCAGCTCTTAAGAATTATCTAAATTTGGATATGAAATATCTTAATTGTTAACTCTGAAGACCGAATCATTTCGCAGCCGTAAGGAAAATTATTTTAATTATGGCAGGCTGCTCCACACATTATAAACTCAGGTCCTTTCTACACACGTACTTTGGAACGGACATTGTCCTATTTGTTATTAACTTCATGTTTTTTTCCCTTCTTCTTAATTACATATAGGTCTTTTTTATGTATAAAGCATGAAGATAATAAGAATGATGATTTAAATTTCACAATCGTGATAAAAATGAGCTCTGATTGTTTATTATTCCTCTTAGACGCATTTGATCTGGATTTTCCATTAGGGAACATAAAGACAGTGTTTGCTTGAGAGTTCACTGCACTATTAAGGCTGCATTCGTGTCAAGATCAACAAAGGTGCCTAGGTCTGCTTTTATACAGAACTAACGATGAGCGATGACAAAAGACAGCCACTGGCAACAGATGAGAGAAGGCTTCCATTAGGTGATTGATTATTTACACTTGTAATTCGTCAGAACTGCACCCGCATGCGTTAAGCGAACTACCGGGACAAACAAGTCGAAAGGGGCATTTTTTTTTAGGGACGGGAGATCTAACTGACTGATAGATCGTGTCCCTTGCGCATCATGTTGGTTTAGAGATGATCTCTTTAAGTAGTGGGGTAGATAAACGGGTATCTGAGGCCTGGGCAAATGTTAACTTGAAATGAAAACAACAATTAGCATTTACAGTGGCAGTACTTCTTCTTTTTTTTTTCATCCCTTCCACTTCCTGCCATTTCTTGCCACTCCCTGTCTCACGTTAATGAAATATTTCGATGCAAAAACTATTCCTGCTTCTTCTTGATACGCATATGAACGACCATAGACCCGCAGACTAGATTTGAGTCGCAGGAAACGCTTTTGGGGGGCCTGCAGCCAATCTAAGCTTTTGTTGAAAATCATGTATATATTTCCTCGGAGAGTCGATCTTATAATTCATATTTTAAAATTACTATATTTTTTTGCTTCACAAATAAATAATATAATAATTGTAATTCCTACGTTTGTCTAAAATTGAAGTACGCTTTCTGTAACACTATAGACATTTTGAACTAAATATGTGGCCTGGATAAAGACGAAAAATGTCTTCTGTGGCCCATTAGATTGAAAAGGTTACCCTTGCCTGTCCTAATATTACAAGTTCTCAATCCTCAATGAAACGTGTGACTGGGAATGGCAGAGAGTCTGTTTATGTTTGAAAACTAGTAGTATCAGGAAGTGGCAGAGAATGGCCAGGAGTTTGTTTATGTTAGAGAACTAATACTATTCAAAAGTGACAGGGGAAATGGCACAGAGTCGCAGCTATAAAAGGTACCGCCGCATTGAAAGCAGCCTTTCTCAACCGTGGTCCTGCGGAACCCCAAGGACGGGGTAGGGATCTGTTAATAAATCAAAATCATCCATCCATAATCAAGCATTTCAATAGCATAGCTCAATTGTTACAATTGCGGACAGAAATCTCGGAGGTCTCTATGATTCTGTAAGATGAATGTGGTTCATCAAGTACGTGGTCCCTCAGAAATTTGGTCAATTGCCAAAGAGAGGATAGTGAACCGAACCTTAACCATTTGAGTGTTCTTCCATGATTCTTGACTCAAGTAGGCTTTTTAAAGATCGGTTGAAGGCCAAAGAGATGCCGGCTCCTCGACCAGGAAAATATACCTGCATGACTAGACCAATGATGGCAAACCTTTCTAACCGGCGGTGTCGATTTGGAAAACAATCTTGGTATTTGAGTGTCACTTACATATGGACTAGTATTTTAGTTTTATGTAAATGTTTATACATGAGCAACCTATTTTCTTGTATATTTACAAAACTAAGAGTTTGAGAAAATATAATTTGGAATTTCAAATTTCTCTTAAAACTAGGACGTTAAATTAAATGAGAAATATTACCAAGAGATTTTCTTCAAAATCCATCAGGTGTCAATTAAAAACTCGCGGCGTGTCACTGCCGACACGCATGTCATGGGTTCGCTATCACAGGACTCACCCTACCTAAGGGAATAACTTCGTTGCGCTTGATTGCTTCCACATCTGAGCATGGTGGGGATCTAATCAGGGTTGGTATTTCAAGGGGGTGTGGGAACTTTTAGTTCTTTTTTTTAAAAAGTTCTTTTTTGGTCCTCACTGGGTGCCTAAATGCCGTTGAAGAAGAAAAAGAAGAAGTAAGAGAAAAGGAGAAAGCAGAAGTAGATACCGAAAGGGAGGAAAAAAGATAATGAAATCAAAGGAGATAGGTTTGTCGAGGGAGAAGAAGAAGAAGAAGAAGAAGAAGAAGAAGAAGAAGAAGAAGAAGAAGAAGAAGAAGAAGTTTGTTTCGTATATATGATGAATGAAAAAATTATAAAAAAAGTATTTTTTTTTTTATAAGTATATTCATTTATTTGAATGAAATTAACCCTTACGTATTTCTGTTTTCTGTCAGTTTGGCTCAGTTGGTAAGTGAGCTGCCTACTGATCCCTTGGTTGTGTTTTCAAAACACGGTAAGGAAATCATTATATATGACATGGTCGGACTTGGCGTTCATTTATTTCACAACGTTTCGGTCTCATATCATCCGGCCTTCGTCAGGTGTTGTTGGGGAATACGACCGTAGAAAAAAATGGACGCATAGAATAGGAAAATAGTTTGACCATATCAGACATAATGATTCATACATCCGGTCTAATAACATTCAGACAAGAACCGTTGGGGGATGCCAATTCTATACATCGGTTTGGTTTACATGACGAGATGGACAAACAGTGGAGAGCTTACGCCCCCAAATTAGGCGGGGATTGTTGTTCTTGTTGCTATGGTAAGAAAACAACGCCAATTCCAGCCTCTGACTTGGAATGGAGTTTGAGAATTTGAAAGAGATTTGATGAGTATTTAATTATTTTCAGTTGCATCTTATGATTAATCTTATAGGCATGCAATTGGTTAGGCCTATTCCACTCGTCGATAAATCAACTATCTAACATTCCATCGCCGATGGACATTCCATCGCCGATCAACGTCTCAATTTCAACTGAATCCTGAGGACACGAGTGGCCCTCAAAATGTTCAAAAAACTTTATGAGATCCATTTTTTCCCTTATGACCATTTGGGAGTTGATCCTTGAAAAATAATCTCTCCCAGGTGCGGGTTGGCTGAGCAGGTAACTGCACGGAGACAGTTTGGGGCCCACTTTGCACTTATGCCCTTGGGAAATTCATGATTCTAACTCTCCTCCTAGCTATGGGTGAATCAACACAGGGTGGAGTGAGTAAGGTCAGGGTTGTCAACTTAGATGTTTTTTGTTTTTTGTTTTCGAAATTGTGAGTCTAGTGTTGACAATATTTAGTCTTGAAATAAAATTCACGTTTCAAAGTCCGGTTTTGTCAATTGAGATGATTTTTCTTTTGATTTTTCGAATTTGAGAATGACTTCTAAAATCGAAAAAAAAAATTGATCCGAGGAACCAGTACCATCAAGTACGTGGTCCCTCAGAAATTTGGTCAATTGCCCAAGAGAGGATAGTGAGTCAAGCCAAAAACCATTTGAGCCATCGCAAGGAAATCATTCAATTCTTACTTTTTTACACTCAAACTTTTTTATCCTTTCCCGATTCAATACAAAACTTTTCTTTGCAAGGAATTTGGAATCGGTGGACTGAGTACGAGTTCCGGTCGAGATTGTCTTTGTTCCCTTCGAGTTAATGCATTTGGGGAAAGTCAGGAATCAATCTTCGCCCCCCCCCAATCCAAACAATGGGTAAATAGTTGAGTAGTTGAAGCCCTTTCATCCTGTAAGTGGGGTCATCTATGTGCATCGACCCTCCCACCCCACAAAAAACGAAAAACGAAAGTAACTGGTCTGGTTAGTCACCAAATAGATGTGGTCAACGTCTTTTGGCAGCAAGCTGTGTTAGGTTTAATCAATTAAAAATTGGAAAAAGAGGGTGATCAGAGGTTGATCAATGAATAAGTCACTTGCCTTTCGTTGGGCGGTGGTTACTGAAAAGTCCGAATTTTCGAAAAGCAAGTGAAAACACAAACTAGGTTACCAATTTAGCTAAAACGAGCATTGCAATTTGAATCCTCACTAAAAAAAACTATTTCCGGGTCTGAGGATTTTCAAAAAACAAAAGAAAACAAACGTTTTTAAAAAAAAAATGTAACAAAGAGTAAATGTGTAAATTTCCAGCCCTTTAGCTCCATTGGCGCAGCCTGTGTGCGGTATACATACATAGAATCACTGAATAAACCCATGCTGACGGTTTTAGTTGGCGGTTACTAACAAAAACAAAACATTTACGCACTGGTAGCTCTGCATTTTCTCACACAGCCACAGATACCATTGAGACGAATCCAGTTTATTTACAGAACCAGTTACCAACAGCAGCACAAACCTTATGAAAAATGAATAAATGGTCGACCGTTGTCTGAGGCGACCCGACGGCTTCTCTTTAATATCGCTACTACCCTAGGGCAGGGCACGACTTCTATCCCTGGTTCAACAACCACTCACCCACAATCCTACTCTATAGCAGAAGAGCATTGAATAGGATTTCTGTTGTTTTTGGTGTGACTAAAGTTACAGCACTTGGTATTCCCTAACGGTCACTCATGTTAGTAATAACCAGGCTCGACGTTGCTTATCTCCGGTGATCTTACGAGAACTAGTGTGTCAAATGCTATTTGACTGTACAACAGAGGGGCATTGGGTACCTTTTTAAAAAAAAAGGTTTTGGGTATGACTATGCTTACGGCACCATATATTCCCAGACGGTCACTCATCTATGTAATGGCCAGGCTCAACGTTGCTTATCTTCAGTGATCTTACAAGAACAGGAGTGTCTAATCCTACTTGACGACTGCAGATTGCGAAGGTTATTACTTTTTGGAATTATGAATAATGAATGAAGTTTTCATGATCTTTTCCGGAATCCATCTTCATGTTCCAGAAATCTACTGTCTTTTCAGGATGTCCGCAAAAATATGTTTATTTTCATAACTGTAACAGATTTATTTTTCTTAAACCATTTGGCATTCAAAAAGCATTAAAATAAATCACATAAAATACTGAGAGACGGCAATTCTTGAAAAAGCATTGAACAGTAAAAAAAACATAACAAAAAAGCACACGCTTACACACACGCACGCGCACTATGTATTTATCTATACTTGTATATGATTATAAATTGCGTTCCATCATACTGAAACTGATGTATCATTTGACCTCGACAGTGTAAGCAGAATAACCAATTAAAGAAAATGGGGCTCCTGCAGCAGTTCATAATCATTCTGTCGGATCACACTCTTCTCTTTATATATATATATATATATATATATATATATATATATATATATATATATAGCTTTCTTTCGCTCTCCCTCTAAAGAGAGAAAGAGATAGTGACAAAGAGGAAGAGAAGAGTGTGATTTCTGGGAGAACATGTACATGCACACACAAATATATGTAGAGATAGATGGTTAAAAATAGATAGATAGATAGATAGATAGATAGATAGATAGAGAGAGAGAGAGAGAGAGAGAGAGAGAGAGAGAGAGAGAGGGAGAGAGAAAGGGATGGGGGAAGATCATTGTGCACTGGTTTTATCACAGACAATTGGACGTCAATAATTGACAAGCCGTCGCAAAAAAGTTGCAATTGTACTCCATCATTTTGACAATTAGTACCACATAGTCTACCAGGAGGTATAAATCACTTTGTATTCAACATCGAGCGTTTCTATTCAGTCGTTCTGAACGCGTTTTCAATGGATATTTTGACAAGCTTCTTCGTGTGCTACTCACGAAGACCCGAGAAAACCAGAAGTCAACTCTCCCCTGTTCGACCTTGAATGATTATTGTTTCTGTCAAACTCCTACTATTGGAGCTGGCTTGATTTTCCTACCTAACAACAATGATATCCAGGTTCAGACTATTCGCGTTCGGACTAAAAACTGAAGCGGTCTGAATCACGTGTACATCCTTAACCGTTTACGGTAGAAACTGGAAATTTTACGCACTCACCCACCTGAATGATGGGGGGGGGGGCATTTTTATTGAACAGTCGGACTAGAGGCTGAAATCGTTTTTTTGCACTTGACACAAACATACTTTTTAATTTATTCTGACACGGAACCAGGGAGTCTAGACTCCCCATTGCTTGAGTGAAGCACAATTGAATTAACAAAATATCTGAATAAAGGAATTTTCTAAATAAAAACCGAAATAATCCTAAGTAATCATGAATTAACCATAAAAAAGATGATTTTATCATCTAATAAGTAAGATGTCTTCAGAATCATTTCTTGAATTATTCTTTTAATGTATCTATTAGTTTTACAGTAAATTTCTCTTATCAATTTTTTCACTTTAATCTTTTGTTAGTTCTAAAGCTGAAAAACTGCGACTCAAATGTAAGTAAAAAAATTGCTGGATCGCATACTATTTTCTTGTTTTTGATGTTATGTGTTTATTTTCTTTCTTACTTATTTAGTAGCAAAAATAATTTTTCTCCAAATTATTTTCGCTATTGAATTATTTTTGCCTCCCCTCAGAAAAAGCTTTCCATTTAGACCTTCCTACTCGATAACCTGGATCTACCCTTGTCAGTGACTCACCGTGAGATGCTCTTAAAAACTTACTAATATAAAAAAAAAGAAAAAAGAAAATTAAGTCAGTCTTAAATGGTGTTCGACACAAGCAAGCAATGCCGTATTTCACATTGTATAACCTGCATTGGTTCCCAAAAATCTTGAGCTAAAAATTCAATCGCTTATTATGTAGGGAAACATACTTGTTTCTATATATAATTGTGTACACGCGATGATGCATTTTTCATTCGAAATTGAAGCTCAATAGGGGAGGGGTGCAGATTATCTATGGTAGTGGACCATACGTGGTGAAAGACGGTAATCGTAATCTTTAGAATTATGTAATACATATTTTTCCCTTTTAGTGTCCCGGCCACAAAAATGCGGAAGCTTTCTTCACCTACATACGCACGCATACTGACAGAAGGCAAATATTGTTAAACATCCATATTTCCATGATATCCATAAAAATGACACTTGAAAAGCCTTCCGGTAAAATCAAGGAGTTCCGATTGCCTAAACGTTCCGGATACGAAATTGTGTGTGAATCAATAAAAACTTAGCAGGTGCCTTGGCATGGAGTAATGGCTAACAAATTCGTTTCGCTGACCATTACCACTGAGCTCGGTCCTCACTGGGGGCTTCATGCGTGTGGCCTTGAGCCAAAATTGAGCTACACTGAGTAAATAGTTGGACAATCTTTGCTATAATGTCGGTGGGGAATGGCCACTTTGAATGGTTTACAGCAGCTAAATTTATTCAAAAATGGCTAAAACTGAGTAAATTTAGTTCACAAGTAACATTATACGCCCCAAAAACGTATACAAAAGCTCCAAAAGCATAAATATACAACGTATTAATCAGACATTAACATTCCTATAACGTTATTCTCGATTTGAAGATCTAATCAGTCAAATAATATAATTCTAGACTTAGAAGTGCCGTTCTATATTTTTTTTATAAATATATTCATTTGTTTATACGTTTTGGGTCCTTTGAATAAGTTTTTAGAGCATATACAGTTACCTGGAAATTAAACCTATCCAATATTAACCATTAAAAATCTAGCGACTTAGGTAGATAAAAAATAGCCGCTCTCCACAGCCTCTTATTGCAAAGACCGTAAAAAATTATTTGGGTATCTCAACGTGATGTGATGGTTAGCTAGCTAGTCTTGCAGATTATTACTAGTGAGTTCGATCCTTACTGTGGTCTTCATGCAAATGGATGTGTGTCAAAACTGAGCGAAGATTTGATATGGGTGTCTGCGATATTTTGGTAGCTAGTCTCGTAGACTCATTTACTAGAGTTAGATCTTCACAGATGCCCCACATTGATGTCCATGAACCAGACTAGGCCCTGCTTTCTAAATATGTATGGCCTTGAGTTAAAACTAAGCTACGCTCAGTAGATGAGAGTATGTGTTTAGTTTTTGTGTATCTATTATATAATTGGAAATTCGAGCCGGACAATCAAAGAAAACGGACGTCATTTTTGAAGTCCTAAGAAAACAACACTAAAAAAATTTACCGCTCTTCAAAGTCAATGCAACAGATTTATCAGCTCCGATCGTTTAAAGCCCTGTTTACATCACAAAATCTAACCTAGGTTCGCCCAGGGTTTAAACTAACTCAGGATAGATTTTTGTAGAGTAAACGCAAACTAGCCTGGGTTCGCCCGAGGTTAAGTCAACCCTGCATTTACACTTCAAAAATCAGTTGGTTGATTTGTGAGGTATCGTCTGCTTCTTTGAGTGCAACAACAAGTACACACATATAATGATTAGTAACGTCTGTTTGTACTTTGTCACACTTAGAGTCGCAACTGACGTAATGAAATAGAATTTTATGTTCTTATGACGCAGTAAAAATGCCGAATTTAAAAATACTATCCTGCAATAAAAAATTAAAAGCAAACAATTATAAAAATCCGTTGTGGTTAACAGAACGCTATTTCAAAGCATGTTGCAATACAAATCTCTATTACCTACGAATATAAAATGCAATATGTATATCCATATATTTTTTGATATTTGATTTGTCCAATAGAACAACTTAATACAAACTGAAATGACGTAACTAACACGAGATAGCTAAAATCGAAAAAGTATATAAACATCAATCTAAGTTTCTTGATATTGTATATCTATCTTATATATATATATATATATATATATATATATATATATATATATATATATATATATATGTGTGTGTGTATATATATAACATAATTATATACACACGTATTTCCATATATAACGTGATTATATATATATATATATATATATATATATATATATATATATATATATATATATAATCACGTTATATATACGTGAATGTATGTGTAATGATAATGTAATTACTTTCAAGTGTTGATTTTGTAGACAGGTAGCCCACCCCTATTCTGAAGAGTGGCGTAACACAATCTTCTTCTCCCCCTCCATTTGAAATGGATTAACTTTTTTATAGGGTTTTCTGTTTAAGTTTGTTTTGCTAGGGATAAGCATATTTCAGGAGATTTTTTTTCTTTTTTGCAAGTAGACATATTCTGCAAAATAGGGATGCTATGTCTACGAATATTTGTTTGTATAAGTAATTGAAATATAAGACAGGAGCTTAAAATCATTTCCATTTTTTTGTAGTGACCGTGGCGTTGACGGCGGAGAAAACGAAGAATAATATTATTGCAATAAACTTTCTGGTAGTGTAATGATTACCATATCAGCACACCCCCCCCTCACACACACACACATAAGGTCCAAGGTTTTACTCCCAGTATGAACGAAAACTTTGGAAAACTGTTCAAATCTCCTTTTGCACCCAGAAGTAAATAGAATGCACTCCAAGACAGGCATGGATAACCTTTTTGATCTAGGGTAGGCCGTATAAGACATTTTTCATCTTTATTCAGGCCACACGTTCACTTGAAAATGTCGATCGTATTACGAAGAGCGTACTTGATTTCTACTTTAAACGAACATATGAATTGCAATTATTATATTCTTGATTTCTAAACCCAAAGCAGTCGTAATTCAATACATAAATTATAAAATTATGTCTGAGAAGAAAAAAACTCGATAGATAAATGCCTGCAATAGTTGTGCACCGCAAAAAACGTAATGCAGCGGGCCAAATCTGGCTCGCAGGCCTCTGGTTACCCATAGGTGCTCTAAGCTGTGTGATTAGTTAAGAGGTATACCTTCCTTGGCCACCCATAGGTAATGCTTCTAGATTAGAATTCTGCACGAGCATTACCGCTCCCAAATTGCATCCTCTTCAGAGGGTCGGGAAGGAACAGTGTTCTGATATGAAACGACATTCGTTCTAACGGCAATATCTAATGAAACACACGTTCTAACGGCATATTCCTTATTTACTCATTCCTTGATTAGTGCGGTTAATTCGTTCGCAAAATCTCTGTGCTCTTTAAAACCGCACATTTCAAAATCTTACATTCTTAATTTTCTTCTCAGTTTATACCCAGTTACATTAATTCATACAGCAATACATAAACCGTACTTCATCAAAACACACACCAATCATAATAGCACTATTCAGGGTATTCCTGCACATTCTTTCAAGACTCTTATCAGAGATTAGTTTGCAGCAACAGCAGATGAATATTTCAGTGCATCATTTAAAAAAAAAAACTAAAATAAGTAAACCCTTGAAATGATGCCTTTAAAGTAATCTGAAAAGAAATTAAAAAGAAAAGTCTTATCAATTAATGAAATAATTAAGAAGATGGAACGTGGTGTAAGTAGATGTGCATTAATTTCCAAATACATATGGTTTGTATAATTACATTTCGGTCCATTGATTTCATTCGCAGACCTGTAACCCATGTATGGGGCACCAGACTGTGAAAAGGTAATAAAAAGTAATTTTTGTCTGCGCTGTTTGGTTCTCCTCAATATTAATACACTCCGTATAATATCCGTCCGTTATAAAGGTAAAGTCGATATAACGCCTCCTTCAAATCTTCGGGGTGACTTATTAACAGGAATTTATCATTCATTGAGTTTTCAAGCCAGCAGTAACTGGTGGCTTTCGCTGGAGATCAAGTGACACCAAGTGCAAAATTATTTCCATAGTTATAATAGTCTGCGAGATGAACTTGACAACCGTTGCTTCACAGCGCGACTCTCAATGCCTGCGGCATTCTGTTGTAAAATGTTAGTTCATTTGAAAAGTGCATTTGTCATTTTATTGAACATTAAACCCCGATAACGCCGGGTGATTCTACTAGCAAACTAGAAAGCACACAGAGAATGCATAACTTAGTCAACACCATTGTCAAGGGAAGTAATTGTGCATGGATCCACCCTCAGATGTAATCACTTCTGTCATGGCTTACTGTCAGTCCAAAAATTCTATTGAACTACATTGATTTTAGAGATATCATGCGGATAGACATAAATATATGAAGAAAAACAAAACAAGACAAAAAACAAAAACAAAAAACAAACAAAAACAAAACCCACAATCCAAAAAACAAATTTCTGGATCCGCCCCCAAATTTAGCCACTTCTTCCTTACCCTACTTCCCCAAGTTTCGACGAAATTTCATCGGAATCCAATGAAAGATACCTTGTGAACAAACAGAAAGACGGAAAGACAAACAGAAAGACAGAAAGACAAACGGAAAGAGGGATTGACCAACTGTGACTAAATATATATATATACCCCTCCATTCTTTAGAGGTATTGCATCATTAAAAACAGACAACCCCCCCCCAAAAAAAACAAAAAAAAACAATAACTAATTTTTCATAATGAATTATAAAGTATATGGTAGCCGCTTCAACGTATCGTTGCTCTTACCACTGAGCTAAACAGCCGCCAGCAATGCAAAGGCCCAAATAACTGTTTATAACATGAAATACAAAAACAAATACAAAACAACAGCATATTCAAAACTGTTCCTCCATGATTACGTTAAAACAAAACATTCTAAACAAATCCGTACATGCCAGACTACAAGACATGGTTTTCAAGGGTATTTGGAGAACTATTGCATCTCATCCAATAACTGTCCATATCGAGCATCAACAGCGACCCCCAAGTCATAATACCAACACAGTGGACAGAGAGTAATATTTGCATCGTTTTTTTTTTTTAATTTTTATATCAAAAGAAAAAAATTATATGTCCGTTTTATATACTAGCATATATTGCATTACATCGTATTGTAAAAGGAAAATTTGTTTTCTCTTACCTGGCTTTTGATATCTGTGTATATCTATCTATATACCCATGTACAAGTAGACTTTTTCTCTGTGTTGGTCATCCTCATGAATTGCCAACCAAAAGTGATCGTCCAAAACGAGCGCACTATTTATATGGACGTCTGATACGTGGAATGGAACTCAGGAAGAGAACGAAGGAAGTGACCAATGTGGTCAAAGAAGAATGTGACTTTTTATTCCGGAACTCAGACATGGTCAGTGACCCCCGTTTCGGCTTTTCCATTGGATGTACTACACAAGCCAGTTTGTCATAATGACCTGGTTACAGGTGCAACGTCATAAAACAGTATTAGCCCCCTTCCGAATATTTTTCGTAATAAATTTCATAATGTTAAATTTCCGAAATAAAAATTCGTAAAAGACAGCACCATAGACAATCTCAGAAATAACTGTATACAGTACAGTTTGGTTAATGAGCCTCGTGTGCAGGCCTGGGCAGAGAGGGGTCTAACGATTTTGAAGAGACTCACTCCAGAGGTGTGGCAGGGGTGACAGGCACTGATTGCAAAAATATCTAATGAACAGTTTGAAAAATGGCCCACTTTTCCAATCCGGACCAATCTTCTTATCACGTAGTGATGTACATTTGGAAAGTAGCTACTAATTGAGATACACGGCACGAATCCATTCCATCTTGTTGAGGCTCAAGAACATCATATATTTTAAAATGATTGCTGGCACAGTCTCTGTTTATGACATGATATAATGACCCCGTATAGCGCTGTTTCGCTTAAAGCTGCATTATTTTAAGGGAAGTATCTAGCTGACTAAGATACGACAGTTCGAATGAAAAGGAAAAAAAGCGATTCAAAATGGTGGTGGAGATGGTGGTGATAACAGTGATGATCTATCATTTCTTTTGCTTTTCTTAGAACAGCTTTCCCCCGCTATCCGAAAGCAAACCTTTCGTTTGCCAAAATGCAGTTAAATGCTCTCAGACATGGTCCAAAGCTATGGCGGTCTGAAGTCTTTTGCTTTTAAGAAAAGCCCCATTACGGCATTAAACAAAGACACAGTTGCCATTAATTTATATAAATCTTTTTTCTTCAACCTAAACAAGACAAGTAAGAGTTTCTATTCAAAACCAGGGACGTTGTTTACACGTTTTTCGGCAACATTTCTTTCTTTTCCAATTGATATTTCAAGTCGATCCCCATTAACATTTCCATAACAAATATGAATTATCATGGCATCAAGAATAAAACAAAAAAATATTGTCGGAAATGAAAAATTATACATATATATATATATATATATATATATATATATATATATGTATATATATATATATATATATATATATACGAAGTGTATAGGTTCATTAAAAACATTGTATATTCTTCCCTCTTTTACTTCTCGTAACACAGAAAGTGAGCGTTACCTTTGTTTCAACCCAGATTTCTTTTTCTTTTCACTTAATTCCTCTCTCTCTCTCTCTCTCTCTCTCTCTCTCTCTCTCTCTCTCTCTCTTTCTTTCTCTCTCATCGCCATCCAACCCTTTAAGATAAAAGATTTTTTTCTTTGTTGGGAACGCTGTCTATCTATCTTGAACCACTCTGTTTTCGGGTCTCAATTCCTTACAAACGCTGTTAACCGATTTGAATTTTTTGCCACCCATAGAATTGCTGACTGGTGCCGTATTTTAAAACAACCCTCTTCTATTTATGCCTGCCTCGTTATCGAAGGTTCTAGTAAACTCCGCTTTTCGAGAAGTCGCTTTACGCAACTCTTTCGCTTTCACAAAACAAAAGGTGGAAGGTGAAAACAGCTGTTATAAAGGCAGCACGTTTTCTCACCTACACCCCAGTCTTTTTATACCTCTCACCATCCCAACCTTCGACGACTCAGCTTAACATACTGTCATCATCATCTTAAGGGTCTGGGAATGCTTACAAAATACTCATATAAATCAACGTTAACTACGTTTTCGCTTGACGCCATTTTGGCTTACGAAAAGGTTAATCGGAACGCTATGTATCATCTATAATAACATAGTCAACGCTGCGTCATAACCGAATCTCAATCAATTTAGATGTTTCATAGCTTGATCTAGCTGTTATTCAGCTAAATCTAGCAATCTGGAAGCTGGACTAATATTCTGGTGTCCATCCATTTGCATTATAATAAACTGCATTATAACCGAATCGCAATCAATTTAGATATTTCATAGCTTGATCTAGCTATTATTCAGCTAAATCTAGCAATCTGGAAGCTAGACTAATAATCTGGTATCCATCCATTTGTGTTATAATAAACCGCGTTATAACAGGGAAGGCCAGTAATCGCATTTTCTAATTAGGATTACTAAGCTTAGCGAAGCAATCACTGCGAATCGAACTCATTACTAGCAAGCTAACCATTACCCCAAGGCGAAGTGCCTTTATATCCAACTACAATTGGAAAAATCTCAGTATGCCTGTGTGTATACGCCACGATTATTCAACAACTAGCCACTGTAGGAAGTATACATTCGCCAGATATACGCCAGCGTACAAGGCAGTGCAATGTCGAGTTTGATTTTTGGGATCAGTGGATCTAGAGAAATCTAATGAAAATTGATAAAACATCAAAAATTATAGATCTTCATATTTTATTTAAAAATCTCGCTTGGCTTCCGCTCTTCAGGATCATATAAATCTAGATATAGAGTACCTGAATTGGCAACGCTGAAGGAAGGAAACTGGAATAATTCGAAGCAGTAGTTTCGTACGACGGACGGAAAATTAATTTTTCATTACTGTTATGACAGACTGCTCAATACAACATAAAGTCTGACCCTTTCCAAACATGCTCCTTTGGAATGGGCACTGTCATGGTTTAGAGTTAAATAAACAAATTGAGGCCAAATAAACACATTGAAAACGAAGAATAATAGATGCTAATTATAGACAAATACTTATGTTTTAATAATGATTTGATAGAAAGACCTTTATTAACCTTATCAATGTGATCAGAAATGTACTAAAAACAGAGGTCAACTCAACGTTTTGTCATTATGAGAAACTGCGTAATTGAAATATGGGATGAATAAACAAAGAAAAACAAAAACGACCACGGATCAAAAATAAAGAAAGAATGAATGAAGAACAAAAGAGAAGGAGAAAAAAAAAAGCCCATTCAAAAGTTGTCCCCCTGGTGACTACAAACTCAACTAAGGACGGACAACCAAGAACTCGGAATCATAGTATTTGCATAAGAATCTCCGCGGCGGATACGACCGAAGTGCACTCGAATATCGGGGAAATGGTTAAAGGAAATGGACAATTGTTTCTTTTTATAGATTTCTAAAAAGAAACTGCATTTTGAGCTTTCAATCACAGAAAAAAAATAGAACAACCCGCCTACCGAATGAGGAAATAGGAATAAGAAGGAACAATAAAGAAAAACAAAACGAAACAGTGTGTATTGGGTCTGTGACTATGATGGCTTAAGTACAGAAGCATTGTTCGCGTATTTGATAAGTGGTTTTGGTCCCTGGTTGGGGGTCAGGAATAGAATAAGGACAAAAAGGTCAAAGAATATGAACAAAATGCTGCCCACGTAACTAAATTGTCGCACGTGATGTCGTATTAAAGAGTTAATTTTCGTTCTACAGAATTTGAATGGGGGAAAAAAGGAAAAAGAAGAAACCATTATTGCCAGTACGTAGAGGTCAAGGATATGAGGTGCTGTTGGGAATTTCCCGGGTTCTACGTGCCGTGATCGTACCGTGCCATGGAAATGCGCGCGCGGCCGACGCTCTTTGTTACCCAGTCTTACTGAGTCAGTCTGGCAACAGGCTTCCTGTTGTTTACCCGTGTTCTCGCGTCGCGCGAGGTTTCGTGACATTGTGTGACGTTGTGTGAGAACATCTACGCAATCTGCATCAAATCTCGCGTGAAGTTCGGAAAATCCGCTACAGAGACCCTCAAAATGCTTCGTCGGGCTTTTGGTGAACAATCTTTTGGCTAAAGACAGGTTTTTGAAGGGCACGCGCACCTCAAGATCTTTGAGCACTTTGAGAGTTCTATTTACGCAACTTTTACAAAAAAATTGTTCAGCGTTTGTTTAGTAGTGAGCCGTTACAGAGGCAGCGCACAACCTCTCCCTCTCTCCCTTTTAAACGCCTGTTTTTTGTACATCCCAGCCTAACATTCCATAATCGCCATTTTGGAGGTTTGGGAGCACACCATTTTTTTTTCTCGTATGAATTATTCGTAATTGAATCTTCACGCTACACCATCTCAGCTTACAAAATATTTTCGTTGGAATGCTCAACTTTGGGATATCTGGGGATATTCATATATCTGTACGTATGTACGTGTAAAATAGGATTCAAAAGAAACACGAGATGATAGCAATTGGTCTTCAGTGGAGAGTCTATATTGTATGATAGATGAGTCTTTCTATTTAGCGTCTCCTTAGGTTGAATAACAAACAGAATCCAGTGTAATGACTTGTATTCTCTAAGCGAAACTTTCTGACATTTTAAAGGAAAGAAGATAATATTCAATCTATTCCCCAAAGAATTGTGTGATTTCTGTCATTTATTTCCCAATATCTGTCAATGTAATTTATGTAATTTTCTCCAGTGTTTGTTCAGACTTTGAGATTGTGGCACTACACATTTTTTACACGGTAAATGTATCATTTGGCCTCAAATTCACCGTGTAATAACGGGAGATCGTTTCAAATGAGAGTTTCAGTATAATATAACTCAATTTATAATCATTCTGTCGGGTCACATATCCCTTTCTTAATAGCATAATTGTTGCGTTGAAAGGAACAAATAGAGCAGATATGGACCGTGAATAATAAAAAAATGAGAATTTTGAGTTGAAACAGTTAGTTGTACCTTTGTATTACCAGAGGCCTTTTTTTTTTTTTTTTTACCTCAATGGTAAGAGAAATGCTACGTTAAAGCAGCTACGTTGTTGGTTCGATTCCTACAGCAGTCCCATTTTCTCCAATTGCTCAATCTATTTAAGTAGTCTGGGTCAAATGATAGATTCATTGTGTAATGACGGGAGAGTTTCGTGTAGAGTTTCAATATAAAACAATTTATAATTATTTTCCGTCAGATGGCAGCACCGGAGCCGTTTTATCAGCAGTTATTGAACGAAACTTATTTTATGCAGCAATTGAAAAAAAACAAAAACAAAAAAAACCCACAAAAAATGTTTTGTTAAAATGACTGATAAGGTTTGTCTGTTCAACTTTTTATCGATTTTCTTTCTTGTCGGCGAGTAAGTTACCTTAAAATAGATATAGACTACATAAGTTCAAGTACTTTCGACTTTCCTTATTCATTCTCAAGAACGAGTAATACATTTCGTAATTCTAAAGTCAAGAAGAATCCTAGGCTTCCTTGAATCAATCGCAATGTTTGTTAAGAACGTTGTAATCTTTTGAATTTTAAATGTACGTTCTTATTTCATGATAGTGACGTCATTTACAAATCAGCTTATTACTTTACATTGGCTGATGAATGATCAATTAGTTATCAATTATCAGTCTCATGAGTTATCGAAGACAAGAATAACAGATCAACAAAACGAGAGACAACTCCAACTAACGATGTTTTATGTGCGAAGCATTCAATGACAAAGTACAGAAAGACCCGCTGGACGTAATATGCCTAGAAGGAATGAAAATCCAGGAGGTAACTGATATCAAAGAGACTGGTAGACAGCGTCACGAGAGCTGAAAGGGCATAATTTTCTGTCGATGCAGGACTCCACTAAACAAGTGCTGAAATGTTGAAGACACTCTGAAATAACTTCCCCAAGGTCGAAAGATATTTGTTTTGCTTTTATAATTATAGCTTCTAATGTTAGTAGTATTTTTTTTTACAATTAGTACTTTAAGAAAATGGGGCTGTTCTCCGTATAATAATGGATGATCATTTTAAATAAGAGTTTCAATAATAGAAGGCAATTTATAATCATTCATTTGGATCATCGATCCATTTTTTAATGACATAATTTTCTTAGTATCATAATTAATGCGATGAAAGAACAGTTATTTGGGACTTTGCATTACCAGTGGCTGTTTAGCTCAATGGTAAGCGCAACGTTATGTTGAAACGGCTACTATCCGTCGCAGGTTCGATTCCTGCAGCAGTCCCATTTTCTTTAATTGTTCATTCTATTTTACGTAGTCTACGCCAAGTGATACATTCTCTGTGTAATTACGGAAATTCATTTTAAATAAGAGTTTCAATATGATACAACACAATTCATAACCATTCTGTCAGATCATATATCCTTTTCTTATTAACATAATCAGTACTTCATAGAATTTCAGCATTTTTCCACGAGATGTTGACGGATAATGATAGTGGTATTATGGTTTTGTCAGATATATTTACTTAGGTCAGATGGATGGCATATTTGGCTACGTGAAAGGGTGGTGGTGGTATGACCAAAATAAGAATCAAATGTTTTTTTTCGAGTGCTGGAGATGTAATCAGTCCCTTTCAACAGGATCCATGAATAACATTGGTTTAATGTAAAGTTTCTCTTAAAGACCAGTGCAGAGCTGGAATAAGCTCAACATGGGCCTGAGGCACAGGTCAACTATATATATATGTATATAATAAACTAACTACCTTATCCATCGGAGGTTCGATTCCTGCAGCAGCCCCATTTTCTTTAATTGTTTATTCTATTTACATAGTCAAGGCCATATGATACATTCACCTTTTATTAACAGAAAATCATTTAAAACAAAGTTCCGATATAATCTAACACAATTTACAATCTGTTGGATCATATATTCATTTCTGAATAGCACACACACACACACGCACATATAATATATAAGCTAAAAAAGATCTTAATTGATTGTAACTATTTAGCCGATTTGAGCGCTGATTATTTGCAAGGAGATTCAAATCAGTTCTAGCCGACCAAGGTGGCCAAAAGGGTTTTGTAAAAAAAACCCTCTGAGTTCATACCCCCGCCCCCGGAGTTTTGGGGCCTGAAGCCTGTGCTTCAAATGCCTCATGGTTAGTGCGGTACTGGTTTGGTGTCATTAGTAACGACGAGGTTAGATGTCTTGTTTTTTGCAGTAGATGATAAATCTTAGTGGATGATAGATCTTGAACATATCAGACAAAACCATAATGCACACACCTATATATATATATATATATATATATATTCAATGTTTTGGTATGGACAATGGTTAATCCAACAATATGAGAATGAAATGATCGTATTGGAAGGTGTGTTGAAGCAAATGCTTCTTTATTTCGCCCATTGAAGCCCTGTATGGGCGAAACGTTCAAACGAAGAATCATTTGTTTCAGCAAGACTTTTGATAATATTTCACTCTCACACTATTCATACATATATACTAATATACTAGAAACACACGCATATGTATATGAAAACATAGACACGTATCGATATAGATACATAAACACACATACATTTATATGAATACAAGCATATATTATATTTACACCTATATACATGCAGACATGCAGGCATATATTGACACACTTGTATTTATACATATACACTATAGCGTAGTAATAATAATCATAGATGTATGTTATGTGAACGTACTACTTTAATCAATTTCTACTGGTAATATTTTGGCCCTATTGGTCAACATCGTTTTCAAACTGAATTACGAAAGAGTTACAAAATCTCCTTGTTAGGAATCGTTTTTGCTATTCTTGTGACAAAAGGTAAAGCAAATATATGCACAATTGTATACTATAAACGCACACACACACACACACACACACACACACACACACACACACACACACATATATATATATATATATATATATGTATATAGAGAGAGATTGATAGATAGATAGATAGATAAAAGACATACGTACTTCAATGTATAACTGATCGAATTCCTTGAACAAAGTTCTCTCTTCCAACGAGCCAATGGCATATAATAGTGTTACTTGGTATCAATTCATCCATGCGATTATCCTAGCGATTGGAAATAAATAATTTGATTCAATTGGACAGAAAAAAGCGAATTTTCATCATTGGGTTGAAAATAGAGATTCAAAGAAAATTCTTTTTTTACGAATTAACAATTTGGCTGAATGTTCGAAAAGGTCTTAGAAATTTGGGTAAAATACTTTAATGACTGAATAATGGTATTATAAATTTATATGAACAAAATATTTTGTCAAAAAAAGTGCTGGGAACTTTTGCATAAACCCCGTACGATGGGATACATAATGCAACTGGAAGGCGGCGTATAGTCATTAAAATCAGCGAAATACTTTTATGACTGAATAATGACACTATAAATTTATATGGATGAAAGATCTTGTCAAAAAAGTCCCAACTTGGAGTATAAAGCAATTTCCAATAAAAACGGGCCCTCATTTTCCGAGTGATTGATTCAAGTATGAATTGATAGAAGATGTCTCTCCAGGGGAGATAACGCCAGGTCTATTAACTGCTAATTAGGGTCTTAGAGAAAATGGTGAATAAACAAGTAATTAAAACAGGTCTGGTTATTCATTCAATAGAAACCGTCAAGTGACCTATATCATTTGGCAGGATGTCTTGTTTGGGGTGATCAGTTAAAATATGAAAAGAGAGTGGTTAATGAATAAATCACTTTTATTGCATTTCGTTGGGTCGTGATCACTAAAAAAAGTGTGAACAGAACAAGACGCAAATTAAGCGACCAATTTATCAAAAACTTACGTTGGGAATTGAATCCCACTAATAACCTAATGGGGCGTGGATTCTCCAAAAGTGAATATTAAAATGTTCAGCCCTTCAACTCCATTGGTGTGGCCTGAACGCGCGGTACATACATGTATACTTAGCCAGTTAGCCAGTCAGTGGGCCAGCCTCAATTGAAAATTAAAGTATTGGTTACGCTTTTAGTTGACGGAAGTGATGTGACGGAAGTTTTTAAGCTGCAGAAGACGACTTTTGATCGAGTAAAGAATTCATGTCAGGATAAATATCAGTAAATATCTTTCTTCTAATTGTGCAATAATTCTCTTCAACTGAATTAGAAAAACAATCCGACACAAAAGAATTAAGAGTCAATCTACTCCTCACCGAAGAAACAATTAATTACACAGCAATTTGAAAGAAAACAAAAAAAAAACAACCTTTCGTTCTGTTCCTTAGTAATAAGTGTTACTTTCTACTTGATTATGTCCAAAAAGTATTAAAAAAAAAAAAACCCAAAACAAATGGCCATTATTCCCCTCGAATTTTGCTTCCGATCGGGACAGTGATAATTTCGAAGTGGACAATGAGTGAATTAGCACATTTTAATCACATAGAGTAAAAAAGACAATTGCAAATGAATATCACTGCCATTGTCACAGAAGCAAATTTTAGAGGGAATAAAAGCCATTGTACAACCTTAGCCATCAAAAATGGTGAAGGTTTATATCTTTTGTTCCCCAAATATTTGCACAAGTTTTTACGTTTGTTTAAGTTTGTTCGTTCATAGGTATCCTCCTGGCCATACTGTTTTGTCTACAGCATCATTGCTCCACTTGACTTCTTCTAAAAATGTTTTTTTATTTCTTTATTTGGTGAAAAATCTTTTTTTGACCTTTTTGGGATCCTATTCAAACGGGTACATTTTATTAATATTTAACGCATATCTAGATTTCCTACGATCTAGATGTTTCTAGATGTTTTTTTACTTTATTTTTTATGTTCTCCAGCGGAAAATACCAGTATGGTCATAATTAGAATTCATTTTGACCAGATTAAATCTTCGATTGAATTTTTTTTTTTCATCATAATCCTCATTAGTCTTTTAACATCCGTCATTGGACATAGAACTTCCTCGGAATTCACCACAATTCTCTATCATGGGCGTTGCAGAGCCAGTATTTACTGAATTTGTCTAGTTCATCTCTCCATCTTGTGTTCTGTCGGCCTCGGTTTCTCATGTGATCTCTGGAGATCCATGTTGTGAGTCGTGATGTCCATCGGTTGTCTTTCATTCTTGCAGTATGGCCTGCCCATTACCATTTGAGTTTTTCTTTGTAGTTTCTATGATATGGCTTCAAATTTTGACAGAACGATTGTTCGATTTCCTATACTCTTTTACACATAAGCAATTCGAAAATAACACTGACTCCCCAGGAACAAAATACACAGTGTTATAGAGTGGTTTGCTCACCCACACCCCATGGCAAGCATTTCTTGCTAATCGGAGACTAAAAATATCAATATAATGAAGTTTCAAAGATTTGATAAAGTTCACATTTCACCAAACCTTTCAATTAAATGAATTTCTTTGTGTTTCGAACAATCGCATTTGTTTCATGTTTCAACGATAAAACGAATAAATTGAGAAATTACCATCGAGCTACATTTAGGATTTCTTCCACTCTCCTGTCTCCATCTTTGTTTCCTGTCTTTCCCCCTCCCCCTTTTGCATTTTTGTGACACAGTGTGTTTGCAGTAACGTTGAAGATGAGTATCGAATGTCGTTGGATGCAACTCAGAGCTATTTTACGGCGGTTTGAAGACACGCACTGCAAATATTGGAGAGTGGTCACATTGCTTCTTCATTTAACCCATTCTTACGAATTTTTGTGGAGTGGAAGAAGAAGAAGAAGAAGAAGAAGAAGAAGAAGAAGAAGAAGAAGAAGTAGAAGAAGAAGAAGAAGAAGAAGAAGAAGAAGTGTGGGGTGTTAGAAAGCGAGAAATTATAGGGCTGGGTGGGTGATTGAACGTAAAGCAAACCCGATCTCACAAGGGTTAAAGAGAAAGTGCCCAACGCATTCTTGGTTGCTTTGTAATAAGTGGATAATTCGATATACAAGGAGAAAAATTCTTGGGTTCGAAAAAAATCGCTTCACTGTCAAGAAAGCTACTCTCTCTCTCTTTCTCTTGCTCTACCCCTCGATTGGGCATCTCTCTCTCTCTCTCTCTGTCTGTCTGTCTCTCTCTGTCCCTCTATTGGCCTGGCCATTCGTCTGCCTGTCAAACTGTCTTTCTATCTGTCTCCATGTCTGCATACCCGGAACCATTGTCGACCGACTTGCTGAGCTGAGCAATCTCAAACGGCCATATTAAATCACACATGCGAGTTATTAAGACTGTCTTATTTACAGAACGGATCATAAAACAAACACTGGTTAGTTGCGGCGCTTAGGAACACAAATCACACGTGGAAAAAGGATAGGAAGCCCGAAATTAGTTGACGCGCTCTCTTTTCCTTTCATCTTCGTTTTTAGATGCGTCCACGTAGCTCTATAAGACACTTTTCGGTCGGTCGAACCTTAGTAGGTTGAATATCAATTTTCTCAGCCCTATCATGCTGGAATGATAAAAAAAAGTTAGTCCAGACCTTCAGGTGAACCATCCTCATATTTCTCCCCACCCTCTCCTGCTACTATTACAATGTGTGGTGGACGTATCGTTGAACTTATGGTTCTTGTTTCCTTTATCTACCTCTGTCAACGAAATTAGAAAAGGTATATGCATTTATTCGTGTCTGTATGTTTGTCTATCTACACAATATCTCCTCCGTTCTCAATGAATTTAAATGGCATTTTCTGAAAAGGAAGGCCATGGGCTAAGGAGGAATTGATTAAGTTTGGGGGTTGATTTAGAGATTTATTACAGTTACTCTGTATCGTTGGTATAAGTCCACACATTTCCTAAAAAGATCTTCATAGAATTCAATGAAGATTTCTGGAAGACTAGGCTATTACTAAAGAGTGAATTGAGGACATTTTGTGGCGAATCCAGGAATGTTTCTTTCTCGATTGAGGTATATTTTAGAAAAAAAAAATCATTTACATATTCACTCATGTTTGTTCAAACAACATCTCTAAAAGTTCTCAATGAATTTCAATGATATTTTATGGAAGGGTGGGCCATGGGATAAAGACAGGTCGATTGAATTTTGGGTGCAAATCCAGGAATTTTTGCTGCCAACTCCCCTGCACTTTAGCTATTAAGGAACTGATTTTCATCCAATTTTTAGAGACAACGGCGTTGGCAGAGGCATGCATTTTCTGTGTTCTTTCTGGGTTTTTTTTCACATTACCCCCCCCCTTTTTACCCATCGACTCTCGTTGTCTCATTTCCTCTCTCTTATCTCCTGCCATTTTCTCCTAACCCTCTTATCTTTTCGCATCATTAACAATGTTCTATAAGATGACGCGATTTATCGTCGTCTTTGGAGTCTCCAGACTTGGAGGAGGAAGATCGCTCGAGAGACCTTTTGTTATGGACTTCTGCGAACAGAAATCTGCACTCAGAGAAAACTTTTCAATAGGAAGCGAAATAAACGATTACACCTTTCGTATAAAAGTCACGCTCACAAGAGCCTTCAGTAGTGCCGTATTAGCCTATACGCTAACTACGCCACGACATAAGGTCCAATACTTTGAAAGGGCCAATAAACAAATAGCTATATAGAATTTTATGGCTATTCCTTCAGGGAAAGGATCAATCGTAAATAAACTAATTACACTTGATACATCAAACGTATAAATAAACAGAATATTATTTTATAGGTAAAATACTCCTTTATTAGTTTACACCAGGATACTTTTTATCATAAAATTTGTGAATAACTTATAACTATCTTTATAATTTATTGTATATTTCTCAAATCTTTTATATCTTCCGGTTAAAAACTTTCGAAATTAAAAAAACACCTTCTGTTTTTCTTATTCTATTACCTTAAAAAATGCCTGCGTTACTTCAACGATTTCTTATTCGTTCCAAATTAGAAATTTGAATTTATCAAATAATAACTATTCATTTCCTTGATAATCTGTGATGCATATAATTTACCTATTACGTTTCAATTTTGTAATGAGATGGAAAGATAATTTTTTAATTCAATATTTGTTTCCAACTTGAGTTTAATACAGGGTTGCCATATCATGATTTGCTAAAATGAGGACATAACCTTCGACACTTGAACAACCATTATGCAGTTTTTAAAAGGTGTTTTTTTTTTTTATCTATGTACATCTTATTTTGTTTGCAATTGAATAGATAAATAAATAGAAGTACGTAAAAATTTCAAGAAATAAATATAAAAATTGGGCTTTTGTATTCCATCTTATTTTTCTGATAATTTAACTTATTCTTTATTTATCCTTTAGGCAGACTTTTCAAAAGCCAGGAGTCCGTGAAAAATTCATTTAGATAAAAGGGGTCCTTAGTGGATGATAAGCTTCGGAACCACTGGTCTACATATCAGATATTGCTACTCAGTCGGGTCACTGGAATCGAAGTTTTGGGTTAAACTTGAATTAGCATTTCGAAGCAACGATGAAACCTTCGAATCCTCTTATGATGGAAATTATTTTGGAAATTTAGAATTGATAGCTAAATTTGACCATTCTCTTGGAGAGCATATTTCTTAGTGTATCTCTGAATTTTTGAGATGAGGTAATATAATTATTAATATTATTATTATGGGGAAGCAACGAACCGAACCCTCCATTCAACCGACAGGGGTATATCGACTGCACTCCCCTCTTAGCAGTTTTAGTATTTTCGAATTATTATTGTCTCACACTGGGATTGAACCATTAGATTACTTGCAGTAATTCTTTCTGATTCTGTAACCACTACGCTACCAGATGATACCTGATGAAGGCCGTAGAGTACAACGGCCGAAACGTTGTATGAAAAACAACCAAGATGAGGATAGTCCGAATAATAATAGAAATAAGCATATTTCTTGTTATGAAACAAAGGTCCTGGGACAGCAAGTCATCCTTCTTTAACAATATGTAATACACTTATTGGACTGATGTGAGAAAACGTTTTATACCCCATATGAAAAGAAATTCATGCTGCCAGATATTTTTCTATATCTGTTGATTCAACACCTTATATTAGTCCCATAGATCAGTTGGATTTCAGAATCAAAGAAATTAATCCATTAGCAGATTACATTCCATATGCAGCATATCATTTAAATTTATTTTGTATTGCCAGCATCAACTCCTGCCTGAATGTTTGCAATTTCTTTAGTCTGGTGCAGGAATTATATTCTTATTCAGCTGGATCAACAAAGCCGTGGAATTCACTAATAAAGGGATTGACACCCAAAGAAAATGATCGAAATCTGACCCTAAAAACACTATCATCCCCAAGTTGGCATTGTCATTTAAAATCCTTGAAAGCATTGCATACCAATTACTCCAACACATATGCAAAGTTGAATGTAATGGCTGACAATGAAGCTGAAAAAGGAGACGTTTGACATTCTGCGTCAATCTTAACAGAGAAAATGTGCCTTCTTTAAAATGTATTCATACGTGTTCTTCGGAACAAAATCCGATAGCGGTTTCCGAAAACGAGTACTCTTCTCCAAAGTACGACCATCAGCATGGCTGTTTTATTGTGTTCACCATTTAAAAGCTTTTTGCTGAGCTTCGTGATGAATTCGGTGAATTCGAGAGTGAAGCTGAAGGCCCTTCGGCGTTGGTTCCTGAACCTTTTCGAATCAAAGTGCTCTTAGTGCACAAGGACTTTTCACGGTGCCCAAAGTCAGAAAATGCAGAACAATTGCATTAACGTTGATGTTGTTGGGTGAGTTAGGGGGAAAATGAATCATCTAATTTCAATTCATGAAACGTTGTCTCCTTTTTTAATAGTTACGATTACAATTCGCATGGGTGAGCCTTTTGTTCACCATACAGTTTCTCAATTTTCTATTTGTACGCAGACGAGGACTACAGCCTCAAAAAAATATACATACTTTGAATATACATTTAAATTTATATCATTAACTAACTCGTATCAAATGAACTCATTTAAAAAAAAAAAACACTCAATACCTTGATCACACGACCTTGCAGTGGATTCAATCTTCCAAGTGGCTGCAGAGAATCTAAGGTTATTTATATGCACTACTATTCACCGAAAATGTACGACACAGTTCTTTACCTTTTCTTGAAAAAATCAAAACGTAATATGAGCAATATATATATATATATATATATATATATATATATATATATATATAGCTAATAAATTTTTAAAGACGACAACCAAATTGAAAAAAAATACGAAAAACTACGGCAATCAAATAGAAAAAAAAAGACAACCAGATTTTGAAATACACCGGGTAAATTGGGAAATACGATGATCAATTAAAAAGACAAGCACACTGATTCGATGGAAGAAGTAATCCCATAAAGATATGGATTCAAGAACGGATCCAGAGATGGGTCCAGGGGGGTTCAGGGGGGTCCAGGGATGGATCCAGAAAACTCCTATCATCCCTGCTCGAGTAAAACGCAATTGAATTTTCTTTCACGATTATCCAGATAGAGGAATCTTATAAAAATCTAATAACAATCTCTAATAATCCCAAGTAATCATTCATTTCCTGACGTGTACAATTTCGACAATTTGAAACCTGCAGTGAACAAGAGCCTTTTCCAATGTCTTATAAAGAAATTCTTTTGTTACTCGTCATTTTTTTAGTGTTTCTAACTTTCATAAGTCATTTGAACTTCTTATCGAGTTTTTTTTTAGTCATTTTTAGTCTTCATTTTTTAAAAATTCATGCCATGGTTTTGTGTTGCGAACATTACAATTTAAACATCTTTACTTGTCTTAATTCTGTGGCACAAATAACCTCCTTCTTACTGATCCTTAGATGTGAAAAGTGGCCAAAAAACCTTGCTTAAAGGAGCCAAAAGTTAGCAGAAAACAAAACAAAAGATTAACTTTAAAACCAGAAATGCTTCTTTTCATTAGAAGAATTAAGTTTAGCAGCGACTATCGCTGTAACTGTATATATCTGCAAAGGCGGATCCAGGATTTTGGTCAGGGGATTCTAAATAGAATTATTTCAGTAGTGAGGGGTCCAAATGGAAAAAAATTGAAAGGGGAGCAAGTGGAATCAAATTTGTGAGTAAGTGGCGGTGAGGGAGGGTCCAATTTATTGAAAAATATTTTTTTTACAATCAAATTTTATTAATGAAAAAGAAAACAAATTACGAACTCCAAAAACAAGGAGGTATATGATCCAGCATTTTTTCATTCACATTTGAGTTGTAGCTTTTGTTTTTGCAGGTTAAGGTAACAAAATTAATCCAAGAAATTCACCTCAGGAGCAATAAATTATACATTTTTTTAATTATAAAAGACGGGAGAAATCTAAATTAAATTAGATAAATAAACAAAATAATAATTTCTAGCTCTAAGATTGATATATGATTATTTGGGATTATTTGGGGAGGGGGGGTTATTTATTAAATTCCTTTGTATATAAATTCCTGACGAAAACTCAACTTATAACTGTGTCAGGTTACGAACCTATTGATCCGACTTGTATCTATCTATGTATCTATCTATCTTTAGCTTGCTGTTGGTTTTAGGCTCAATTAAGTTGTTTTCGAAGTAAGAAATGATAACACAAACAAAAAAAAGATATCACCAAAAGATAAATAAGTAAAACCATAAATCCGTTAAGAACAGAGGTAGGAGAGCTAAAAGTTTTGATACGCTGTGTAAGTAGGCAGACCGCAGCGCGTCATTCGTTCACAAGTGTGTATCCGCGGGGCATATGACTCATGTGTTAAGCATGAAACATGCAGAACAAAGAAATAGACCTCTGTTAATGCATGCCTTTGCACAATACATCCCATCGTCTGGAAGAAAAATGCCATTACACGGTTATGTATAAAGCCAGTCCGGAAAGTATCCGGCCATTTAATATCAACTAAAAAATACCTTACCTAAGGCAATGGTCTCGAAACTTTGAAAACCCAAGGACCCCTTCTATGAAGAAAATATTAGGGAGGACCCCTATTTTTAGCCTTTAGTTTTTTTGACTAATGAATAAATTACAATAAAAATCGATTTTTGACCCTTAAAAATCATATTAATCTAAAATGGATAACATTTATTCGAGGATTATCTGATGGTCTCTAGTTTCGAAATCACTGACTCACATCTCAGTCTCCTTCAAAGTATTACAATCAAGACCGGGGTCAGCTCAAGCCTTGATGGCACCCTGAGCAGAATTTGATGAGGGAGGGGTGGTCTGAAAGCTTTTACAGAATCCTAAACAGAATTTGATTTGGGGGCCCTCATAGAAAAAAAAAACCTATCATTTAGTGAAAAAATTAAGCTGAATCCTGACAGTCCACAGAAGTGTGCTTAAATGAAATCTTTGGTAATTGAAAGAAAAAAAGAAGATTTATTTAGTTTTTGATTGATGATATGAAATTTATCAAATTAAGCATACAAATATACACGTGTTAAGTGATATTATTATTTATCATTTTGATAATCAGACGATATAAATTGTAGATAGTTGAGCTTGGAACTTCTTTTTTTAAGATGACACTTTGAATAAATTGAAAATGTCGGTTTTCAGAGCTAGATAAAGTTAACATTGAAGTCTTTTCTCACAATTTACAAATTGAGAGCCTTAGACTAATTGTTTCTAACTAAGGTTTTTTATTGATGCATTTTTTGTATATGTTGCTACAGAAATTTTGAGACATTTTTTCTCTGAAAGTGTTTCATTAAAATGGCTGCAACTGGTATACAAATTAGATGATTTTTTATTTTCATTTTTAGATAAGTATCGTATTCACTTGTGTACAATGCGAGAGAAAATCGGTGAATTTGGGTCAAAATGTCGAGAGAGAAATAGATTTGTGTTTTGTATTTTTTCATCAAAATTCCCGTTGAAACTGTATCTATGCGAGTTTTGAAAAAAAGAAGAAATTTAAAAAGCATTAATCCATTTCTCTCCCGACAACTTGACGCGTTTTTCTCTCGATAATTCTACTCTTGCAATAAACTGAGGTTTTCTCTCCGGGACACCGGACTCTTCCACTTATAAAAATACCTCCCTCCCATCATTTCAAACTGCAGGCTCTTCAACTGAAACAACTTCACTGTTTTTTCCTTCCTTAAAAAAATCATAGAAATTCAAATATATCTGTGAATCTTTTTTCACAGGTATTGACTAATACATACGCTAAAAGTCATATGTTCATGAACACTTCCTATAGACAATTACTATTTCAATCAGTTCAGTCCCTTCTTGGTGACTCACACTCGTGTTCTAGCATCAGATAAACACGAGCTTAGTAAAGTAATACGACGACGAAGAGACAGCCCCCATTCGAGTGAGACAGTCGGTGTCGAAGACCTGGTTTCTGTTACATGCGTCAGCTGAGTGATCATTGCAAGAGTCAAGTCTGGTCGAGACCAGGACTTAATACTTACATGTCTTCATGACCAACCCCTTGGCAGGATGCAAGTTCACCAAGAGGATACCTCCACCCTGATCACATTTAATTATAAAATGTCCAAGTCATATGTTATGGACTTTGTGTATATAGTATTTACTAAGCTTAGTTTGGTACGGCAGGTCCTCAGATGTGTTGCGTCGGTCTTCCAAGTGGGGAAGGGCAGTTTGAAAATCGGCATTCAAAATCCTGGTTTCTTTACTGGGTCTTGAACACCGAACCCAGCAACAGTAGGAAGCACACTCTTTCCTCAACTATGAGACAGGTGTGAGATAGCGTGACAGTTACGAACCTAGGATTCTGCAAACTGAGTTCAAATTTCGGCAGAGCATAGTTGTATTCAGTTCTCAGTAATGCCCTTGGGAAGAATACAATCTATATCTGTGCAATCCATCAAATCGCCAAATATGTTGACAAAAATATCTTGTTACTTGAACGTCACAATGGTTGACATGGAAGAGATTGGGCGGGAAAGCACTAGGGCAAATCTCTCTCCCATGACAACCCGATAACCTGACAGTAGTAATAGTGAGAGGTTGTTAAACCCATTGTCAAATTTGAAAGGACTTGTTTGGTGTTATAATTATTTCTTGACACCATGAAAGACTATCTAAAAATTAAAAAACAACAAAAAGGTCTGGTTAGTCACTTAATTCGAACTGTTTTGGCAGCCGAAAAAATAGAAAAAAAGGTGATCAATATTTAAGTTTCTTCTCTCGCCTTTTGTCGGGCAGTGATCACTAAAAAAAAGTCTGAAATTTCAGAAAAGAAGCTTTGCTGCCGGACCGAAACTAACGAATCAATTCAACAAGAATTTACATGGCAAACTGAACCCCTGCTAAAAAAAAAATATTCAGGCGAGGAATTTTCGACAAACATCGAAAAAATGTTTTTTTTAGACAGAGGAGTATATATCAAAATTTACAGCCCTCTAGCTCCATTAGTGCAACCTGTACACGTGAGGTATACGTAGATAGCCAGTCAGACCAACTTAGAAACTGAAGAAATCTTAGTTGGCAGTCTCTCCCGCTTTGGGAAAGTTCGCTTAAAGCCACTTCGCTTCCACGAAAGGCATCAAACCTTAGTTTTGAACTGTGTCTGTGAGCATAAGTGCTTCATCACAATTCATTTTGTGATTCTGTTTACAGGGCGTATCCTGAAGTATCTGGAAAGACAATGAGAGCTCGTGAACTGGCAGACATGGAAGAACGTTATTTTGAAGGTCTGGGAACACTCAACAACTTATCCCGTACAGAATAATGTTAATTGTTTCTTCGTATTACACAATTTCGCTGTCAAGTTTAATAGGAACGTTCTACTTTCGGATAGCGAAGGAAGTGTTGTAACGCTATTCTATACCTGTTAATACTTGTCTCAATATGAATTGTTATGTGGTGCCACGTGGTGGTATTGTTTATTGCGTTCTCTATACACATCTCGCAACTCGTAGTGTCGACGTGTCGTTATTGGCACAACACATTTCCTTAGACCAAAGACTTTTATTATTCCGGTGAGATCACCCAGACAAGAAGAAATAACATCGATTCTCCAACGAATTAGTGAATACGTGTCTGATGGAATATTTTAATCCTCTTTAATATAACCCAATTACGAAAACAACCTTCTCTTCCCACAGTATTTACTCTCATTGTAGATAACCAGGAAAAAAAGAGAAAAAGGAGAACATGAGAGAAATTGAGAGAGAGAGAGAGAGAGAGGGGGGGACATTGTAAAAAATAAAGTAAAAGATAAATCTTACAAAAACGAATGGACGTGACTCTTAATCATTAAGCTAAAGTCGTGACGTTGGCAGATTTCGAAATATCATCCCTAACCCTACCTGTGCTCTCCTCTGTTCAATTTCGATTCCTTAAGTCTGTGAGAGAAACGAGTGTCGGACGCCATTTTCCTAATAGCAACAATAGTAATGGCGGCTTCAATTTTACGAGGGCGGGAAACACCACCTTGCCCTTTCCCTCTCGTTTCCCCTCCATCATTTCCCGCCGGACATGCGCAGACCAGATAACCTTGCATTCTTCTCCGATGATGAGGGATCGAATAGAAGAAGAAGAAGAAGAAGAAGAAGAAGAAGAAGAAGAAGAAGAAGAAGAAGAAGAAGAAGAAGAAGAAGAAGAAGAAGAAACAAAAAAGAGGCTAACTGGGTGATCCATTCCTCAGACTCCCCAGACAAAAAAATAAAAACAAATAAAAAAAATCCCCCTGGACAGGGGACATCGGGAAAGATTTATCATCCAAATTCCTCATAAAAATAGAGCCCGCCAAACAATGATACAAACAGTGTAGAATCGATATCCGTTTCATTAAAACCAATTTCACACCACGCCAAAAGTTGTGTTAACTTTGGAGTCAACTTATTTGTTTATAAAAATGCAATGTAAATATTATCTCTGAGATAAAATGATAATAACTCTCAACACCAAATCGCACTCTTACTTTAACTAATATTAATGACAATAATCAAGTACCAATAACGATTGGGATGATAAACTAGAAAGTACCCTAAGAGCGTATACTTCCGCCGATGTCATTCTCACTGAAAAAAGCAAACAAAAAACGATTACATTATAGATATCAGACAAAATCTTGTGATAGTTATTCATCAAAGACTCCCTTTTAAATCTTGATCCATTTCAACAGTTCATTATTTCAATTGGAGTAAGTAACTCCGTTTTTTCTGTGTTATTACAACCGAAAAGCCGAAAATATCTCTTAACGTTAACAAAATTGATAGGAAAGAAAGAATACATAGCAAAATTTGACCAATCGTTCCGTGGCTCATGACACACGCATCGATTTCATAGGAATAAATTGAGAACTTAGTTATTAATAATAACCATAAATCGTGTATCAATATAGCCATAGGTTACGTTGATCATAAAATGAAACAACAGGTCGTTAACTGTGGCTGCACATCTGAATCTGACTTTTATTTGTTTATTATAACAATAATCAAAAGCAGGCCCAGAAGAGTAGGAACAGTAATACATTAGGAATTTTGCAAACGACTTGTGCTCGACTATATATATATATATATATATATATATATATATATATATATATATATATAGAGAGAGAGAGAGAGAGAGAGAGAGACAGACAGACAGAGAGAGAGAGAGAGAGGTGAGACGAAAAATGAGAAAGCGGGAGAATTTGGGAAAAGATTGGAAAAGTGGAGAGAGAGCAAAAGATTGAACTGTACCAATTTTCAAAGTAGAAAAGGCCTAGTTGCCTTTAAAACCAGCATTGAAATCATAGCCTTTAGCTGGACTTGAATACTAAACACCTACCAATCTATCTATCTATCTATCTATCATGAATTATACTGATTGGGTGAAAGATTTTAGAATAGAGAATTCCAACGGAAATAGGTGTTAGTTAATTTCTTTCGCTTTGAATGAATATAAGGTTATATTTTTCAATCTTAACGACACAAGATTCACAGGGATGCTTTAGATTCTTGTTTACTGGAACTTTTCCAGACCTCTTCCCTGCATAGTTCAAACCCTCGATCTCTTAATGATATTGTCAGCGCAGTTGACACTGCAAACTTCGAATACTATTTTTTTAATGCACTTAAGAGTTCGTCAAATTAGAAATAGTTAATGTTTTAAATATGTCGACTCAATTCATAAAACGGCAATATAAATTGGTGTTTATTTGAAAAACATAAAAACAAACCAACTCATACTGACATTAAAACTACAATTTTTAACCATAAATATCGAGAAACATAAAAATGAACGAACTCTGTAAAAAAAAAATAAAAAAAAAACGTGTTTAATAGAAAGCATTCATTTGGAATACAATTAATCTTTCTTGGTAGAATTCAAGCAATTTTAATTCAGTTGAACAAAATGCGTCAAATGGAAAAATGAAAAAGACTGACAAAATATAATATTCATAATGACATTCTTTAAAGACATTTAATAGCTGTTTTGAATAAAAAAGGTCTAAACTTTGTATCTTGAAGAAGAAAAAAATTATAATTTAAATAATGTGAAATATCAAAAATTCCCAACGTGGGAAATGAAGAAAAAAGAACACAGTGTAAGGCATGCGCACTCATACTCAACAAATGCGTTCGTCTTTTCTTTTCTTTTTTTCAAATTCTCGCCCTCCCTCAAATCCTAACAAAAGCATACGACATTCTTTTGCCGCCAATGCATTCATTCGACGCCATTGCCTCTCTGCCTGTAGATTCCTACATGAGATAAATGGAAAATTCCAACTTGTTGTAAATTAATTGTCTCGGAATGGAACGAAAAAGGGGGACATTTTCGTTTATTTATTTTTTCCTTTTTCTTTTTTGTTGCGATGGCGCAGCGAGACACAAGCCCTCGGGCGATGCATTCTTCGCGACATCAGCCGCCGACATAGCTATGGCCGCTATAATCGCCCGGATGACCAAAACGGAATCAATATTCCTTACCCGCGTCTTCGCACCCATCCAGCCACCCCCTTCCCTTGGATTCTTCCGAACCGTCGACGCTTGCAGAGTGGAAGGGGGTGGGGGAAACGAGAGGGGCATTTTGGAAATAATTGATCATTGCAGAACAACCAGTTGGCTGGCCACATTCTTCGCATATTTTCAAACCAACATGGAAGCGACATTGGCATCCAGTGGTAAAATCAGCTATTGTGATGACACTTTCCTTCGCTTATACCAACAGGAGGGAAGGAAAAAGGGGTGGAGTATTGCAGAAAGGATCACGGGGGTGGGGTAGAGGGTAGTGGGGTTTAGATGATTGGGTATCGGAAAGGGATGTTTTCTGTGATAGCGAGACTTCGGTAAGTTGTCTCTTCTTCCATTTCTTTATTTATTGAAATTCACTTCTTTTTTTCTATCCTCTCTTTACCCCTTCCCCTATCTCCTTTTTCCTTCATTTAGGCTCCCAAGACTTTTCATCTTGTAAATCTCTTTGTTCTCGTCCAACGTTTGATATCACAGCAACTTGTTATACCTCTTCCCCCCTTACTGTTTTATCTTTCATCTCATTTTTCATCTTCGCCTCTACAACCTTGTACTTCTCTTTATCATCTCGCCTTCTTTTTCTTCTCCATTATCCCATCGTTTTTTTTTCTTCTCTTTCTCCTCTCTCTTTTCCTCTTTATTTTTTTTTTCACAACTTTCATTTCTATTCCATCAGGTTTCCTTCCGCCTTTCTCTTCATCTCCCCTTCTACATTCTTTTTTCTATTTATCTATCACCTCTCTCTCTTTCTTCTATTCTCCGTCATTTTCTTCTTCATTCTTTCCCTTCCTCTTCTTCACCACTTCTCATATCATCTTTTCATTCTTCTTCTTTTCGTTCAAATTCTTTTTCTACAGTTCACCTTCTTCTTCTTCTTCTTCTTCTTCTTCTTCTTCTTCTTCTTCTTCTTCTTCTTCTTCTTCTTCTTCTTTCCGTTCACCTGCTTCTTCTTTTCTTTTCACTCACATTCTCCTTCTTCTTTTTGTCAAATTTTTATTCTTCTCTTCTTTTTATTCACGTTTTGTTCCTTCTTTTTGTTCACATTCTTCTTTTTCACATGCTTCTTCTTCACATGCTTCTTCTATTTTCTTTTTTTCTCCTTTTTCTTTTCGTTCAAATTCTTGTTTTTGATCACTCTCCTTCTTTTCGTCCACATGCTTCTTCTTTTCTTCTTGTTCAAATTCTTCTTCATCTTATTCTTCTCTTCTTCTTTTCGTTCACATTCCTCCTCTTGTTCTTATTCTTCTTTTTATTCAAATTCTCTCTCTGCAGTTCTTTTCGTTCACATTTTTTGTTCTTTTTCTTTCCGTTCACATCCTTCGTCTCCTTCTTTTTGTGTGCATGTTTCTTTTTCTTCTTCTTCGTTTACATTCTTCTTCTTTTCGTTCACTTTCTGCGTTCTTTCTTTTCATTCAAATTATTCTTTTTTTTTGTTCACATTCTTCTTATTTTTTATTCTACAGTTTGCATTCTTCTTCTTCTTCTTCTTCTTCTTCTTCTTCTTCTTCTTCTTCTTCTTCTTCTTCTTCTTTTTCTAAATAACAGGAATTATGCAGCCCAGTATATTCATTTTTTGTTTTGGATACAGCATTTCGACTAGACCATTCTTCATTCTCCCTCAGGTGTTAATGGCATCTGATGAATACTTTTAAAGGTCACAGCGGACCACGAAGTTTACAATAGCAGTCTCCGCCAAAATCCGAACTAAGTTTGCCAATTCTGTCACCCATGCGCTGGTAATAGGCCCAGGTCAAATGGGAAGTGTACGCTCGATTTCAATATACATATAATTTACCATAGGTATGTACGTGCGCGTATGGTGATGGACTTACAAGAAACAGAACAGAATTAAGGGACTAGTGCGATTCCTAAAGAAGGTAAAAAGCAAGCAATTTCATTCAAAATATTTATAAGCAATGCTGTGATAAGAAGCAATAGATACAATAGTATTTGCCCCCTCGAAGTTGTTAATGACAATGCACAGAGCTTTGCATTCCGAAGATGATACCGATAGACTCTATGTAAAGAGAAAGGAAAGAGATGGAGGACATATCAGCATCGAGGAATGTGCAATCGGTCAAGTGGGATTCGGAAAATGAGTACAACGCAATGAAAAGATAATGAGACGAAGCTCGAAACACAACTATTGATTCAGTTCATTTGTTCATCTCTTGTATTAAGTTTCGTCTGCTAAACCTTTGTTCAGATACTGTCAAACAACTACTGTAGAATTTTGACTTTAATCTCTTTCGTCACAACAATGACATCGACCTCGCCGAAAAAAAAAAATACAAAAATAGTACAAAACAGTGACGTCATGATGGCACTGAGATGAATTTCGAACGCAAAAAGTGATGACGAATTTACTCTTTCAACTCAGGTCGACTTTTATTACAGGAATTACTAACGAAGGAGTTCAATGAATGAATGAAATATATAAGCAAATAAATGAATAAATAAAATATAAATGATAGTTTTGGAATAATATTGTATAGACAAATGGATTCTGTTTTATTCAATATTTAGACTGTAATGAAGCAAGGGAGTTTGATCCAAGCATAACCAGACTTGTCTCTTTTTTTCATTCTCCTAGTATACCGTATTTTACTACGTATAAGACACATCACTGTATAAGACGCATCTCAATTTTTGCTGGCACATTTTCGAAAAAATAAAAAGAATATACCCCCCTCTTTTCCCTGGTTTCCATAACCTTCGGCACTATCGATTTATTTCAAATGCTCATATCTATTCAAATGTATATTAACCCCCACCCCCAGTGGCTCACTGTTTACATTATTTACGTCGTACAGTAACGTTAGTAAACAACTAACAAAGCGTTCGCCTCGCAAGACAGAACTTTAAAAAAATGCGTCTTATATGTTGTCCCTCCTTTCTCGTTTGATTCTTCTTCACCTGTTGCTTTATGGAGTTGCATTCAAATTAATATCATAGATGTGTTTATGCAGAGGACATCTGAAAAGATGAATGGTCATTCTCGTTATATCTTCCCAGAAAAAATACAAATGCTGTCTTTGTGAAGAAAGAGACGAAATTATAAACCAAATATCAAGTGAATGCAACGAGTTAAAAGCTAGCTAAAAAGAAATATAAAAACAGACATGACAGGGTAGGAATAGTGAGACATTAGGAATTATTCAATCGATTTCACTTCGACCATGTGAATAAAAAATAGCTATTCAAAAAAAATAAAAAGAGCGAAATACTCTTGGACTTTGAGATCTAAGCCAACCATTCTAGGTCAACAAGAACACCAGACCTAGAAATTCTAAAACCAGAAAAATTTCTGCCAGATCGTAGAGGTAGCTTGTTTGGTCTATTCACAATATCTAGGCTAAATGATACATTCACCGTGTAATAACAGAAGGTCATTTCAAAGTTTCAAAGTAATACAACTATATATAATTTCTTTCTATTATTTCTGTCGAATTTTATATATATTTCTTAATAATAATAATAATAATAATAATAATAATAATAATAATAATAATAATAATAATAATAATAATAATAATAATAATAATAATATATATGTATATATATATATATATATATATATATATATACACATATATATATATATATATATATATATATAGAGAGAGAGAGAGAGAGAGAGACAGACAGACAGACAGACAGACAGATAGACGGACAGAGGGGAGAAGAAAGAGAAAGAGAATAACCAAGGGTAAGAAGGAAAAAAGACAAAGAATGACAAGAAGAAAAGAAAGAGAAGAGAGAGAAAGAAAGCAATTAAGAAGAAGAAGAAGAAGAAGAAGAAGAAGAAGAAGAAGAAGAAGAAGAAGAAGAAGAAGAGAGGGAGAGCAATGCAGAAGAACAGGAGAGGAAGAAACAAAGGAGAACAAGAGGGGAAGAAATAAGCAATGAAAAGGAACAATAGAGAAAAAAGAACGGAAAAGAAAGAAATAAGCAATGAAAGAGAGCGAGATGGAAAGGAAAGAACAAGCTGGAAAGAAAGAAACGGGGGGGGGGGAGAATGAAGCAACGAAGTAGAGCGAAAGGAAAGGAAAAAAAGAAATGAAGGAGGACAAAGGAGAGAGAAAAATAAAACGAAGAAGAACGAGAGGAAGAAAGAAGCAGCGAAGAACAAGGGGGAAAACGAAGAATGAGAGAGAGAGAAAGAAACAACTAAGAGTATATAGATAGATAGATAGATATAAAGGGAGAGGGAGAGAGAAAGAGAGACGGAGAGAGAAAGAGAGACGGAGAGAGAACAGACAAGAACAGAGAGAGAGAGGGGGGGGACGGACACGTACAGAAAGAGATTTTCTTTGTCTACGCGATTTTAATATAAATTCATGGAATTCTTCGCCAAACAAACTTGGATCGTAGATAATTGTATTTTTATTCTCGTCTGATTTTTCAAGAAAGAGAAAAAATATTCAAAAATATTCTGAGTTATTTCGCTACATCTCTTTGGCATTTTTAAAAAGGAAAAATCGATCATTTTTTTTTCTTCAAGTGTTATTTTTTCCGTTCATTTCTCGTCTTGTCGGACCCACGGCAATGAAAACTGCTTCTGTGGTTATATGGAATGAGAAACTTCTATGACAGCAAAACAGACGGGCCCAGAAAGAGATAATTACGTTCTAACATGATAAATGGGCAATGCACACGAAAAGAGATTGGGTACACACCCACCGACCAATAAAAAAAAAAAACAACACACTCTTGAATGCTGCTGCAGTCAACCATGTGTACGTACGCTTATATGCATCTGTGAAAATGTTATCATTAAAAAGTTCTCCTAAAATTGTTGTAATTCATGCGATGAGTTATCGTAAATGGGGCTGAATATAGGTTGTTTGACTGCCTGTGTCCGTCATGTTATTTCTGCACATGTTATTTCTATCCCTACTTATCTATTCAACAACATCAACAACAACAACAACATCAACAACAACAACAACATCAATAATAATAATAATAATAATAATAATAATAATAATAATAATAATAATAATGATAATAATAATAATTACCACCAATCTCACATCAGTTACCACCAGGCAACTGGTGTGAGATTGCAAATAATAATAATAATAATAATGATGATGATGATGATAATAATAATAATGGAGGAGATCAGGATAAGGGGGAGGATTGAGACTGTACAGACCACAGCACTGCTAGGAACTGCGTGGATACAGAGGAAAGTGCTAGAAACATAAAGACTGCAACGTTAACTGTTAACAGTGACCCAACAGAGGAAGGGAAATGAAAGCGGAAATGTGAACCACAGCACTGGCATGATAGGCGAAAGAGAGAAGAAATGTTGGCTGAAGACCTGAGGAGACTTATTGTCATTCAGCCTTCAGCAATGACCACTGGGCAACCGGTATTACGGTGGCCAATGAGTACTAGGAGAGAAGGGCTGGAGACTTGAGGAGACTTGCTGTCACTGAAGCTCCAGCGGTTACCACCAGGCAACTGGTGTGAGATTGCAAATAATAATAATACGCAAAGAAAACCTGAAGAGACAAACAGAATTGCCCATCGTGGTAGCCCAAAATAAATGCATCAGGACAAACTATATCAAAGCGAAAACTGATAGAACCCAAACAAACAGCAAATACCACCCACACGGAGAAAGGGATGGGACCGTAAACTACATTACTAGTGAATGTAGTCAGCTAGCCCAGAAGGAATATAATTAAAAGACACGATAGGATAGCAACAGTGATACACTGGGAACTGCGCAAACGAATGAGATTCAACCATGCGGAAAGGCGTATCAGCATGAACCGGAGACAACCCTGGAAAATGGGTTGATACACGGAAAGGAGAACCTACCAAATAATAGACGTGGCCATGTCTGGGGATCACAGAGTGATTATTAAGAGATTGAAAAGCAAGGGAAATACAAGAACCTAGCAAGAGAACTGAAAAAGGTGTGGAACATGAAAGTCAGGGTAGTGCCAGTAATAGCAAAGGCACCGGGAACCATACCAAATACAGTGAAAACGGGATTGAAGGAGCTGGGGACAAGAGGAAGGATTGAGACTATACAGACCACAGCACTACCGGGGTCTGTTCTAATACAGAAGAGAGTTTTAGAATTATAGGATCTACGACCACCAGCTGTTAGCAATGGCCTAACAGCCAAGAAAAAGGAATGGTGAAGACGGTAAAAACCACAGCACTGTTGTGATAGATGAGGACGAAATGAGAGGAGGGTCAGAGACCTGGGGTGACTTCAGCGATAATTACCAGGCAACTAGTGTGAAACTTCAATCCACAGCACTGCTGTGAAGTGAGTGTGAAGAGGAAGACTCGAGATTTGAGAAGTCTAGCTATCATCCAGTCTCCAATGGTGACCACGAGGAAACCGGTGTGAAAATGTGAATAATGATAATGATAATGATATTAATAATATCAAAATACTTTTTTGATTTTAAATTTTTGGCTGCAGCGTTGTTGATTTTTGAATACTTTTTCGGTATTTTTGCTTTCTTTTGATCTGATTAGTCATTAAAGTTATATATATATATATATATATATATATATATATATATATATATATATGTGTGTGTGTGTGTGTGTGTGAGTGTGTGTGTGTGTGTGTGTGTGTGATAATTGTCGAGAGAGTTTATTTGGAAACATATTTCGTTTGTCCCCGGAATTAACCAAGTAGCAAAACGAACAGGCGACGACGTAAATGAATGGAGAAAATAAATCTAATGGTATATTTTGGGGTAAGCTAGGTAGGTAAGCCCCTTGCAAGACTGCTAGGGAGCCATGTCAATATAACAGTTTTGTTTTTAAATCCCCAAAACGGTTACATGGTAAACAACTGATGACCCCAACAAAAACAAATCATTCATAGTAACATGATATCTTATTCTGCGTAATACAAAAAAAAACAAAACAAAAACAATGAAAAGGTTACATGTATTGAGTGAACTGACATTTGGAAATGATTGAAATGACACAAATTTGAATTGAAAATATACATTTGATATTTAAAGTAAAGCTTTTTAGACTGCACACACATACACACAAACATATATATGTTGTGTAGATTTGAGGTGACCTGATAGAATGTTGATGAAAGTATCAAAAGGAAGGTGAAGGGAAAATATTCAAATGAAAAGCAGGTATTACACCTCGAAAATGTTTATCACCACGTGGGCATGTTTCGTTGCATTCGAACGGTTGCCAGCCATGATTTTCAGAGAAATTTGCAGCGGCGCGGAAAATATTGTAAGAAAGGTTCTTTTCTCAGTTTCAAACATATAAACAACATACAGTTTTCTCTGTACCACTGCACATTTCTGTGAAAACGATGACTGGCAACCGTCGAAACTTGCCAGCGAGATAATTAACTTTTTCAAGATGTATCATTTGTTTTTTTCTCTTTAATTTCTCCTCTTCACCTTCCAATTGTCATTTTCATCAATAACCCAAAGAACACTTACTAAATAGAAAAAATGAGACCATAATACAATGCAGGCACTGCTTTAAATTTCTTTTAATCAACATGAAACAACACCAATAAATCATTAAGTAAAGTAGACAATTCATCCCCATGTCCATCATCCCAAAAACTTCTCATTACCATTTTTTACCTTCAAACATACCCAAGCATATTATAAATTAAACATCAAGATTAATACTATCCACTAGAGCTACAAAAGGCACCAACAGGGGCAATAAACCCAATGCTAAGATATGTAGGTCATAATAGAAAATACTCCCAGACCACTACTAAGCATCCTTACAGGAATGACCCCTATATGGAGTTCGAACCCCTTTGACAAAATGAATATCCCCACACCACCCACTAACACACTCACAACATTCCCACCAAATTCCCAATAAATAGACCCCCAAAAACATAGACAATCATTCGCCTGAAGAGGCCCAGAGAGGGCTGAAACATGAAGTAGTTTGTGTAGCGAATCCACAACCTACTATTTATTTCCAGCTCTACTCTAAAACAACTCAACTCCATGAGTAAAATGTTGTATGTATCGAGCACTCTATGAAATAAATCCATTACATTTCAGAAGTGGCTTTATATTATTGATATATTATTATATTATGTTATACTGCTAGCCTGATTTGTACCACATACACTGTGTGTATATATATATATATATATATATATATATATATATATGTTACCTTCCTAACTTACCCGGAAGTTATTTATCAATGTTTGCTGGATTAAAATCAATCCTCAGATCCCTAACCGACTGAGCATCATTGATTTAACAGACTGTGCACTAAATCATAAAAAATACTCACCGTACTCCATCATGTACAACACGATTCTGGATCATCGGGTGAAAACGATTAGAAAATTGTTACATCTTGCATAACACGAGTACTAGATCTAGCACTGCAGTTTGGTGGTCCAACGCAGTGTTTATTTCTCATTCGTGTACTGCAACACTGCTTTTATAAGATAAGCGTCTACTATTTTTACTGTTGTGTACTGTTACAATGGAAATAATTTTAATTTTATCACTTGAAAAAACATAAGAAGAAGAAATAGAGATTCCTACCTTTGTAAACTTTATGCACTCAATTTGAAGCCATAGTTTTCAAATCTAATTATTTCTCAATTCAATTATTTAATTTATTTTAGTTATTTTGGGGGTACTTGTGATTCACCTGTTTCGCAAATAGAAAGTATTGTGGTACTAAATGATTACAGTCAATATTCTATAAAGTTGAGTGTGTCTGCGTATGTGCGTAAGAGTGTTTGTATACATACGTGTGTGTGTGTATGTGTGAATGTGAGAGAGAGGGCAACTTGTGCTCGCATTTGTACGTCTATATTTATGCATTTTTGTTCGTTTATATCTGTGTGCGTGTCTGTTTTATACATACAGGCTCGTGTGTGTGTGTATGTTTAGGCATGCGTAATGATATCGAGCGGGGGAAACATGCCGTTGAAAAACGCACGTGGACAAAAACGAAAGTGAAAGTTGAGATGTCAGAATCAATTTTTAACGGTTGACTCGTCATGGAATTCCGCTCGTCTCGACGAAGATGAAAACAGAGACATTTAAACGGCAAACGTGGCCCTGAATAATATCTTTCCGCGAAGCAACGTGCCGGAACATTTTCTTTGGAATCTAATTTTATTTTTAGACTGAAAGAAGATGCAAACACAGTCACCGCCATTGCTGTCATCGCATAGAGACATTTCTCCAAATTATCATGACGTGTTTTTATGCTAAATATGGACATTATAGTAATAGCAAAAATATAAATAAACAGGTCTGGTTAGTCACTCAATAGTAATCGTCACGTAACCAACGTATTTTGGCAGCATGCCTTGTAGGGGGTGATCACTTACAGAATTAGAAAAATAGGTGATCAATGAATAAATCATTTCTCTCATCTTTCGTTGGGTAGTGATCATTAAAAAAAGGCGCAAAAAAAAAAAACAAAACCAAAAAAAAACCCAAAACAAGCGTGAACGCTGCTGGACACAAATCATTCAGTTTAGCATGCACTTACAGAGTAAATTGAATCCATCACTGATGACCTATTTTTTGTAGATATAATAAGGAGCAAATGTTTAAATGTTCAGCCCTCTAGCTCCATCGGTACGGTCTGTACGTGTGACATTGATAGCCAGCCAGTTGGACGGTTATACCAACTTGAAAACTGAAGAAACTGTCTTGATGACAGTTTGGGCTCGACAGTTTCTAATAGCAAAGATATTTTTTTCAAAAATAACAAGCTGACAGGAGAGGACATCGTCAAATTACTTTTAAAGCTTAGCTTAATATGGTTGAAGAGCAATTTTGGATGAATAGAGGTTGGAGGATTATGTTGCAAGAAAAAGAAATGTTTGTATGGAAGAAAAAACTTGCATGTCAGAAAAGTTCAAGACAACGTATAAGATTCTCAGTTAAACTGGGATAAAAAGCAGCTTATTAAGACGGAGGAATGTAATAGTCAAAATTGATTGTTTACTATACTTCATCTAATAAAAGAAAAAAGAAAAAACAAACAAAAAACAACAACAAAAAAAAAAGCTGGGCTGCTGCTGGATCGGACTCCATCCCTTCCCACTAAAGATGATAATCGCAACTTCTGTTTTGTTTGTTGTGTGGATGTTAGTTGATCCTAGATGAAAATGACAATTGGAAGATGAAGAGAAAAAACTTCAAGAGAAAAAGCAGGCGTTACATCTCGAAAATGTTTATCATCACGTGGGCATGTTCCGATGCATCTCGATCGTTGCCAATCATCTTTTTCAGAGTAACCTGCAGCGCTGCGGTAAACCTCCCCTCCCGCTACTACTATACAACCCATAACACAGAAACATCCCCGTTTCTTTCCTCGATCTCATGTAATGTAAACAGCAAACGGCTCTCTCTCTGCGCTGCTTCAAGTTTCTCTTAAACTGTTTCTCTTCACCTTCAAATTGCCATTCTCATCAACATCTTTGTTTCGTATATATGGAAGAAAAAATCATAAATATATATTCTAATTTTTTTCTGTGTATGTATTTATTAGAATGTAATGAGCCTTTACGTATTTCAAAACATTGGTTTCTGATGATGAGTTAGTTTGGCTCAGTTGGTAAGAGTATCCCTTGGTCGTGATTTCAAATCGCGGTAGGGGAATGCTAATTGTTACCTGTTATTATTGTTCGTGTTGTTACAGTTGAAAAACATAACGACGATAATTTTCACTGATACTTTTAGCACAGAAACAGAGACAAATATAGAGCCAGAATAAAGTGTAAGGATTAGATTTGATAAACTGCTGAGACATTGAGTAACTGTGGCTCAGACGGTGAAGAGCAGCAGGCCTCCTAGGCTAGAGGGGGTGTGAGTTCAAGTTCCACCGAGAGCTTATTCTTCATTTCCAATCCATGCTATTGACTCACTGTTGTAGGTCGACAGCCTGAGTTAAGCTGTGATGAGAGAGATTAAAAATTAAAATGAAGCAAAATAGCAGTCAGTATTTATGTTGATAATAAAACCCTCTTTTTGGTTATCAAAAAGATTATCCAATCGTAAACTAGTCAGAATACGAGATAGAAACGTAAGAATTATTTCGGAAGTCAGCTTTGAATGAAAAGTCATTTTGTTACAGAAGCTGTTTGTTTCGATAGCATCCGTTTTCTGTTGTTGAGAGGAAACGTCGTTTTATTGAGTGAAGAAGTTTACTGTCATGAACATGACATTTACTTAAGTACAGCGAATTCCAAGTACAACGTCTGGCAACGAAGACACAACATCAATTAATCTGCAATTGATTATCAACTACAAATAAAGACCAAAGATAAAGATTAAATATTCAGGAGCTTAATGCATCATGGCGAAACTCGAATACGCTTTAGTACAAAAAAAAAAGAAAAAAAGATGAGAATCCTGGAACGGCCAATGAGATATCACGAAAGAAATCTATTAATCCTGAATCGGCTGACACGATATCTCGTTGGCGTGACATCACATATTTGCATTGATGGCATACAGAAAAACTGTGCGAAAAAATGACATTTCTTCCTAAAGTTGAAAAAAAAAAAAAAGTCCCACCAAGAGGCAAAAATATCCAGGGGCCAAGCGGTGAAACTCGAACATGTTTTGATGAGATATAAAAATACTTTGGAAGACAACAGGATGCTGCTTATTCATGAGGACGGTCGAAGAACATGTTGATTTTCACTTTGTGCCAAATTTAGCGAAGTCTAAGACGCTGATCCAAGCAATTTGCAGATCAAATAAAATCGATGATCAAATAAAAACGATGGCAATATTCAAATGATATGGCAATTGCACTAACGTAAAATCTTAGAGTATGAAGAGGATATGAGACGCTAATTCAATTGTGAAATTGTTATAGAATTGCAACATTATTTTGGACAATCATCTTTCTCTTTCAAATAACGAACCAATGAAATAGTCTTTCGAGGGAAGTGACTATTATGTAAAATTATGAGTTTAATGTCCCTTTGGACGTTAAAAACAATAATATAGACGCGCATTTGGCGTTTTATATGAGTAAATTCTTAACCTCAAAACTTCAGGCAATAGTATTGAAATGTGAGAAAAACAAGAAAGATGAAGATAATTTTCTATGTCTGGAATTACGAAAATGGTTCAATAGAAAAGTTCAGACAGCAGATATCAAAATGTTGTGACTCAAATAACAGAGGTTGAGATACTCGTATGACTGGTAACAATCCAGGTTTACTAGTGTGTAACGTTTTAGCACTGCTACTGTTACCTGGAAAAAAAGATAGTTTCAGGAGTGTGATTCGGCCTAGTGCTTGTTCATTTATTCACCCCCCCACTTCTTCTGTATTCAGCATTGTGGCATGCCAAAGACGAGACAAACGATTAAGATATTAGTCTGAATAATATCTGGAATAAAAATTCTTCATCACCGAACTTCAGAAACCATTAAATTGAATAACAAGCAACAAAGTAAAGATAATGATTAACATGGTGCTTTTTTCTATTTGTCTTTACGTAACAATGGACTTTTCCACTGAAAGAAAATTTTGAAGTTAAAATACCTCCTAACCACCATTTTAAACAATGGACTCTTTCACTTGAACGAACCCAGACCACTTTTTTTTTTAATAAAACTCCATTCGTAATGATTTATCTATAATATTAATAGCTTTGGAGTAGTGAACTATTACGTCTAGAAGACGATTTAGCGTGCTCGTTACTTGAAACGTTATGTTTCAGTGACCTTTATCATTTGTATGAAAAAAGGCATCAAGTTATGTTGGCTGATTCTTGAGCTACGTGACCGTGTGTGAAGAGGGCTTGGCGTTTCCGACCAAAGTTGAAAAATGAAAGATTTTGAAAAGCAACGTGTTTTTGTGAAATAGCGATGCAACGGGTTACAAATTAGGAAAAAAACATCCACCAAAGAAATCTGGACAACCTTTCAAAGCGATACACGACAATCACATTGAAAAAGTGCGTGCTGTGATCTGTTGAAAACGTAGCCTGACTGTCCTCGAAGTTTTTAAGGGGGTAAGAATCTGTGTAAGTTCGTGCCACATGAAAACTGATAATGCCTTGCGTTGCTGCAAAATTTTTGTCCAGTCTGTTGATAGATGAACAATATTTTTGGTGAAGTACGAGACAATTCTTGCTATTTTTGTTCCTATCTTCTTTCTTGGCCCCCAAACTGAAATCCACTGTGAAAAGTCAGACAATAGAAGAGACAGAAAAAAATGTGCCACGAGACTTGTTATCCTGTAAAACGACCCCAAGAACGAATTCCAGAACTGGAAAGTGTGTATAGAGGGGACCATTCTGACGGAGTGAAGTCTCATAATTTTATAGGTAAAACAACAGATTTAAAAAAAAAAAGTTCAGTTTCTTTTCGACTAACCTTGTATGTATATATGTGAGTACGTGTATGTGTGCATATATGTTTGTGTGTGCGTAATGTGTGAATGTCTGTGTATGAGTATTTGTGTGTGCATCTATGTGTGTGTGTGTAGATCATGCGTTATATATTATAAGTGTGTCAAGGAACTTCAATGTTGTAACCAGTGTTTTGATTTATGTTATTTTTAGTTCATAATTGATTATAGTCTTCATTTGATTAGTTTGCATAAGCATTTAAGCTATTAGAATTATGCATCGTAGTTTATACGATTGTATAATCAGCGTGTGAAATAAAATTTATTACTAGATTATTGATTATTCTGTGAATCTGAGTGTGTGGGTATAATGAAACACTGAAAACAGACTTACTCAAAATACAAGAAAGAGGTGGGGATGGAATACTCGACCTGTGTTAGAACATGGGGGATAAACTAGACAAGCCCAGAATATATCTCGGTGTATGAATCAGTCTAGATCACTTTAATTCCGGGTTTGGTTTTGTAGGGGTTAATCTGGCCGGCTACACCGGTATCAGTTCGTGAGAGAAATATGTTGAATAATGGGTATCCGCCAACTCAGATTTTTAGAAAATTTAAAGCACAATTTCTGATGAAGTAGCAAAACATTGATTTATCCATTGTTATAGACCAACATTCAATCGATACTTATACATATATGCATACATACATACATACATACATACACGCGCGCGCACACACACACACACACACACACACACACACATATATATATATATATATATATGTATATATATATATATAATGCTCCTCTATTCAGGGTTGAGCACTCTTTAAGTGGGGTAACTCGTTCATTGTAAGCTTATGCAATGCTCTTCCGTAGGAAGTGGATAGGTAATCTTAACTAAATAAATATATCGCTTAAAATCTGCCTCACTGACAGTCCAGTTCCGTGGCCCAGTGGTAGGATACCAGCCTCCAGATCTGAGGCGAAGGTTTCTAATCCTGACTCGTGGTACTGGATGGGATAATGGATAGTCTATAGCCACACTGAAGAGTTGAAATAGAATGAAACAGCTGTCCGTGGATGACACAATTATATAAATATAAATATATGGGTATATGTAAGTGAACTATTAGGAATAAGACAGACTTTATTTGTTAATTGATTCATTCATAAATGAATTTACCTGTTCCAGGAGCTGTCCCCATCTTCAGCAGCATGTTTATACCCTTTAGTGGTTAAAAAGTTTCCGCTGAAAACAAATTTAGCAAAAATGGAAATCAAGAATGAGGATTTCTGGGATATCATGATTGTGAGTCCTGACTATATATATATGTACATTTATACATATATTTATATTCTTGAAAGCTTTGCAACTTTAAACACGAAACATTGAGAATTTTTTTTTGAAAACCTTTTTTTTTTGTGTCACTTCAATCACTTATTTCCCAATATCTGTAAATGAAATGCGTGTAATTCTCTTCGGTGATTTTTCCTGTTTCTCCTAAACTTTGTTGTTATAGTACAATGTGTAAATTTTTCTCTTGTTTGGATCAACAGTTATTTACCATGAAATTGTTTTGAAGATTTGAAAAAACTAAACAGTTATATTAATTCAGCACACCAGTAGTGTTAATCAAACATTAACCCCCTTCAGCTATGATTTTGATACAGTTTGTTATTTTATAAATGGTATTTCATGATGTATTGTATATGGATGTTATTTTATACTACACATCATTCAATCCTTTGAAACGGCATCTAAAACGTATTAAACGATGATATATATATATATATATATATATATATATATATATATATATATATACACACGCACACACACACACACACACACACATATATATATATATACACGATTAATAATTGTGTCATCCACAGATAGCTGTTTCACTATATTACAACTCTTCAGTGCGACTTCCAGGTGGAGATTGGGCCGATTCAGCGATGTAATTATACTTATGCCAAGTATCACATCCAGTATCGCTAAGTAGGGTTGAAACCTCTGCTTGAGACCCATATGCTCCACCCCTGCCCTATGCGGAACTGGACGGTCAGTCGGACCGGATCAAGCAATATATTCACTTACGCACGATTCCTCACCCACCAGAGCACTCCATATATATGACATCTCGAACAAACGTTAAGGAAACATCATTTTTTTTTCTTTTTTGCTATTCATATTTCATAGTTCATATCTACTCTCATGAGCGGAAAACGTGAGGGTATGCAACGGTTTATCTAAAAGGTCTCTGTTTAACAGACATTCTCTGTTGGCGGACGTGCTGTGGGTTTTAAAAGAATACACGGCATGTGTTCGCAATTTCTTCCTCGTGTCAGAGCAAGTGAATGCAATGTGCGCCATTTGCATCTGTAATCTGAGGTGGAAGCCATATTTGTCATAGATGTTAAACAACAATGCCGTAGAAGGAAGTGGTGAACTGGGCCTAACATTTCTCCCGGGAAAACGTGTTAAAGAGGTCCACCTGATCCTAAAATTTAGCTTCCTTGGTTAAATTCTAGGATTTGGTGGGCTGCAAATAAAAGCAGCGGTCTCAATTGGGCAAATGAAGTGGTTCACTCCTTCGATATTTTATTTAATAATGTTAGGATATCTCTCTCTCTCTCTCTCTCTCTCTCTATATATATATATATATATATATATATATATATATATATATATCTATATCTATATATATATATATATATATATATATATATATATATATATATATATGTATATATATATATATATATATATATATATATATATATAATATAGACAATACTAATTAAGATCTCAATCAGGTAACAAACAATCCAAGTGTAAAAGATTGTAAAATTAATAAAACACAAAAACGAGAAAAATTGCGGAATAAATCTTTTTTAAACGAAAATAGCTACCAAAGAGTATTATATGATCAAAGAAGGGCCCAATTTGAAGGGGCCTATCGAGAGATTCCCTGATATCCTTGGGGCCTAGTCCGCCACTGCTGACAAGTGAGAGACCCGACCATCCACTTTCCTGTTCACATAAAATGTATCAAGACTTATTTTTACACGATCATTAAATTTTTCGTCTTCTGGTCCCAAGTTCTTAATATTTGTCCTGTCCAGTTTAGGAATGGCATCGACCACCTTACTATGGATGCCGGACGGATAATTCTTTCCATTTATCAGCAAGTGGCAAAAGGTCTTATGTTCTGCCCTAAGTTTGGAACTTGTTAGAATAAATTCTGGAAATCAAAAAAACAAAACAAACTTTAATACAAATCAAAACAGGTCTGGTTGGTCTATCAATATAAACCATCACATGACCAACGTATTTTGAAGCAGGCCATGTTGGGGATGATCAGTAAAAAAATTGGGAAAAAGGAATGATCATTGAATGAGTTACTTCTCTCGCTTTTTGTTAGGCAATGATCTCTGAAAAAAAGTCTTAATTTTCATAATGCAAGCGTGAATGCTGCCTGACACAAGCTAAGGGATCAATTTAGGAAAAAACTTACGTGGTAAATTGAGCCCCGCCCCATAAAGATATTTATGAGAGGGGGGTGAAAACAAAATAAAACAACGTTTTTTCAAGACATGATATTGAGTAAATGATTAAAGTCCGCTAGCCCCATTTGTGCGACCTGTACGTGTGATACATACATGCATACATACATGCATACATACATACATAGCCAGATAGACAGCCAGACAGACCTACTTGAAAACTAAAGAAATCTATGTTGATTGTTTTGGTTGACAGTTGCGTATACAGGTTTTATCTATCATTCCCAAAAGGTATAAATATCCAGGGAGCAAATCCTCATTGCACTTCAAGATATATGGTCATGTTTATTGCCCGATGTCCGAAGCGTTCCAAAAAGGCCGAGGGAACTGTACAATATCCACGACCAACAATGCGTGCACGTGTGGGTCCTCACTTTAAACTTCACCCCTGCGTCACATTCCGCCCTCTTGGGAAAGTAAATAGATCACTACAGAGCAAAACTCAATGTACTTGTAAAACCCATTAATAAACGTGCCCATCTATTACCTTCTTTTAAATAAATTGTTTGTTTACGCCTAATCCAGGATTGTTCCCCGCTTGAGTTATCATCACTTATTCCTCTTGGCAGAGAATAAAAGTTATATTATAATTCTGTATTGGTATTTCTGTCATTTAAGTAGACACTCAATTGACTCTAAGTTGAATCGTGGAAAAGATAATCACTAAATATAACCCAGATATCTACCGTAAAATCCCGGTTAAGTATCCATCATGAAATCCCAATCAATTATCCTCCCTGATTATTAATCTGTAAAATGCTAATTGATGGATAGATACTCAAAAGACGAAGATGGCAATTATTTTTGATCGGGAACTCATTGAACCAGTGGTTTCGAAACTTGGAACCATTCTATAAACGCAATATTCTGGCGGGCTCCTACTTTCAGTATTTCGTTTTTAGACTGATTAATGAAATACAATAAAGAGCAATTTTTGACCTTAAAACGTATTTGTTTGAAATGAATTTTTCTTATTTGAATTCTATTATATGGCACGGGTGTATGTACAATAATTACGCTTTTGATAGCTGCGCAATGGAGGACATCGTTTCTCAGCACAAGATTGGCAAGTCAGATACAGAGGGAACTCTGCTGCATTATTTGACCGACCGAAATGATCCACGGACCCCAATTTCGAAACCAATGCACAGAACTCATTCAAAAGCAGTAATTCTATCGTCTCTTTAAAACAATGGAAAAAGGTGCTTATTATTTTAGAATTGAGGTTCAACCCCGCTATCTGATAGCAGGGCGTTCCTCTAAAACATTTCATAAGCCATCAAATTTTATGAGGATTTAAAAAAAAAATCGTTCCCAGACCCCCAAATGGTGATGATGTTATTATAGGTGGAATCTGACGTTTAACGTAGCATTCAACTTAAATAAAATTGTTCAGTTTTCTGACATAGGGCACCAAGAAGAAAAATCCTTGTACATTAAGGGTGCTGTGATTTGAAAAAGTTTGACAATCTTTACCCTGATATATTCCTTGGTCTTTTCATTTTATTCCACCTATCTTCCGCTTCCAATCTCTTCTTTCTCTTCTCTCTCTCTCTCTCTCTCTCTCTCTATATATATATATATATATATATATATCAAGTTGACAATAATGAAAAATACTTGTATTTAAATCAAATTAAATCAAGTGGCAATTTTAAATGAAACCATATTGAAATGTTCCAATATTTTGATTAACAACGTATCATAACGCGTGAGCGGTCAATGATGAGTATTTTGACATTACGAATAAACCGCATTGCTCGAATATATCCATAGAATTCGAAAATATTAAGAGGGAAAATTAATTTTTCTCCTACTGTCATCCGGCCTTCCAGTAACAACCAGCAGGTAACTGGTGTAAAACGGCAACTCACAGCACTGCTGCGGTCCGTGAGAGTGTTGGAAGAATGGCAGGTGACTTGAGACTTGCAGTGACTCAGTTTTCAGCGAGAACCACCAGGCAACTGGTGTGAAAATGCAGATAATGGTGGTGGTGGTGGTAACAACAACAACAACAACAGAGGAGGGAAGTAAAGACGGTATAAAAGATGAAAGTCAGTAAATAGAAAGTAATAGAGGGTGCATTCGGAACTTTACCAAAGACACTGAAGACGATATTTGAGGAACTAGGGATTAGAGGAAGGATTGAAACTATACTGACCACAGCACAATTGGGGTACGCAGAGTACTGGACCTACGACCCCCAGTTGGTAGCAATGGCCTAACAACCGAGAAAAAGGCATGGTGAAGGCGGCACAAATGACAGCGCTACTGTGACAGGTTAGGACGGTATGACAGAAGGGTTGGAGACCTGGAGAGACTTGCTGTCACTCAGCCTCCAGCTATAACCACCAGGAAACTGGTGTGGAACAGTAATCCACAACACTGCTGTGAACTGAAAGCGTGAAGAGGAGAGCTGGAAACTTGGGGAGGCTTGCTGTCACTCAGCCCCTGGCAGTGACCACAAGGCTACTGGTGTGATGATGATGATAATAATAATAATAATAATAATAATAATAATAATAATAATAATAATAATAATAATAATAATAATAATAATTGTAATAGGAAGAAGGAGGAGGAAGAAGAAGAAGAAGAAAAAAGCAACGACGACGACAACAACAATAACTACTGCTACTAATACTACTAATACTAATACTACTGCTACTACTACTACTGTTGAAGCGAGCGAGTGTACTAGAGATTTTCAAGAGCTCACTGATCCTCAACGATGGCCACCAGAAACTTTTGGTGTAAAGCTGTACATACAATTGACCCATTAAGCGTGGAAGGTGGCCAGCAGTGACGGACTGGAAAAAGTGTAAAAGGCCCTGCCTTATCCTAAAATTTAGCCAAGGAATCAAATTAATTTCTTAAGTAGGCTAATAAACTGCCCCGTTTATTCGATATTTTATTTATTAATCCTAATATTGATACATTACGAATTGAAATCTCAATCATAGAACAAAGCGACCATATTTACCAATAAGTATGCTATCATCGAGAAAGGGACCAACTTGAAGGGGAGAACCGGGGAATGTCCCGGTATACCGGTGAACCAGTCCGCCACTGGAAGGAGGGAACACCATCTGTCCCAGGACAGGACTTCACGAACGAGTCTCACAAGTCATTGAGAGACTAGTCCAATATTCACAAACATATTGCCTTCTAAGCTGTGCCCGTGTATCCGCTTACACACTTTTTGCAACCAGAGCACAAAAGGAATTTATACGTGCACAAAAGGTTACTTACCTAAAATAATGAAGTAATAGAAAAAAATAATACTTATTACTACCAATACTAATTAATATTTATTCCGATATTTTAATACATATATTTCCGCACGTCCACTTTTGCAATAGCTTTTGCCGCTGCTGAATAGGTTGCACCCATTTTGCCTGAGAGCAATCAGATCGAGCTGGATGCAATCAACCACGATGTCCCCCGCACCATCTCTGGGCCATGAAGCCCCCATCAACTTTGATACTCCCTATCCTTGTGGCCATACCCCTCACCCATTTCTCATCAGACGGTAACATCTGGCATTCAAGTCATGAAGTATCTGGGTCCGAACAGCCTTGTACTATCTCCTCCTGCGATCAGACAACTTGACCCAAAGGTTGAAAAAAAGCCACTCTCTCTCCCCTGTGGAGACCCTCTCCCCAGATCCTGGCCCGGTTGGATGATGGACCAGTGGAATCAGTAATGGTCAGAGCAGCCATCCTAGGGGCATAATTACATCGCTGAACTGGCCCAATCTCCACCTGGACACAACGTTCCGCGAAAGATACGGGTCAACTTGAAGTGCATCAGATCTAAAACGTAGTCTTACCTGGAAAACAGTTGGCGCTGAGTATGCAGTTCAGGGTAGACCCTGATGCACATCCTGACCTGATACCCGGTTCTGAAGCCCGTTAGTGGAACTGTGGGTCTCAAGTCACTGGACAGTGCAACCATCGGTTGGCTGGTGGGCCTTGATATATGACTCACACGAGTTTTTGGAGAGGAACGAACGAAAGAAAGCATGCACGAGAATAAGAAATGCTCCTTGATGTTTTATTTAATAAAAAAAACCCAACTGAACAGAATAATTCAAAGTATAGATTAAAATCTCAACTGAATACGTTACTTCATAGAAAGCAATCATACTTATATCAAAACATGTCTGTACAGTTTTATGAGCAATTAGAAATAGACTTTGTCCATTGGCGTTCGTAAGGGGTACAAAGGGACCTATTTACAGACCTCTTCGAAAGTACTATGACTCATTAACTATATTCATTTTTACAATGATGAACTGATATAAGTAATCTACTCAAAAAGATATATCTGGAGAATGAAAAATTCCTGAATTAGTAAATCATTTTTTAATAGTATACTAAACAAAGAGCAAAATCATTGTCAAGTGCAGACAATTCTTAAACCACGAATTGAGAGTAGCTAATTCTGAAGAACTGGATTCTTCTCGGATATTCAAACTTATCTATGACTTATGAATAAATAGTAATCTTATCTTCAGTCAATGCTCTTTCGGAAAATGCACTAATTGGGGTCTTACGGCCCATGGGAAATTTTGACATGATAACCCTGATAATAGCGTAATAGGAAATAATGAGTAAATATATCCTTTTGCGCCCCAACCCGCATCCTGAGTATTGACCCTTTTGCGCTTCCCGGAAAAATGGCTGCGGACGTCCATGATTGAGCCAAAAGTCTCTACAAAGACTTCCAAGTTTATACTGCACAAGCTTTCACTTTCTTGTTTAATGTGAGACTCACATTTGATAAACTGTGGCTGTTTGAGAGTCACAAGACATAAACAGGATTTACCCACAGGTCTTTAGTGTTATATACACATTTTGTAATCATTTTGTTTTATGAATATAAACAAATGCAAACACAAGTACACATTAATATTCACTCTGGGGTAGTCACTCAATAAGAACCGTCGCATGATCAACATCTTTTGGTAGTGTGCCGTGTTGGGATGATCAATTAAAAATCAGGTAAAGGAGTGATCAATGAATAAGGCACTCCTGTTTTATGAATATTAACAAATGCAAACACAAGTACACATTAATATTCACTCTGGGGTAGTCACTCAATAAGAACCGTCGCATGATCAACATCTTTTGGTAGTGTGCCGTGTTGGGATGATCAATTAAAAATCAGGTAAAGGAGTGATCAATGAATAAGGCACTCCTGTTTTATGAATATTAACAAATGCAAACACAAGTACACATTAATATTCACTCTGGGGTAGTCACTCAATAAGAACCGTCGCATGATCAACATCTTTTGGTAGTGTGCCGTGTTGGGATGATCAATTAAAAATCAGGTAAAGGAGTGATCAATGAATAAGGCACTCCTGTTTTATGAATATTAACAAATGCAAACACAAGTACACATTAATATTCACTCTGGGGTAGTCACTCAATAAGAACCGTCACGTGATCAATATCTTTTGGAAGTGTGCCGTGTTGGGGTGATCAATAAGAAATCAGGTAAAGGAGTGATCAATGAATAAGGCACTCCTTGTGTTGAGCAGTGATCAATAAAAAAACCCTGAAATAAGGTAAAAAAAAACAAAAACAAAAAAACAGGTGGGCACAAACTAAATGATCTATTCAGCGTGGGTCTTCGTTCTCAATTGAACCCGTATAAAAACCTATCGCAGGGGATTAAAAGAAAACAAGAAAAACGTATCTCTTGGACATAAGAAAATTTTGTCCTGCTTTGTAGCTCCATTGGCACAGCCTGTACCCGTGATACGTACATACAGAGCCAGCCAGTCAGCCAGCTTTTCAAGATGTTGACAGTTCCAGTTGACGGTTTCTAATATTCATGTATGTTTGTATGCATGCACGTATTATTTTTATTTACTTATACCTTCATACGTACACATAGCCAATAATTAGTAAAACCCATTTCCGGCTTGCCAGGCCTGTCAAAGCTTCAGTCTGCTTACAGCACCTGATATCTCCCTGGTGGTCACCCGTCTTCGTGCTGACCACACTCAACCTTGCTTAACTTCGGTGATCTTACAAGAAATGGTTTATTCAACATGATTTGTCCGTAGCCCCTTTGCCCCAGGGAAACAGTTCTTCAGTCCCAGTCCTTGTGATGAGTGATCAGCACAGTGGCAGTTATTTTTAAGCCTTTGGTGTAACCTGGTGGCGGATTGAACCACGCTCTATCGAACTGGAGACGTGCGTTCTACGACTGGGCGACGTTAATAGGTATCCATAAAGCATCGCTACCCTCAACAGACCGGTTTAATCACCGTTGCTGGGTTTGGGTTTTTCAGGTTTTGACATTTATGTGTATCTATTCATTGATCTGGACTTCGCCCAAACTTTAGCAACTTGAAATTTTGTGTGGGGGATTTTTTCCCCATAAATATCGCTCCCCTAAATTGTTTTTTTTTATTGGGGGTTTAATTGACAACGAAAATTTTTTTCCCAAATTGGTCTCTTAGTTTGTACCCATATTTTTTTAAATCATAAATTTATGATTCAAACAATACTGATAGTACAATATCATAAAAGTAAACTGATTTTAACACCACCACTGCTTAGTTTACAAAGTAAAAAAAGTGGCGGTGATTCATAATTTTCCTCTGAATGCTAGTTCATATGTGTAGCTTTCATGAACTGTTAATTTGTATTATAGTTCCATTAATCACGAAATACACGTATAAACCGAATATTTTCAAAATATTGACTCATGATCATTTTAACTATATTAAAACCAATATTAAGATTTAATTCAGTTGAAACAATCATATTAGGATTTAATACGGTCAAATGTTTTTACGAGTCATGAACATTAAATTAACGTTTTTCATTCAGTGAGATCACAGTTCATATCTGGTTGATAATTATAAAGGTTGAATCTTTCTTTACCTCTTATATGAAATGTAATGTTTGAGCCGATATTCAGTTTTTATCCAGTAAATATAACGGTTGGTGTAGACAGTATAAATAGAGTCAATTGAATAAATGGGCTGCTGCAGGAATCGAACCTACGTCCAACAGGAGACCGTCTAGACGCGGCGCCACTCTTACCACAGAGCCACCGAACAATGATAATATTGTTATTATTATTGCTATTGCAGACAGAATGTTATCATACCATTTGTTCGTTCCCGCGCCTGTATTCGCGGTAAATTTCACTCACGGTCTCACTGGCACGTCCCTTGCGCTGCAAATATGTATAACAGCGCGCGTCGCCGACGTCTCAGGGGTGGGGACAGGGGCGGTGGAAGGGGTGTGGCGCACGCCTCTGTGTGTGTGTGCATGTGTAGGATCGCTAAGTGTTGGGAAATGAATGACGGGATGATTCATTTTGCCGGTCGGAGGGGTTCATAACGAGCCATTGTGACCAGGGAGAGACGGAATTCGTGATTGAGGCTTGTTGATAAAAATTTGGTGGATGGAGAGGGTGATAAAAAATACCCCCCCCTCAGAAAAAAAGAAGTAGAAGAGAATTGCACAGGTTGGGGTGGGGGTTGGTGGTCAAAGGAGGTATAAATCAATTTGTTGTAATTTAGAGACTATTGGGGCCTGATGCACGAACGAGGGTGCGACGCTGGTAGAAGGGAGGATTGTTGAAGCTCAACACGCACACATAGAGGGAAACAAAAGGAGAGAGAGAGAGAGGGAGAGAGAGAGAGAGGGAGAGTGAGAGAGAGAGAAGGGGGGGAGACAGACAGACAGATAATGACGGTGACAGAGAGACAGATACAGAGAAAAACAGACGGATTCAGAGAGTGAGAGATAGACAGACGGAGGCAGACAAAGAGAGAAAGAGTACAGAGAGAGAGAGACAGAGAGAGAGACAGAGAGAGAGAGAGAGAGACAGAGAGAGAGAGAGAGACGTACAGAGATAGACGGTAACGGATACAGAGAGTGGAAGATGGACAGATAGATAATGACGGTGACCGACCGATTCATAGAAAAACAGACAGATACAGGAAGTGAGAGATAGACAGACAGAGACAGACCGACAGAGACATCAGACGGGTACATATATATATAGAGAGAGAGAGACTGAGAGAAACAGACGGATACAGAGAGGGGAGACAGACAGACAGATAATGATAGTGACAGAGAGACGGATACAGAAAAAGACAGACGGATGCAGAGAGTGAGAGACAGTCAGAAGGAGGCAGACAGACACAGACAGAGAGAACAGACGGATACAGAGAAGAAGAGAAAGAGGGGGGGATAATTAATGTGGACAGACAGACGAGGTGTGGGAAGAGGAAGAGGTAGGAGGTAAAAGAATTGACGTACACACCAGGACTGCACGTGGGAAACGGCGGGGAGATAGTTGGAGTTCAACTCGCGCACACAGACAGAGATAGACAGAAAAAAACAGAGGGAGACAGAGAAAGAGAGAGAGAGAGAAGTGATTTACCAGGAACAGACAGAATAGGTGTGGGAAGAGCAAGCGGGGGGAGGGGGGAAGGGACTGACCCCTGTCGAATCGGCAAATGACTCTTCCGTCGCAGAAGACTATTTTGGCGGAAACTCGTAGTCATCGTTGTGGTAGCCGCCATCGTTGTTGTCATTGATAACAATTCACACTGTTCTCCTTTCTGTTGTCACCTTCAACGTCTTCACAGATTATTCCTGCGCTTTCGCGTCTATCTATGACTGCCCACTGACCTTACCGCTACTCTACCTCACCTCTGCTTAAATTTAATCATTTTCTGCGCTCAGAATATTACTGGAGATAAGGGGAATTCGATGATTAGACATAGAATAACCAAGGAGCGGAATACTGAGGAAGCTCTGGAATATTAAGGAGACTTGCTGTTGAGTTCACAATTTGCCACTGAAGTGAAAACTCAATTAGAACACACATACTTCTACTGCTACTACCACTATATTGTAATGTCTTTAATAACGTTTCGATGGGGGCTCCTCGTCTTAGCATTGCAAACCCCATTTACGACACCCACCCGAAGAAAACCGTAGGGTCAGTGCCAGATAAAAATTTTGGAGGACCTTGTGGTACAGGTACAGTGTGACCCTCAGGCTTGTTGATAAAAATTTAGTGGATGGAGAGGGTGATAAAAAATCCCCCGCCCCCCGAAAAAAAAGAAGTTGAAGAGATAATGTAGGTTGGGATAGGGGTTGGTGGTCAGAGGAGGTATAAATCAATTTGTTGTAATCTAGAGACTACTGGCGCCAAGAGGAAAAAGTTTATAGTAAAATCGAATGTATTTTCTTGAAGCCAACAGCGATTGAATTTCAAACATTTGTTTAATGTAATTTCTTGGAAACAAATCTCTCCAAAATATCAGTAAATTGTCAGTTCTTGAGATCGTTTCTTATTGCCATGAGAGCAAGTCTGTTTATTTTTGTGCCATCGTCGATCTATGAACATTCTTTAGATGTTTCATCTTGGTGAAAATCATCTTCCAGGTGGCATTAGTTGTCATCAAAGACAGGTAAAACTGTAGCCATACTTCAACGTAGGGAAATGAAGAAGTGAATCCATTGTTTTCTACAAGGGTGTAAGAATCAGAAGCTTGTTATATTTCATGCACATACCAGGATTACAATGCTTACTATATATATATATATATATATATATATATATATATATATATATATATACATATATATATATATATATATATTATGAATTGAACCATTTTGAATCGATAATTTAGAGTAATTATATTTTGATTCAGCATTCACAAATGAAATAACTTTTCACTTAATCTCTGAAGGCCCCCAATTGGTGGGGGACCCTAGGCTGGAGCCCCAAAGCCAATGCCTTAATCCGGCACTGAAGAGGGTACAACGGTCGAAACGTTGTATTTAAAAGATCAACCAAGATGAGGACAACATAAAAGGAAAATTTGATCAAACTGACGAAGGGTAACTGGAATTTATGAGTTTCACGAGGAGAGTGGATTTTTGCTGGTTTGGGAAAAGCGCTTTTTATTACTAAGCTTCAGCCAGATTTTCATTAAAAAAAGAAACAAAAAAAAAAAAAAAAACAAGCTTGCTATCATAGTCAATAATGAACCACCGTAGCGTCAAATTTTGAAGTCATCTAAAGATAAATCCATTGAAGAATAAATATACTCAATAAAATCTATGTATGGCATCCACTGAAAAACATCTGAAATAGAGTAAAAACGCACATAGAAATTTCTAGATTCTGGAGAATAAACGCGTCAAAAGAAGGCCTCAAAAAGATTTTTTCCAAGAATTAAAAAAAAAAAAAAAACACTTTTGGAAGAGGCTTAGTGGAGTACTGATGCCAATTTTCATTCTGTAGACAAAATGATATGGCTAGAAGCGCTGGAACACACAAAAATAAACAAACTCACGAACACTACAAACACATGCACATAAAGAAAGGATAGATCCCTTTGCCATCTTTGATGGCAACGGTTGTTCAACAGCCAGAACCCCAGTCAGTGATTCATTAATGAGCAAATAACATTCTCGATTCATTCATCTTGTTGTGCTAATTAACGTTACCAAACGAGTCAAAGAGTTTTTGGGGAGTGGGTTTCGCTCTATGGGTTGCATTATGAGGCATGGTGTAGAGATCGGTCTCCTCCAAGAAGGATTTACAGGAATCGCCACAAAAAGGCTCTTTACATGATACCCAAAATGAATTTGTGATACTTGTTAGTATTCGTATTTTTAAAAAAATATTTGGAATCGCGTCCCGAGAATTTGATCCATTCGAGTTAATAAATATGTAAATAGATTTTATATGCCTGTTCAATCTGTGTTCAATGCAGATGAAACTCCATATTTAGAAAAGAAAGTGTCAAGTTTGTCGAAATTTCAGGACACCCAATTTAGCATTTCCCTCAAGATTTAATCATTATAAAAATTGGCCAATTCATGATTGACAATGCAAGATGTGGGATGTGTTTTAAAAAAAATCAAAGCAGAAATTAGAAATCATTTAAAGAATAGTTTCAATCAGAAATATACTGATGCTTGAGACTTAATGCCAGACTAAGCTCGCCAGCCTCGCCAGTCTTGCCAGATCGTTAGTAGCAAGTTCGATTCCCACTGAGATCTACATTTGTAGCCTTGTGACAGACAAAGCTAAGCTTTTATCTTACATTAAAACCGATGCCACTTTTTTGCCTATTTGTTCATCTGTTGATTTTTCGTCACGCTAAAGCAAACAGATGCATAAAATATAGTGTATACTTACACTTATCTTTCGCAACAGAAGATCATGGCTAAAATTATACTATTTGGTAGCGGAAAAATCATTCAGTTTACTAAGTGAGAATAGATCTGTTAAATTTCTGCCATCTTTCCAGGAGCATACTTAATAAACACATGAATGCGATATTTTTTTAGTGAGATCTTGTGTTCAATAATTGTATCCGCATCAAAATCACGCCACAGACAAACGTCGAGCCACACAGATATCATCAGTGTAAATCATATGATTGCATTAATAAAACCAGCCAGAAAGACACATCAGTTGGTAACTTGCTAAGTTAAGGATAGGGCATACATGCTTCCAAAAGTATCTCCGTCAAAATTCCAATTTGCAAGAGTTTAATGCAGAGGCTTCGATGAAAACGAGTGACACTTAACGTTAAGCCGTGACATCCACGGAGTGAACGCCATAAAAAATCCAATAAAAATGGCCACGTTGCGTGCAATTATGATTTACCGATACCCTCTCCCTTCTCCACTCTCCGTTTTATGGTTGACGGTAAATAAGCTGTAGGCCTTTAAGTGTTTAAAGGCAGCAAATTGAAGGCTTATTCATAGGTTTGTTTAGTTATCATATTTTTTTTTTGGATATTTTTCTTGGGCAGAATTATTGAGTTCTCAAACCTCCTCGCCCATACACACACTTCCCTTTCCCTTCACTTCCCGTCTCTTTGTGACTCCGGTGCAGTCAGTGACAAATGGGGTCGGGGTTCAGCAGATGGAAGGGAAACATAATTTTCATTGCAACGATTTTATTGGACTTCTCTGATCATTTTGAGTACAGCCAGTGACCAAAGAATGATATTTGTGAGTCATTTGTTCCACCTTAATGCATTCTAAAGTAGGACTTATGCTTATTCCAATCATTTTTGGACTAGTAAGTTGATCTCTGTTTTTGGTGACAGTACGTCAGATCTTTTTTTATGCAAGTCAATGCTTTCACAATAAAATCGGTATGAACCAATCGATGTTGGTAATATTTTCAGGATATACTTATATCTATGTGAACCATATGTGTGAGTTCCAGCTTATAATACCCATCCTTATTAGAAAAATATTGATAATAAATCGTTTTAGGGATAGTTGATATAACGCAATTTATAATTCATTCTGTCGGACCAAATAAGTCCATTCATTAAATACATATATAGCGATAGATACATAGTCTAGAAAACTTTAAACATTGAAAATTTTATTGGATCATTTCAGACACTTATTTCCCTACATATGTATGGGGAAAGAGAGTCAGAGATCTTTCTGTGGCCTATATCTTCTGAATTTTTTCACAAGTAAAAAAATTATGTTGTACTTTGTTTGCATAGTAAAGTCTGATATAGTGTATAATTCGGTTGATACATTCTTTTGCCTTCCTCGGATTTTCTTGGACTAAGGTGAAGTATTGTAATTATCCTATGAATTTTCCGACTCGTGTCCTAGTCTTTGTTGATTTGATCGCTTTATTTCGGTTAGTGTTTTTAGTGTTATCTGAGGAATTTAGATGAAGTTAGGCGATCATGTTGTAAATTCTATGACTACTATCCCCATCTCATCTTTGTTGTTTAGATAAATAAATTTCAGTTGGATCCTGTTCTTTTTCATATCTGGATAATTGTACGAAGGGTTGTCATTATTTCATGGATAATTCGGACTAATATCCTCATCATCTTTGATTTATTCGATTACAGTGTTTTCTTTGATATTCATTGAGTCGTCTGAAGCTCTGAGGTAAATGAGAACAGAGATGAAAACAGTGCCTCTTGTTCTTATACCGCGAACTATTCAACAAATACATTATGATTTGGAAGCATAAGAATTTATCATTTCAGCTAAATAAGCGAGGATGGATGGGTGCCCATGGCCTCTTTCCCAGGGGGTGCAGAGAATATATTTTGGGTTGGGTGAAAGTATATATTCAGAATATATCTTTGCAGCGAACCTATTACCAGTGAAGAATAATACCTTATTTTCATATTGATACATTAAGTTGGGGTTGCATAAAACAATTGTACAGCATCATTGTACTTTATTGACTACAAAGTAAATATGAAATCAGGCCAGGCTACACTCGGGGGTAATACGATATTGATTTCAGATTACTGGCCGGTAACTTGAAAGGCAAACGAGTGGCTTGAAGTCTTTACACCGGTCAATATTACGTCAGTTTTATTGAATAAGGCTTGATACGAAGGTAATAAGCAAGGTTTAGAGCCAAGAATATAGGGTAGGAGATTTGTAATAAAAAAGAAAAGAGGCTCATAAAACTGACACACTCAAAGAAAGAGAGAGAGAGAGAGAGAGAGAGAGACAGAGAGACAGAGAGAGAGAGAGAGAGAGGTCAGAGAAAGTGAGATGAAAAGATGTGTGAGACAGAGAGGAAGGGAATGAGTTATTTAGAGAGTTTAAAAAAAAAGGTAAAGAGAGAGGAAGAGGAGCGTAAGAGAGGTGAAGAGAGGTGTGAGATTGAGAGAAAGAGAATGAGACAGAGGTGTGATGTATGAATATAGAGAGAGTGAAATAAAGAGGTGTGATATATATATATATATATATATATATATATATATATATATATATATATATGTATGTATATATATATATATATATATATATATGTAAAGAGAGAGAGAGAGAGAGATGCAAGAGTGAGATTGAGATAAAGACAAATGCGTGGCGGGTGAGGGAGACAGGGCGTTTTAGATAAAAAGGAGTTAGAGAGAGAGGGGGATGGGAATGTTTGTGGAAGCTAAATGTTCGTTCCTGGAAAGACTGAAATCATCTCTCTCCCTCTCTCTTTATCTGCCTCTCTCTCTCTCTCTCTCTCTCTTTCTCTCTTCAGCCAGAACATGTCGAAGTAAGAGAAATATCGCATTCCTGGAAAGATCACTGGTATTGCGCAATAAATATTTGCTCAACAACAAAGCGCTAAAGACGACTCAGCGTAATTGCTGCTCAGTGATAGACCGGACCCCAGAATCGTTTGGATCAAAGTGTAATCCGTCCCGCCGCACGCGGGCGATATTGTAAGTGTCAGTGACCACATCCAGTCATTCAATGGTGGGGAGAAAAAAAAAAGGGAAACTGGTAGGGTCAGCTTTTATGACAGAAGTTGATGCAATTAACTGCCGGTCAAGTCCCCAGCAAACATTCTGTGTATATTGGCTATAACTTTATTGCTATTTACACAACTATTCGGTTGACATAAACTCTCAAGCCCCTCGTATATTAGAGACCGTCAACCAAAACTGTCACCATATCTCTCATCAGAGGTTTTTTTTTTCAGTTTTCGTGTTAGTCCGGATGGCTGGCTATGTATGTGTTACGGGTTCAGGCTGCACCAATGGAGCTAAAGGGCTGAAAATTTATACATTTGTTTTTTTTTTAAATAACACCTTAAATTGTTTTTTTAGGCTACACTGAATTGATCTCTTTGTTTGTGCCCGCTTGTTTTTTGAGAATTCAGAATATTTCAGTGATCATTGACCAACGAAAGGCGAAAGAGATGACTCATTCATTGATCACCCTTTTTCCCAATGTTTGAAATGATCACCACCGGCACAGCATGTTGTAAAAAGTCACTGGTCGCGAGACGGTTTTTATTAGGTGTCCAACCAGATCTGTATTATTGTTTACGCAGCGTTACGGCCTTTATTAGTTCTCTGTCTGTCTGCCTGTCTATCTGCCTGTCTCTCTCTTTCTGGCTGCGGAAACCCTCACATCATCTCTCAGAACCCTTGGGTTCCACGGAACCCTGGTTGAGAGAAGTTAAACCTTCTTATTTCTTCCTTTCACTCCTTTTTATTCATTTTTTTTGTAACTTGAACGGTCATCTTTCTTCTATTTAGCCTCTCTCTTAGCTTCCTTCTTGCTTCCCCCACCCTCTCTCTCTCTCATATCGTTTATTCTTGTGGATCAAAGGGTGCAACCATACCATCTCCACGGGTTCTGGGCATCTCTTAGCAAGGCCCGTGTTAGTCGTTAGTCCAGCCGCCTCGTTCTTGACTGTTCATCTCCAGGTCCGCTTTGACCTTACAATTCTTCTCTTGATCCGTGGATCATGATGTTCTTTCTCTTCTCCTCACTTCCCACTCGAGTTGATTTCCAGCTTCCAAACATCGTTCCAATGTTCCAGCCAGGTCCTGGTTTTGGTTTTTGCCCTTTTTCGTTAGAAGTTTGTCGGGCGAATTGGCTATTTGTATGCTTTCACCATTATGCGTCACAAGCCCTTCTGAAGAGGAATCTTCCCGACCAGGTTCCTTCAGAGGTGTGGCAATGGACTGCTATCTAATACATATATTTATATATATATGAGAAGCCATATTATGATAATTGTTTCGTTTTTAAAATCCCCGAAACGGTTACATGGTTAACAACTGATGATCACAACAAAAGAAAATTAATACATTGTACCATAACAACAAAGTATATGTGAAACGGGAAAATCACGGAAGAGAATTACATAAATTGGATTGTCAGATATCGGGAAATGAGTGACATTGAGTGACTCAAAAATGTTTTTTCAATGCTTTGTGCCTAAATCAATGAAGCTTTCTGGACTATATATATATATGTATATATATATATATATATATATATATATATATATATATATATATATGAAATCGTCAAACGGTCTGTAACAACTGTTAGGGTATTCCGTATGTATAGGGTTTTCGAGGTCACGCGAGGCTGTGGGCTGGTGGGATATGTGAAAAGTTTATGGTAAAATGTTTGTTTTTCGTTCAATGATTGTTGTATTGTTAGCGTTTTCTTTCCTTTTTTTTCGTTTATGAAGTCAAGTTTAAAATAGGGGATCTATTTTGAAAAATCATCTATTTATTTTAGATTCATGACTAGTGACAGCTGAATTAATTTTGGGGGTGTTTCATCGTTAAACTATTTTTAGGGAGGGTTATGGTATTTTTATATTTTGTAGTTGAGTTGTTTATCATTATTGTTGTTGTTATCATTATTGAAAAACAGGGGGATTATTAATTTATGCTTTACGAATCTGTAGAGTCGCAGCGAGGTTTTAAATATCGTTGAGGAAATTTGTTTTCATGACTGCGTTCTGTTAAATAGTTTGTGTTGATAGTGGGAGGTGGTTATTACGATTTTTTTCTCGAAGCAGAGTGTAGTGTTTTGAAGTGTTGCAATAAGTTGGTGCTGTTTTCTCATTTTCCTTGTTATTTCTGGTTTGTTTTGAATTGTCTTTTTTTTTTTAGATCCCATATTTATTTCGATGGTGCTGCGTTATGCGCGTGTTTTTGTTGTCAAAGGATGGGTTATATGCGTAGTTCCTTTGCTTTAAGGGTCTTCGGTCACTTGGCACCCTTTCAACAATTTGAAAAGCTCTTTAACTCCCCTGTGCGATACAAGTCGAATCTCATCATCTTTTATAGATATTTTTTTAAAGCAAAATACGTAAATACACATGCTGTTATTATGTTCTGACTTTGAATACAATATAAATTTATAAGCATATTGTTAATTTAAAAAGAAATTGTGTTTCAATCTCAAATACAAAATAAAAATAATATAAAATGAATGTAAAAATAACTTTGTATGTGTGATGGCTCCTTTTTACGTGTTCGCCCCTAACTTCAAGACCTGGCAACGCCCCTCGAATAATGATGGGGATATTGAGTAAAAAGCAAGACTTCATTATGGAATTGTAGAAGGCAGACGTTCCGCAGGTTTACCGTAATAAGATTAAAGCCGAAGGGAAGCTTCTTGTGTTGTATATCAGAAGCGGTCGTATTTTTTCTAACATTCGTAAGGTAAAGAAAAAAAAGAGAAGCGAGCCTTGTCTAACGTTAATACGGATTCTTATTCATAACACGAAGCATGAGTCATGTTGTTTATTGATGGCCAGGTGCGACTTCAATCAGGCAGCCCCGCTGACAAAAAAAAAAAAAAAAGAAATAAAGAGAATGAAAATAACGAAGAAGAAATTCTTCATATCAACAATTTGGCTTCATTCTTTGATTCGCTAACCGTTATTACTTGTTTATGCACATGCGCAAACGCCCCCTACACACGGAGATGTTATATCGAATAAGCGACATTGCTTAATGGGTGGAATTCCCTTATTGTCTTGGAAAAAAAAAGTTTGATTTCACTTCGATTACAGAGACTTTCGGTGGTAGAAATTATTTGTTTATAATTTTTGGATTAAATTATAAAATATAACTAATTATTTATTTTTCGTAAAAAAAAAAGAGAGAACAAAACTATGTATTTACTTATTTTTCTTTTTGAAAAAAGAGTTTGATTTCCATATATTTCATGATAAAAAAGTAGTTGTTTAATATCCTTGTTTTGATTGAATGAAAACAACGTATTTATCTATTTTCCTGTAAAAAAATGTTGAAATTTCGCCAATTAGGCAATTATGTCGATTCGGCATTACATATACACACATTGATATTTACACATAGACATACGTAGACCCCCCTCTCTCTTTCTCTCTCTCTCTCACTCACACACACACACCAAATTTTATGTATGCATATATATGCACTTACACTATTCACAAGTACATTTGAAGTTCTATGAACTAGTCTATTCAAATAAAAGAATCCAGTCTTTTATATGATGGGTAGAAGATATTATATATATATATATATATATATATATATATATATATATATATATATATATATATATATATATATGTATATATATATATATATATATGTATATATATATATATATATATATATATATATATACACACACACACATATATATATATATATATGTGTGTGTGTGTGTGTGTGTGTGTGTGTGTGTGTACGTACGCATATGAAAGAGAGAGGGAGGGTGAGAGAGAGATAGGGAATAAGTGGAAGGGAAAGAGGAGAAAGAGGTGAGAGACAGTGAAAGAGGGGAAGTGAGAATGAGTGAAAGAGTGAGAGAGGTCAAAGGGAATGACTGAAAGAGAGGAGAGTGTAATTAGTGTGTGGGAGTGTGTTTGAGAGAAAGAGATAGAGAGAGTGAGAGATAGAGGTGCGATAGAGAGGGGAAAAGCAAGTAGGGTGTACAGAGAGAGGGTAGATAGAAGAAAGACAGCCGTTTCAGTAACGACAAAAATGATTAAAAAAGAGGGAAAGAAAGAAATGAGCCTTTCTCAACCAGGGTTTCTGCGGAACCCTAGGGTTCTGAGAGATGTTGTAAGTGGTTCAGCTGTCATTTTTACAATTTTTATGAATTTCTGGTTTTTTTAAAGGAAAAAATTTCCCAAAGGCTACAATCGTAGATAGTGCAATGAAATATTTATAATAAAGATCCCTGATTTTCAATACTCGTCGATAGTGGAAAAAAATACTAGTTTCTGTTGTGTTCTTTGCCAATTTTCATAGATTTACATCGATTTCAAATTCCGAGGAATTTCTTTTGTTTCCCTAAGCGAAGCCAAAAAAAAACAAAAAAGCCGATAGGCACTTACCACTCAGATTCCTTCATATAAGATTTTCTCTCTTACGCCTTCAATCTCCCCTCCTGTAAACTTCCGGTATACGAAAAGATTGAACCACCGTAGCCAACAAACGTGGCAAGGGTTCTACTTGAAAAAAAATATGTGCGTGTATTTATGTGTTTCAGCGCTCCTGGCCGTACCGTTTTGTTTACAGACTTGAAAATTTTGCGTCACTACTCCATTGGATCCCTTCCAAAAATGGTATTGAGGGGGGACACTATTCTGACCGGTTAATTAATCCCATGTAGATTCTCCGGGATTTAGATGTTTCTAGATGTTTTTGCTTTTTTTTTTACACCATTTTAGATGTTTTCCGTGGAAAATGCCAGTGATGACATGAATTTATTCCGACCATATTCATTTTTCGATGGAACTTTTTTTTTTTTACATAACTTTAAATTTTGATGCAACGGTTATTCAGTTATTGACTGGGGTGGCGAATAATGATTACTTGTAGATTATATATAATACACTTGCCGAAAAAAACCCGCTCTACGGAAGGGTTTTCCTGCTAGCTTCTGCGAGAGGTCTAAATGGGTCCTTTCATCATCATCATCATCATCATCAGTCTTTTTACGTCCGTCGTTGGACATAGACCATCCCCAGGATCCGCCAGAATTCTCTATCGTGGGTGTAATGGAGCCAGTATTTTCTGAATTTGTCTAGTTCATCTCTCCATCTTTTTTCCCTTGAATTTCCATAGAATTTCATCAAAAATCCGACGGATCTCTCCACACCCACAATACAAGCATAGAATATTACTCTTATTATTGAGCTAAACAGCTGCCGGTAACTCAAAGGCCCAAATTACAGCTTCAACTCCGAATTCCCGCCCTGCTTGTTCACACTTTATGTTTGCTCTATTCATTTTTCAACCTGGGCAATTATGTTATTAAGAAATGGATATATATATGGTCCTACAGAATGATTATAAATTGCTTTGTAATTTATAGAAACTCTTATTTGAAATGATCAACCGTTATTACACGGTGAATGTACCATTTAGCCTACACAACGTAAATAGAATAAACAATTGAATAAAATGAGGCTGCAGCAGGAATCGGATCAGTGGGCGATAGGGTAGCCGCATCAACGAAGCGTTGCTCTCACCATATTCTGTCGGACCATGAATCCATTTCTTAATAACATAATTGTCGCGATGAAAAATTTAGAAAAAAAGCAAATAGAGCAGATATAGACCGTGAATAAACAAGACGGGAATTTGGAGTTGAAATAGTAATTTGTGCCTTTGTATTACTGGCGGCCGTTTAGCTCTATGTTAGGAGCAATGCAATAGAATATTATGCAAAAAAAAAAAAATTCTGGTGTCCCATTTGTAAGCATAAAAGATTTGGTTGTCTTACTCTGGCCGTTCTCGAGTAATGCGATGACAGACAGACGGACATTTGAAGATTTATAGTAGAATATTAATTTGTGAACACATTGATGTCTCGTTAAATGTACATATAATAGTTTTATGTTGGAATCCCTAGAGACATGGAAGTTATTTTAAGGGTTCCTCAAGTCCAATGGTTTCGAAACTTTCAAAAATCGAAGACCTTTTCAATTAAGGAAATATTCTGGTAGATCTCTATTTTCAGCTTTTAGTTTAAGGAATAATTTTTAAACCTCAATAAAAAGCAATTTTTGACCATTAATAATATCATTGATTTAAAATGAATTACATTTATTTGAATTCTAAATATATGATACAGGTCTGTATACAATTATGTTTTTTGATGGCTGTGCGATGAATGATGCCGCCAGAAGATCGTAGAGTTAGATTTAAAAATAACACTGGTTATTATTTTTTGACGGACACCCAGGGGTCTGTAGACCCCAATTTCGAAACCACTGCTCCATTCTGAAAAAGGTTGAGAAAAGTTGATGTTGATAGATTAACTGTGAGAAAATGAGGAAGATAAAGAAAAAGGGGCAAATACAGAAAAGAAAAAAAAAAAAAGCAAGAAAAAAGGAAGTATAGAGAGGGGCGTATAAGAAAGACGGTCATTTCAGTGGTGGACGCTGTGGCATTTCTGAGCTCTGATGCGGAAGATAATATCTTTCAACGTCAACCCGAGGCGGACACCAGCCACACGATACGGAGGCGGGGGGGGGGTGCGAATTAGACACTATTATTCATTAGTGTCTCATAACTTCTTCCGACTGACTTGTTCGTGTCGTTCACTTGTGCTTCAGACCTCATCCAGCCTGATATCACCCCCCCTCTCTCTCTCTGGTTTGAAATTCCAAATCTACAGTTCATTCCTATTTCTCACTTCCGCCGAGATTTTAGAAGACAAAGAAGACGTCCGTTGGGCGGCACGTTTTTGGGGGAACTGCGGGTTGCCTAACGGTTAACGACACAGAGGCTGACCGAGTTCAAACTCCGACTGGGACAGATGACAATTCTTCCAAAGGGAGAAAATTAGGTAGTCCAAGGTGGGATAAAGCCATTAGGTAAATATAAAAGGTGTATTCTCGATTATTCTTGCTTGCTTGCAAGTACACCCCAGTAGCTGAACAATTATAAAATTAGACTATTTCTTATTATAAAGATGTTTAATCATACGCAAAACGAAATAATCATTTGAAATTATTCTTTGTTGCAACTTACTTGAATCGAAGAGGAGGATAAGTAATATTCATAATAAAAGTGGAGAATGACATTGAAAAGGTTGGGAACCACTGGACGGCCCCGTTCGAACAATGATTGGGTCTTCATGTATCGTTCGAGAAATGAAGACAAAATCATTGCTTCATATGTCGTACAGCACGGGAAAAAAACTTTGCTTTGTTTTGGTTAGTTCTTCCAGCTCTGATAAATCAGTCGTTAAATTCAAGGATGGTAGTCCAACGGGGCCATATTTAAAAAAAAAATGTTTCGCTGATGACGACATATCCAGCGAGAAATGTTTCTTTTCCTTGCGTGACTGACAAAATATATTGAGATTATTTCTTTTTTAATTTCTTTCCTCAGAGAATTACGAAATGCTGAAATAGTTCACAAACTTATGTAATTAATAGGACAAGAATTAATAATTTTAAGAATAACTATGAGGAATTTAGATAATCTGTTATGGGAGATGAATTAAGAAAGCAATTTTGGGAGTGTCCAGCTGAAATTAAATTTTGGAAAATATGCGCCTGGTGAAAGTTTCTCTGTACTGATAAGCTTGAATTTTCAAAATTAGGTTTCAAATACATTTTTATCGTTTGAAATAATGTGTAACCTGATGCTAAATAAGTATTTTAAATGTAATTTGCATATGGAGATGCTTATAGAGGACTTTTTTTAATTTATTTGATATAACTGTTCAACAAGCGTTGCTGAAATAGAAGATTTACAAGTTTTGCGATTTAGTTTTAATTATTCTGTTTGATACCATTTTTGTTTTGTATTGAAACACCGATGAAAGAGATCGACAGGAGAGACTTACGGACATTACATTTCACACCTGAAGAAGGCCGTTGAAATGAACCGGCCGAAACGTCGTGACGACATCGAAGATGTGAAGAAGGGTTTAAATAGCCAGAAAAAAAAAGGTTGGTTTATAGATAAATTTATGTTTTTAGATCGGCTGACAAAATACATTATGAGAAATTTTGTTGATCAGCTGGCGAGAGATACCAAGCGAGAAATGGAGCGGCTAACGAGATATCTCCCGAGAAATTTCTTTGATTCAGAGCGGCTGACGAGATATCACGCAAAAAATTTCCCTTGTTGCTGAAGCAATAAGTGATATCTTAATAAAGTAAACACTGCCAATTAAACTCAAATTTAATCCGTAGTTTAAAAAATTAGCATTACTCATTTTATTACGATAAATTCAATGCTTAATTTATCGTCAACATTTACATCATAAAAATATTACACATCTTACAACAAATATCAGTTTACTGCTATAGATTAAATAGATAAAATTGCCAAAAAGTTTTCTTTGACCAAAAAAAAAAATTGTACTACTTTTCTCCTGGTAAGAAACTAAAGTTATGACTTTTTTCGTATGACCTTTTTTCCCCACAACCCAACGAGAAGCCCGATGATATTTTGAGATCATGCAATAAAAAACCCACAAACAAACAAACAAACAAAAAAATCGGTGGTATGTTTGTAATTAATGAAGCCAAGAAGTCTTTTTTTTTTCACAAAGACCCACCATATCATTCTGCGGTCTGGTAGGTCCGAACTGTCGGTACACGACTTGGTGAAGGGAAGGCGGTCTCCTTCCGGTGTTTGATGGGGTGTTAAAATGATTCTATTCTTCAGCTGTCGTCATATTGCACTGTGGTAGAGACGACAAATGGCACGACAATAGAGAGGCCCAAAGCTCCAGACCTGATGCTGGGTCTCCCCGACCCCTGATCCTTTAAATTTGCTGAGTAATCTGAAGTTTGATCGAGAAAAGTGATCCGGCTAAAAGCAATGTATCGAGGAACGATTGGTCTATTTCACATATGGAAGCCATTATCGAATGTCATTCTGTTAGAGCTTGTTTTACATGGAATGGAAAATAATGTTTTCTTTCCTTCTTTGTTTTTCAACCACCATATTTTATTGTTTTGTTGACTCCGGTCAACATATACAATGGAAGTAATAACTTTACTCACACACACACACACACACACACACACACACACACACACACACACAGAGGAATACATACATATATATGATTATGAACTGCGTTATATTATATAGAAACTCTTATTTTAAATAAACTCCCGTCCTTACACAGTTAATGTATCACTCGAACTAGACAACGTAAATAAAATAAACTATTGAAGAGACTGAGGCTGCTGCAGCCTTTTACCTTGTCTTGTTCCAGTGATAAGTTGAAGCAGCTACCCTGTCGGATCATATATATCCATTTTTTAACATATAACTGTCGCATTGAAAAGAAACAAATAGACCGAGAATAAACAAGATGAGAATTTGGGGTGAAAACAATAATTTTGGTTTTTGCAATGCTGGCAGCTGTTTAGCTTAACAGTAAGAGCAAAGCTACATTGAAGTGGCTACCCTATCATTGTAAGTTTGATTCCTGCTGCAGCCCCATTTCCTTCAATTGTTTATTCTATTTACGTTGTCAAGGCTGAGTGATATATTAATCGCGTAAAGACGGGAGCTAATTTAAAACAAGAGTTTCTTTAGAACTCAATTTGATTTTTTTATCTCTCTCTCTCTCTCCCTCTCTCTCTCTGTCTCTCTGTCTCTGTCTCTCTCTCTATATATATATACTTGCTGAAATACACGTCGTTGTCGTTGTCCGTGAAAAGAACCCTCTAAATCTGACAACACTGGGATGCTAATGATATTTTTTAGAGATTTCATAAAAAATTACCTCTTAAAACTTTAAAGATTAATTTTTCTAGCAACTAAGATTTCATTTGATCAGTTTTGGCGTTAGTAGAGTGCATGTCAAAGCGGACGATCGTATTGAAATGATGTCCATGTTTTATTGTTGCATTTGAGTTTGAATTAAGTTTAGAGGTAGCGTTAGAGTGTTTGCTCTGAGAAAAAACATGTTTTATTGTCAGTTTAGGGTTGGATTTCTTAAAGATTTCTGCAAAACTTGCAAAACCTTAGAAAAAGAGAAATTCATGTCTATGGTTTCCTTTGACGAATGGAAAGTAAGAGTGCAGTTTAGTATTATGGCTACTTTGTAAATAGACCCTCCACTTATGAAACCTTTAAATAATTCCTTTCTGAAAATGACAGGCTTTCCGAAGATTTGATGATTTGATAAATTGAAACCACATGAAATTGAAAGAAAAAATTTTTTCCACTGGGTTAAGAAATCTGTCCAACGATAATATTTACCACATTTCTAAACACTGGTGTATTGTTGCTCTCACTGACTCCTTTACCGATTTTGATCTTGTAGGTAAATTGTTTCCTACTGATTTCGAATATGCTTTTGTTTTTCCTCTATGATCCAGGCCAGTGGGTGACCTTTGACAAACTTGAATAAGTGCTGAGAGGAAGAGAAATTCTTACCCATGGTCTCCTTAGACAAATGGACACAAAGGTTGCAATTTAGCATAATAGCAACATTGTAAATAGAACCTCTTGTAAATCC